>OX392516.1:12253947-13453947 GCA_947623375.1 Apotomis capreana
TCCTCAGTGAGTGGAATGCACATAAGAGATAAGTATGACAAGCTTGCCAAACTTCTGAGAGGTGAACAAGTACAGGTTTTAGACACTTATGTAACAGCAACACAGCATCCTCAAGGGCTATATTACTGCACTGCTCTACTTGCAAAGAAAATTGTGAGACAGGGAGATCTTCTTGTCTCCAGCAAGCCGGAGGCAGCCTTTCCGCTGGCATCAGTCACAGCGGCCCTCTGGTCCCAATTTCCGGAGTTTGGCAAACTCTTAGAAGCGTACTTCCACAGGTTGTGCCCGTACTTGGTGCCCATGTTCTTGCCACAAAAGGAAGGGCAGACCGATAAAGAGTTTTACCTGTCTCGGGGATATACATACAATGATGAAGGTGTTGTAGAAAAGCAAGATAAGTTTTTGAAGAGAATGTCTGGTATATTTAAGCTAAGATGTGCAATCTGGGTTGCCAAAATGCCTAGATTTTTGAATGCTCCCAATCCTCATGGGCCTCGGTTTGGTTGGCAGTGGCTGGCTTCCTTTGTCAACCTGAAACCCGAGCCAGACATCAGTGCAACTCTGATTAATGACTTTTTCAATGTCTGTGGTGCTGAATTTCATAAACTCTATGGGAAACAGTTTGTTAAAATAATAAAATTGATAAGTTCAGAATATCTTGCTATACTGGAGAACATAGATGAAGGAGGCCCTAAGACAAGATTGGAAGTGTTTTTGCAAGAAGTATTAAAGACTGGTGTCATACAGCCCCCTAGTGGTGTATTACCTCCTAATACCTGGTAGTTAGTCTGTAAGAGTATTGTCTGTGTATTTTATAAGTGCTTTCTCGTTAATAACAAATCTTAGATTTATTACACCTGTTGCATGAACCATGAACTCTTGTGAAAAATGTGTTTTATCTGTATAAACTTGATTATTTCTTAGTCATTTACACTACTAGACAATGTGTGACTTTTGATGTTTACATTGATTACTGTTCTAGGCTCACTTAATTGATCATGCGCTGTGGCACTGTTGGTCAGTTGTTCAATCATTTTAAACATAACCCAGGCATAGTGTGGCTCTCCTGTTGTATCAAATCTTTACCTTAAAGGTTGTCATTGTTAATTTGTTGAGCCTAGAGAGCCTCATCAGTCTACAGTAAATAATTCAGTAATCAAGTAAAATTGACATGCTCATAAATTGTGCAATAAAATAAAAAATGTGTCATTTATAACTTCTTTTAATTCCTACCTTCCTAGGGTTTCGTTACTTTGCCGCTCCTGTTGATCAAATAGTTTTACAGCAACCTGGATATATCCATGACTTACCATCCATGTAAAGTCGCCATCAGATATATCGCAGCATTAGAAGGCGTTCATAAATATCTTAACATGTACTGTAACGCCCAGTCAATAAGAGTCGAACACGACTAGTCGTGTTCAGATATTTACGAACGCCTTATACGCTGCGATATATCTTTTTTTTTTTTTTTTTATAACGGCACAACATAGTGGCTCCACTTCGCCTGATGGTAAGCAAAAAGGGGAGCCAAAGTCGCAATGGCAACTGACGAGAAACCAACGGTGCCAAGTCAGTTGACACTGCCATGCTGGCCCGAGAGATGCTTCTTCACGCTTCGTTTGAAGGGTCCCAAGTTATAAGAAGGAGGAAACACATGAGCCGGCAAGGAGTTCCATACTTTAATAGTTCGGCAGATGAAGGAATTGCCAAACTTCTTGGTACGGGTGGGAATATTCTCCACGGTGAGGCGATGACATCGCAAGCTGGCACGTGTGGTTCTATGACGGAAAGGGGAGGGTGGGATAAGAGAAAATAACTCTTCAGAACACTCTGATGGTGACTGTATCAAAAAAGTATCCTAGAATATTTTAATACATAAACGAGTTTACTTACGTCGTAAAAGTCGAATATCGCTCGACATGTTTCGAATCGGTACGCTATGCTCGGTTGGCCGCCGCCGCCTCGACGGATCGGCTCTCCTGATGATGAATCGCATTCTACGCTGTGAGTAAACCCGTTTATGTATTTTAATATATCCCAGAATGGTTATTACTATTAGGATTATTTTTATCCTACTAAGGTAAAGCAAAAAATAAAAGAACGGTATAACTGCATTCGCGCGAACATGCACTTCCGGGTACCCTCAAGTTGAATAGGTACTATGGCAATTGGTACTCAGACGTGGTGGCCTTTTTGTTCCTTTAGGATATTCAACAAGGGAAGCCTTAATTATTTTCATTAAACTGTAACGTCTGCTAGCGCAAACCATTATGATTATGTTTACAATGAAGCGAAAAATTAAATGGTTCAGGCGGGGTTATGTCATGTGGTTTAATGGTTCGGCTGTTGGAGACGCGGCTTTGAACTCCGCCTGAACCATTAAAATTTTCAAAGGTAACTCTTATCTATATCATAGGCGCCCATCTAACATTACAAAATTCCAAAGCTAAGAAAACTAATTAAACGAAGTCACATCGATAAAAAAATCTATGCGGAGTACTTCGGTACAGCACTAGTACCGTCAACTAAAAAGTAGTAGCAAGGTAGTAGCCATCTAGAAGCTAGTTGAGAATTTATAGGGAATCCCAATCCGGTTTTATGTCATAGTAAAACCGGTTTTTCGTATGACAAAAAAAAACTATGAAATAATGAAACTTTTTATTACGGACATAATTAAATCCATAACAGTAGAGTTTTTATCTAATGTTAGTAAGAAATTATAATTAATTGACAATAGATTGTTTTTTTTTGCTTATTTTGTTATTGTTTGACGAGATTTGCAAACCAATCTGATCGAACTGTCACTCTAGATTGACAATCTGACCAGATAGGCTAACATGTCTGACGGCATGGAAGGGGCAGTAAACAAAAAAGTATCTATGGTGTACCAAAACCAAATGTCAACAAATGTCAAGTCAAAAGTCAAGTATTGACTGGGCCACAGATTCTCACACGGCAGTGTGCAAGTATTTTATTCAAGAACGATGGATGGATAATTAGTTTGCCATATATCTCGATTAACACAACTATGTAGCTCAATATCTTCGATGTTCTAGTTACGGTTGCATTTACTACTATGTATTGTACTTAAAATCGTTACGGGTTCGTCCATTCCGCCCAAGTCGTGCGTAGTGTAGTGTTTCACGATGGGTAATAAAGACGACACTGTGTTCATGGCGAGGTACTCGGCCTTCAGCCCGTACCGGCTGATGCGACGGGAGGCAGGATTCGGGGCACCGCTTGGCGCCGGCGACGCGCTGGCCCGAAGTCTCTACTGTGGCATGAAGCCCATCGCCTCTTGGAGCTCAGAAGACGCAAATGCCCTCCCTACAGGAGGTGTATTCAACCTTGAATTTTCCCCGGACGGGTAACACTATCTTTAAGTTAATTTCCTTATCAGTAGCCTTGACTTCGCACCTCTCTAGTTAGAGCGAAAAAACAGGTCTTAAGCTTCCTGATTGAGAAACTATTGGCCTGTATTTCTTTCCTACGAAGCTTTCATTTCTAGTTAATGTGTTCTTTATGATTTCATTTTAGTTTGCTTACATAACATATCAACAATAACTAAACATGTTTACGTCCATGGATCAGCTGATTGACAGTGAATGTGTCATCACTCATCATTGTTGTATTGTGGAGTATTTATCCTCAAACTATGTTTATACACACAAAGCTTCTTGCAAATCTTATCCTTAACTCAGCAAAGATTAAATTTCCTTATCCAAGTTTATGGTAGAATTTCTTATTATAACACTGCAGATAGTAACTATTCTACTTTGATAAAGATACTTAATTTATAGTCACCACTAACATGTAATTTTTTCTCATTTTAATCAACACTATCAATAAGCATGATTTATTGCTTACATGAGATATAATTATATAAATCCCTTATTCTGTTCCTATCCCTGATGTGGTATCAAATTTGAAGAAATAGGTTAAAATTTATTTAGTACAGTAAGTAATGTGTACGCAGTACTCATAATAATAATGACATAAATTCCATAATACTTTAACTATAATAGTTTGAAGTGTAAGACTGAAAGTACATTTTTACATAAAAATTAAAAACCATTTCCAGGTCCCTTTTGGTGGCAGCTTGTGAGAAGAAATCTATCCAAATATTTGATTCCCTCACTCATCAACGGATACACACGGTCAATGGAGCACACTCTGATTGTGTTAACTGTGTGAAGTAAGTGTCAATTGGTATTGCCTTTTTTCAGTGACAGTCTTTCATACATGCTCAAGTTTATTTCCTTATTGGTCCATACAAAATAGATTATTAATTTTATTCCTGAACATGCTGTAGTTTTTAACCTCTAGCTGTCAGAAGCATTCGATTATTTTTTAGACGGGGCCTGCCCATGGCCTATGAGATGAAGCCATAAATTTCTATCAGTAACCCAACCTCCTGGGTTGGGCACACCCCTAAATATGCTTATGGCCAGAAGGCTTTTTAAAATGCCTTCAAAATAGATTTTAAATCATATTCAAAAATAAAAAAGTTACATTCAATTTGTCTTTGGGCGGTTGAAGGTTAAAGTTATGTATCAACCAATAGGTGAAGTGTCAGTAGTCATATTCCTAGCTTGTCAATTTATTTCCACTACTATTGAAAAAACTCGCACATTTTACCCTGGATAGCTTGTGACAAACTTAAAATCCCACTTGTGTCAACATCCAATTCAAACATGAATTGTTGTATCAACTGAATTCACAAATGTTTTAATTGGTGGTGGGATTTTATTTTCCTCTATCAACGTCAATACAAGCTTTTACACTTCATTGCTGTAGCGCTAGAGTGTCCAGCTATATTTCAAGCTTTTGGATCATGCTTCCAAGTGAGTGTAACCCATACTGTCTATTTGAATAATACCTAGACTCACTATTGAGTTGCAAATAACATAACAAATACTTTTAAGGAATAGAAAAAGGTTATGCATGAAGCTGTAATCTAAGAAGCTTTGGAAGAACTTGGTTTGCAGTTATATCCCACATCTTTTATTAAAAAAGCTTTCATAACATTCTTACATCGGTTGGAACACAAATTGAAAATCAGTTGGACAATCAGTCACTATAAAAGCATTATCATATCTGCTACTTTAAAAGTGATGAAAATACCGAGGTCAAACATCAATATTTACTAATAAGTATATTATTATCTTAAAACAAAAGTTCAAGTTACATCAATAAAGAATGTTGACAAATTACCTTGCTTTAACTGGGTCTATGTTTTCTTTAAACCTATTGTAAGCTAGAGATTATTTAACTTTAACACATACCTAAAAATACTTAATTCGACATATGGTTTGTAAATCCCACTATATTCTACTAACATGATAATTTTACAGACCCATACTTCAAAATTGTAGTGTGTGATAAAAATGCTAATCAATTAGAGCATAGTAGTAATGAAAATTCAAGCATGCGGATATAAATGGCACAATCGCCAATTTACTACGCAATTACAATCTACAACGCAAGCACTACGCATCGTATTAAATATGATATTGCTAAAAATAGTATACATACATATTGGATTAATTATTCACATCAATTTGAATAATTGGCCCAAAGTGTAATTGTAAAAGTTTGGCTACTTTCGTACAAATACACCAATATGAAGTTTGTTTCGTTACTGTATTTCGTAAAGCATCTATAATCTAGCTAGAAGAGTGTTTCACATTTTTATGAGTTCATACTCTAGAATACCAACGTATCATATCATAAACCTAGCTATATACAACGTACGACTACGTCATCTTTTGTTTACAAGCCTCGATTTAAAGGATTTTGTCTTATGAATTAACTCAGTATGTCATTATCATTATGCATACCCTTGGTTTGATGGTTGTTCAAAATATGAAAATGTAAAATAACAAAATGGAATCATTAATTGTTTCTCTGCTAGTAGCAGTAAAGTTCTAGAATTTAACTGCGAATTCGTTCGCTCTGTATCCTCTAGTAACCTCATATTTCAATACAGAGGCAAGCAAGTCCACTGTACAAGCCATCATACCAGCCGATAGACTCCACTGCTGGACAAAGGCCTCCTCCAAAGTTCTCCATAACGATTGCGCCGCCCTCATCCACTGTACAAGACTGACATTCCCTCACCGGGACGCCATAACGACGTCGTATCCAAACAAATCGTACCTACTGGAATGTATGGAAGCTAACTCACTTGGCGACACTGGCCTACCAATGGCGATGACATCCCGGTAGCGCAGAGCCCTTAAAAATTCAATACCATATCTATTTAAATAGTTACACTATAGAAAGAAAAAAAAAAGCTATCAATAGGATGCACAAGAACATTGCTCGTTTTTGCGCCAGCTAACTATCGTCATTTCCACAGATTCCTGGACGGTCGAATGTTCGCGACGTGCTCTGATGACACAACTATAGCGCTCTGGGACGTCCGCAACTTAAAGAAAAAGATCTGCTCGTTGCTCGGCCACAGCAACTGGGTCAAGAACATAGAGTTCTCCATGAAAGACAAACTCCTCGTCACATCGGGTTTAGACGGGAGTATTTATACTTGGGATATCAACTCGTATACGGAGTGTAATCTTGTGTACCAAAGAGTGTTCCACGCGTCGGGGCTGATGCGGTGCCGGCTGTCGCCCGACGCGAAGCAGATGGTGATGTGTACGACGCGGGGGCTGCTTGTTATTATACATGATCTCAATTTGACTACGTTGGCGACAGATTTGCATGGATTCAAGGTAGGGCTTGATTGATAATTTGCAGTTATAGAAATAATTAGACGCGGGGATTGGGGAACTACTGTCTGTTGAATGTTTGCTATTATGTGATATTATAAATAGTACATTGCCTCCCAGCGACCTGCCGCATAATAACTGGTTGTCTCAAACCCACTCCACTTGACAAACTGTACCCTCTAGCGGGAATAGCACCACCGGAGACCCGCAGAGAGGTGGCATGTAGCGTCGAAAAACTTAAACAGGAAATGGACCTAAGACATCCCCTCTATAGCCACAATCTGCCACCCTCCCGTTTAAAGAGTCGACGGAGCTTTGCGAGGTGTTAGACGGCTACCAGGGTTTCGCCATCCGAGCATAGACTTACGCACTGGCAGAACAATCGCGCACCACCAGACGACTATGTTCGGCCCGCCGAGACGCTCCCTGCTGGACATAAGCAGCCATGGCCGATCTGGAGAGCTTTAAACAGATCGCGTTCCCAGGTTGGCCGGTGCAAAGAGAACATGCTAAAATGGGGCGCCCTTAGCGGCTCGGACGCCAGATGTGCGTGTGGCTCAACCCCCCAAACGATGGCGCACATGTTGTCTTGCCCAGCAAGCCCTTACACGTGTTCCGAGCAGGACCTACGAGACGCGACACAGAGGGCCCTGAACGTCGCCACTTTCTGGTCCCGCACTGTATGATATTATGAAACCATCGACACGAGAAGAAGAAGAGCGGCATGCAAGCTGATCCCACTAATATGATGAAAATGAAAGTTAATGTTGTGTGTGTGTAGACAGAAAAACATGTAGGTAGTATTTGATACGCGAGAAAGAATTGCGTAACGCTGTTGTGCTAGAAGGTCAGTTGTTCATAATGTAACTATCCTTTCCAGCCCAACCTGTTCAGACTGATGCAGACGAGCAGCCAGGTGATCCCCATCGCGGCGCAGTACGACCATCTGTTCGAGCAACAGCGGCGCGAGAACCGCGTCGAGTTCATCTCCGACTTCCCTGACGGGAACGACGCCGAGGTCGTCAGCGCCTTGCAGGTCAGTACCAGAAATGTCTCAGTGTCCGGCTTAACCTGTACAGACTGATGCAGACGAGCAGCCAGGTGGTCCCCATGCAGGGTAATACGACCACCTGTTTAACTACCGACAGCGCGAGAACCGCGTCAAGTTAAAGGAAATGACGAAGGTCGTCAGTGCTTTTGAGGTGCCGGCAATTCTATTAACCGGAATGAATTTATCTTGGAAGGTGTGAACGTGAACACTCCAATTTAAATAAACAGGTGACTTAACCTTTTGAACAGTGACATTTGAAAGTGACAGTCAACTGTTTAGTTTACGAATACACTAGTTAAGTAGGTAACAATAGCAGAAACTTAAGACAATCTTAGGTAAACTGATGTGAAAATAAAAGCGCCTGTTATTTTGACTACCAAGAGCATTTTAATTAGTATTAGAAAAAAACCGTGTTTAACATAATTATTAACACTTTATTTACAGATACATCCTCTAGGCTGGAGTGCATTGAGTAGGAATATAAGCCATGATGACCGATCAGAGGTAAGAGTTTTTGTATAGCGGATGGTCATTAAAATTTTGTTTTTTATTTAATCTTTATTTCACAAAAGATCTTAACGTACAAAAGGCGAACTTAAATAATGACAAAAGTTTTGTAGAAAAGTAAAAAGAAACTTAAACGTTGTCATTAAGACAGTAGCTATCAAGTTTGAGCAATTTATTTGGGTTTTCAAGTCTATAATCGCATATCCAATATATCCATCCGTCTAGTCTACTCTTTATGTTAAATATTGGTCAAGGTTAGTCGGTCGATCGCTACCTACTGAGGAAAATGCGTTAAAAGTAATTATAAATGAAGGAGGCTCGTTTTATTATGATTTCGACATTACAGTGTATGTAACGTACAGTGGTCGTGCATCCACGACATCCAGCCGGCGGAGGGTCCGCGCGACAAGGCGGTGCGCGACACCACGCCCGCGCCCGCGCCGCCGCCCGCGCGCCGCCCGCGCCGCGCGCCGCGCCGCGTGCGGCTGCGGCCCTACCGCCAGCCGCGCCCGCAGGCCAGCGTCACGCCCGCCCTGCCCGAGCAGCCGTAAGTACATATACAAGGCGGTGCGCGACCCCACGCCGGCCCCGGCTGCGGCCCTACCGCCAGCCGCGCCCGCAGGCCAGCGTCACGCCCGCCCTGCCCGAGCAGCCGTAAGTACATATACAAGGCGGTGCGCGACCCCACGCCGGCCCCGGCTGCGGCCCTACCGCCAGCCGCGCCCGCAGGCCAGCGTCACGCCCGCCCTGCCCGAGCAGCCGTAAGTACATATACAAGGCGGTGCGCGACCCCACGCCGGCCCCGGCTGCGGCCCTACCGCCAGCCGCGCCCGCAGGCCAGCGTCACGCCCGCCCTGCCCGAGCAGCCGTAAGTACATATACAAGGCGGTGCGCGACCCCACGCCGGCCCCGGCTGCGGCCCTACCGCCAGCCGCGCCCGCAGGCCAGCGTCACGCCCGCCCTGCCCGAGCAGCCGTAAGTACATATACAAGGCGGTGCGCGACCCCACGCCGGCCCCAGCTGCGGCCCTACCGCCAGCCGCGCCCGCAGGCCAGCGTCACGCCCGCCCTGCCCGAGCAGCCGTAAGTACATATACAAGGCGGTGCGCGACCCCACGCCGGCCCCAGCTGCGGCCCTACCGCCAGCCGCGCCCGCAGGCCAGCGTCACGCCCGCCCTGCCCGAGCAGCCGTAAGTACATATACAAGGCGGTGCGCGACCCCACGCCGGCCCCAGCTGCGGCCCTACCGCCAGCCGCGCCCGCAGGCCAGCGTCACGCCCGCCCTGCCCGAGCAGCCGTAAGTACATATACAAGGCGGTGCGCGACCCCACGCCGGCCCCAGCTGCGGCCCTACCGCCAGCCGCGCCCGCAGGCCAGCGTCACGCCCGCCCTGCCCGAGCAGCCGTAAGTACATATACAAGGCGGTGCGCGACCCCACGCCGGCCCCGGCTGCGGCCCTACCGCCAGCCGCGCCCGCAGGCCAGCGTCACGCCCGCCCTGCCCGAGCAGCCGTAAGTACATATACAAGGCGGTGCGCGACCCCACGCCGGCCCCGGCTGCGGCCCTACCGCCAGCCGCGCCCGCAGGCCAGCGTCACGCCCGCCCTGCCCGAGCAGCCGTAAGTACATATACAAGGCGGTGCGCGACCCCACGCCGGCCCCAGCTGCGGCCCTACCGCCAGCCGCGCCCGCAGGCCAGCGTCACGCCCGCCCTGCCCGAGCAGCCGTAAGTACATATACAAGGCGGTGCGCGACCCCACGCCGGCCCCAGCTGCGGCCCTACCGCCAGCCGCGCCCGCAGGCCAGCGTCACGCCCGCCCTGCCCGAGCAGCCGTAAGTACATATACAAGGCGGTGCGCGACCCCACGCCGGCCCCAGCTGCGGCCCTACCGCCAGCCGCGCCCGCAGGCCAGCGTCACGCCCGCCCTGCCCGAGCAGCCGTAAGTACATATACAAGGCGGTGCGCGACCCCACGCCGGCCCCAGCTGCGGCCCTACCGCCAGCCGCGCCCGCAGGCCAGCGTCACGCCCGCCCTGCCCGAGCAGCCGTAAGTACATATACAAGGCGGTGCGCGACCCCACGCCGGCCCCAGCTGCGGCCCTACCGCCAGCCGCGCCCGCAGGCCAGCGTCACGCCCGCCCTGCCCGAGCAGCCGTAAGTACATATACAAGGCGGTGCGCGACCCCACGCCGGCCCCAGCTGCGGCCCTACCGCCAGCCGCGCCCGCAGGCCAGCGTCACGCCCGCCCTGCCCGAGCAGCCGTAAGTACATATACAAGGCGGTGCGCGACCCCACGCCGGCCCCAGCTGCGGCCCTACCGCCAGCCGCGCCCGCAGGCCAGCGTCACGCCCGCCCTGCCCGAGCAGCCGTAAGTACATATACAAGGCGGTGCGCGACCCCACGCCGGCCCCGGCTGCGGCCCTACCGCCAGCCGCGCCCGCAGGCCAGCGTCACGCCCGCCCTGCCCGAGCAGCCGTAAGTACATATACAAGGCGGTGCGCGACCCCACGCCGGCCCCGGCTGCGGCCCTACCGCCAGCCGCGCCCGCAGGCCAGCGTCACGCCCGCCCTGCCCGAGCAGCCGTAAGTACATATACAAGGCGGTGCGCGACCCCACGCCGGCCCCGGCTGCGGCCCTACCGCCAGCCGCGCCCGCAGGCCAGCGTCACGCCCGCCCTGCCCGAGCAGCCGTAAGTACATATACAAGGCGGTGCGCGACCCCACGCCGGCCCCAGCTGCGGCCCTACCGCCAGCCGCGCCCGCAGGCCAGCGTCACGCCCGCCCTGCCCGAGCAGCCGTAAGTACATATACAAGGCGGTGCGCGACCCCACGCCGGCCCCAGCTGCGGCCCTACCGCCAGCCGCGCCCGCAGGCCAGCGTCACGCCCGCCCTGCCCGAGCAGCCGTAAGTACATATACAAGGCGGTGCGCGACCCCACGCCGGCCCCAGCTGCGGCCCTACCGCCAGCCGCGCCCGCAGGCCAGCGTCACGCCCGCCCTGCCCGAGCAGCCGTAAGTACATATACAAGGCGGTGCGCGACCCCACGCCGGCCCCAGCTGCGGCCCTACCGCCAGCCGCGCCCGCAGGCCAGCGTCACGCCCGCCCTGCCCGAGCAGCCGTAAGTACATATACAAGGCGGTGCGCGACCCCACGCCGGCCCCAGCTGCGGCCCTACCGCCAGCCGCGCCCGCAGGCCAGCGTCACGCCCGCCCTGCCCGAGCAGCCGTAAGTACATATACAAGGCGGTGCGCGACCCCACGCCGGCCCCGGCTGCGGCCCTACCGCCAGCCGCGCCCGCAGGCCAGCGTCACGCCCGCCCTGCCCGAGCAGCCGTAAGTACATATACATTATTGGGGTGAATCAAATTTTAAGTGCACTTTGTTGCTATGGTTACGCAAAATTTGTTCCTCAGACAACCTAAGCATTTTTCTATGAAACAGTATGAAGATGTCACTTGGACAACGGGGACAGAGTTAACAACATAAAAAAGTTGATTCACCCATTGACCACACCTCAAGGTTGCTGCACGCTTAACCGCTCGACACCTGACCGGCGCCGTCGCGACTCATTAGCTCGTCGTTTACCTGATGTCAACCGAATGCGAGCACGTTAAGGCATTGGATGTGTACCGCTCCGGTGTCCACTTTTTGCGGTGAATTTTGTAAGCGCGGGATCCACGCGGCAGCTAGTTAGTTATAAGCGTGATTTTTAACCGGCGTAGTGGCAATGACGGCACGTTATCCACGTGCCGTTAACGACGTATACAGTTGCCGAGAAACTTCTTGACCCAAAATGGCGGATCTGCGCATGCATATTTGTACGTAAATCGGCTACTGCGCAGTCAAGGTTAGGCTCAAGAAGTTTCTCGGCAACTGTACCCAGGCGAAACGATGCCACGAGTTGGAGTTTAAAGTTTTCATACAAAGAAAGACTGCTCCCGTGACCGGTGCACGGTGGCCGTGTTTACCGTACGTGTGTATTTCAATGGCACATCAAGGAAAGCACTCTGACATCCTGTCGACTGTGTGTAGTGTACCCAATATGTATCTAATCACCAAATGATGCACAAAATACTCACTTCGACGAAAATGTTTTATAAAATATTCACGTGCGCACTCTTGAACACCGTAATCAATCGCTGAAATGGGGAAATATTTCCACCGATTTAAAATCGAAGTGTAGCCAATTTTCAAGTGGTCCTCGCCTTTGGAGTAGTGTTTGTATGATGTAATTTGTGTACAGCGGCGTGTCAGCGCTGGCGCGGCGCGCGTGGGCGGAGCGCCGGCTGCCGGCGGGCGGCGCCACCGTGCCGCCCGGCGCCGCGCCCGAGCCGCGGCTCGGCGGGGTAAGTAGCCCTTTTTTATCGGAGTGTAAATGCTTTACTCGTACCCCGGCTTGGGGAGGCCGTTTGGGGTTATGTGAGACTCCCACCTCCCGATCTCTCTCCTAGAGTGAGGGGACCAATAAAAACACTCCGGCATTGCATCGCGAGCATTTCACCACGAAGGAGTGAGTAGCCTAGCCTAACCTCACCAAGTTTCGCTGCTAGATACGTCGCTACACTACCACAATCCGTAAAAAGCAGATTCGCTCGCGGGTATAAAGTGAAAAGTTTAAACATTTTCTGTATTTTATTGTTCTTTATTAGAAGTCCCCGCTATTCACTTCCATTGAAATACTTTTATTGATACACAATTCGAATGTACTTGAGAGGCCTTATTCCTTTTAAAATGCTGATTGTTTTAAACATGTTTCTCTATGATCAAACATGTCTCTTAACATATTATTTACTAGCGACCCACCCCGGCTTCGCACGGGTGCAATGCTGATAAATTATGCATTTATTATACATATAAACCTTCCTCTTGAATCACTCTATCTATTTAAAAAAACCGCATCAAAATCCGTTGCGTAGTTTTAAAGATTTAAGCATACAAAGGGACATAGGGACAGAGAAAGCGATTTGAAGTTTGGTGCAATATACCATTTTTCTTTAAATAATCATCAAAAGTTTTATTGACATATTCCTTCCCATTATTATTCGAAATAATTTTATCTTTTTATCCAGTTCATTTTCTACTCGACTTAAATTCCATAAATTTATTAAATACCTCCGCTGTGCTTTTCATAATGAAATAATGAACTTTATTCTGCAAGTAGGCCACAAGGGCACTTTTACATGTCTGAGTCTACCGGCATTTCACAAGAGGAGACCACTGTTGAGAAGAAACGCCGAAAGAAACTCAACAGTAAGTCATTTTTTCAGAAAGCATAAGTAGTTACTTAACTATTACAATGATATGAACTTAACTATACGTAGTTCTACAAGAAAACATATTAAAAGTGTATTTTAAGATATAAGTGAGGAAAAGTGTAAGAATAAAATAGAAACTACAAGAAAGCCTGACGGTTTATCACAATTTATCTACGTTTGATATGCTTTCTTATTAGAACTGTGTCCCTTAAACTAGTTAGGTACAATCTAAGAAGGAGTCAGCTACGCGGTTTCTGGTTCAGGCCATGCATTTTTGTCTGTCAGATAGTCCTCTACTGTATAATATGCTTTAGACATTAGAGATTTTTTAAATAATTTTTGAGAGATGGAAAGGCTAATTTTAAAACATGATCAGGTAACTTATTATAAAAATGAATACATTGGCCTAAAAATGATTTACTTACTTTACGAACACGAAACTTTCTAATAGCAATTTTATTTTTATTTCTAGTGTTAAAACTGTGGACATCGGAATTTTTTGTAAATGAATCTAGGTTTCTAATAACATACATAATACTCTCATAAATATATTGGGACGCTACAGTTAAGATGTTTATATCTTTGAAAATGTCTCTTAAGGAGTCACGAGAATTTAGGTTATATATAGAACGAATGGCTCTTTTTTGTAGCACAAATATAGTCTGAATGTCAGCTGCTTTGCCCCAAACAGAATACCATATGACATGACACTATGATAAACTAAGCGAGCTGTATCAACATTACTCAATTGTCTAATTTTCCTAACAGCGTACGCCGCTGAACTTAATTTACCTGCAAGCACTGCTATATGTGGACTCCATTGCAAATTACTGTCCAATGTTATACCTAAGAATAATGCCTTATTCACTATTTCTAAACATTCACCATTTAGTAATATAGTAGAATCTACCGCCGTAACATTCGGTAAAGCAAATCTAACACATTTAGTCTTCTTGGCATTTAATAGAAGATTATTAGTAGTAAACCAGTTAAGTACTTTCTCTAGTGTGCCATTAATTTCCGCATAGTCGGTTGATTTCCGGTGAACCTTGAAAATTAATGATGTATCGTCAGCAAATAATACTATATTACAAAGATTATCTACTATAGATGGTAATCATTTATATAAACCAAAAATAGAAATGGACCTAAAATAGAGCCCTGTGGCACTCCTAGCTTAACTATAGCTCCATTGGACTGGGTTCCATTTACATCCACTGTTTGCATTCTATCACTGAGATATGAAGACATAAGGCTTAAAGCATTTGAAGACAGACCATAATGTTCTAATTTCAAAATGAGTGTTCCTGGATGAACGCAGTCGAATGCCTTAGAAAGGTCGCAGAAGATCCCAATTGCATCACAAGATTCCTCCCAGCTGTCATAAATGTGTTTAATAAGTACAGATGCTGCATCAGTCGTGGAACGTCCCCTTGTGAAACCGAACTGTTTACTACAGAGTAATTTATTTCTATTGAAGTGTCCTAGTAGATCTTTCAACATTAATTTTTCGAAAACTTTACTTAAAACAGGTAGTATAGATATCGGACGGAAATTAGTCAGATCACTCAAATCACCCGATTTAAAAAGAGGTATAACTTTACTAATTTTCATAAGATTTGGGAAAACTCCCTCTGCTATGCAACTATTGTAAATCAAAGCTAGGTAAGCTGCAATTGAATCTATGATATGATTAATTATTTTTACTGATGTTCCCCATAAATCCTCTGTTTTCTTTAAATTGAGTGATTTAAATGTTTTAATAATATAAAAAACACAAAGACTTTACGTGAATAGTCATTGAACCTCCAATTGATGTGGTTTGTAGCGGACCACATACATCACTGTGTATGACCTCTAGCAATTATTTTGCCCGGGAGCCATTACTTGGAAAAGGTTTCCTGGTTTGTTTTCCTTCTAAACATGTAACACATACACAACTTTCCGATTGCGGTGACAATTTCACGCCGGTAGTACAGTTTGGCATTTTATCAACATCATTAAAATGTGCCATTTTTTGATGCCACAAGTAGGTATCAGTCTCTGTAGAAGCTGCCATCGCTCGGTTCTCATTATTATAAGCTCTATTTATTTATTTATTCAAGGAGAACCAACAGCTAATTATGACATATAAAAGGAAAACTTAAATAGAATTACAGAGCCAATTACAGGAACTCACAGATAGACACCGTATATGAAACATATAAGTAACAACGCGCATTATTAATACGGCGCGCACACACAGCAGAAATACGTATACACTTACAGTTTATTCATGAAGCCTTCCTAGGCCAACAACACAAATACTTAATACTAAATACTAAACTGCACTAACACGAGATTCTATAACGCTCATTTGAAAAACGCCTCTGCTAAACTACGCCTCACAGAAGGAACTACACAATTAAATACATCAATATCAAGCTCCCTCGTCGAGCTGTTCAGTTGCCGACTAGCGCGGTTAAGGAAACTATTTCGTCTGTAGTTGGATGATGTACGCCTCAGAGATATGGGGGGGGAAATGCCTTTTGGACCGAGAAGGAGCAGTAAATGACAGTTCTTGAAGCAGTTCGGGACAGTCAACGCCACCCGTTGTGATTTGTAGCAAGAAAGTGATATCAGCTATTTCCCGTCGCTTATATAAAGGGATCAGATGGTGCTTCCTACAGACATTAAGGTAATTGGATGAAGTGTAAGGCTGTTTTAGTTTATAACTTAAGTATTTAACAAATTTATTTTGGACACGTTCAATTCTATCTATGTAAGTATTATAGCAGGGATTCCAAATTTGTGATGCATATTCTAGTTTACTACGAACTAACGAACAGAACAGAATCTTAATTGTTTTCGCTTGAGTAAAGTGGACAGAACTACGCATTATAAAACCTAACATTTTCAAAGCACCACTAACTATGTTATCAATATGAGTGTCAAATAGAAGTTTGGAGTCATGCACCACCCCCAAGTCTCTCATGGATTGGACCTTGTTCAATGGTTGACCCTTAAGTTTATAAGTAGTTTGGAGTAGATTACGTTTCCTAGAGAATGTCAGAGAAAAGCATTTTAGTGGATTCAGATCTAATTTGTTCTCCAGACAATACTTATCAAGTCTTTCGAGGTCTGACTGAATCAACAGTGAATCACTGGTCGAGTTTACCTTGCTAAAAATCTTCATATCGTCAGCAAAACAAAGTAGTTTGGTATTTATAAAACATTTACTAATATCATTAATAAAAATATTGAAAAGCAAGGGGCCAAGCAAAGAACCTTGTGGTACGCCACTTGGAATAGTCACCCATCCAGATATGTAATTATTGACTACAACAGCTTGAGACCTATTATCAATGTATGAAGAAAACCACCTCAGCAAGTCGCCACTGATACCAACATCACATAACTTGGAAAGTAGGATACCATGGTCAATTCGGTCAAAAGCCTTGCTATAATCAGTATATATTACATCAACCTGACTGCCTTTATCCATTGCGTCAGTGACATATTCATTAAGGAGAACGAGATTGGAGACAGTGGACCGGCGCTGCAAGAAACCGTGTTGACTGGGACTAATAGAATTTTTAACAGCACAGTACACTTGGTTATACACTATCTTTTCCAAGACCTTCGACAATATACATAGTTTTGAAATTGGTCTATAGTTTTTTACATCCGTTTTTGGTCCTTTTTTATGGACTGGTGTGATAAATGCCGATTTCCACAAAGGCGGGACAATGCAGTCAGAGAAAGATCGCTTGAATAACAAAGAAACGGGAATTGCCAAGCTTTCAGCACACTGTATCAAGAATTGAGCAGGTAGGTCATCCGGGCCAGCTGATTTAGATGGGTCAAGTTTAAGCAGAAGATTTCTAACCACGGCAGGGCTCACTTCAATGTTTGCCAGGAAAGCTGTAGAATTAACTTCATTACCAGCAACAGGGTTCAAGTTATTCGCGTTAGACGCTGAGAAGGAGGATAGGAAATATTCTGAAAAAGCCTTACATATATCCGTCCCAGTGTTAACAGAATGACCATCATAATTTAGGCTGCTAGGTATGCCGTGAGAGTTGGACCGCGACTTTATAAATGACCAGAAGTGCTTGGGATTTTTACATATATTACTTTCGACATTGCTGATGTACGAATCAAAACATTGTTGCTCCAGTCTTCGCACTCTATCACGCAGTACATTAAAAGAAAGTAAGTCCGATTTATTTCTATATCTATTATATTTTTTTAAATACTTGAATTTTTCTTTAATCGCGCACTTCAATGGACGTGAGTACCACGGAGGATACGAGTCAACTGTAATCTTTTTACTGGGAATGAATTTACGCCTTAAATTATCATACGTCTCATAAAAGAAGTCAAAGGATTCAAGCAATGATCGCGTGGAGAACTCATCTTCCCAGTTAATGGAAAATAACTCATCATTAATGGACTTGTAATCACCCTTATTATAAAAATACTTTAAGCGAGAGTCTGGCTGCAATATGTCTATAACTGAGAATTTGATTTCGATAACTATTGCTTTGTGATGAGGATCTATCGGTACCAATGGATTCTGGCATTCACTTACACTTACTTCATCATTCGAGAAAACGAGATCCAGCAGTTTATCAAAATTATTTAAGATGCCATTATATTGACAAAAATTATGCATGAGCATATCGTCCACTAAAGAACATTCATCACTACTTACGTAATTGGATGGAACTAGCGAAGAGCCCTGGGCCGTCCATAAAATGTTACTCATGTTGAAATCACCCACTAATAAAAACTTATTATTACAATTACTCAAGACTATCTCCCCTAAACGATTAAGGAAATTTGATAACTGTTGCGAAAAAGAGTTACCTTGAGATTGCTTGCATAGGTACAAAACACAAATATGTACTTTAATCGATGTCTTATTAACGTCATTAAGTGAAATAGTGAGCCATAAATCCTCTGCCGAAGAGCGGTAGGCCGCCTGCGGCGTCACCGCCAACTCCCGGCGAGTAGCAATAAGCACGCCACCGCCACGGGTTTGTCCCGTCAACGCGAGATCACGGTCCCGCCGCCAAACAACGTATCGATCGTCAAATAACTCCGAATCCCGTATACCATCCACTAGCCAAGTCTCGGTCAAAATAATTATATCATAGGCCTCCTTAATGAGATTACGGTAAAATGTTAACGTTTTCGAGCGAAGTCCCCTCACATTTTGATACTAAATAGTAGGATATACCTTCATGCCCGTACTCGAGTTATCGAATGAGACGACCTACAGATGAAATAGTATAATTATTGAATACATCAAATAACGCACCAACCGCCAATATTATAAAAATAAATAGGCACAAGCGAAGTAATAACCCAAAGAATAAACGAGCGCGTAAGCACCATCCAAAACAGAACAAAAAATCATTACCATGAGGGCGAAAGAGCAAGATAATTGATATAATTCGAAGCGTATACGTAAAAGTAAGATAACTATATTTAGTGCAGTCCAGCGGTGCATAGTAACTGGCGATTCCGATAAGGCCGAGCGGTAAACAATAGAAGCGGGCTGACCAGGTGAGCCGCACAACGGCACTCAAACTTTCACGCTCGCGTAATAAAAACATAGATATAAGTAACATTGAAGTTATGCACAAAATTATTAATACAAGACAAACTAAAGCAATTTGTTTAAATGACATCGGAGTTATCATCCCTACGGACGTGAATCTTAGTACTTGACCCAAACATGTTCATACCCCTTGTTAATTTTAAGCAATTTTTTCGTATTTGTTAGCAACCTCTTATTTTCAGGAGTCAGATGATCATTTAAATATATGCTTTGGGCACTGCCTTGAAAACCAATTTCTTCAGCCGTGACCTTCTTCTTCAGCCTTGCTGAGGCTATGAAGTCCTCTTTTATGTAGCGGTTGTTGAAACGAACTATGATAAGCTTCTCCTTTGAATTATGAACTGGAACCCGTGATATGTAGTCTATACTGCTTCTCTCCACTTTGTGACCCACGGCAGTACTAATTTTATCCAGGATGGTAAAGAGGTTCTCATTTTTTCTAAGTGGCACCCCTTTTATCTCCACGTTATTAATACGCTGAAGCTGTTCGTTGCGAGCTAGATCAATCCTCAGAAGGGAGAGTTCATTGGTCAGCAGCGTGACTTTCTCTTGAGTAGCCTCAAGCTCTGATACTCTTCGCTCCATGTTTGTCAAGCATGTAGAGTGCTCATCAAGCTTATTGCTAACAAAGCTCCAAGAGTCCTTGAGCTCGGATAGCTCAGTTTTGAGTAGGCCAATATCACGCACCAGCCCAGGAAGACATGCGAGGTGCTTTTTCATATCCCGCAGCTCGCTCATGATAGTGTCCAGGTAGACATGCGAGCCGGGTGCGAAACAGTCGGCGGCGGCGCATCGGCAAAATTCTCGCGGCGGCGGCGTCTAGCCGGCGGCTCGTTTTTTTTAACTTCTAACCTAATCTAACTTTTGCCTGAAATCAAGCAATACTAACCGTTTAAAAAAATGACATTTCCACGGCTCTTGATCAATTTCCACGTCTCTTGATGGCATCTTCGTTTTGAAAGCCAATACTGTTATAACTTATAAGAGCAATGTTTCTTGGCTAATTTTAACAACAGCTGAGAAGAGCTTGTGTCCTTTGTTTCACAGACAGTGATAGTACTGGTGCTAGGAACTCCTGCTGATCCCGCTCTCACAGGTTCCCACAATATCCTTAAAATACCCAGCCACAGAAAAGATGCACGAGTGATATTCTGGCTTCCAAGATACGCGTCTATCTCCGTCATTCGCCATGAACTAGTAGTCTAGCGGAACCTCTTGTCAACTTGCTCCATCATATTCCTTTTCAAGGAGAGCATGATCAAGGTTTTGTCGTGGTTTCGGTCTTGAAAACCAGTGCCACAGTTTCAAGGTGCAAGTTTTCTGGGATGATAAAATCGTTACTGCCTCCCGAAACTTCGACAAGAACTTCACCAAATCTTCCAACACATTCCAGTCAGATTGCGTAATTCTCAAATCACGCTGACCTATTTTTGAGACATCTCGTTGATTGGGCTGCGATTGCAGCAGTGGACCATGCTCTCGAGCATTTCAAGTACGTTGTGCCAACGTGTCGGTGTTGCTGTTGACGATGACTTGGAACGTGAACCAACTCGCCAAACCGATAGCGCTGCTCATCATCTTGAGTAAATGAATCGTGTTCTTCATCAGAAATAGGGTCATTTTCATCTTCTTCTATAGTGCGCGCTGCGTTTTCAAGCAAACAAAAGTATTGCACTTAGGAATTGGCTTCTTTTTCTAAATCTGGTAGATGGTACCGTACGGCTTTTACAATGTTTTTGCTCATAAACCGGTTACAATATCTGTGGATCTGGCGTCGATGGCTTTACATTGCAGTGAGGTCCACAGGTATTGTAACCGGGCTATACACGCGAGTTTGCCTAGCGCTGGCCAATCGCGGGCGAGTTTGCTATCCGCCCGCACGGCGCGAATTTCGAACATGTCGGCGGCGGCGGCGGCGCGCCGGTTCTTCATGGCGGCGGCTAGCCGGCGCGGCTCGCATATCTATGTCCAGGTCCATAGCTTTCGTTGAGCTCGGCGAGACTTCCCCTTTCTTGCAGGCAGGACACTTCCAACTCGCTCGGCGGTCGGGTCCTAGTTTTCGGTAGCTCTGCTCTGAAATTCCGGCGCAACAGTAACCAAATTCCATCTTACAGCTTGAACACTGTACAACGTCATTAACGACAGACCCACAAGTATCACAGCCCATTGTAAATGAAGGATAGTATCTAAGTCGTCGGCAGCAAAGTTTGGGGATCACTGAGATGGTGGAATTAATAATAATAACGAGGTATTGTTTGGGTTCAACCTTTTCGCGGCGGGATCTGTTTAGCGCTCTTCTCATGAAGATCGTGGTCTTCCAAGCATTGACTAAGTTTCGCTTCAAAATAAATGTTGTTTAAAAGAAAACCAACATTTACTTGCGGCGTTACTACTCTTCTGATGTTTCGTAACTGCTCTTATTGATAAATTTATGAATTTTTAGTGTGGGTACGGGTACACCGGTACACACCACAAATTTTATATTAAACCGTTACGCACCAGATTACGCATGTCAATTTGTATCAACGGTTTGCTCTCTTTGATGTGAACACAGATGTGCCGTTCTCGGAAATGTTTCCCGATTCGTATAAGAAATGTCTTCGAGAACGTTCTTTCCCCATAAAAATAGGGAAACACAGCATATCCCTAGACGTGAATGATGGTAGCACTCACTTGGCGACGGGGTGCGTGTCCTTGTTGTACGTGTAGCAGTTGTGGAACACGAGCGCCGCGTCGTCTAGGAGCTGCTCGTCCGTCTCGTACTCGCCGTTAGTTAGCTTCTCCCTGATCGTGGAGAAGTCCATCGGCGTATCGATCACGTCCAAATAGTCCGGCACCTGGAAACATAGGCATTTTATTAAATTACTTATTTTAAGCTCATGTACCGATTATAAGTGTGTGAAAATTAAAGAAGATTCTCATGATCCTAATAAAGTTGTCAAACAAAGCTTTCAAAAATGTATTTCCATTAAACAAATACACCAATATTGTATACGTATTGAGCTGAGCTACGCTCTAATTTTGTATCAGTTTTTATGAGGTGAGCTATTTAATGAGAAATAAAGAACGCGAACCACAGAATTTATGTCGTCGACCAGTAGAAAGACTAACACTAACACAGTGTTGACGTAATAATGATGTCGTATGAATGAGATGGTTAAAATACGATAACTAAGTACGCTGATGGTGTGCGGTCGCGATGAATGCGCGCGCTTGACTGACTAAGTCTGTAGGTATCATTTATCAGTGTAGCACTTACTACCATTTGCCCATTTTGATTTTTTATCTGACAGCCATCAACATTAAATTCTACTTTACAGCCTGCTTTAATTATCTTACTCACAGACAGCAAATTTGTGGATAATTCTGGTATAAATAGAACATTTCTCACCTGGATTGCTTCACTGCCAGTCTTATTGGGTACTTGTATTATAACATCACCACAGCTTTCGACATGTAGCACCTTGTTGTCAGCTATTCTTATGTGGTTAACAGGTGGAGCTGTCTCATTCACCAACCATTCCCGGTGCATCGTCATGTGGGTTGATGCGCCAGAATCCACGTACCAGTTCATTGTATCATTCACCTGCATGGCTGAAAAGGCTGCTATAAAACCATTATTATCTTTCTTATTTCTAACCTCAGACTTATTTTTCCTATGCCAACAATTCTTACTTCAGTGCCCATACTTATTACTCTGAAAGCATCGGGGGCCTTTTGATTTTGACTGGGATGAATAACCTGGCTTGACATTTTTAGAGTTTGTGTAAAAAGCGTTAGTGTCTGTTTTCGTTACCTCTTGCAAGAGCTTAGTTTTGATTAAATCGGCACTAATTTTTATACCCGAACTCTCTATGCCCATTATCATTGGCTTGTAAAGATCTGGCAAGCCTGCCAACATCAGTGTCCCGAGCCACTCATCATCCACTTGAAATGATATATTTCGCAACTTATGAGCTGATGACATTAATTTATTTACGTAATCTTTTCAATATTTTTATTAATGATATTAGTAAATGTTTTATACATACCAAACTACTTTGTTTTGCTGACGATATGAAGATTTTTAGGAAGGTAAAGACGACCAGTGATTCACTGTTGATTCAGTCAGACCTTGAAAGACTTGATAAGTATTGTCTGGAGAACAAATTAAATAAATAAATAAATAAATAAATATTAAGGGACAATCATACACAAATCGACCTAGTCCCAAACTAAGCAAAGCTTGTACTATGGGTACTAGACGACGATATACATAATATATAAATACATATATAGATAACATCCATGACCCAAGAACAAATATTTTGCACAAATATTTGCCCCGGCCGGGATTCGAACCCGGGACCGCCGACTCAGTAGGCCAACCGAGCCAAACGCGTCGTCGTCGTCAATTAGATCTGAATCCACTAAAATGCTTTTCTCTGACATTCTCTAGGAAACGTAATCTACTCCAAGCTACTTATAAACTTAAGGGTCAACCATTGAACAAGGTCCAATCCATGAGAGACTTGGGGGTGGTGCATGATTCCAAACTTCTATTTGACACTCATATTGATAATATAGTTAGTGGTGCTTTGAAAATGTTAGGTTTTATAATGCGTAGTTCTATCCACTTTACTCAAGCGAAAACAATTAAGATTCTGTTCTGTTCGTTAGTTCGTAGTAAACTAGAATATGCATCACAAATTTGGAATCCCTGCTATAATACCTACTTACATAGATAGAATTGAACGTGTCCAAAATAAATTTGTTAAATACTTAAGTTATAAACTCAAACAGCCTTACACTTCATCCAATTACCTTAATGTCTGTAGGAAGCACCATCTGATCCCTTTATATAAGAGACGGGAAATAGCTGATATCACTTTCTTGCTACAAATCACAACGGGCGGCGTTGACTGTCCCGAACTGCTTCAAGAACTGTCATTTACTGCTCCTTCTCGGTCCAAAAGGCATTTCCCCCCCATATCTCTGAGGCGTACATCATCCAACTACAGACGAAATAGTTTCCTTAACCGCGCTAGTCGGCAACTGAACAGCTCGACGAGGGAGCTTGATATTGATGTATTTAATTGTGTAGATCCTTCTGTGAGGCGTAGTTTAGCAGAGGCGTTTTTCAAATGAGCGTTATAGAATCTCGTGTTAGTGCAGTTTAGTATTAAGTATTAAGTATTTGTGTTGTTGGCCTAGGAAGGCTTCAAGGATAAACTGTAAGTGTATACGTATTTCTGCTGTGTGTGCGCGCCGTATTAATAATGCGCGTTGTTACTTATATGTTTCATATACGGTGTCTATCTGTGAGTTCCTGTAATTGGCTCTGTAATTCTATTTAAGTTTTCCTTTTATATGTCATAATTAGCTGTTGGTTCTCCTTGAATAAAATAAATAAATAAAATAAATAAATAAATCTTCCACGCTTGTATTTGTTTCTAACTAATGTAGTATTTATTAAGTCTTTCAATAAACCGACTTTACGGAGTAAACCTGAGTCTTGAAATGCATGTAATAAATTGTTCCAAACCTCTTTCGCTGTTTTTGCATCTTGTATGTGAACATATAGCATAGGGTCCACTAAGAGTATAAGCTTTGATTTCGTTTTAAGATCCTTCTTTGAGTCTGTTGTTTCATTTTCCACACATTCCCACAAGTCCTCATGTTGTAGGTAAGCTTTGACGGCAAAACTCCAGCTTGTCCAGTTGTCACGGCCAGTGAGCTTTTCAATTGTCATATGATTGCTTGATCCCATTATTTATACTTTATTATACGCAAGCTGAAAAAAATTCCGGCGACCGAACTAACTTTGACGTTAACAAATTATTTTCGTTACTATTTTAAAACTGCACAAATTGACTTAATAACTTTAACAGGTAGGGCTGGGCCCATAACCTGATAAATTAAACAAAAGAAATTAACTTTCTTCAAATATAAGTATTAAAACAAAAGAAACCTTACAGAGCACACAATAACATGGCAAGATTACATAGCGCAGAGACAGTCCTTATGGAATGTCATAACGTCAGGTGAGGGCGTGATCATTGTTGCTATTAAATAAGAGCAGGAGCAGGTTCATACATTTCCATCATATAAGTACATCGCACGGGTGCAACGCTGATAAATTATGCATGTATTATACATATAAACCTTCCTCTTGAATCACTCTATCTATTTAAAAAAAACGCATCAAAATCCGTTGCGTAGTTTTAAAGATTTAAGCATACAAAGGGACATAGGGGCAGAGAAAGCGACTTTGTTTTATACTATGTAGTGATGTTACTACCTAGAACAGGGCTATTGCGATTTATTGGTATATAATATTTCAAACCTAGTTTGAAATTTTCATTGATAATTTTTTTTGCAAATAACTACTGGAAATTGACAATTTCACGACAAAAATTAGTTTTTTAAAACTTATTTTCGACTGCACGCAATGAAAGCATGCAATAGCTATGTTGCTACCTAGAACTCGGGGAAAAGTATTATTCACTTCAAAAAGTTGGTTGAAATTAACAATATATTTGACATAATATGAAAAAAAAAGTTAAAAGGAATAGAGCCTCTTAATTATTTTTAAACTTTTATAAGTTAGATTTCTGTACCTATTGTTTACTGAGTGTGATTGTAGCGTCATCTACATTTAGCTTCTTTTTTAGTCCTATACACGGCGACGTGCGACGGCCTTATTATTAAGTTTAGTTGCTTAGTATTAAGTTAAATACATGTAAATTACAAATACGCGTTTTCATTCATGCGTTAGTATGATTGAAATCATGTGTAAATCAAATTATTGTGTGTCCAAATATTCTCAATCGATCAATATTTATAATATTGATTGATTGCATATTCGAATGTGTTCGTTTGATCTCGGCTTTTAATATCGCAATATTTTCGTACGTTTTCATGCACAATTGTAGTAAATTAGACGTTATAATTGTGTAAAGTGGATATTTTTAATAGCAGGGCTTGTCCTCTATTCAGAACGACGTGTGGGAGGCCTCGATCACGATCAAGCAACACAGGATGCTGCAGGAGTTCGCTAGCAGGTGAGAAACTATCCCTCCCTCCTACGGGAATATTATCTTCAGGGTCACTTCTTCCACATTCCCGTTTTGTCCACATTCCTGTCTCGTCTATATTGCCAACTGGTCCACATTCCCATCTCTGCAACGTACCTCATGGGCATCATCATCGCATCGATATTCCCAACTAGTCCTCAAGCCAATCTGAATTGCAAATTGTCTACTTCCTATTTCGTCGATATTCCCATCTTGGCCACATGCACAAGATGGGAACCTTGTACACATTCCTACTTCGTTCACATTCCCAATTCGTCCACATACCAATTCAAAATTATCAATATCCTATCCTGTTCACATTCTCAACTCGTCCTCATTTCCAATTTGTTCACATTCTTACTCGTTGAAAGATGGAATAGTATAGCAACAATTCTTGGCCTTAAAGCCATAAATAATTTGAGGCCTGCGGTCGGCCTCGTGTTAAATCATTCGTGCACCGAAAGCCCCGGGGTATGGTTAAAAGCTTTGAGGCTGGACAGGTAGACATCTCCGAAGAATTACACGTATTATGTACAGATTACATGTAAACGTATTTCCAACAAAGTTCAATGTGGAATGTACACATAGATATCTGTCGTTTGAAAGGGGCCAGGGGCACCGCAATTTCAACATGCAGCGCATCATGGGCATCAACACGGGCATCGCGCCGCCCGCCGCGCGCCCGCGTCCACGCCCCCGCAGCGACGACGGCAGGTGACGTTATGCTGCAGTGTTTCTAACACAATTGTGTTTGGACACAACTCGCTGGCCCATGAAATAGAAAATAAAACACAAAACCCTATAATAGTGAGCCAGTGAAATGTTCTCTATCCATTTCCTTTCAGTCCAGTCAGACAAATCAAACGCATACAAAATCCCCCACGGGGGTTTTCGTCATGCGTTTTGTATTAATTATCTGTACTATAGTATTATAAAATGATGTGTCCGATTTTGCATGTTGGCAAGGGAAAAAAGACACTGCGAAGTGTCAAACAATTTAAGTATCGTTGGTGTTAATAGAATTTACATGGATGAATAATTTAAGTGAACTGACAATCCCTGTAACAAACTCGCGTTCTCCCCCTTTTTGACGTACACAGAAACACACAACAATCACCAATGTCTTAAAAAGGTTAAATTTAACGCATACATTTTATTTCCAACAGCACATCGCCATCCACATCTGGTCAAACGCCGCGGGCGCCGTCCCCCGAGTCCTGGGAGACAGAGTCCACGAAACACATCCGACAGAACCGAGATCGGCTGCTCTACTACGTCGAGGAGACCAATGAAGGGAGGGGGTTTATCAAAGTTAGTATACTGTATTTGCTAATATACTGTGCTAATTCCCCAATCTTGATGTACAAGTGCTGAAGTAACGTTGGAGAAAGTACAGTCAGCATCAAAGGTAGCTGTCAATTTTACATATGTATGCAATTTGACATATGCCAGTAGTAAATTGGTCGGCTACTTTTAATGTACAACACACGAACAACTGCTGCTGGTAAGTACTATTAATTGATAATCTGTGGCGTTGCGGGCTCCGATACATATCCGCTGCCATCGTCTTCGTGTACAGCACTGCTTATGTAATCAGCACTAATTCTTATGGTTCCTCTGGCTTTGCTAGAGATACGAAGAAACCCTAGTCACAATTAGTACATTACATGTCTAGGACGGTAAATTAGTAAATGTGTGGTCAAAGTTGTTTTAAACCGAAGGTGAGGGCCATAAATATGCAATCAGCGGCTTTACTAATTACCACCCGTTGTTTATCTAGTTTTACGTCTACCTTGGTCAGGAAGTGAGATTTTCTCCTCGCGTAGTGGGCAATAAACTCCACTCATTATTGCAAGTAAAAATAGGTTGCTCTTTTACCAAAAGTCGCTAATACTCAAATTTATTTTTTTATAACTAGTACCTTGTAGAGTGTACGTAAGAGGATTACACTTGAACTAATACTGTTTGACTATCTACAGGAGTTATGTTATTCGGCGGACGGTCGACTGGTATGCTCGCCGTTCGGCTGCGGCATGCGCCTCCTGGCCCTAAACGAGAGCTGCAGCGAGCTCTCGCACTGCGTCGAGGGCTTCTCCGGCCCGCGGCCCATGGTCGACGTGGGCCAGAGCCTGGGCCAGCACCAGGACCTGGTGGTGAGCTGCAAGTTCAGCCCCCGGTACCACCTGCTCGTCACCGGCTGCCTCGAGGGCAAGATCGTCTGGTACCAACCGTTTAGCGGCGAGTCTATGTATTAGATACTTAATTAAACTTTTAATCCCATTTCAGAGTTTTATTTTGTTTCACTGGTTTGTGCAAAAAAATATCCGAACAATTCTATCACCTTCATTTCATTTACAATCGACAGTTTACTTAAAATTCACATTATTCACTGAAATCTCAATCCAAATTCTATTCACAAAGTTGTAAAAGCACATATTGTATATCTCCAAATGAATCTATTTTGCTTCCAATAAAAATATAATTACTTGTCGTGACTCAGGTTGAATGTGGCGATATAGATATGTCACGTATTTCATGTATTATTGCTGAAAATAAAAGATAAAGTAACATGGGAAAATATTTATTTAACAACATTCACTATACTCGATTCACATTTCATTACAAAAGTTAAATTTACACTATACAAGACCACCTCAATTTGTACAAAATCACACCTGTAATACAAATCAATTGTACGCATTACCGTTTTTACCAAAAGGCACACAGGGCCAATCTCAGCAAAAACCATAGATGCTGTTTTCTTTACCCCGCTGAACAGTAAAAATAAATGTTGTTTATAGCAACGTGGGCACTTATTGACTTCCCGAGGACCTTAATATTTTTCTGATTACGTTGAAGAATCTCCGTCCCGGATGCGCTGAGGCAGTTTAATTCTGCGAATGACCACAGACTCGGTACAATTGAGGTATACGGTAGATTTAGACGTGTCCGCTCTCCTTGAGCTTGGCGATGAGCGTGTCGACGTCGGGCACGACGGAGCCGGCCTGGCGCACGGGCGGGTCCTCCACCGACACCACCTTGATGCGCGGCGCGATGTCCACGCCCAGGTCCGCGGGACTCACTTTCTTGAGGGGCTTCTTTTTGGCTTTCTGCAAAAAAATTAGAACGATCGAATCATGCCTCTAGTAGACTGTTCTAACTAAAAAAAGTAGTTCTTGCGAAGTAAAAATGATAATTAAGATTTTTATCAAGTACTAATTATAAAATCTAGGGTAAATCGCCAATTACTGACCACCATTCAGTAACAGGCAACCTAATACTAATAAAAAATTGGGCAAGTGAGAGTCGGACTCGCGCACCGAGGGTTCCGTACAAACACTTTTCATTCTTAAGTTTGCACCTGGTATGTATAGCGCCCCATACAAATGAGGTGCAAAGTTAACGCAACCAACCCGTTTGTTGTATGGGAGCCCCCCTTAAATATTTATTTTATGTTATTTTTAGTATTTGTTGTTATAGCGGCAATAGAAATACATCATCTGTGAAAATTTCAACTGTCTAGCTATCACCGTTCTTGAGATACAGCCTGGTGACAGACGGACGGACGGACGGACAGCGAAGTCTCAGTAATAGGGTCCCGTTTTTACCCTTTGGGTACAGAACCCTAAAAATTAACTGTTCAGCTTCAAACAGAATTCATTTTAGCATAACGTGGCCAGGAACGCTTGATCAAACTATAGGCGAAAGAGAACGAAGTGATTGCCTTGTAGAATCAAAATTCGCCCATATAATGAATAATACCTACAGGTACCAAATTTTAGTATAGGACCTCTTTAGTCCAAACCCCAAAAATGTAACCCTTGTATTCGTGGTTATAGTGTAACGTGTTTCCTTTTATTTGACGTGGAAGCCACAAATGGACGGCCGCGTAACAAAAACAACTATTTTTTTTTAATACTATATTTCCTTGCGAGCCCGAGGGACACTTTGCACTGGTTTGCACTGTCGTGGCGTGGCGTCTTTTAGGACACGCCACCGAAACAAAAATAAGAGCCCATGTCACCTACCTACTCGACATTCGGTAAGCAACTGGCGAGAGAGTGAAGATGTGGCCGGGAGAGGGCGTTCGGATTACAGAAGGGTTCGGATTAAATAGGTGCTGCTGTTTGATGTTAGGCATGTTCTCTGCAGATACAATCTCAGTTATGACCTCATCAAAATGGGATTACCATGATATTGGGCAGCGTGGCGTATCGCGGCTCGTTGAGTCGCAGGTCGGCGCTGATAACCGCCGGCACCTTGACCTTGATCACCTCCAGACCACCATCGATTTCGCGCGTCACCGTCAGGCCGCCGTCGGTTTTCTCTACCTGTTCACAAACAACCATGTAAAGTATGGTACATACTCATATGGTAGCAAGTTATACATGTAGCAAACAATCAAATCATAATGATTAAATGATTATTATCGAGAATAAATGTTACATTTACACAAGGCTGATTATTAAAATTTCATTTGTTTCTTGTTGCATTACAGGCGAATGCTTGCGATGAGGATCACCCTAATGTTGATAATCTTTGTGGTCTATGTATTGTGATAAATGAAAAAACAAGAGAGTAATTGGGTAAATCAACTATTTTCTGCCACTCGTTGCCATAGTGATGTATCCGGGTCACTTTTTAAAACTATGTTTATCTGTGGTTATATTTAGCAAAAGCTTTGAAATTTAAGTATTTATAAGCCCATTCTAATGTAGACTATCTCCTGACAATACCAGTAATATAAATTATCAACACTTTTCTTAGAAGTTTAATCAATATTCTCTCCTGGGTCTCGGGACAGAATAACAGCAAGAAAAAGTTGATCCACCCAATTCTAAAACCAGTAGTATATTCAGCTATTCATTATTGTCCCTCTTTCACTTGTCATTTTTTCGCTTACCTTTGATGCAAAGGTTCCCTGGGGCCAGTCCAAAATGGCAGCCGTCATTTGGGCAGTCTGATTTGAGTCGTCATCAATAGCCTGCAAGAAAAAAGAATAGGAAGCCTAAGTAAATTTATTGAATTTTGGCTGCCAGTTAAAATTATCATTGTTAAACATACAAGATGTGTTTGCCATCTGTGACAATGTCAGCCTTCACATCCTGGGAGAACTTGGAGAGTATCTTGGCCATATGCAGGGGCAGCAGGGTCTTGTATTCAGCACCAGCTACTTCAGCCAGACAGCTTGGTCTGTTCCTGGAGACATTGGCGTATCTAACATTATTTTTCAGGGGGCGCCTGGGGGTGGGCCTGGCCATGGCCTATGAGATGAAAATGAATTTATATCGGTATCCCAAAATCCTGGGGTGGGCACTAGACCATACTGGGGTGGGCACGGACCACCCGGCCACGCCCTATATACGCCAATGCCTGGAGAAAAAGCTGTCCTGAGCGTGTCTCATATTCAAGTAAGATATACAACTGACCTGTTTGCCAACTATTACAATGTCAGCCTTCTCATCCTGGGACAGCTTGGCGAGGATCTTGGCCACATGCAGCGGTTGCAGGGTCTCATATGCAGCACCAGCTACTTCGACATGGATGGCCCGGTCAGCTCCCATGGCAAGGGCTGTCCTGAGGGTTTCCTGTATTCAATTAAGAACTTTAGTTAGCACTAGAAGTATGCTTGAATCAATAATTTTGTATACTGTGGTGGAAATGCATTTCTTATCTAAATCACATCAAAATAGAACCCTCAATACGTTTAAGCAGTAAAGGACTAATCTCTGGTTTTCTTTTTTGCATATAAACATAGAAAACATCCAAGTTGGATAACGTAAATATTTCCTCAATGGGATTTAATTGACTACTCGCTTTGTAGGCAGACTCAGTCCTGACTTAGCTAGCATCATTTCTATGCCTTACCTGTGCTTGGGTGGGTCCGCAGGAGACTGCAATGACCTCGCTGGCAAGCTTCTTCTCCTTCATGCGCACGGCCTCCTCCACCGCGATCTCGTCGAAGGGGTTCATGGAGTGCTTCACGCCATCTGTCACCACACCGGACTTGTCGGGCTTCACACGCACCTAGAAGTCAAGGTTTAACACTAAAGTACAAAATATTTGTATTATGAAAAAAAAAACGTTGCACTTTTTGGAAGATAAAAAAAAAGTTTATTTACATTTTGAAGTACATTCAAGGTAGATTGAATGGAATATGGTAGGTGTCGCCGATTGTAGTAAATTGAACATGATATGAGAGAAATTTACTAGTACGAGGGGCGTCTGAAAAGTTCTAAGCCTAAGGTATTTCGAGGTTATATATGCGTTTATGATACTGGCCACTAGAAAGGCCATTTAAAAACAAATTATTAAAAAATAACATGTCACGTTTTTATTATTCTGTTTCGAGATATTCAACGGAAAAGTACATCATGTGTGAATTACCAACGAATATTACGAAAATTGAGCACCGTGCTGTAATTAAATTCCTTACAAAGTGACAAATCACCGCAGTATATTTTTGAGGAAATGGCTATTATTTACGGTGATTCTGGGCCTTCTTATGCCACAGTCAAAAAGTGGAGTCGCTTATTTAAACTCGGACGGGAATCGATCGAAGATGACCCCCGCTCAGGGCGGCCAATATCGGTAGTGACCGAAGAAAACGTAGCAAAAGTCAAAAAGCTGGTATTAGAAGATAGAAGAATTAAGGTTTGGCAAATAGCTGAGGTCTTAGGTATTAGTAAAGAAAGAGTCGGAGAAATTTTACATGAACATTTGTACATGAGTAAAGTCAGTGCTCGTTGGGTACCGAAAATGCTAACGGCCTTCGATAAAGTACGTCGTGTGGAAACTTCTCAGGCGTTTTTAGAATTGTGCGAAGATGATTTAGATGAAGTTTGTTCCCGAATAGTAACTGTTGATGAAACATGGATCAGACAGTATGATCCGGAGTGTAAGTCTGAGTCGATGCAGTGGATTGAAAAGGGTGAAAGGCCGCCGAAGAAATTTAAAGTGCAAAAGTCGGCCTCTAAGTTAATGGCTACGGTATTTTGGGATTGTGATGGCATTCTTTTAATCGATTATTTAGAAAAAGGCTCTACGATAAACGGAACTTATTATGCAAATCTAATAAGACAGGTGCGACAAGCCATAGTTGAGAAAAGGCGGGGTAAACTAAGGAAAGGCATTTTGTTTTTGCAAGACAACACACCCGTTCACACCGCTAATGTTGCGAGGCGTACTCTGAAGGAAGTTGGTTTTGATGAAATTGACCACCCACCCTACAGCCCAGATCTAGCCCCAAGCGATTATTTTCTATTCAATAATTTGAAGAAAGAGTTGAGGGGAAAGCGATTTAGAAGTGACGAAGAGATGAAGGCGGCTGTACAGGAGCATTTTGAAGGGCAAAATGAAGATTATTTTTTTAATGGCCTAAAAGCACTGTATAAAAAATGTAAAAAATGCATTGATTTAGGAGGAGACTATATTGAAAAATAAACACAAGTTCATTTGTGTAAATTGTTTTTTTCTATCTTAGGCTTAGAACTTTTCAGACGCCCCTCGTAAGTCGTTTTTAGGGCGATATTTTTCAAGGACTACCAAAGAATTATTTATTGAATTACGAGATGAAGGTTCTAAATGGCATAAAACTCGCTACCAACATTTTTATCAATGATTCCATCGACCCCCGATCTTGATCATATCTTGAATGTAACCTTAAAGATTTAAGTACTTACTTTGACGGCGTAGTCAATAACTCTCTTAACTCCAACCAAAACACGAGACATGTTTAATTAATGAAGATTTTAACTATTTTAATAAAAACAAAATATAATCTAACTTCGAGTTCGAAGTCCAAAAAAAATTAATAGTGCTGTGCGAAACGCCAACAATTGTCCTTACGTCAAGTTACGTCAAAACTGTCAAAAAGCTGGTTCGGTTGGTATTCGACGTATTCGATCAAACCGAGTTCAAGTATCGATTAATATTCACTTTTTAACAGAAAATAACCGACTTCAACGAAAAGAAATCGTATGTCCCAGAGCAAATGAACGGGAAACTAACAAAATACAAATCACGATAGATATATTTTATGGCTTCTATGGCTATGAGGTTGGGTGAATACGACAATGTTGGAGGCACTTCGGTGGGGGAAGTAAGGTAAAGTGCCTCCTACACGGTCAATTCGCCCAAACACGGAGACTTAAAAGTTAATTTATCGATTACTTGGATTAATAGACAATCAGCCAGGCACCATAGTGATATTTAAGAAGTCTTGTATCAGGCGACGATCTGTCCTCATTGACCGGCGTTTCAAAATCAAGTGATCGGCTGATAAAATTGGTTACGTTTGGATGCTATGTATATTTCGTATAGATCGATAGCGGAACCGAAAACAGATATACGTTATCAATATATTCGAATTCGATCGTGGCTAACACAGGCCAGGCTAGGCCATTGCATAAATTGTATCTAAGCACGGATTTGTCAAGTCTGGTAATGAAACATCCGATTCGTTTTAGCCATTTTTAATTCATTGCCACAAAATTAATCCATGCGCCATGGGTCGGCCGGCTGAAGAGGAAAGTCTTCGGGTCGATGTCCAGAGGGTAGTTTGTTTTGGCGCATGGCTTAAGGACGAAATGTTCAAGGATACTCATCATTGCTACCTTAACTTGCAGTGTAGCGATGCGCATACCTGTAATATAATAGGAATATTTGTTGAAAATTTACAACCCGATCGACCCGATTTAAGAAGATTTTATATACCTATATATTTTATTTTATTTATATAAGCGTAGCTCACACTAATCGATCTAGTCCTAAATTAAGCTCAAGAAGGCTTGTGTTATGGATACTAGACGACGATATACATACTTATATAGATAAATATATACTTGAATACATATAGATCAGCCATGACCCAAGCACAAAATATTCGAGTTCATCACACAAATATTTGCCCTGGCCGGGATTCGAACCCGGGACTGCCGGCTCAGTAGAAAGGGCTTTACAAACTGAGCCAACCGCGTCGTCAAACATAGAACATAGCTAAGAATCTTCGTAAAGAAAAGACCACTAAAATCGCTTCACGCAATGATTAGAAGCAGAGAGATGTCACATCAGATTCATACTCATAGATATATCACATTCATTGGCTTGGCTTAGACCTTCCTGAGATAATTCATTCTCTTACCTAAACATTTTTTAGGTCCTTCACCAAAAGGCATAAAGGTGAATTTAGGCCTCCTAGAGATTTCTTCTTCTAAGAAGCGTTCCGGGTCAAACTTGGCCGGTTCCGGGTAGTACTTGGGATCGACCTGTATGCTCCCGATCGGGATTGTAACCGGGGTGCCTTCTCTTATCTGAAGTGGTTTCTGTCTCGGGATATTCAGGGTGCAGTCCTTCGTACACTCTCGGGATAGCACCGAAATGGGACAGTATAAACGCAGCGATTCTGTAAAACATATACAGTGCGTGAACTGTCAGAATACGATTAGTTGTTTATACCTATCCCGCTCACGCTTACTCAATCCAGATCTCAGGGCTTCCGCGCTACCGGCGCCTTCCCTGGGACGCTCGCACCTCTCAGTTTTCACCCAAACCGGAATCGCAATCAGAGAGCTCACGGTCTGTACTATATAAACTGTACACTACGTAATTAATGATTAATAGTATTTTATGCAATCGTTGCACAATGGAGGTTCTTAAAGTCGAGTACCGCGTTTAGGTCACGAGGCTTGCCGAGTGGCCTATGTAAGGTACGAGACTTTAAGACCTAATTGTGTAACTATTGCATACAATACTTTTTATACGAGCAAAACTCAGAAAAACATTTTTTACTTTAATCGTCATTCTCCAATATGATTTTTTATTTTTGAGGTAACCTATTTCGTTCAACTAAAACAGACTTATTAAAAAAAAAAACATGATCGCGATGGCCATGGCGGGTACCTCGTGATTGGTGAATTTTTTTGACAAGTAATTTCAACCAATCAGTGAGCATCAAATAAGCTTATGTTCTCTTTTTGAAATTATTAGAGTTGTGTAGAGAGATGTCTTATGAATATTAAAGTTCTGTAGCGGGTACCATAGAGTATAGAATTTTGTTACAGGATTAAAAATTGCGTTATTGTGATTTTGTCTGTGAAATTATAATTGACAGATTAAAGTCTGCGAGTATAAAAAAGCAGTTAAAGTACTTAAAGTCACATAAACGTGTCCCTAATGAAGATAGCGCCATAAGTTACAAACTTGTATGAACTCTTCATCAGGGACAGCGATCCGTGCTGCTACGCGACATAGTCGGGCCGTTCCGGAGAATTTGTACACTGCGTGTTATACAATCCACATCAACTATGTTTAGCATGCCGCGGGGTTTTTGGTGCACGTATGATTTTGACGCACTGTCGGCCTAGTGTCAAATCATTCGTGCATGCGATTAGTACCTACCATTCAAAGTCATATCAAGATATTTCAATTTCTCGACGTCCTCCAGTGTGTATTCTCCTTTAGTTTTCGATTTCAGGTCTAAAATCTCAGAGCGGAGTTTCTCTTGACATTCTGGATGCCATGCGAGCTACGAAATTTGAAACAATTTATATTTTGAGGCCATTTGGTGAAACTAAGTCTAAGTAATAATGAGTAATTTAATAATTAAAAATGTTACATTGATATTTGAGATGTCTAAAATGTAGATGTAAAATTTAATTGTAATGTATAAACTATATAAATAAATGGCTATTCTATTATATATTATAATGCGTTTCTTGTAGTCATAGTTCAAGTTTCTAGCAAGATACAATACAACACACATAGTACAGTAACCTCATAGTAATAATGAGCTATCATTGCCTTTCCCACCAGATGTTTAAATACTTACAGTAAACAAAGCTGACATTAACGCATTGCTCGAAGTCTCAAATAAGTCTAGCAGGATGGTAAACACGTGGCTAGTGATGTACTCGTCTGTGAACACTGAATACAACATTTTAGTTCTGGAAATGGTCCTGCGAACCGGATTAATTTGGTTAAAAGGTCGATCTTTCTTGTTTGAATTATGATAAATAATTTATGACTTATACTTATAAAAATTGTAAGTATGTATTTGTTACCTCCTTGTTCGTCATTTTCCCGGAAGCTCATCATGACCTGGTAGACGTCGTTACGTTTTTTGCCGCTAGCGGTGCGGTCCTTTATTATTTCACGAGTTAGCGACATTAGTAGATTTTCCACCTTTTCCGATGCAAACCTGACAAACATAATATGCTTAAATGATGAGTTAGACCGATACAGTGTACTGAAGATGACTTGTAAAATTGGATAAAAGTGCAATCTAGCGGAAAGTACTTTAACTGTTTTAAATAAGTTAGAACATTTTAAGACCACTCATACTAAGGTTGTAAGAGTTTACAGTTAGGCTAAGTATGAGTGGGGATGTAAGGGCCTTACTTCCTAAAGCTTGACAGTAATAATATAAAAAACCGGCCAAGAGCATGTCGGGCCACGCTCAGTGTAGGGTTCCGTAGTTGCCCATCCTTCACAATAGACGGGCTTAAGGAAGGATGAGAGGTTTAAATTACGAGAAAGATTTCAAGCTCTATAAAAAGGTCGTAAACGCCAAAGTAACTGTAATTACTTATTACCATCTGGAAGTTATCGATTATGCCCGCCAGATTGAGCGGAATATTTTAATGCAGGCACTTAACTAATATGTGTAACGTTCGAAGTATAAGGACACCGCGCGGCACTTACGTCATTTTAAAGAAAATTATGACATTTTGCGATAACTCAAAAACGGTTCGACTGATTTTGTTCAATATAGTTTTCATTGAAAGTAATTATAAGGTCTCATTTTTTATCCCATAATTTTTTGACCCGTGGTTGAAAAGTTTGAGGGGGGGGGGGGGGGGGACACTATTTTTTTTGTTTTATTTATGGAGCGAATATTTACAAAACTGTTGACTTTTTATCAAAAAATAATGTTTGAAGACCCCTATTATTTTTGTAAGACCTATTCAACGATACCCCACACACTAGTGTTAAAACGAAAAAAAATCACTCCCACTTTAGGTGTTCGAGAGGTACCCGAAAAAAATATTTTTTTTAGTTTTTATTTTACCGTTTGTCGGCGTGATACATACCAAATTTCAGATTTCTAATACTAATGATCACGGAGCTAAGCCGCGGACGGACAGACGGACAGACGGACATGGCGAAACTATAAGGGTTCCTAGTTGACTACGAAACCCTAAAAAGAGAGGTACCTAGTTATAGTGTTGTGTTTCTATGATACTTATCATCAAAAGACGCATTTGCCTCTATGCACGATTGCAGCACGCAATTACCTCAGGTGATCATTCATAATAGAATATATATTATTTACATTTAGTAAGGTAGGTAAGTTGGCTATTGCGCCAAGCCGGGGATCCCAAAAGGTTAATTGATCGTTACTGAGACGAAGTTGCTTGCAAATAATTAAATATTATTATATCTGACTAGGAGAGGAGGTGCCCGCAACTTCGTCCGCGTATTTCTTTCTTTACCGTAGGCGGATTAAAAGTATCTTATAACCTATATCTTTGGTTGTCCACCTATCCCTGTACCAAAATTGGTTAAAATCAGTCCAGCCGTTTCGGCGTGATGCGAGGACAAAGGAAATTATGCCCAACAGATGGCGCCAGACTTGCATAGCGCCGCGCGCCCATACAAAACAAAAGACGATCCTGCATCACGTTATTAAGATTTTTCCTGAAATCATGACCCCCTCCATAGAAAAATGATTTTCAATATAAATCTAGAATTTTATAATAGTATAGATGAATATTAACCTACCGCAGTTGAAATATTCTATTGAGCGCCGGTACGACACCTACTGCCAGATATTTTAAATTATCCAAAATGTTGAGGTCAAGTTTGCGCGTCACCTCTCCAGTGATGGTGGCGAATAAGGAGTTCTTGTCTTCGAATGTGTTGTTTTCCACGCCGCAGATAGCGTTTGCCATCACGTCTGTCGTAAACATAGTCGATATCTGGAAAAATCAATGATGTATCTTTTAACTTTTAATTCTAGGTAATATAAAGACTAAAGACACAGTAACAAATAAGTAATATAAAGACATTTTGTAAAGTTATCGACTTTTTACCATATAAATGAATAAATAATTTTAGTCACAAAATCCGATAATAATACTCGTGACATCATGCGATGCCAACTTAACATTGTGCCGTAATGTATGACCCCTACTATGTATGCCCGGGTATTAATATGTCCACTTACATCCTTCAAATCAAGATTAGTCACAGTTCCCTGGCGATTCCTTTTCACGTACTTGATCATTTCATCGCCTACTTTGAAGATGCTCGGCAAGTAGCCTTTCAATTTGGAGGTACTGAGGGCCGGGGTGGCGTGGTTGCGGGCCAACTTCCAGTCCTCGCCTGACGTGAAAAAAGGGTTCCATCCCACGATAAAGTCGTATTTTTTATCGACCTGTAAAAATAATAGTAAAATATTTTTTGGTATGTTTTGTACGACATCAACAAGTCGTTGAAGGTGTTGTTAGGGTGCGTTTGCACTGAAGTGGAGCGGAGCGGAGACGTGCGGAATCGGCCAATCAAAAGTGAAGCGGAGCTGAGATATAGATTTCAACTCAGGTGATTGGTCGATTCCGCACGTCACCGCCTCGGTGGAGAGCACCCTTACAGTAAACCTTCGCACTACACGTTGTATGCCGTGCGCAGGCGATCGGAATACTTAGGAAGTGGAACTAGCAAGCAAATTAATGGTAAGCACGTTTCTGCGGTCATCTTTCATGTCACATTCTGTGATACAGAGTCTTATTCAGATGATTATAATAAGTTGGCAATGATTATAATAATAAGTAAAGGTAAATTTGATGATAAATGGCGTTGCAGTTATTTTACTTCACACTAATCATGATTGACTGGCAGATAATGCCTTATGGCATTAAATTCGCCATTTGTACCTACCATACTATTTAATACTATTGAATAAAATACTTGTAAAAAAGTTGTTTGCCGTGTGTTAGGTAGGTATATTTTAATTAACATAAATCTTAAGTCGCACCTTAAGTTTGCTGTTATATAAAAATCACTTTTTGTATGGGAGCCCCACTTAAATATACTTATAAAGTTATATTTTATTCTGTTTTTAGTATTTGTTGTTGTAGCATTAATAGAAATATTATCATCTGTGAAAATTTCAACTGTGTCTCATATCTCATAAACTGTGATAGCTAGTATCACGGTTTATAAGATACAGCGTGGTGACAGCGGAGTCTTAATAATAGGGTCCCGTCTTTTACTCTTTGGGTACGGAACCCTCAAAAAGAGTAGTAGGTAAGATAAGATATTCAACATTTTTTATTTCAACTTACAGAATAGCCGTTGCTGGCATAGTTGGCGAAGTCAGTAGTGAGAATGACTCGGGCAACTTCGGGGTCACGCACCACGAGGGCGGGGCAGCTTAGTCGGTAGTAGCCTACCACTGGAGCCTCTGGGAACTCACTATGATAAGGGTCAGTTGTGGGAAATTAAACATCGAGGGTAAGAAAAACAGATCTTGGTTTCGATCGGTTTAAGCGACATTTAATATACTCTAATGTCACGTAAAAAGTCAGTGCCCTTGTGGCATTATTTCAACAAAGAGCGCGCGGTGTATATTTATACTACCGCCCCTTTTTACGGAGATTAGGTATACCTATGTACTAATTGGCACGATTGAGAAAAATATATCGCAGTTTAATTTAACTGGTGATTGTACTAGTATACATCCCAGGACCCAGGTAGCAAACAGGCTGTATAAGAGCTTTTACAGCCATTATAACTCTAATTTAAGCTATAGAAGTGCTTAAGCATAGCCTTGTGCTACTTGGTATGTATCTCTGTTAAAGTATTATTTGTCTACACAAGTTGTGTACCACAACTGTAACTGTGTTATCAATGTATAATTATGTATATACTTACTTGTAAAGTTCACCATAAAAATGAGCAATATGTTTCTTGACAAACAAAACTTGTTTGTAATGTCCGAAGAACCACTCACGTCCTGACGCGACAGGGACTCCTCTCTCTTCCCAATAATTCGAAGATTTACTCTTGATAATAAATAATAATAAAAACAGGAATAACGCAATTGCAATTATCAACCACATGTTTACTATTTCGTTGTTTGTGCGCGTCTGCGGCCAATAAAGTATCTAGTCTGATGAAACTATGCTAACTGCAGTTATAATTAAGCAAAGTGTTTTACGATTATTGCGAGAGTACAATGTCAAGTATTTGCTTAATACTTAGTAGGTACCTATCACAAGCACTTATCTTAAGTTGTTAAGTAAACAAAATGGTAGTAATATATGCAACATTACCTTTATATGGCTTATTGTGACAGATAAAATATCTAGAGTAATACAATGTTTTGCTAGATATAGGGTAAGTCCCGGGTAGTTGGCCATAGTTTTTCTTAAATGCTGTTAAAAAAAAATCTTGCACATTATCATAGAAATCTTTATTTGTGATTAAACTTTAAACAATCAACTTTAAAAAATTATAGAAACAAAAATAACAATTTCTAATAGGATAGCCTAAAAAATATGTATTTTTTTAAATTCACGATTGGCCATCTCTCCCGTGGTGTCCGGGTATGATGACCATGGCATAACGGGTAAGTTGGCCATATCCTTAATTCTAATTGCTACATATAGTTGTCGGTATTGTATCCTTTTTACTAAAGCCTTTCTTCTCTGCACCACGATCAGAGCACATATCTTCAAATTCAGTGCAATTTTCTTGTACCCAAAATTGCCATACCATTCATTGAAGCCAGTTCTCGAAAATAAGGGTTTCATAATATTTTTTTCCACATCCGCGGCAAATATCTCTTTCATTTAACTTCTTTTCCTTATTCTAATTTGCTATCAATTTTAAGGGACGTCGTTACTGCTATCAGATATTCATCGGACAGCTTTTCTTCGGGTGGCCATATGGCCATCATATACCGACTAACACTAGCCATCTCTCCTTTTCCTCCGGGAGAGATGACCACAACTAAAAAAAAAATAAGTAACTACACGATGCGAGTAATTTTGAGGTTAAGACAAACTGTTACTCGTATACTTTGCAACCAAACCAAAAATAACCATTATTTTACGAAACTAATATCATAACCACCTAAAACAATAACCCTCTGAAAAATAACAAAGGTTTTACTTACTTTTTGATTTTTTTTCGCCAAAAAGTTGCACGTACCCTTGCTTCTACGCGCGTCGCCAAGCGAACTAAACTATTACAAGTGCCATCTAGCCAACAGTTCAGGAATTATTTCGACGGGCCATCTCTCCCTTATGGCCATCTACCCCGGAATTACCCTATTATAACTATACATATGTAACAGATATATGTTTATCGTCGTCTAGTGTCCATAACAAGCCTACTAGAGCTTATTAATTACTGTGGGAGTAGATCGAGTTGTGTGAGGTTGTCCGATATGTATTTATTAAATTGCCTAGAGATTTGCCTTCACAAAGTCGAGTTCAACTCTTACCCAGTGGCGGATTTACAAATTTTCAAGGTATAGGCTGAATAGTTTTTGCCGCCCTTGCCTCAACAATTGACATATCATACAATATATTATTTTTACAATGCAACAATTTCGTTGAAATTGCACGTATAATAATTTCTCGGTATACCTATTTTTGACCTAATCGAAGCTCAATCATGTATGGGCGGGGTAATGTATGCTATTTACACAATAATGAACATTTGGTAAACGTGAATAAGTAATCTTTATTGCGCTTACAAACAACAGTTAAAAATAATCGACTCAGTCAAGTCGGAATTAATGACCAAGATTACTTACGACGAAATAGAAGTTCGTTACAATAATGCCTTTTTGCGCGATTTTTTGTTGGCAAAGTTTTTCGCCTCGATTTGTTCGGGTAACCGGGGTAACCCACACGGTTATTGGAATAGAGAATGAACCTCGCCACGTGCACGTGCAACATTGACGTCATTGATAGCATTGTATTTTGACTTAAGACTATCTCGCTATTACTGACATTACTGTTCAAGATTTTTTTTTTATTCCAATCGAATTTTCTGAAGCTACTAGTGCATGTGAAACACATAATACTTAGTCGATACATAAGATTGAATTCGGTAAAATTATTCACTGAATTATTCATTATATTCGAATAAAAATCGAAAAATTATATACAAACCATCCAGTTCGTAGCCTCCAACCAGTAGTAAGACTGACATGTATTGGTTGTTAGTGGGAAGAGGGGCATATTTCTTACAATTTCGCTCTTTTCACTCATAAAAAGTGTGGGCAAAGGGCGCAGAGGCGAGAGGCCGATTATTGGTGGAGGGGCGGCGAACTAGCTGTTTTACTCTAGAATATGGAAGTTTGCTACTCTCGGAATATGCAATGACAAGTGAGAGAGAAATATCATCGACAAAATTTGTTGCAGACTTCTATCTGTAAGACATCAGAAAACCGTCATAGAAAAAAAATTTTGATTTCTGAGGTAAAAAAAAAAAAAAAATTTCGTTCCCCAAATTTGCCGCCCCCATGGTATAATAATATGCTGCCCCCAAAATCTGCCGCCCTAGGCTCGAGCCTACTCAGCCTGCTGGTAAATCCGCCACTGGTAGACGGCACCACCATGCCGAAGTCTATGTTAAGTTAACACACTATACTCATAGTTACTCTATTAATCTAAATGTTTACCTACAATAAAGCGAAAAAAAAACGATTAGGTATTATATGATATCGCCTTCTCTAAATGGTGTTAGTGTTAAGAAAGCGAAAGGTGTAAGCAGTGGCGGCCTTAGGGGGTGGCGAACGGGGCAATCGCCCGGGGCCTATCGCTCTTGCAGGGGCCTCGCGCAACAACCGAAGACTCAAGCAAAAAAAAAAAAAAAAAGATTTGTTTAACTAGATTTTTTTATTTAAAACTTTTGATTTTGATCCTTAATAATTTATTAAGATTTTTTTTTTTTTTTTACATACTATAAGAAAAAAATATTTATTAGCGTAATCATTAAAAAAATATTATACAAATAATATTCGCAACAAGCTTCGTCAACGTAACCTATAGGAACAAAATAATATCCGCAACACGCTTCGTCAGTAAAGGCCTTACTTAAAATGGACATACACAAAGTTACACCCGCAATACGCTGTCAAAACTGCCCACCCAAACCCAACTTAAAATACCCCGCCCCGCAGCGCACCCGGCTCAAAAGTCCCCATAATCCCAGCAGCGTTACCCCTCTGAATCGCTATGGAGACTTGTTGAACTAGGTATGACCCAGCACGAGGATCGCAGCCCCTGTCCCGCAAACGTCGACCCAACTCTATAAAGAGCTTGCGCGCTTCCGAGCACCATGGTCCAAACGTCTCGACCGCAAATGGTACAAAATCGTATTACGCTGACTCCAAGGCAGAATACTTATTGTGCTTCAATTTCGCAGCACTCTCTGCTGCTGAGCCGGCACACCGCGAGCTCTGCCTCAAATGAGATCCCGCAAATGTGCTAACACACGTTGCATCCCAAAGAAGACAACGCCCTCTCTGCCAAGGTACCAGCGTCAGGCCGTCGGGCCTTTTACCATCTGTACGACTTAACCCCGGAGGCTCCAAAACACATGGCACATTCGCCGAAATCATGGCGCGCCGGATGATCTCATTGATTGAGTGATGCCTCGGGAAACGGCCAGCACACCTTTGACAACTCAGACCATGGTGACCATTTTCCTCTACCATTGTCCCACAACAACAACGATGAGCCTCACACACTTTAGCTCCTAACCTTAACGCCGCCGCTATTCTGAGCGAGTCGTTATCTAGCAAGGTGCCTAATTGAGGCGATGGTAGAGCGTGCAACCATGCCCCGGACTCTGGCAACGCGAGGCCTTTGAGACGGGCCAAGTCTGACCCCGAAGCATTCCCTAACAAAGAGTTGTACATCAGCTTACTCAACAAATCATCCCATTGTCTCTGAATAACTAAATTATCAGGCCGTTCATCGTCCGGAAAAATCGCTGACCACTTCGCAAGTGCCTCCGAAAGAAAAGGAATTGGGATGCTGTCACCATCTGTAGATAACATGCGAGTGACAAGATCCGTCGTTCCATAGGAAGAGGCAAGAAAAGCGACAAGTCCGACATCTTCAACGCGACGTATTCCTAAACCACCATAACGGATAGGAAGAGCAGCCTGGACCCACTGCATTTGGCTCAATTCAACATTCAGAATCATCTCTAATGTCAACTTCAACGCCTGATCTATTTCTTTCACCTCATCAAGAAACAACCACGAGGGTGATGTTCTAAGAACATAGGTCATCCGAGGCATGGCAAAACAATTGCGTAGTAACGTCAAACCGACATGAGATGACAATTTAAGCAAATGATCACGAGCCACCAGGAGAGCATCCTTTTTGGTCCTCAAAACGGCGCTTACACCCTGAGGAAAAATAGGTGTTCCCAGCAAGGAAAAAGCCGATTTATCGACCGTCTTTATGCCTGGCAATAAACATTCAAATTTCCTCATTGTATCAACGTTTATTAAGGTTATAACGGTAAATTAAAATAAAGTTAGTTAACTAATTAATTAATTCAAATCAAATTTGAAAAAATAATTAATGTATTAGGTACTTGAATATCGCGCCTCGAAATACTTGAAGATCGTTTTTTTTTATCGTATAGCACTCGGGTCGGTTCTGTCGGTCGTTCCCTGTATATATTTACACAACTATCTGTCTATTTCCTTTCTGGCTCGATGCTAGTATTCTTGTCGGATCTCTCCCGTCGGTCCTCATCCTGACTGCAAAATAACCTACACTCCCAACCTGTAAACTTCTGGCTCCCCGGTGCCTCGGATAGGAGGGCCAGTTGATCTTACCGGAGCGGCAAAAGACGGAGGGGAACACGAGAGGACCCGGATACGTGCCCTGTCTCAGAACCGAAAGCTCCGGCCAGGGAATGTTAAGGTTTCTATACTACCCTGAACGACTTGCGGTATTGTGCCAGTATGCGCTTCTGAGTCATTTCGTTGAGCTTCTTTGTCTTTCCTTCTCTTGCATGCTCAACGCCTCCGCGTCCTTGCAGCAGAACTGCTGGCTGGGTGTAGTCACCGAAACGAAACGAAACGAAACGTATAGCACTCGGGTCGGTTCTGCTCTTCTATTACCCGTATTTCATTTGGTTCGTAAAATTATTAAGACTGCACCGAGCGAAATGTGAAAAATAGGCAGTTGCCGTTAAATAGACAACGTCAACACTAGTTGTTTAATCCACTTCTAAACTATATAAATAGCATTTCGAAGAATGTGTTAACAACTTCTCTGTGGAAAAATTATAAGATTATTCATATTTTACCCTAGAAAACTAAGTAAAGTTGGACGAAAATTGTAAAATCGTAAGCAGGCGTTAAGTGTTTTTTTTATACTTTAACAATTGAAATCTATTCTGATTTTTAATAAAAAAAAAGATGAATGTTTACATTACAATTGGTCCGCATCAAATATTTCAATTAATGTTTGGTATTAAAGTTCCAGATTTATCAAAAAGTGCTTTTAAGTCTCCATACATTTTTACTATGGCGGCCGCGCGCCTATCTAAATACGCATTCCCGCGCTCTATGGTGTAAACGCTCGGCGCAGTCTTAAAGAATATTTGACGAATTCGATGACACAAAATCGGCTTTCAGCCCTTGCTATTCTTTCAATCGAAAACGACGTAGCTCATTCGTTAGATTATTGTGCTTTAATTAAAGATTTTAGTGTTAGGAAAAGCCGCAGACATCAATTTCAAAATTTATCATCTCTATATTAGTTAATTTAGTAAATCTTGCAATGTAAAATATTTTAAAACTCAAATTTTATTTATTTGTGTAACTAGCATTTCTCCTCAAACATGACAAATGCCTAAACCAAACAACCAGACCAGCCCTACTTTCGCATCTCCTACTAGTCCTACTTTTCACGAAGGACAAAGGGCCTCGCAAAGTCCTGCCGCCCGGAGCCTCGCAATGGGTAAGGCCGCCACTGGGTGTAAGCGCCATAAAAAATGTATGGGTCAGAGAACTTCGTGGCGCCGTCTACAATAGGACGGTGGAACGCTACTTGAGCGCTTCAATGCTGGACGGGAGTGACAAGGAGAGTGCAGGGGCCATGTTCTACTTAATTCTAATCCGATAGTAGCAAAAACAAACAAACAAACAGACAAATCAAAATCAACAATGGTCGCATATATTAGAACCATGGGCAACGTTTTACGGTTGTATTCGGCTTCGGATCTATACTTGCACAGGAGTTTCATAAGAACACAAACTTGATTAACAAAGTTTAATATGTATTTTACAGTAACGAAACGCAGCTATCACTAACATTTTCCGCTTGCTTGAGGAATAGGTTCGAAGTGTAGTTTGGCGCCGTCGGCGGGGCAGCTGATGAGGAAGACTCCCGGGATACAGGGCAGAGGGAACTTTGCTCCAGCTGAGCGGATCCTGAACTGTTCCACGAGACTCATGACCGCTACTTTGATCTGCAACGCACCCAAGCGGGGTGCTGGAGATAAGAAAAATGTATCAAACCTTAAAAAATCTAAAAACCCTTTTTTTTTATTGAGGTTTTTACAAGTTCGCTAAAAACGAATGTTCACGGGCCAATATTATTTAGTAATTTGCCATCCATGTGACATGGCATGCATTGGTTCACTACTTCTGGCATATATGTACAATGTTATAAAATTTTAATTTTGTATCAGTTTTCTATGGCAATGCAACATACGGCATACAACGCGATCTATATACGGGCGCGCGGTGCCAGCTATTCAGCGCCAACTGTTGGTAAAAAAAATATTTGTCCGCTCATGACGCCGAAACGGCTGCACGGATTTTAACCAACTTTAATACAAGGATTGCTGGACATCGAAAGACGGTTATAGGATACTTTTTACCCGACTAAGGCAAAGAAAAAAGTTTTGCGCGTACGAAGACCAAGAAGACACACACCTCCTAGTTATAACTAAACTAAAACAACGCGCCGATTAAGTCCAAAATCATCAATCAAACTGCTCGGTCGAGCATTAGAAGAAATAGCAAGTGCGGGCGAGAGGTTAAATTTTATTATTTATAATATACTACTGGTTATTTTGTACCCTAAAATAGTATTTAGTACCTCTGTCTATATATGTTGTAAGAAACTGTTTTCGGTGAGACTTATATTTACCTAAACACCTCTTCGGTCCTTCGCCAAAAGGTAAATAAGTGTACTTCGGTCTTTTCGCTACTTCTACGTCAGTGAACCTTTCCGGGTTAAACTTGTCAGGGTCTGGAAAGTACGCAGGGTCCATGTGCAAGCTCTGGGTGGGTATCATTAACTGGGTGCCTTTGGATATCTTTAGAGGTCTCTCGAAGCCGCGCACTGAGATGAGGCAGTCGTTGGTGCACTCTCTGGACAAGACGGGGACCGGACTGCAGAGACGTACGGTTTCTGTAATCCGATGGATCCGTGAAATGTAAACTAAATGCTTAGATCTGAAATCTTTGAAATCTTACTTATTTTCATAGAACGACACTGTCTGTCTTATTGTATGTGGCATGGGAAAGCATCTATCTATAAATGGCGTTACTACCGTTACTAATGCTCAATACTACGAACGTTAAAAGAGAGGCTAACTATAGCAACACCATCTGTTACTATTTTTAAACGATATACGTTTGACAACGGTATCTGTAAAGGTACTGAAACGTCAGGGAGGCTCAAATGATTAATAAACGCGATATAATCCGTTTTAATTGTTTTATTCAAATGATATACGTATTGTTCTTAGGCAGTGGGTATATACTAATTCTAATACAAAAGGTGCTTTAATTTTTTTACACGTGACCTTATAAAATTACTTGCCTGAGAATACCATATCTAAATACTTCAAATTCTCTATATCATCTACTGTATAGTCCTCCTTGGTTTGGCTTTTAAAATCAATTATTTCCTTACGAAGCCTGTTTTGAATTTCAGGATGTGAAGCAAGCTGAAACACGAAAAAATTAATAACATGAAATCTAAGTAAGAGTAGGTATATTACTTAATTTACTCCTTTTATTGAATTCTAAAGTTAATCAATAATTTACATACCGTACCAACCATGCATTATCAACTAAAAGTGGTCTCATGGCCACGAAAATTGCAAACCAATTAGTTTACCCAATTATGTTAATGTACTCGTAGTTTGTCATGCAAATATTAATTCATTTAGGCATTAGCTAGGCGCCATTGTAATGAGGACAACTACTCAACAACTTTAGAATCGAAGGTAAGGTAATGATTTCCATGGCTTTCAAAAGTGATCAAAATCGGTCCAGACGTTATGAAGTGCTATGACAATTATGAATAAAAAATAATTTGCAATTGTTACATAATAGGAAAATAGTAATGATCATAATGATTTTGACGACGCGCTTGGCTCGGTTTGTAGACCCCTGCCTACTGAGCCGGCGGTCCCGGGTTCGAATCCCGGTCAGGGCAAATATTTGTGTGATGAATTCGAATATTTGTGCTTGGGTCATGGTTGTTCTATTTATTTAAGTATATATTTATCTATATAGGTATGTATATCGTCGTCTAGTACCCATAACACAAGCCTTCTTGAGCTTAATTTGGGACTAGATCGATTTGTGTGAGGTTGTCCGATATTTATTATTATTTATTAATTGCATCGAAGAACGTTATTTAACTGTTTGGTTTTCCCCACGTGCAGTCGCCGCGTTATAGTAATGTTAGGCCTTTACCTATAGTTTCTGACCTCGTTATCGATACGTTATATTTGTGTGTAGATAAAAAACATAACTAAGTATATATAACGGTGACGTACTTACAGCGAACAAGGTATTCAATATTGCATTGCTGGATGTCTCATACTGGTCCAGCATGATCGTGTACACAAGGCTACTGATATACTCGTCCGTGAACACTGCAGTAGAAGAAAGCACATTCAGCAATAAACAATGGCAATAATTAATGTAAAATACGTCATGAACAAATGACTACGTAAGTTTGTTATAAATGTTATGATTGATATGCGCTGTTGCCACAGAGATTCGTTAGGGTCGCATTCTTTTCTCCAGCTACAACAGATCAACCATGAGTGGTTAGCACGGAAATTGTAAGCAGTTTTACAGTAGAAACGCTATTCTATAATTACTAATTAGGCCACAAAGGCAATTTTACATGTCTGAGTCTAGATATATGATATGGAGATGAATGATTAGGAGCTATTATTTAAAGAGCGGGTGTCAATAAACATTGTATGTGAACTGTTATATCGAACCAATTTTTAGCAATGCAGGGTGATTCAGAAGTCATAAGCAGCTGACGGAGCTGATGAGAGGGGCCACACTGAGCAACTTCCACTATAGAAACGAAATCGCAGAAAAAATCATCCAAGTAAAAGTTAATTGATCGTTAACTATCTAAAATGTACATTATGAAGCGGCTGATTTATTTTTCATGATTTCATGGTTGGTCCCGTAGTAAAAAATGCTCTGTCAGTGTCCCTAGCTACCCATCGCTCCTATGACTCCCGCTGATTACTCGGAATCACGTCGTATAACTTTCAGAAATCCTGAAATATCACACAGCATATAATCATATTTTGGTTTACCTCCATCTGAATCGTTCTCTCGCATTGCAATCGCGACCTGATACAGGTCGTTCCGCCTGTCTCCAGTGGCCATTCTTTCTCGAATCACCTTACGCGTCACAAATAAGAGTTGCTCTTCGGATGTAGGTGAGGAGAACCTTAATATAAACCAATAGACTGTTAGACAATATACTCTTACCTAAATAGGAATACTTAAGGGCCGTTCTTAACATGATCTGAGGGCGTTAGGGCAGAAAGGTTCTTGCGTGACTGATAGTCTTCGTATATAGCTTAATCTTCTACAGTCCATCACTTACTGATCTAGGCATTCTAAAGTATATGTTAGGTATACCAGGTGTTTCCTGTAATAGGAGCAATAAATTAAAATATAGATTCTACTCTTCAAATTGAACAACATTTGTTTTAAAAAAAAGTCAGTTTTCTGAATTTTATTATTTCAAACAAATTAAATAGTAGGTATTTTCAATGTACGTCGTCCAACATTGACATTCCCTGAGCATTGACATATATATTCCTTGGCTGTCACTCTACTAATATCGGACATTTCGCAATACATTGTTTCTTTGTCTAAACATTATTCTACAAAATCTGGGGGCACGGCAGTGCCCCCGCCAAGTCGAGCAAACGCGCTTGCCGGCACGCCGTAACATCCTTTTCTCGAAGCCATTCAGACCATTTTCAAACTCCCAGTATTTCATAACGGACAAAGCTAGAAGCCTGAATTTTTAATGACCAGGCGAGCATGATATAACCTATGCATATTCCAAATTGCATTCAATTTGAACCAGTAGTTTAGAAATTATTGCCAGTCAAAGTTCCTTAATTTTGTCACTGATTCACTGACTCACTTATATATGATCATACGAATTCTAAGTTACTTCTAGCAGACACACAAGCTTGAAATTTCGTGCTCTATTACGGTTTGGTGTACAAATCATTAAAAAACCTAAACATTACAAAATTTCCGTGTAGTTTTCCAGTTATGCGAGCTGCATAGATAAATTTGTATTTCCTTATGAACCCTATAAAAAATACACGATTACAAAGTTAACTTTGCGGTTCATATAACTTTCGGTGTTCTCAGGCACAGAATACTTATTACTTAATACATACAGAATGGACACGCTCATCGCCGTACCGAATTGAGTTACCTCACCCCGCAGGGGCAGTGAGTTGGAATCGTGATGGTAGCGATGATGATGATGATGATGATGATGGTAACTGGTGGCGGTGGTGGTGATGGGGGTGCTGGTGATGATGATGATGATGATGAAGCTGGGGACTGGTGTTGGTAATGAGGGTGTTGGATTGTTCAGATAATGATGGTGACTGGTGGTGGCGATGGGCGGGTTGGTGATGATAATTATGATGGTGGTGGTGGTGACTGATTCTGATGAAGGTGGTATTGGTGATGATGATGATTATGATGACGACGATGGTGGTGACTGTTGGTGATGATGATGATGGTGGAGTGGAGGTGACCGGTGGTGATGATGGGGGTATTGATGGTAATGAAGATGGTGGTGACTGGTGGTGGTGAGGGAGGTGTTGGTAATGATGATGATGATGATGATGATGGTGGTGGTGATTGGTGATGATGATGATGGTGTTGTTGTAGATGATTAATGGTGATAATGATGATGAAGATGACGATGACGATGATGATGCCAATGATGGTGATTAGGTATGATGATGGGGGTTTTGATTCAGATGGTGATGGTCATAGTGGTGATGGATGATGACGATTGTGATGGTAATGCTTGTGGTGATGGTGATGACGATGGTTGTAAAATCAACATCCTCACCACATTATCACCACGACCATTACCACAACTACATCCCCAACACAATAACCACTACCATTACCACTACCACCATCATCGCCGCCATCATCACCACCCTCATCATCACCATCGTCATGAGAGGAATCATGAGAAGGATCATTATCTATAATGAGAGGGGTCATTATGGATCATGAGAGGGAGTGACAAGTCTGTGTGGTTTACATTTAGTTAATGTCAACTTCGGTAGTGTTAAAGTGCAAAACTCCGCAATTTCGGAGTATAATAGACTAAGAAGTAATTACCGTCCTGGCTTGTCAAAAATCGCTTCATCAAAACTTTCGAGAAAAGCCCACAGAGACAGAGAGTGGGCTTTAAGAAAGACAGTTGCGGATACACAGCTAGTAGTCCTTAAAGGAAAAATAAGGAGGACCACTTACAAAAAGAAATGAGATCCCATCAAAAACATTACATGTAAAAAAATTGCAAGTCTCGCAACCTTCTACCGAAAAAAGTTGTGAGATACAATATAAAACCAAGTCGGTTAATTTATTCAGTACCTATCAAAGTGACCCTTCGCCTATATGACAACTTTGACATACATTTTCACCGTGACCGTGTTAGTACCCGCATTAATATTAAACATATTTATCTTTATCATAAATGTAATGACTTGGCCATCGCACACGATAATACACTCTACATTATAATGATAATAAAATCTACCAAATTTTATTAACGCTTTGAACGTCACGCATACGAGTACAAACGTAAATTCCTACTCATTGTTTCATCTTGGCCGTCCTTAAATAAAAGATGGATCTGGCCCGACCCGCAAAAGAGGACGGCAGAAGAAAATATGAGCAGACGAGATAGTAAAAACAGCTGAAAAGAATTGGATAAGCACCGCTCCATACCGATCTATTGGTATGGATAAATAAAGCAAAAAATATAATAATCACTTTAATAAAAGGAGATTTATTCGTATTCTTATATACTTATGTTGTCGTGCGATGGCCAAGTCATTACATTTATGATAAAGATAAATATGTTTAATATTAATGCGGGTACTAACACGGTCACGGTGAAAATGTATGTCAAAGTTGTCATATAGGCGAAGGGTCACTTTGATAGGTACTGAATAAATTAACCGACTTGGTTTTATATTGTATCTCACAACTTTTTTCGGTAGAAGGTTGCGAGACTTGCAATTTTTTTACATGTAATGTTTTTGATGGGATATCATTTAATACACCTGTCTGTTGGCCCGGAAAGCCGCTGGAAATGCAGGTTCGAATCCTGTCCGAATCATTAACGACTACTAACGAATGTGACGACGCGGCTGGCGCAGTTTGCAGTCACCTGCCTACTGAGCCGGCGGTCCCGGGTTCGAATCCCGGCCGGGGCAAATATTTGTGTGATGAACTCGAATATTTGTTCTTGGGTCATGGATGTAGTCTATATAATATTATGTATTTATATATTATGTACATATATCGTCGTCTAGTACCCATAGTACAAGCTTTGCTTAGTTTGGGACTAGGTCGATTTGTGTATGATTGTCCCATAATATTTATTTATTTATTTTATTTAAATTTTTCAATTTTCGCATCATTTGTAAACATTTAGTTTACGTTAGCAGACGTTACTGCTTTAATAAAAATAAGCATTTAATACACGTTATTTTCAGAAGTTGCTTAACAAATGTTGTCCAGTTTCAAGCGAAGAATCTATGTTTTAATTTATCGCTCCTATTATAGGAAACACCCGGTATGTACACTAGGTATATGTTGAACAAAACAAGCCTTTCATAACCTTATCTGAAAAACCCGACTCAGCGCCGGCCACGCAGTCTGCAGAGCATCCTTAAGGTTGTCCTTCACGCTGGTCTTGAAGCAAACCTCGCGAGTGATGCGCGCGAACAAGGAGTCGGGCTCCACGAACGAGTTGTTCACCACGCCGCAGATGGCGTTGCCGAGGACGTCCGTCGTGAACTTCGTTGTTAACTGCAAATAGAAATATGTAAGTTAACAGCCACTTATTTTTGGATCGTCATTGTAGACTAAATGAAGACTAAGGGAAAATTCTCCTACAGAAGAATACAAGGCTACAAAAAATACAAGGCTTTAGAATGATATGACCCGTGTGACCCGTCGCTGAAATGACTTATTTGTGACGGCCGACCGATTACCGATAGGAAACACTTGACAAAGGTATAACATAAAAGTGTGCTAGGAGATAGATATCGTTTAGTAATAGGTAGGTAGTCGTAGACCCCGGATTTTCGTCGCAGTCACGTGACAATAGGGTAGTTTGGGGAGTAAATGGACCTGTGTTAACAAATAAGGAAAAACTAACAGTTTTGAACCCAATAAATCTTGCTTTTTTTTTTTTAATAATAATCACTATTTTTTATTAAGTAGTATTACTCCAATTGCTATTTAATTATAAACAATGAAAATTAAAAATCTATAATATATTTGATGCTTTTGTCTTTGTATATGTATGTTTATAAATTTAAATAATTTACGACAAAAATTACATAGTATTGAATAAATTGATCAATATTATTTTTCGGTAAATTAATGCAAACCAAACATTTGATTTGTTACGGAGAGTCAGTTGACGAAATAACAACGACGATAAATAAATCAATTGACCTATAGGTAATATTAACTAAAGAATATTAATTTATTTATGTCATTTATTGTATTAATTAACACCGGTCCGTTTACTCCCCAAACTACCCTATTGTGACGTCACCGCGACAAATGTCCGGGGTCTAGTCAGATAGCTAGAGGGGAACTACCACAGTTTCGTGCGAATATTTCACCGTTCCTTCTTCCACGGCCGTTTACGTTAACACTTGAGCTTGTCGTACACTTACCTATATGTCAGTCAACCAGAGCCATTTACCTCCTTCACATCCAACTCCGCGTGCCCACCACCACAGTTCCGTGCGACATACTTGGTCATCTCGTCTCCGACTGCTAAGATGCGGGGCAGGTACCGCTTGAGCTTGGCGTAGGTGAGAGCGGCTGTGGCGTGGCTTCGGACCGCCTTCCACTCGTCATCGCGCACGAAAAACGGGTTCGAGCCCGCCAGAAAATCGTACTTTCTGTCGATCTGTGAACCAAATTTATATCATGCCACAATAAACCAAAAGACAAATCTAACAAACATTATGTTGTTCAATTTGTCCGTCCTTTGTATAATATAATGAAACATTTTAATCGAAAATTAAAAATATTTTGATGGTAATTATCTACGGGGGGAGTCCTTCGAGACCGAACGTTAGAACGTGAACGTCTAGCTGTTACGGTATAGCGTCTGTACTTACGAAGAAACCATTAGTCGCGAAGTTGGCGAACTCCGTAATGAGTACGGTCTTCACCAGCTCCGGGTCTCTCACGAGCAGCCCCGGCGTGTGCAGCTTGTAGTAGCCCACGGCCGGCGCCCGCGGAAACTCACTGACAACACACTGTTCCGGTCACTCTTGTAGCTAAGATTATGTTACTATCGTGTTTAGCTAGCAGATTTTCTAATGGCCTACAACCTTGATATTTTGGAGACGAGTGAATATGTATATTCTGGGTAAGCCAGCACATGCTCCATCACAGACCTTTTCTTCATGAGGTGAAATGAAGATCAAATAGAAACCGAATGTCAATCAAAAATTTATAAATTAAATAGTCCTTACATAGATACCGTTCTTTCGACGTCAAACCGACAGGGTATGGACCCCTTTAAAATATTATGGATATTATGGAAATAAGTACGACAAGTAGTAGTACGGTAGTAGTTTTTGAAGTAATAGTTTAATAGTACTGATACAAATCCGTACCTACATCAAAATGGGAACTTTTCATTTTGGTTCTAACTAACTCAATTTAGTTGGTTTAATATCATAGGTACTTGTAAAAATTGCATGATATACTCACTTATACATTTCGTGGGCCACTGCCTTAATATGTTTTTCTTGGAACAGAATAGGCTTATAATGCCCAAAGAACCAGTGTCGTCCCGAAGCCGACGGCACTCCAACTTTCTTCCAATAATCGAAACTGATAAATTTAAAAATGTATATTGGTAATAAAAGAACGAAACAAAATTAAAAATAACATGATGTATTAACTTATCAAGATTTGCACAATAAATATTGTTTATTAAAATCTTAGTAGAAAGTAAATAGTATTCACAAGCCAAGCAACACAATCGACAGCTCAGCCGTGTGTATTCTCTTCCAATAGATATATGTAATAGCCTAATAGGTATAACGGTTTGCGGCCTTGTAAGTTTTTAACAAAACAAACGAGATATAGCATGGATTTTGTCTGCTTCTATATGATTGTGTGGGTGAAGATAAGCATAATGAGACGGACGAGTTTCTCTCTCAGATAATATAGTTACGTAAGTATCAGAAAGATTTTACGGTCAATTCATTGAAATAGCAAATCCCTTAATGGATTAAATATTTAAATTTCCAAATAAAACATTTCCTATGGGATATTTTACGCACGTTAACGGTGACCGTCAACGCAGTGAAATGTGTAACAATGACATCCAACATAATCGGTGAACTTATCGTCTCTTCCTAATCCAAACCGTAGAAAACGAAACCTTTCAAAAGATGATCCCCTTACTATAAACCAAAAATTCATTATGAAAAATATATTTTTAAAGCAAGGTTTTATTACCTGTTGTACTTTTTGCACAAATAAATAAATATTGGACAACCTCGCTCATATCGACCTAGTCCGAAAGTAAGCTCTCTAGTAGGCTTGTGTGTTATGAGTAGACACTAGACGACTTATACATACTTAGATAAATTCGTCATCATAATACTTAAATAGAACCATGACTCAGGAACAAATACTCGGGTTCATCACACAAATATATGCCCTAGCTTGGATTTGAACCCACGACCGCCAGCTCAGTGAAGGAAAATCGAACAAGCCCAAAGTTGGTAGAAATTAGTGACCGATCCAACACTATTGCAAGATAATCTATTTTTGTTGGTTAAAATAATTAAAAAACATTAAATCAATTATATTTTATTGCAGTAGTTTGGTGTCACCACAATTCCACATGTCGCTTACACTAAATATTAACATAATATAAGTATGACTACGCGATACACAATGTGTATTAGAACTTGAATTCTTTGTATTTCTTTGCCGTTTTTGAATCCGTGTTTTGCTGTCGTTTTCTCTTGTTCTGCAAACAAAAATAAACAAGTTGAGAAACATTCATGAAACGCGACATCAAGATCATCAATATCGATAAATGAATTAATTTTAAAATAACAGCTTTTTTATAAAAAAAAATACTTGTTTGTAAACGAGTGCCAAATTTAATCTTCTGCGCCATAACAAGTTTTCGAAGCTTTTCAAATAAAAATAAAAGATGTTTCTTTTAACAGGCTATTGTAGATATTGATCGGTGCAAACGACGATAACTTTTTTGGCTTCATCTGAATTATTTACCACAACCTTTTGTAAAGCTGCAATGAACGCGCCGCCATTGCCTCGATTTCGAGCTCGGAATAGAAAAAGATGATTTTTCCGACAGGTCTGAACAATAGTAATTACATATACTACGATAGCTCTTGCCCTAAATATAATTTGTAACATGTGTAGATGTAAATGTTTATTATTTGAAATTTAAATGGCTTTGTATACTTTTGCAGTGCCCTTGCAGGGTGTCACATGTATACCTTTCAATTATTCCATCAAAATTATGTAATGTGATATGCAATAAATGTTTGACCTGACTTGACTTGATTTCTGCTTTCGAAACGTTGTTGTGTAACCTAAATCTAGTGTTTAAGACTTTCCTTCTGCTTTCGCTTACTCCTTCCATTCTATAACTGCTTGTGTGCTGTGCTAACTGTTTCTTCTATGTGCTATCGTATAGACAATAAACTGTGTGTGATAACCTGAAGTGTTTACTTATCACCGCTTCTGCATCTATCACCTGCACGCTTACGAAGTGACATCAAGGCAAGCATTTCTTACATGTTATTGCTAAAGTATCTATGACCCGGTAGGTCGCGTTTCCCCGAGGATACTGACCTTCTGCCTGGCGACGTGGTCGGCCAGCATGTCGGAGAGGTCCTCGCGCGCCCTGGGGCGGGTCTCGCGCAGGTGCCGCTCGTAGCGCGCCGCCACGGCCTCGGGCTCCAGCTCCAGCTCCGAGGGGTCGAGCGCGACGTCCACGCCGCCCGGCTCGGCCGCCGCGCCCGCCGCTGCCGCCGCCGCCGCGCCTGCGCCTACTGCCGTGCGCTTGCCTGACGCACACACATCATTTGTTAATACCAGAACAGACAAGGGAAAATGCATTATAAATAAATATAAATAAATAAATATCAGACAACCTCACACAAATCAACCTAGTCCCAAATTAAGCTCAAGAAGGCTTGTGTTATGGGTACTAGGCGACGATATATATACTTATAATAATAATAATAATAATAATAGCCTTTATTTCAGATATAACTACAAGTACATTATAATTCCACTATCTCCCATCTTTTATATGTTGTTCTATCTGTTTGCCCTTCGGCATAGGCCTCCTCCAGCCTCCTCCACTCATTACGATCTTGTGCAACTCTGCTCCATGTGTGCCCGGCGACTTGTCGAATGTCATCGTCCCATCTTTTATGTGGCCTGCCTCTGCTTCTTTTGCCGTCTCTGGGGTACCACTGTGTGACCCTTTTGCTCCACTAGTATAGTATAAATACTATATATACTTATATAGATAAATAAATACTCAAATACATAGAACATCCATGACCCAGGCACAAATATACGTGTTCATCACACAAATATTTGCCCTTGCCGGGATTCGAACCCGGGACCGTCGGCTCAGTAGGCAGTTGCTTAACCACTGCGCCAACCGCGTCGTCAAAAATTATGCAAGTAAAGAGACCAATAAATTCCCCTAATGGCGTAACAAAACCAACATAATACTACTGGCTATCAACTAGATGAAGCCCGAGGGAATAGTGAACAGAGAAACATTATTTTATTCTATTGACAGAAGAGGGGTCCAATCTGATGATTTTGCCACGGAATGGTCCAGTGGTAGTTGTCTCGCTGCATAAGTCACTTAAGCTGGTTATAGTTGACCACTATAATTTGCTATACTTACACCCATACCCATACTTATACTACTACTACTTATACTCATAATCAGCAAATAAATTAATTAAATTTCAATGATCCCTCTCCTGGTCCATACTCCATAACGACCCCTTTCATGATTCCTCTCATGATCCATAATGATCGTGCTCATGAACCTTCATGATCCATAATGATCTCTCTCATGATCCATAATGATCCCCGTCATGATCCATAATGATTCCATTCATAATCCATAATGATCCTTCTCTTGATCCATAATAGCCCCTCTCATCATCCATGTGTAATAAGCACGCATCAGATGATAGTACAGAACTGTCGACGCTAAAACGAATGTATAAAGATAGTTGAGTTGCATCTCACCAGGGTTGGCGGCGCCGAGGTCGTAGACGTGCGTGGAGGCCATCATGCCGGCCGTCAGCCCCACGCGCCGCTCCGGCACCACCTGGTACAGCGCTGGGGTGTCGCCCCTGCACACAACCAAATTAATAACGATAGGGACCTTATTGAAGTTCTTGAGGATTCTAAAATTAAAAAGGATTTTTTCTTGGTACGGACCCCTTTGATTCAGAGTTGATTAGATCTAGTGTGCGAGTCCGAATCTCACTTGGCCGCTTTTGACATTTCAAAAAGTAATTTGAAGACGGGTATATTGAAAGTCATGATGAAAAAAAATGTTGCAGCGTCTAATTTAAAAATACGAAATTTAAAAAGCCTAGAAATCTTCACGGATGTACTCACCCCTCTACATCACTCTCGATCTTCTTCTTCCTGAGCTCTATGGTGTCCGGAGTCTCCATGCCGGGCGGCACGGAGCTGATACCGAGTGGTGTGACCAGACCCTCGCCTGGTGTAGCTACACCCGCGGCGGTTTCTTCACCCTTCTCACCCTCGTCGCCGGATTCCTCTAGAGAATGCACAAAAAAAAAAGTCATTGTTATTTTGATCATCAGTAAATGAAGCTTCCATGGCGGTTCAGACAGGGAAATATAAGCCGATAAAATAACTAACAAGTGACTCAAAACACAAAATGACTTTTGTTAACATACCTTCTTCTGATTCCTCTTCAGATTCTGATTCCAATTCACCCCACATGGTTCTATCGATGTCTTGATCTTCTCCATCCTGCAAAAAATTGCTTAAGTTAAATATACCAAAGAGTGTTAACAACTGTCTACTTAGCCGCAAGCGGCTGTCGCATCGGCCGCTAGCCACGAAAGTCACGCTTTAGGACATATTTTCAATAGACTTGTGTGCGACTAAGGAGCATACAGTTTAACCATCAGCCGCCCGCGTGGTAGCCAAAGTATGCAGTTAGACTTACGTCGACGCCGAGCGCGTGATGTCCGAACACGTCGCCATACAGCGGCTTGCCGTGCTCGTCGACGGGCGGCTTGCCCCAGCCGCCCGCGTGTAGCCGAGGTATGCAGACAGACTTACGTCGACGCCGAGCGCGTGATGTCCGAACACGTCGCCATACAGCGGCTTGCCGTGCTCGTCGACGGGCGGCTTGCCCCAGCCGCCCGCGTGGTAGCCGAGGTATGCAGACAGACTTACGTCGACGCCGAGCGCGTGATGTCCGAACACGTCGCCATACAGCGGCTTGCCGTGCTCGTCGACGGGCGGCTTGCCCCAGCCGCCCGCGTGGTAGCCGAGGTATGCAGACAGACTTACGTCGACGCCGAGCGCGTGATGTCCGAACACGTCGCCATACAGCGGCTTGCCGTGCTCGTCGACGGGCGGCTTGCCCCAGCCGCCCGCGTGTAGCCGAGGTATGCAGACAGACTTACGTCGACGCCGAGCGCGTGATGTCCGAACACGTCGCCATACAGCGGCTTGCCGTGCTCGTCGACGGGCGGCTTGCCCCAGCCGCCCGCGTGTAGCCGAGGTATGCAGACAGACTTACGTCGACGCCGAGCGCGTGATGTCCGAACACGTCGCCATACAGCGGCTTGCCGTGCTCGTCGACGGGCGGCTTGCCCCAGCCGCCCGCGTGGTAGCCGAGGTATGCAGACAGACTTACGTCGACGCCGAGCGCGTGATGTCCGAACACGTCGCCATACAGCGGCTTGCCGTGCTCGTCGACGGGCGGCTTGCCCCAGCCGCCCGCGTGGTAGCCGAGGTATGCAGACAGACTTACGTCGACGCCGAGCGCGTGATGTCCGAACACGTCGCCATACAGCGGCTTGCCGTGCTCGTCGACGGGCGGCTTGCCCCAGCCGCCCGCGTGGTAGCCGAGGTATGCAGACAGACTTACGTCGACGCCGAGCGCGTGATGTCCGAACACGTCGCCATACAGCGGCTTGCCGTGCTCGTCGACGGGCGGCTTGCCCCAGCCGCCCGCGTGGTAGCCGAGGTATGCAGACAGACTTACGTCGACGCCGAGCGCGTGATGTCCGAACACGTCGCCATACAGCGGCTTGCCGTGCTCGTCGACGGGCGGCTTGCCCCAGCCGCCCGCGTGTAGCCGAGGTATGCAGTTAGACTTACGTCGACGCCGAGCGCGTGATGTCCGAACACGTCGCCATACAGCGGCTTGCCGTGCTCGTCGACGGGCGGCTTGCCCCAGCCGCCCGCGTGGTAGCCGAAGGCGCAGCCGTCGGGGATGGGCGCGTTGAGGCCGGGGATCTTCAGGTTCGGGTACGACGGCGGCGGCCCGTAGCGCTGCTGCGCGATCAGCCACGGCGGCGGCACCTAGTCACAAAACTACAATGAATACACAATACTACAGAAGGATAGAACCCTCCATACTCCAGAATACTATGCGAAAGAGACGGGCTACAAGCGAAGTCGCGCTAAGTTAGTTATGCTTGGTAAGGAGGCTTTTGTTACCAAAGTCTAGATGTCTTTCTGAACTGATAGATGATGATGATTCAAAAAATTCCTGTCCTCGCAATGATGATTACGTGCAATGTTTGTTTATGTGGAAGTAATTTTCCTCAAATTCAAACATAACGAAAAAACATAAGTGAAGGAAGACCACATCAGTTACTTCTGATTTAGGATATAACAGAGGTAGACCTAAAATAGAGTAAGAGTCACCAATGAGGAAGTATTGGAAAGGGTAAAGGAGAAGAGACATATACTTCATACAATAGAAACTCGAAGAGGGAAAATGATAGGTCATTTGATACGACACGACGATCTAATACAAAAGATAATGGAGGGGAAAATTGAAGGAAGGAGAGGAAGAGGAAGGCCGAGGACTAACTATTTGGACCAGATCAAGAAAAAGGCAGACGTAGGGTCGTATCGGGAAGTCAAAGAACTGGCGTTAAGTAGAACGGACTGGAGAGAACTGCACCGACAAGAGTGAAACTCTTAAATAATAATAATAGAGGTAGACGCACCTTGTGGGAGCCTGGCCCGACGGGCATTCCCAGAGCAGTGCGTAGTTCCTCCGAGAGATCACCCGGTTTCTTCTCCCGCAGCCGAGTCTCGAACTCCTTGCCTTCGTAGTACAAGTCGCCGTGGATCGTCATGCGGGGTTTGGTCTGCCATCTGCACATGTCAGACAGTTTCACGAAGCTTTAGATCGACGAATAGGAAAAGACCAAACACAGCTATGGAATCAATGTTTGGTCTACAGATGTGCCGCTCTCGAGAACGTTTCTCGATTTCTTGCAAGTTCTCGAGAACTCTCTTTCCCCATACAAATCGGGAAACATTCTCGAGAACGGCACATCTCTAGTTAGGGCTATCTCCCGGCAAGAGAGCGAAAACAGATAGTTGGACCAAATAAAAAGACCATAAGAAGTCTTCAACAGAGCCATACCGTCATGTCTATAAGTACATCCAGGGAGATTTCGTGATAAATTTCGCAGCACCAAAATGTCAATCCTTTATTCCTCATTCAACAGACCATATAGGGTCCATAATATAAACGTATTCGAAAATTTTGTAATTTTTTGCACACAGGATATCAACCAGAGAGTAAAAGATAAGTTATTATCCCAAAAAAATTACGATTATCATATTATGTTATGTGTGTTTAAGTAGGTTTATTTATGCGTATATATATTTTTGGTATTTTATGTCCGGTTATTTATGTATTATTTTAGTAGTTTTTCTACAGATTCCATGTTTACTTTTGCATCGCCTACTCATTTCTGACGTTTTTATTTAATTTCGCTACCCAAAGGTTGTCTGAAAGATATCGCTCTTTAGCGATAAGACCGCCTGTTGTTTACCTCTATTGAATGTTACGTGTAATCTGAATTTGTTTGTATTTAATTCCTGTTGAGGTTTGAAATAAAGAATATTGTATTCTATTCTATTATGAAAAGATAAAAATCTTTCCCGGTGTTTTTGATAGCCCCCACTCACTTGAAGAACGCGTCGTGCAGCTTCTGGTAGTCGATGTCGATCTTGCCGAGCTTGGGGCGCGCGCGCTCCCGCATCTTGGCCTTCAGCGTCTTCTGGTCGTCCTTGTCTTGCAGCGACGCGCGCATCTCCATGATGCCCGTCTTCTTGATGAAGTCGGGCAGGTCGAACGGCGGCTTCTCTATACCGCGCTTGCCTTGCAAGTACTGTATAATAAAAAAACAATGTGTTTATTAAATAAGACACTTACAGCTACAGCTACAAAGTCTACAAACAGTATCTTGCGCTTGTTTTTAAGAATTTAACACTTTCAAACGCACGCCTGGTGGGCGCTCGTAACTTTTACTCAGCTGCCGGCGCAGCTCGCCAGCCGGATTGTTCTATAAAAACTCCCACCAGGCGGGCTCTGTCGGTGTCTGGGGTGGGACTGCGCCCACCTAGCGGGCTCTTTCGGTTTCTGGGGTAGTTTTAATTTTTTTACCTGGGTGAAGCGTTAATAACTGTGCTAAGACCTAACCAAATGAATGCTAAAATGATATTTAGTTTTTTAATAAGCAGAACGATGGTTGTAATAATCACGTGACAAATATGTATAAATGTTGAAATATCCGTCACTCTCACACACATGGTTGTTAGAGAGTGACAGCCTGATGGGTCTTTGTAATTTATTTATCGCGTGATAAACTCAACTATCATATCGTCGGGGATAGTGCAATACCGCATAAATAACAGCTGTCGATAAAGTTCTCATTTCAATAAAATACTAAGCATTTGTTTGAATATTGATTCGTATCTACATTTGTTACTTACGCGGTATTGCACTATCCCCGACGATATGCCCCCTGGTCACCAAACTAGACATAATAATTTTCATATAGATTTACTGTCCATTTGCTGTGAATACGAAGGCAGGAGGTAATTGTGACTGTTCTACAAAGATGCACGAGTTACATTAACCGGATTTAGTACGCTTCCATTATAACTACTGACCTTCCTCTTATAGCACCAATGCCGCGGCACTTGCACAGTGTTCCGGTGCGCCTTCAACTGCACCAGCAGCTTGGGGTCACGGGCGGTCACGTCGTACATCTCCACGACGTCCGGCCGCGCCACCAGCTGTTTCAATTCAGCTACCGACAGCCGGGACAGTTTCTTGAGTTTACGCTTCGATAGGCGCTCCTTTTCGTCGGCAGCGCTTTTCTAGAAATTGAAGAAGTGTTATGTTATTGTTTTATGCAAAAGAAAACAGGAGAAGTAGCTGGACAGATTCATTTGTATGCAAACTACGCACTCAACCACAGACAACTTAACCCTATAGACCCCGCTTCATAAAACTTTCTCTAGTATCTCAATTTGCCAAATAGGCGGGGTGAGGAGGGCATCAAGTGCACTGTGATTGGCTAGTTCAAGGTCAGCGAGCAATAACGCATGCGTTGCAAGACGCGCGCCTTTTTTGATAGTGATGGGACACACTCGAAAAAGAAACTGCAGAATGTAAGTATATATGTTTTTAATTGGAATCAATAAGAATACAAAAATGGTATTATTATTAATTAATTATGTACCTGAGTGCATTTTTAATTGGACCTTGGTGAAAATGCACTCTAGTGTAGTAGTAGATCTACAAATAAAGTGAAAATTGAAAAATCAAAACTTCAAATAACATCCTTCTTATGTAGCGCCATAAGATTCAGGTGCCAACTTAACTCAATCGAGTGTAATGGGTACCCCCCTTTTATTGGCAAAATTTTTACAGCGTATAATATGTTTTTTCTTTCGACATATTAATGAAGTTTTCATCAAAGTCTGTTCAGGCGTTTTCACGTGATGCGCGGTCAAATAAACAGACAAACAGACAAACGAACAAACAGATAAACACAAATATTCTAAAAACTGTTGGAACGTGTTCTGTTATCGGTTTTAAGCATCCCCCGCCAACTTTTTTTCTAATATCTTACATGATACATCTATAGATGTATCGTATTTATCCAGGATATTAAGTAGCCCTTCTCCAAGATTCTATCTGTTTTCGAAAATTCATCGAAATTGGTTCAGCAGTTTAGACATTTATGGTTTCATAATTGTATATTTATGAACTTAAGTAACATACATTTCGATTATTCAATAAAAAAAAAAGTTTGTACTCTATAAAAAGTTCAATGTTGTTTAACGGGTATCGGTTACGTAATTAATCAGTCACATCACTACTAAAAACACTGCAAAGGTTAGACGAAGACGGAATTACAAAAATTTGCAAGCGAAGGTAAGAGACAGTTTACAATTGACAGAAGACATCATCGCGTCGCTAGGTTACCAACCTACATTTTATAACTTAATAACATTCGTTGTAAAATAGTAAAAATAGCTTACTTGTGACATGAAATCCCGTCTTTTTGAAGACTAGATGTCTTGCTACATTTTCCACAAAATTTAACCATACAATAAGGCATATTTTGAACACCTTATAAGCCAAGTAAGCAGTGAAATATTTCATGTTACTTCGTCAACAGTCGACCGCGAACTAAGAGAGCGTTTGGGGGCGTGGTGAGCGCTGCGTATTTTTTGAGCATTAGCTTGGCTCACCCGGGTGGCCTTATAAGCGGGGTCTATAGGTTAAGTTGTCTGTGCACTCAACCTAAGTCATCCTTGCGCTTGGTGCATCCTTTGTAATTGACAACATTGAAGTTTTTTAACCAGCCCTTTTTCCGATATAATCAAATAAAGGATAAAAAAATACCTAATACCACATGTTTACATTTTTGAAAATATACCAATTTATGATCAAACAATCAATTTGAAAAGTTCCTCATTCTAAAAGAGCGTAGGCGACAAGTAATTGGTCACAGCCCTAAAAATCTAACAGTCGGACTACTACTAACAATAAGACGGATGTAGTATGGAAATAGACATGTTGACTAATTTTTTTTGAGGATGTCAATCGATTCTATTTTTTATTGTGATCAAATGTCTATATGGGACTGACTACACTTAAACTGCTCTTAAAGTCAGAAATGATCGTCAAAGTTCAACATTCCTACGTAGCGCTAAAAACGCTCCATACAATTGGCGTCCAGGCTAGTGACGTCACAGGCCGGTATAGGTACCAATAATTGTACGGAGATATTAAGAAATTTGCCATTTTCACCGTGAAAAAGTGCAATTGAAAATGAAAAAAAAATGAAAAAACATTTTTAAAATTTCTTTTGGATTAAAAAAATTACACAAAATTTGCGTACCTTTGAAGTCACATATTTCCAAAAAGATTTATTTTTCTGGATTTTTTTCTTTGTTTCGTGATATATTTAGCTAATTTTATTCATATAACTACATTACGCTGTAGAATTCAACATCGGTCAACATGTCTATTGTACCACCAATCTTGTTGTAGTTTGCGAGTCGCAAATTGCGTCTTCATTTTTCCACGTCCGTCATTTGAGTGCTGATTCATAGAGACGCTGCGTTCATCTTTTTTTTCTATATTTTCACAACTAGCCGTATAACCAAATAAAAACAATAGTTCCATGATAATAAAGTAATGAAATTAGTTTACATTTAACATTTGAAATGTAGTCAATTCTTAAAGCAACAAACTGTCACATACCTCGACCGCCTCTTCATCAGCAGCGAACTGGTCCTGCACCTTCTCCTGCGGCTTGGTCTGCGCGCGCGGCACGTCGCGGCTCTCCTCCTTAACCTCCTCTTTGAGTTCGGTGATCTTAAACGACTCAAGGACCCGGTGGAACTGCCGATACATCGGCTCTAGTTCGTGGAACTGAATGCTCTCTTGGATGTATCTGGGAAATCACATTATAATGATAATGTACTTACTAACAAATGACAATGTCAAATAGGAAAAATTATTAAAGAGTTTGCATTGCGACTGCATAGCTAATCTATTTAAGTTGTATTGGTGCTCAAGTCAAGTATGGAGGTTGGGTATTAGAAATACCTAATGTGTGCTACATTTTAAACTCGTAGGAGTAGGCATAGATGTTCCTCAAAATGAGTTTCGCGTCTGTTATTGCTTGTTTTTCATAATCTTTCTGTACTGTCAAATCGTTTTTGTACCCGCGATAACGACGTATGATTATAATATTGTATCCTATATTGTTTTAGTGAGAGCAAAATCATCGATAAAAGAAAAAAGATTAAGTCTGCCAATGGAAATCATGTGAAAATTAAAAAAAAAATTATGACATCAATTTTATGTGGTAGTGTTGTTTTATAAGTACAATTAAGTTTTGGTCATAGACTAACCTACAAAACTGTTGTTACTTCTTCTGGTGTATTTCGAAGGGGTCTTTTTAAAATAATAAACTATTTTAATCTCCAACTAAACAAAAAAATTATGCAAAAATTGTATGTACATTGTAGGGCTATCTAATTACAAAAAGCAAATTCAAATCACTGAAAAAATGCTTATTACCAAGTACCTATACCATATTTGCTTGTTCTTTGTATAAAATATATAGCTTAAAAGAATGTGGAATCTTACTCAATCTCTGCCTCTTTTTCATTTTCTTTGTCACTGGATTTCTTGCTGTCTGGCTCTGGTTGTTTGGCAGTTAGCTTCTGTTTCGATTCTTCTCTGCGCTTCTGCTTGGCTAGCTTCTTCTTCTTCTTTTTCCTTTTATTCTTGTTTACTCTGCTCTGGCCCTACAATTTTGTTTTTGTTTTAATTGTCATACTAGTTTTTGATACTCTTTGTAAAACAATAACAATAGTACACATAATAACAACAATTATATATTTGCAAAAGTAACTCAAACTAATATAATATAAATATTTTTACATAAAGAACCAGCTAAAATATTATTATTCCAAAAAAATTTAATATGACGACGCGTTTGGCTCGGTTTGTAGACACCTGCCTACTGAGCCGGCGGTCCCGGGTTCGAATCCCGGCCAGGGCAAATATTTGTGTGATGAACTCGAATATTTGTGCTTGGGTCATGGTTGTTCTACGTATTTAAGTATATATTTATCTATATAAGTACGTATATCGTCGTCTAGTACCCATAACACAAGCCTTCTTGAGCTTAATTTGACCATAGTTATGCAGAAAGCGACCAGCATAGATTTTCTGTCAAGGTGACTTAATCTTATCGATGATTGAGTTTGGTCGCTTTTTGCATTATGAAAAAAAATCTTTGGTCGCTTTCTGCATAACTGTGGTCATTTGGGACTAGATCGATTTGTGTGAGGTTGCCCGATATTTATTTATTATATTATTTATTATAAATTATGTAGGCTTTAATTGATTTCTAGCCCTAATTGTACCTCAAGTTTAGAAATGATGGGAGGCTGGGGTGTTTCTGGCCGGCCGTCATCAGAATCTGCATCATCTTCCTCTGCATCATACTCAGTGCTGATCACCGGTGCCGGTGGGGCTTCAGGCTCCTCATTTTCTTCTACAATGGTAATTTTTATTATAACCATATAACAAAAGCAAAATGTATTATAAGAAAATAGTCACGCAATGGTACCCAAGGGATGGAAAAAGGAAGAGAGGTAGACCACTGCGATGGTGGGATGATGACATAAGACAGGTCGCGGGAATAACATGGGGTAGAGTGGCCATAGAAAGGCCAGAATGGAGAAGATTGGAGAAGGCCTTTGCCACCTGGCAAATGGACATACAAAAATTTAAAAGAAGGGATATTATAAATAAAAAGCAAAATAATGATACAAAAAAATACAAATAATCATTGGAAAATATATTAAAAATGTCCGACAGAAGGCTTAAATAATAATTATTATAAGAAAATAGAAATGTTTAATATTTATTACCTTTCTCTTGGTCCTCATCGCCGAGAGCAGCTTGTCTTTGATCTTTGTATGCAAGAGCCTCTTCAAGTGCCTTTGGGAGAACTACACCTCCTACTGGAGGGGGTTTGTTCCTGAATTCTTCAGGAGTATCAATCTTCATTGTTAGCAAGGAGGGTAATGAGGGAGGTCCCGGTTGTGGCCCTTGCTGTTCTTCCTCGCCTTCGTCATCATCACCTTCTTCTCCATGGTCATCCCATCCAGGAGGCCCATCTCCGCGCCCCTGCCTGCCCCACCCGGGTGGTGGTCCCTGATTATCCCAATGGCCCATTCCTGGAGGACCCATATTGGGTGGTGGACCCATTCCTGGAGGTCCCATGTCCATTCCAGGATTGTAGTTGCCTTTCATATTAGGTCCACCGCGCATCATTCCTGGTGGCATTCTTGGTGGACCCATGCCAGGAGGTCCCATACCAGGTGGTGGACCCATCCCCATACCGGGGGGACCCATACCAGGCGGCGGACCCATTCCGGGTGGCCCCATTCCCATCATACCAGGTGGTGGTCCCATAGGCATATTTGGTGGGCCGCCAGCAGAGCTGACAGGTGGCATTGTCCCTGGTGGACCCATAGGCGGCATACCACCTGGGGGCATCCCACCTGGAGGCATTCCACCTGGAGGCATTCCACCTGGAGGCATTCCACCCGGTGGCATTCCACCCGGAGGCATTCCACCCGGAGGCATTCCACCCGGAGGCATTCCACCCGGAGGCATTCCACCCGGAGGCATTCCACCTGGAGGCATTCCGCTTGGAGGCATTCCGCTTGGTGGCATCCCGCTCGGCGGCATCCCGCTCGGTGGCATTCCGCTCGGTGGCATCCCGCCTGGTGGCATTCCGGTTGGAGGCATAGTCACAGGAGGCATGGAGCCCGGAGGCGGCGGCATCGGAGGGAAGCTTCCCATAGCCGGTGGACCCATAGAGCCATCGTTAGATGGCCCTGTGCCGGGAGGACCATCCATTATGAATGTAGTTGACACAATTCACTGAATCTTATTATACGGTAGAGATGTATTAAAACAGCTAATAATTCTAAACAACAAACAAAAATTGAGGTTGGGTTGGTCACAGAACTTGACACAACACAACGCTTGCTGTCAGAATAGCGCAGACAAAATTTTAGGGTTACCAGTGATAATGGATATCAATAAAGTTATTAATTTAATTAATTATTTTCAACTATGAAGTGGAACTCCAAAGGTTATTAGTATGTGCATTTTGTTATTATTGTACTAGAAACATTTTATGTTTTAGAGAGTAAGGACAGGGAATGAAAAATAGAAAATGGCAATTATTCCAGCCTGTTTAAGTAATATAAATAAACACCAGAAGCACTCCCTGTATAACACAATCCACAATTTAGTTTATTTTAGGTATATTTCAATTCAAAATTACGTGTACGAATTATAGTACGCTACGTTTGCCCTGATAAAGTACTAATTATGTATAAAACCTGTAGAATAAAATAATTAAATTACGTGATCGCGAGTAGTTCTCATCCATCCATTGTATTTGTCTGTCTGTCAGTCGTGTCCTGAGATAAAAAAAAATGACAGTTGTTAGACCGTATATGTAAAATACGATTTTGTTATCAAATTTTCCCGTGCTTACGATAATTATTTTCTAACATTGCATCATAGTACTGCTACATACATTTCTGCTCGGATCTTCAGTTCTACAATGACCGAAATGGGTGAGAAATACAATACCAAATGTCCTGGTGTGAAACGCTTAATGAAAGAAGCACTAGAGTTGGCAGAGGCCACGGAAGAATACTGCGCGCGACCGCTTGAAGACAACCTGTTCGAGTGGCACTTTACCGTTCAAGGTCCCAAGGGTACAGACTTTGAAGGTGGCATCTACCATGGTAGGATATTGTTGCCCAAAGAATACCCTATGCATCCACCTCATATTATACTATTGACCCCAAATGGAAGATTTGAGGTAAACAAAAAGATCTGTTTATCAATATCAGGACACCACCCTGAGACATGGCAACCCTCTTGGTCAATTCGAACTGCTCTGTTAGCTCTAATTGCTTTTATGCCAACTCCAGCAGAGGGTACTATAGGGTCACTGGACTACACTCCTGCAGAGCGCAAATCACTGGCTAAAAACTCTACCAGCTGGGCTTGCCCTCAGTGTGGGGAAATTGCTCTACTCCTGTCATCAACTGCTGCAAAACCTTTGACAGAGGAAGAACAATCAGTCTTGAACCAAATAGCATTTAAGGGAGAGGATGAACAAACACAGAAACCTGCAGAACCTGAACCAGTTCCTGAGTCCGAAGCGCAAGTATTGGAGTCAACAGAGTCTGGCACTAGCTTCTTGGACCAACTGACAGAAATACTGGTAGCCCTCTTGGTCGGTGCTATAGGCATATTTATTTACCGCCGTTGGAAAGGATTTGAACCTGTAGGAGAAACCGAGCTGTAATGTCAGAAATATTTTTACATTCGATGTTAGGGGCCTAAGAATACTTTGGAATAATTTTAATCATTGCTAAAACTAGTGTTTTGCGAGAATAAATCATTTGAAATTTAACACTATTATTCTTTCGATCATAGAGTGTATTGTTTTAAATGTGTGCCTTAACACTAAGTATTACGGTAAGGCATTCATGAATTTTATTATAAGGTTCAAACATTTGTATAAGTATCATACATTAACATCATGCACTTGATATTAGCTTGTCATCAAATTAAAATTTAACTGTATCATAACTTTAAGTGTTTTGTTTTTGTAGATAAAGTTTATAGGGGTTTAGTATTTATTATCAAATTACTGGAAAAGGTAACGTTTATGGCATTCCAAGTTTAGTTGATAGATTTTATATAAATGTTTTAAGGAAATAAAATAGATTAAGAACTTGTAACTTGTAAATTTATCATAAATAGAATTTGTGTATAAACTTGTATTTTCATTTCATTATTATTGTGAATAATATAAAATATTACATAAGTTTTGTTTCTCTTGACCATTAAAACTATAAATGTATTATTTTTTTATTTACCCTTTCTTTGAGCTAAAAACGCTGTGTTAGCTAGAAAATTATAAGCTACAAAAAAAAAAATATAACCATTAGATGGTTATAGGATAATTTTTACCCCACTATGCTGAAGAAAAAAAATACGCTGACGACGTAGCAGGCGCACCTAGTACTATATACTTTTACCACTATATTAACTTTAGGGATAGATCCTAAGGGATGAAATTTCAATACACTTTTACAGGGGGCTTGAAGATATTGTGCATACTTACTAAGATCAAACAACACACTGCCCAGGAACTGATAAAATGCCTGGGCAACTAACTATACTCTTAAGTGATCCTGCCTACAGGGCAGTTGTTCAGCTTAAATATTGGAGACCAAATAATTTACTTAGAAAACTATCCTGTCTCAGACATTAAAATACATAGGTAAACGGGTTTACTCACGTCGTTGATGTCGAACCGCTCGATGTATTTCGAATCGGTACGCGATTCATTATCAGGAGAGCCGATCAGTCGCGGCGGCGGCCATCGAACAATGATGAATTTTAATAGACCAAATATTCGTGTGACAGATTCAACTGCGTTCCTGTATTTGTAAACTATACACTCAATTGTTAAATACACCTAGAAACCTAGTCAACACTTGAAAGTGAGCCATGGCCTGTCACCAAAGTTTCGTCCGTGTAGGCATCTATCACAACGTCAATATCAGAAGCAAAACGTGTCTATGATTAAGTTCATTAGCAAATCTGTTAAAGACTATAGTTCTAGACATATTTATCAAGAGCTTCACTTCTGTTAGTGGAGTATCACCACTCCTCTCTATTCCTCCTTAGTTTTTCTGTCTCCTGATATGACTCATTGCCTTCATTCTCCTTCACGTGCATATCTTCCCCTAATTCTGCCGTTCAAAGATTTCATGGTTCAATGGGTAGTATAAAATAAAATAAAAAAGCTTTACTTGAATTTTTTATTGTGTGACATATTAACATAAATCTAGAAAATATTTCTGATGCTTAATTTACTTAGCTCACAATTTTGCAAAAAGGGTGTTACCAGAACCCTACCACCTTATTAGTGCCTGTTGTCCACTGGAGTGAAAGAAGGGGAGTTTACTATATATTATTGAATAAATTTAGATGAGGTCAGCAACATTCATTGGCATTTCATCAATTTGTGTAGAGTAGTACTGCTCAATATCTCTCAGGATTCTGATGTCATCAGACTTTACGAAGTTGATGGCAACACCTTTACGTCCAAATCGGCCAGAACGACCAATCCTGTGGATGTACAACTCACGGTTGTTGGGCAAGTCATAGTTGATGACGAGAGATACTTGCTGAACATCAATACCTCTTGCCCATACATCAGTTGTGATTAGGACTCGACTGTAAAAAAAGAACAAGAAAAGATTATAATACATTCACACAATTACTGAATATTGTATCAAATCAATATTTAAATATTGTAAACATTTTTATTATAATTTATCAAAGAAAACCCAATGAGACAGCACACTCTATTAGATAATAACCATGTCTAGACTAATTTATACACAATCACAGTGAAAACTAGCTCATTAATTAACTTTTCATATGTAATATAAACATTTTGGAAATTACATTTTGATTAAATTACCATTTTACCCATGGATATGCATATGAGGGGGTTAAAACAATATCAGCTATGAAATTGAATGTGTATAGTAAAATTGGGAAACAAACCTTTGTCCAGATCTAAACTCCTTCATTATATTGTCTCTCTCTTTCTGTGGCATGTCTCCATGCATAGAGCTGACTGTAAAGTTGGCTTCCTGCATTTTTTGTGTGAGCCAATCCACCTTCCTCTTAGTGTTGCAGAATATCACAGCTTGTGTTATGGTTAAAGTGTCATAGAGATCACACAGCGTGTCAAACTTCCACTCTTCTCGCTCCACTGCCACGAAGAACTGCTTGATGCCTTCTAGTGTCAACTCATCACTGGAAACAACAAATTTGATACAGGATCATATAATCATGATACAGAAACAATAAAGTAGAACTAAGAATAGGAGTATGAGTATACACCAAACAAAAATAAGTGGAAGGAACCAGCAATTTCCAGAACCAGTCATTATTATGATAGCAAAAATTACAGAGAACCATAAGAAATAACAATGACATTGGTTTGAAGCCATACTAAAATTACAATTGATTAGTATAAATTTGGATGGATGGAAAACCAAAGTTTTTTTTGTGAACAATTTTTATTTCATACCGTTTAACCAAAATCCTGATAGGATCTGTCATAAATTTAGAAGTCATTTCCAAGATCTCATGGGGCAGTGTAGCAGATATGAGTACAACTTGTGTAGCAGGTGGCAGGTAACGGTACACATCATAGATCTGCTCCTTGAAGCCCTTGTTCAGCATCTCATCAGCTTCATCAAGGACCAGCATCTTAATTGCTCTAGTGCGCAGCACACGTCTCCTGATCATATCTGTGAAAAAATATATATATATATATATAATTATCCCTTATCATGAATAAGGCATGAAATATTGTGGAAGCATAAATTATTTATTTCATTATGATTGCTTACAACTGTATTGTTTAACTAAAATGTATTTTTATGTATGAAGAATTGAATTGAATTTCAATTCTACAAAAATAACATCTAATATAATTGTCAAAAGTTCCTTTGCTTACCAAAAACTCTGCCAGGTGTACCCGACACAACATGCTGTCCATAATCAAGCTTCCTAATGTCTTCACCAAGATTTGTGCCTCCAATACAAGCATGACACTGGACATTCATGAAATCCCCCAACGCGAGGATGACCTTTTGGATCTGTGTAGCCAACTCGCGGGTCGGAGACAGCACCAGGACTTGCGTCTCGCGAAGCGTCGTGTCCAACGATTGCAAGATGGAAATTGAAAATGTGGCCGTTTTACCAGTACCCGACTGAGCCTGAGCGATCACATCTCTGCCTTTCACAATCGGTTGAATACTTCTTTGCTGAATAGCGGAAGGCTTTTCAAATCCTGAAATATAATATTAGAAAGTGTGTCAAACATGATGCAATTTACAGTGGACACTAAGTATTGTTCAAAATTAAGAGATATGTAGAGATAATTACCGTAAGTATATATTCCTCTTAGTAATTCGTCACGAAGACCCATGGAGTCAAATGTGGGAATAACTTCCACATCTTCACTTGTGTCGAATTCGACATTCGACAAATCCTCCGATATAATTTTTCGATTAAAAGAAACTTCTGACGCCGTCATGTTTAGAAGACGTTTACTTAATTATTTAAAAACTTACACCAATATACGTTTTGCACGTAAAATACTAAGCATGAACAAAATGCACAAACAGAGAAGTCGTCACATTTGTTTCAATATGGCGGCCGGCTACTCACAAATGTTGCCATAATCCTTTGTCAATTACGTGATAACGGATGTACATAATCGTCAATACCCGGTAAGGTAGGCACACTACCTTTGTCTATTGTATATGAGTAAGAAAGAGACAGACAAAAGATCCAGGTCGATCTTGGCAAGTGTATACAACCAGCATTTTTAATGTGACATTTCAGGTCACATTTTAAGGATTTTATAAATTAAATGTACTTATTTTAAATATTGTTCTCCATCTGGTTGTGCAGGAAATAAAATCTTGTTTACTATAAAATAGATATTTTAATTTTCTATGATAGGTTTTTTTGTTAGAAATTGTGAAATTGTAATAAAGAATGAATAAAATTTACTTGCTGCGTTTACTTATTGCATCGTAGTAGTTTAATATACTAATCTTACATAGACTTCACTAATAAAAAAGAAATATATTGAAGAATAATTATTTAATACGTATTATTAATTCCAATAAAATAGTCAAAAACTTAAACTATATCATTTCGATAGTACAAAATCGGTCTAATTATGAACCAACGCATCAGCATCTAAACGTAAATAACAACGCATTCTGATTTCTGATTTGTAGTTGTAGGCAAAAAGACCGATCATATTTGAACGAATCAAAATGGATGCTGGGTGTGAATGAACTACTGAAAAACGAGCAGCTTTTGTCGATTTGTGGCTAGAGCCTGATGGTCGGATTGAGAAACTGGTGTCGTGATTTAGTTAGTATTCAATTAGGTAGTGTTTTACTCCCGAGTGCCGTCAAAAACGGGGTGGTCTGGGTACTGGTTTAATTCAGTAGTCACCGTGTCGGAAATGTGTTTATACAAATGTTTAGTAGACCCGAATAGCTCTGTGATGATGGTAGTAGGATGAGGACTGTGTCGATAGTGTTGAATGTCGTGCCTACCCCGCGCCTGGCGCCCTGCGAGCCGCGGATCCCGACGTTCGGTTCGATATGGCGAGTGCGTTCGGACTAGAGAGTCGCTCGCGTGTCGCATGAGCGGTCAGAAATGAAATGCATATACAGGAAGCAACGAACACAACTCTGACAACATGTTCCAAAATGACAGAAGAAGTAGACAGAAGACATGGCGTGAACGGGAACAGCAGTAACAAGACAGCGAGCGAGGAGAGTCCTGTCGCGGCCTCGGCGCACTCGGGCGGCCGACTCAAGTTCTTCAAAGGTCAGTGGAGGGTCTATACTGCATGCTCCTGATAGGCTACTACCTGTAGATTAATCATTAGCCTTGTGATGTACTCTTGCAGTTAGCTACTCAAGGAAAACTAGAAAGTCATTCATGCTCTGATAACCATGCACAGACACATTTGAGTGGTTGCCAATTTTCTGTACACAGCCTCTGCACTATTGTTCTGTGTTTCATAAGAAGCCATGGGCAGCCTAGCAGAAACAAATTCATTTGGTTCATGTCTTGCTACAGATATTTTTTTCAAGAATAATCTAGATGTACAAGACAACTAATTGACCTTACAATAACAATATTGATGTTGGTATATAATTACTATTAGACCATTAAATGACTGATTACTTTGTTATGACAACATCAGCTGTTTCAATGAATTTCAATTATAACAAGCCCTACATTTTCTCTTTGTGAAAACAATCAGGAAATTGAGCAAAACATTTAAAATGAACATGTATCCTTGAATTCAGTTTTGTTATTATTCCCTTAGTATATACATACTACACATGAGTCTATCCTCAAAAATTCTCATTTTTTCTAATACAATTATTATATTTTGTACTAATCCATTCAATTAATACTTTTTATCAATAAGAAAATGTGCTATAGTAGCATATATTGGATATATGTATTTATGCACAAATGCATAGTTTCAAGACATCAACATTCAGCACATTTTAAATTAACATGGTATGTTACACAATCCTAATTTTCATATTATATTTCTCGCTTCAACCATTGGGCATAGTCTGATTCAGTTTGACTGGTCATATTAGGAATGTGTCATAGTAAGCTCAACACATGATCTTACTGACTCAACAAACTGACAACAGTAAGCACATTCTAACAGCAAACTAAGGCAAGTGTCATATGATATGGTCTGGTCAAACCTACTGATCATTACTTATCTCTCAACAAATAAACAAGTGCATTAGCAACAGAACAAAGATATTATAAACAATGTCATATAGCTAACTGTACATAAGTGGGTGACTTATGATGATGAGACTACCACTATCATCATTTAATACTCATTAAAGTTATGTATACAAAACCTTATGGGTGTGTTGTTGAGAATTGCTATTTTGTTTGTAACTTGACAGTTTGAACTTGCTTAAGCATGCATAAAGTTTTCTATTCATGAATAAATCTCTTATAATTACATATTCAACCTTACTGAAAGTTATTCTATTTCAAATAAATGAATAAGCTTAACATTTCTCACTGATTAAGGTAGGCTACATATCCTTATACAAAACTATCTTATTCAAACCACACAAACAATACACTGTTTAAAATATTGACAAAAACATCAGTCAATATATAGTTTAAGAGATATCTTAAACTATATATTGACCCTAAAAATTGGCATCCATGGCAATGTAAGAATATCAATAATTCTCCTGATAGGCTTTTTCTGTGAATGGTCTTATAGCAGTCTTGACAAACTAGAAAGGCAAGAGACTTACTATAGGGCTAGATCGAGGGTCAGATTCAGAGATCAGTAGTCTTGGAGATGATGTATATCATCGAGGGTTAGAGTTTTTATATCATTATTTATTAGGATGTGTAAATTTTTGTTCACTATTGTCTTGCAGAAACTTTTTTGACATATATTTGTTTTGCATAATGATACTTGGCGGAAGTAACATTTGGCAGAGTATGCTAATTTAAGCCTTTAATACAAAGATAAAATGTTTTAATTTTGGAAAGTAAAATTAGTTTAAAATTGTTTAAAATTGTATAAATTGTTTAAAATTTGTTTAAAATTATTTAACATTGTTTAAAATTTGTTTAAATTTAAAGATAAATTGTTTAAAATTGTTTCACTTTTAATATATTAAATCTATAAATCAGTATTACTTTGATAAAATAAATTAATAACCGAACTAACTTGTAGTAATGGTATACTCACAACTTGAGGGAGAGCGGTGTTCTCTTAGCACAAGTATCTCGTATACTTAAAAAGAGGCACCAGTGCAGAATTGTAACCCTACATATGATACCAATAAACATTTTTGATTTTTTTTTTTGATGCTTTGGCATAAATCGTTTCGCAGATTTTTATAATACTGAATCTTATATTGGCATATTGTTGATGAGCATAACAGTCTTCTAAACGAATAGTACTTTCGCAGATATTTTTTTAGCACAATATTTAGGCGGCATATGGATTGAAATTGTTGTGATTAAAAATTTAGTGGTTGTTGCCCCGCGGTGGCAAGATACCTAACACTGCTCCTCTATTCGCACGTTGTTATACCTAACGGTGACTGGGACTATATTTCCTTTTTGATAGCGAGTCGGGTGTGTTGGGGACGTAAGATACCTAACTATTATGCCATAGTAAGTTTGGTGGGATTTACATTCTACTACGTAAAATTTACCTAACCCAGTTTTCTGCTAGTAGAAAATAATTATGCTATTGTAGTCGTATGCTATAGGATTATTATGGATGTAGTATATAGACATTTATAGATAATAAATGTACCCTCGAGCCGCCAGCTACCGGGCATTACATTGACAGACGTCACGGTGGCGGACGCACTGCAGGTTTACTGAAAGCCTGATTAATGTGTTTATCCAAGTATCCCAAGAGGAAACCCTAGTGAACACTACAATGGTCCATAAAATTATGCTAAACCAAAGTCGGCCAAAGAGATATTCTAGAAAACAATGTGCTGCAAAATGTGTCATATGCGAGGTAGTAGTAATGCCAACTATACCTTTATGCCATCTTACCATTCGACCGAAAGTGTTTCTGCGAAACGTGTTATGCGAAGTGTATTTCTGACCAATATTATTCTGCCAGATGAGGGTAACCCGTAAATTTTTAACTGAATAGATTTATGTTCGTAATTATTTGACCTACAGCAGAGTGCTGTCTGAACTTTGACCACTACTGTGAGCTGCCGATGCCAGCTGAGTGCATGGCAATAGAAATGTCCTAAGCAGCAGTCAAATTAAGTTAGGACAAAATGCATGTTTTATGAATTTTTTACAGTTAATAGTAAATTGATGGTTTTGAAAAATTTTCATTCACTATCATTAGAGAAAAGGAAAGTGGGAAAGCCATATAAACGATGGCTAGATGATATTAAAGAAATTGCAGGAAAAGACTGGCTAAACAAAGCGGAAGACAGGCAAAAATGGAGAGATTTGGAGGAGGCCTACACCCGAAGAGGGGTCCAAATTAAATAAATAAATAGTACATAACAAACATAAACTTAACACTAACAAATAACTATAAGAAACTCACTAACCGAAAAACTTCTAATGTAAAAAAATGGGAAATTTGGAAATAAAGGCTTTTTTATTTATTTATTTATTTATTTATCATTAGAGATGTTTCACGAAAGTGAATAGGAAGGCAGGTAAAAAATAAATTATATATTCACAAAAAATCTAAGAAAGAGTCTCAAGCCTATGCAATCTGCAGGCCTTGGGTTAACAAACACCCACCACTTCCTAGCCTATATTCATCAATCATTTACATGAGTGTGACATAGTGGCCAGATGAAAATACTTGGCAGATAATGGTTGTCGGTAACAATAGTCCATTAGTATGGCTTGGAACAAATAATCTATTAGAATCAATTTGCACGCCACATTAGGACTTAAATCAGTATTTACGTTGACATAGGTATCCATTTTTAATTAGACCTACTGCACTTTATACCTTTTAGAGCTAGAAAACAGATTTATTTTAAAGTTAATGATATGGTATTCCAGATGGCAAGTTCATCTTAGAACTGGTGCGGGGATGCGCGCGCGCCGGCGAGCGCGCGGGCTGGGTGTCGGTGCCGCGCAAGACGTTCTGGCCGCCCGCCGCGCCGCACACGCCGCCCACGCCTCCCGCGCCCGGCCCCGCCTGCGCTTCGCTCAGCGTCTCCGACGACAACTCCTCCATCCACTCCTCGCCCTGGCAGCGCGACCACTGCTGGAAGCAGCCCGCCCCGCGCCGCAACCTCTCCAAAGAGCTGGCCATGTACTATTGCCGGCCGGCCGCGCTCACCGCGCGCGCTATCCGCGCCGGTGCGCGCGCCAAGCGTCGTCGGCCCCACGACGCCACGCCTATCGACCCGCCGCGCGCCAACGGGCTGTGCCGCAACGGCGATGCCGGCGAGGACGCCGTCGACGGCGACGTCGGCCCTCGAACCGACTGCGACCGAGAGAAATACTACCACATGAAACTCAAGAAACCATATCAGTATCATAAGTTAAGGGTGTACAAGAAGACGCGGCCGGCGATCAGGCCGAAAGTGCTCGCGCGCACGATCGACAAGCTGCGGGAGCGCGTCGCGGCGCTGCCGGCGCCGGTCAACGCCAAGCTGGTCTCCTGCCGCCAGGAGCACATGATGGTGTCGCCGCGGAAGCGCATCCTGCGCGAGCTGGAACGCGTCAGCCTCGAGGACCAGGGCACCAAGCGGCGGGCCAAGACGGTTCCCGCGCTCAGCACCGCGTCGTACCCGCCGTCGCCGTCGCCGGGCGCCGGGCCCAGCCACGCGGGCGCGCGCGCCGTCGCGCCGCCCGACACGCCGCCCGCGCAGCGCCCGCACAACGGCACCGCGCGCAAGGAGCCCGTCAGCAAGAACGTCAGCAGCTACAGCATCCACTCGCTGCTGTCGATGCCGGACGAGAGCCCGCGGCGCTCGCCGCAGTCGCACCCGCCGTCGCTGAAGACGGAGTCGCCGTCGTCGGTGCACTCGCCGGACCTGAGCCCGAGCCCGGACAACTACCGCTACCGGTACTCGTCGCTGACGCCGCGCGACTCGCCGACGCCGCCGGAGCTGGCGCGGTACCGGGCCGCCGCGGGCTACGCGGCGCCGGTGTCGCCGTACCGGCAGTGGGCGGGCGCGCCGTACCGCGGCGTGCGCGAGGACTGGCGCGAGCTGCAGTACGTGTACGGGTACGGCTACGGTACCGCGGCCACCTACCGCGCGCAGGCGCCGCTGTGGATGCACTACGCGATGGCGCCCGGCATCCCGCCCGGGCCCTGGGCGCCGCTCGCGCATCCGCTCATCAACGACCATATACCTAAAGAAGAACCTACGTCAGGTGAGAATGGCACCTATTCAATATTTAAATGTCTGTTTAGTAAATTTGAAGATACAATATGAAACAAGTAAAATAGGCTATTTAGAAATAAGTTGGATAATATATCTTGTAGGATTTTTTGCATACAGGTATGTTTCATCCATATCACGAAAAAACCGGCTGGACCGACTTCAACTACTTTATATAGTTATCTGGATGGATACACTGTTGGCTGGAGACCCAAGAGCGGTTATTATACATACGCACGTAAATTTACATTTATATACATAAAAAAAAATCCCACTATAATAAATAAAGCAAAACAGAGTGTCTTGCGAGGAGGTATTTTTCTGGAAGTCGAGATGCAAACAATTTCTAGCAAAAGATTGTGATATTAGACTCCTAAATCTACGTATTGTAGTGAATGATAGCCGATTTGATTAATAAATAATCATGTAAGTAAGTAAGTAAGTAAGTAAACACTTTATTGTACACAAAAACAGTTACAAAATACATCTATTATAAATAACATATAGGTACAAAGGCGAACTTATCCCTATAAGGGATCTCTTCCAGTTAACCTTTGAGCAATTGAGTGAGTACGAGAAGAAGATAGACAAACTAACACCGTGTATAGTACATTGCATTAATATCATTAAATTACCACTAGAGGCCCGTTGCGGCGTCGAACCGCCGCTAGAATATGGAAATCCGGTAGTGTTACAGAAAATAACTACTTTGTCGAAAAGAAGTTTTTGGCGAACGAAGAATAAATACTGTAAAAAAACACGTTTAAATGATGTTTTAAAAACGTTGAAACATGCCAGGCTAGAGCTAGGCCTGATAGCCAACTGCCAGTTTCATCGTGACAACTTTTTCAACTCTTTTGTAAAAATAACTTGTGCATTAATGACATGTGATCTGCTGATCTGTTTCACAAATAAAATGTACCTATATTATTTTTTATGTAAAAATTTAATTCATAAAAATAATCCCATATCTTAAAAAAATAATTGACATATATGGATTGTAGAATTTTAATTTGTTGTTCTTTCTTCAGGAAAGAAGAATTTATCGATTTGATCGATTTCTATCAATTTCCAGAAAACGCACATGAATCGAAACGACAGATTTGGGCACTCACTACGCAGGTTTTAAAAAGGAAATCATGTAGTGCGTAACTGTTTATGTATTCATTTATAATCGTAAATACTTAAAAATAGCGATAATAAAAAATGTTACATAAACTCAATTGTATGAAATAGAGAGTATAAAACGTTTATAGATACACGAAAAACCACTATTATCAATGCTTGTTTTTTTTATGAAATTCAATAGATCGTGCAAATTTTCTTAATATGGGTGCTGCCATGTCATCATCATCAATCATTTATTCAATAACAATTACACATTGTGTTTGAAATTCTTACGCTAGGTATACTTAATCAAACCCTATTTACTGATCTAAATAAATAACTGACCAACAATACTCCACCATAAAATAAATAAAAAAAAATGAATGTGTCAAATATGTGTAATAAATAAAATCCTATATATAAAACAGCTAAAAATGTTTGAAAAAAGAATGTTAGGACATATTTTTTTTTCAATAAATTTAGAGCTGAAGGCCTAATACCTGAATTCCAAATTCAAACTTTCGTCTTTCCTCTCATTGAAATAGTGTCTGACAGAAGAGTGAGGGAGATGCTATCTATACTCTCAAGTCTATGATATACACCTAATTTTAGGGTTCCTTACCATAGTCGGTAAAAACGGAAGCCTTATAAAATGAATTTGTTTTGTTGACAGCAGAATTTGTCAAATTTTATTTTGAATGAGAATAAGAATGATCAGCCAGACGTCATTAATTCAAATATGATTTATTCTTAAGCGTCGATTTTTTTAAATTTGCATCATATGTAGGTTATTTCTACGATCAAGTTTCGCATGTTAAAGTAACCTGTAATTATTCCACATTGCCAACTCGTCCACAATGTCAACTCGTCTATATTCCCATCTGGGTCACAATGCCAACGTGTCCACACACCCAACACGTCCACATTTCCTACTCGTCCATACACCCAACTCGTCTACAATACCAACTCGTCTTTATTGCCAATCTCGTCTATATTATCAACTCGTCCGTATCACCAACTCGTCTTCATTGCCAACTCGTTTATATTCCCAACTCATCCACAATGCCAACGCGTCCATATTACTTGCTCGTCCACAATGCCAACTCGTCCACATTTCCAACTCATCCGTATTCCCACCTCGTCCACAATGCCAAGTCGTCCACATTACCAACTCGTCCATACACCCAACTCATCTACATTGCCAACTCGCATTCATTTCCAACTCATCAACAATGCCAACTCGTCCATATTGCTAACTCGTCCACAAATACAATTGGTCCACATTTCCAACTTGTCCACAATTCCAAGTCGTCCACATTTCCAACTCGTCCATATTCCCAACTCGACGATACACCCAACTCGTCTATACAAACTCGTCCTTATTATCAGCCCGTCTTTATTGCCAACTCGTCCATATTCCCAACTTGTTCATTTTGCCAACTCATCCACATTCCCAACTCGTCCATATTCTCAACTCGTCCGTATTACCAAGTCGTCTTCATTGCCCACTCTTCTGTGTTCCCAACTTGTTCATTTTGCCAACTCATCCACATTCCCAACTCTTCCATATTCCCAACTCATTCACATTGACAACTCGTCCATATTACCAACTTGTCCGTATTACCAACTCGTCTTCATTGCCAACTCGTCCATAATGCGAACTCGTCCACAGGTGTGCAGGTGTCTATGGGCGACGGTAATCGGTTTCCATCAGGCGATTCGTTTGCTCGTTTTCACCCTATGACATAAAAAAAACTGCCCACTTTTCCATGTTCCCAACTTGTCAATTTTACCAACTCATCCACATTGCCAACTCATCCACATTTCCAACTCGTCCATATTCCCAACTCGACGATACACCCAACTCGTCTACAATACCAACTTGTCCTTATTATCAGCTCGTCTTTATTGCCAAATCTTCCATATCACCAACTTGTCCGTATTACCAAGTCGTCTTCATTGCCAACTCGTCCATATTCTCAACTCGACCACATTTCCAACTCGTCCATTTTACCAACTCATCCATATTACCAATGTAGATAAATTCCCAACTTAGCTACATTGTCAACTCGTCCATATTCTCAACTCGACCACATTTCCCATCCCCTCGACATTCAAGCGGAAGGACTTAGTTTTTTCTTGTAAAATACTATTTAGTTTACCATAACTCATGCTATTTGCCTTGGTTTCTTTTTTGATGGACATATATAATCATATTTAAAATAATCTATCATAAATTTACTTATTTGAATGACGTTTAAATTAGTTGTACTTACTACATTTTTTCTGCTTTGATTAATTGTAAAACTCGCTTATAAAAATAATCTATTCTTGAATGACGGTCAGTTTTTCTGGTCTTGCGAGCACCAGTCCAACTCGCACTTAACCGGCTTTTTCCTCCACATTTTTAACAGGTATGCGAAAAAAGTTTCCATATCAACATTTTAAAAAGAAAAACAACCTGGCAATTTAGATCATTGACATTATAGCCCCCAATAAAAAATACATTAAAAGTTGTCAGAATATGATTACTGTCATTCATTGTCAACAAACTGTAAAATTATTTTTGCATATTCGTACATGTTTTAAGTGTTGCGGATATTATGTTGCCGACTCAAAAATAATATTTCATCATACTGAACAACTTACTACAGGTTTGTGAGCAAATCATGCTTATTATTATTTGGTCATCTTAAGTCAAAATAGGGATCACAGGTCACGTGGTCAATGTCACGTGGTTAGCGCACAGTAGTTTTTTCAAATCCATTTTTCAGTACTTTTTCGGGAAAAAATTAAAAATCCAAGAGTTTATGCACATCTCCAGCATGGGACGAATCTAATGACATATCATTTATCAAAATCGGACCATAACTGTAGATCTGATGGGATGTACAAAAATCGGCCTCGCGTAATATATAGATACTCATGCGTAGTTATTTTCATGGTGAACAGGGCTGCTTTTCGGTAGAAAGGATATGAATTATGACCAAAAGTTAAATAAGTAGTGTCAAAAATTATTCGATTATTCGATCTCTTCTCCATATTAATTTCTACCTGATAGAAATATGAAATGTTGTCAATTAGAAGTAGGTTAAAATTGACTTCCAAAGTTTGATTACATTGCTGTAACAAAGAAACTTAGAAGTGAACCTTAGACAGAATAATATTCTTACGTCATGTTGATCTCCAAAATTGTGACTGACTCATATACGGAACCTAGTAAAGCTGCCTTTCCACTGAAACGGAGCGGAGAAAATTAATCAATAAGGCCGCGTTTTTGTGAAGCGCGAAATAAGAGCATAAACTGAGAAATGTGACTGGTCCATTTTACAAATCTCCGCTCCACTCCTCTTCTGTGGATAGGCAGCCTTATAAGTTACTAATAATTTGCCACGTGCCAGTGACTTATTTAATGGCGTATTTTGTCGTGTTCCAGATTTGCCACTGAACCTGTCGAAGCACTGAGAGCGCGAGCGCAGCGCGGGCCGCCGCGGTTCAACTCTATATTGTACATGTTAATGTATTAGAAACGCAATCAAAGACTTTTAGCTTATTTAAAGTGGCATACGATTATGCAATATCTTTTTATATTTTATGCTATACATTAAAGAACAAGTTCGAACAGTAAACTTGTGGTGAAATGTCATCGGTGTCCCAACATTCCATGGTCACTATCGATTGGAGAGTATTGGAAGTCCAAAAAGTACATCCCACCTAATCCAATAGCCTGTAAACGCTCGGAGCGATTAAATTTATGTAATGATATAAACTTTTTGCATATCGGCAAAAAATATTTTTGTATAAATGTGGTTTTCCGCAAACTTGTTTGTCTGGGAATCTATTTACAAATCGATGTATATTACACTGAAATTTATTATATTTTTAATATAGATGTACGTATGCAGAATCACATGAATATTTTCATACAAATATTGTACTCCGAGTTGAATATTTTAATATTGGCTATTATTTTAGTGTAGAATGCTAAGACGATCTAATGAACAAATAACACTAAATCATTGTTGACGATCAGTGCCTTTATACAAAAAAACTACTAATAAACATTTAAGAGAAGTAAAGTATCGCAAAATCGAAAAAATTAGGAGTAACGCCCTCGGCGCGACACGACCTCTAAATCCCCATTCCTTACTTAAAATTCCATAATGTTTATGTTCGATCTCATTATTTAATTTAGAAAATAAAATGAGGTAAAGACTACAGTTTTGGGATCAAATTTGGATGTGTGTTTATGTAACATGTATATTAAAAATAAGAGACATTGTATATAATTTGTGAATGGTGTATTATTGATGGAAGTTTGGGCGTAGATTTTATCAGAGCATTAACCGCTTATGATTAATCCGTAAGAGTTTTATTACCTTCAAATAATTATTGTATTTTGTACAGTATTTTTTTAATGAGTATTTTATAATTATTTCGAGGGCGGTTGGTGGTGTGTGCTCGGTATATGAGTGGCTCTCAGCTTGGCGTTGTGGCGACCCGAGGCGAACCTTCTTCGAGGCCTCGCGCCGCTTCTGGCGTGTGACCACCTCACATCTGTGGCCACAAATCGCTTCTGGTGTGTGCGGGCCTACATCTTGTGGCCACACACCGGTCTCGGCGTGACCTCGCTGGCAGGCAGTCGAATCGTCGTCGACAGTGTGGCTTTGAGATTAAAACGTAGAGGTAGTATTTTACTGCAATTTAGTTGAAGTATGGGGTTATGTATGTATTTATAAGGACAGTTAAAGGACGGCAACGGACTGACTTCTGATGTAATATTATTCATTAATGGAATTGTATAAAATAGTTGTGTAATCGGAGGCCTACTATAACAATCGTATTGTCCACCAACAAAGTTGATGTAGTGTAAAAGTAGCTGTAATAGATCCTGCTCAATTAATTCTGAGTACAGTTAGGGGACTACTTCGAGTCAATGTCTTGATTGAGAGTGAACTGTATGTTTTCTAATGTTTTATGATTTTTCTTAGGTTTATGCATTCCATCAAATAGTAATAACTTGTCTTGCTATAAACCAAACACCGGCTAAGGCTGGAAGTAGGTACGTAACTGATAAGATTATGGCTCATTTTATTATGAACTTCACAAGCTTCCTATCTTTTAATTATTTGGATTGCATAAACCTGACTCTATTAACACTTCTACTCTTGCTTGTTTTCATAAGTTCTAGAGGTTTTATTACAATGTTTTTCGGAATATTTATATATCGGTGTTCTGTCTGTTTTTAGCGGATAATATTGATGGATAAGTTTAAACAGTTGTGTAAAATCTGCTTGAACGTTATGAAAACTTTCTTCCTTCGTGTTTTGTATGTAAACTTGTCGTTGTAATCATTGTGGATATGATTAGTTTTGTATAAGTCTTTGATTAGAACAGTTCAGTCTAATCAAGCCAAGAAAGCGGAAAGTACATCAGAGTGCCATTACAATATTCTTCTTTTATATAAAAAAATATACAGATTCCTCCCATTCGCGACATTGTTAAACTGCCGTATAAAAAATAATAAAATATTTTTCTATGCAAACAATTCTTCGAAGCATGTGATAGCGCTTTTCGGATATAAAAAAAGCGAGTATGTCGGTGTCTTAAAACCACATTAAAACATATTTATAATGCGGAAAATAGTTATTATCCATTTATATTAAGATGTAGTTATGTACTCGAATAAATATAACTTTTACAAAATGTTTTTTTTTTTATCGACATTCAAGAAATACCTATCGAAACTGCTCCGTAAGTGTCCCGTGACACTGCTACCATTTTAATCTAGTTCAACCGAATCGCAGATAATTATAGGGAATAATATTTTCCATCGTATGCGGTCGGATAAGTCCACATTTAGCTTGCTCTCTTAACAAGCTACAACAGTGGAAAAGATTCACATGATAAATTCGAATTGAACCGACAAAATACGATGGCAAAACGTTGCACACTATATCTGTCATTCGCAGGTCATTCGGTTGTATTAAATGGACATGCATTGAACGAACCCAACCTCGATGGGATTGCTTCGTTTTTCCCAGACAGTGCCGGCCTTAGCCATACAGGCGCCTCGGGGCGAGTCATTCATTGTAAAGCGCCCTAGGCCTAGTTAAATACACGCCCTCCAGGAGCCAGCTCGCCGGGCGGTGGCTCCTACAATGCGACTGTAAAGCCGCCACTGATCTCAGCCTACCCGTCCCCCACCTAGTTCCCATGACCACCTTCCGGCTCCATAATCAAGTCAGCTCGATGTCGTAATAGCTAATACAGTAATTACATCATTGTAATCTATTTTTCATCACACTTTGCTCGTAAACAAGGGCTTACATGCTAGAAACCCGGGCGGTAATTCGTATATTACACCCTAGGGCGGTAAGTAGTTTTGGTATTGACTACTACTGCTTTTGTTTTATTTCCTCCAGTCGTACGTGACTCTGGTGGTAAAGGAATTCCTAACTCGTGTCATTAAAGCCCTCGCCTTCGGGCTTCTAATAGACACTCGTTTGTAATTCCTCGTTTACCACCCTTGTTACGTAATGTCTAATGTACTATTATGTCACCCTAGACCGTGTTTCCTGGCCAAGACAAGGCGTAAAACTTTAAACAAACCACGGCCGGTAATTCGTAAAGCCCCGGATCACGTATTTATGGCTCTCACCTTAGATTCGGGTCACAAACACCTACGACCTGGGACATTCACATTTACCTATGTACGCAAAATTTCAGCTCGCTCAGAAACCGGGAAATGGTCAAAGTCAAAGGTGATTGATTATCATGAGGCATAATCTCACCTGTTAGTACCATATACCGACCTACCTTCAAAGAAAGAGGTTTTCAATGCGACCATGTGTTTTAAGTTGTTTTGGAATAGTTGCTTTTATGATTTCAATGTATGTTTGAGAAAATCGCTATGCTTACGTTCTTTGACCTGAAAAGGTATTGCCAGCCTCGTATTCATCTTCCGTCCGTCTATAACTACTCGGTTGTTAATATTCTGGGCTGTAGTAAATAATGGGGTAAGTAATAGAACATATATAAACAATAGATATAACACTCATTAGACATAGACTCAATTGGAATAAATTTAATTGGTATAATATTCAATTTGTATACTGAACGAAAGATATAACAATATAATGCATATTTTCATAGTATATAATGAACTGTAGGTATAATGATATTGTGAATAATCTAGTGGTATAACATTTAAAACACTTAATTAGTATTACATATAATATACATTTACTCGAAACATCGAAGCAATCGAAGTAATGTTAGAAATCGTAAGCCACGTTGGACCTGCGCGGCTCGCTCGCTTCGCTCGCTCGTTAGGGTCATAGTTCAACCTAACACTCCTCCTCGCTTCGCTCGTCGTCGTACCTAACCTAAGCAAAGTCAGATCTGCCTTACGGTAAAATAAGTACCTAATGTTAGGAATCGTAAGCCAAGTCGGACCTGCGCGGCTCGCTCGCTCGTTAGGGTCATAGTTCAACCTAACACTCCTCCTGACTTCGCTCGTCGTCGTACCTAACCTAAGCCAAGTCGGATCTGCCTTAAGGTGAAAAATGGTAATGTTAGGAATCGTAAGCCAAGTCAGACCACGTCGGGCTTTTAACTCCTCGATCACTCCTCGATGTTATAATTCTCGGAAATAAAAAAAACTGGGACTTGAAATTCGAAATATTACATTTCGTGGTTTTTAACGATCGGATTTTTTTTTCTTAGGAATAATGAATAAGCAAAATCAGAATAAAATATTTCGGAGTATTTGGGTGTTCCCTATAAAATGGTACTAAGTATGTCATATAATATTATATTATATGTCATAATTGTTATACAAAATACATATTATATCTTAAATTATTAGACAAAATAACCATTATAACATATGATATTATATGAATTGAATGTTATACCTATCAAGCCTTATATTTCATGAAAATATGGTATTTCTTATTATATATATCGTGCATTATATCTTTTGTATGTTTATACATTGAAATTATACCAAAAGTTTGTATTAAATACTCAAAGATAATATGGGACGCACCCTAAATAATGTTCTATTCCTAGATTATGTTGCATTGTGGGAAGTTATCTCTTAAGGCTATTATAATTATAATTTAGTGCACACATGATAGCGCTACGACTAAAGCATATTTCAAATAAATTGCAGTTATTAGAATTAATATAATCATTATTACAGCCTAACAAATCGACGCTTAAGAATCAATATTCTCTAAGTAACAAAAATAAATTTCGACTATTCTATTCTTTTTTTTTCTGAACTTACTGCATTAAAAGGTGAAAAACTTCAAAATTTTTAGACTGTATTGATTTTTAGCCCTAAAATAGCCGCGCTACAAACAGCTTGTTAGTACACACATGTAGGGCTAAACTTGATTGATTTTAAATTGCCCTAATTTGCTGGAAATGCAACCATATGATAAGGGAATACAGGTGATGCAGGAGTCAGTATGAGCGAGTGACAGGGCTAATATCGCAAAATTTACTTGTTAATTGATTGCACGTATGGAATAGCCGGCTTTTTCTTCGCAATTTAGTGGTTGGCCCCATAGCGAAAGTTGCTCAGCGAGACCCTCCCCATCATCTCTCCCGCTCGCGATTCCTGAATTGAATCACCCTGCATACAGTGCACAAATTAGTTATATGGGCCATAACCTGACATTTACATTGAAAACGCCAGATATATTCACAAATTTTGAGGGTCGATTAAAACATGGACGATTCTGAATGTGGAACAACCAACGAAATAAAACCAATCTATATCTCGATTTGTGCTTTATTTATGAAAAAAATTGTAAATTATCCTACAATGAATCTCCGAATGAAATAGACTTACATATCATTTTATGTATCAAATACATTATTTTGCTCGACTCCAGATCAAACCACATAAGAACAATATAGTTTAAAATATTATCTACAGAATCCATCCTCGGCGATTCGTTTACCAAAAATACAATCTTCGCGTCGAGGCGTCGGTCCCTCTCGGCTCTCGGGCGCTTGGCTATTTACAACGGGAATATACAGCGGGGCTTCAGCCGAGCAGCGCCTCCATGGTGTAGGGGTGCGGCGCGTGCGGCGGGCGCGGCGGCTCCTGTCAGTCCAGGATCACCAGCTGCAGCGGCGGCGCCGCGCCGCCCGCCGTCTTGCCCGCGCCCGCGCCCGCTCCCGCTCCCGCGCCCGCCGCCATGCTGCCGCTGCCGCCGCCGCGCATCGCTCGCCACGGTGCGCGCGCGCCGCGCCGCAGCTCGCCGCTGCTCAGCGTCCGGCGCACGGATCTGTGCACACACATATTATATACTTCATGATTAAGACCATGACCGAGCATACAGATGTGACATGCCCGACATAACGAACGGATGAGATGAAGATGGTCGCAAGTAAACTATACTAGACGACGCGTTTGGCTCGGTTGGTAGACACCTGCCTACTGAGTCGGCGGTCCCGGGTTCGAATCCCGGCCGGGGCAAATATTTGTGCAAAATATTTGTTCTTGGGTCATGGATGTTATCTATATATGTATTTATATATTATGTATATCGTCGTCTAGTACCCATAGTACAAGCTTTGCTTAGTTTGGGACTAGGTCGATTTGTGTATGATTTGTCCCTTATTTATTTATTTATTTATAATAACACAAACAAAATGTTGTACCAATTAACGAATTTCTCTATTAGATGCTACTATTACTGTAATTCGAGTGATGATAAACCAGTGAGGATTTTTGTTCCTTAAAACATAAAAGCAATGATTGAACAACGAAATAAAATTAAACTTATAAATTGTTCTTAAAAACATAAATGCAATGATTGAACAACGCAATAAAATCAAACTTATAAATTGTTTAATATAATACACTATAAACTTACTTTGCCGCCTCGGTGGCCCTAAAGTATAAATCGTCAGGTGCGTCCATCCATGAAATGACGTGACGCCGTCCGCCGCGTCCTGTCAAATTGGTCGGCTTGCCGTTCACCTGTACACAAACATATTATCATTTAATGCACGATTTTAAAACAACTGTGTGTTCAAACAGTGGCTTGCGGGTGCTAAAGCTTATATCAAGTCTAACAGATTGTGATATGATCCGGAAAACTGGTTGATTAAGATGGCAGCGCTACTGGTCGCTTTCGAGTCGCTGAATAGCCAGTGCTAGTGATGTGCTCGCGCGATGACAAGAGTCGGGTTCAGTCGAAGCCCCTCACACTTGTCTCATAGTCTAGCAAAATCAAAATCCTCACGTTCTTGCAAAGTTAACTATGTATGTATAATAATAATAATCCGCCAGGTTCGGGAGTCGGGGACAAATACGGCAGTAATAAGGTACTGTGCAGTATACTGTAAGTGTACTGACGTGAGTGAAGACGTGCGCGGGCAGCGGCTGGCCGGTGGCCTGCGCGCGCGCACACATGGCGGCGTACTGCTCGCGCGAGGGCCGCTGCATGGGCGCGGGGTGCTTGTTGGGCCGCTTGGCCGGGGGCGGCGCCGCGGCTGTCTCGCGCCCGGCGCCAGCTCCTGCGCAGGGAACAACTATCATCACGCCTCATCATTTTTGTTTTCTCGGATGTCAGCTGACGAAGTGGTGAGGTCGGCTTTAGCCAGCCCATGGTTTACGCGCTAACTCGATTTTAATTATATGAATATGATGCTGTCACACCATACAAATAATGTAACGATTGTGGGAGTTATATATCCTTGGACCTCTCTTTCCTTAAGTTTTCAATTACAAATTAATAACGGATTATTTGTATTGAAAACTTTTAAGTAAATAAATAAAAATATGCAGTTATATGGACTGCAAGGGAATATGATCCAAATGGCAGAAAAAAGTGTTACGATGTATACAAACCTGTTGCTATTCCCGGAAGAGTGCATAGAAGAATAATATAACTCGTCAGTAAATTAATAGTAAAATACAATGTACCTATACAATGTTTCAATTGTTTTAATATGTTTGATATAGAACATTATGGTCGGAGTGATGGAATAATCCAGTGAATAAGGGGTTTTACCTTAGAAATGGTCCAGTAGTTTTGAATTTTTGATATGTTGTCTAGGATGGTTAGTCAGTGTTTTAATTCTCTACAACATTGTCAAAGCTGTTTTCTAGCTAAAATGCTCCTAAACGAAGATATAAGCCTGAAGTTTGATACATTACTGGAAATTACGATTTCTTTCATCTTTTTGGATCCGTAACTAACTTTCCTTGAAACAAAATTAAAAGTGTAAATTATAGTAAATTTCATTCTCTACAACATTGTCTAAGCTTTCTTCAAACTAAAAGCTCCTAGACAAAGATATAAGTAAAAATCTGAAGCAAGTACCGGTTTTTTCAATATGACGACAATTTTCAATATGCATTTTAAACACTCACTAACCATACTAGGCAACAATGGCAACATATCAAAAATTCAAAACTACCAGATCGCGATCGTTTGTAAGGTCACCCCCAGTACTTTAGTCTTTTTTCACCAAACTAGAAGTAGGCAATTGCTGGCTGAGTATTAATTTAATACGAAGCCAGCAATTGCCAGTAGTGCTTTTCTCAAAAATGGTGCAAGAAAACAAAATAAGTACAGAGAAGTTTTATTAGCCACTATATGTCAAACTAAATTCCCGCATTGCCGCCTTTTTTTTTTTTAAGTAGCAGTCTATTTTTCTTCCGAATACGGCATAAGCTATTTGAGGCAACTAAAAAGTCGCGATAAGTCGTAGCTGATCTTCCGTTTTGGCTGTTTAGGACTTTTTAAAAGGTTTGTACCTCGACAAATAAAATAATTTCATACAACATTATTTTCAAACAAACCGAGCCGGCAAGGTTTTTCTTAAGTCTTAGCTCATCATAAACTATGCACTTTGTGTCCTGATTTTTTATCCCTAGTCAACATTCCCGACCATTTTTGAGAAAAATGTCATACACACTGTGTGCATTGTAATGTAAGTATTAAATGTAGTTACATTGTTATTATTACTAATAAAATATTATTTTCCTAATTATCTGCTGGTTATAGCATCCGCCCCCCAGCACCCAGTAGCCTCAAACGCGAGCGGTACAAAGTAATAGTCCTTGCCCAGTGCCGAATACTTCTCCCGTTTCTTGACCGCCGCAAAATCTGCCGCGGCACCTGCTGTGTGGACTGTACGGCTGAGATGTGAGGCGGCGAAAGTACTGACGCACGTGGCGTCCCAAAGTAAACACCTTCCTTTCTGCCACGGCACTAAAGTTAAGCCGTCTGGCCTTTTGCCGTCGGTGCGGCAGAGGCCTGGAGGCTCCAGAATACATGTGATGTTGGTCGATATACGTTGGGCGGCACTGAGCAAGGACTATTGCTTAGTACCGCTCGCGTTTGAGGCTACTGGGTGCTGGGGGCGGATGCTATAACCTTAATTCGGGAAGTGGGACGTCGAATTAGGGAGACGGGATCTGACGCCCGTGCGGGTTCGTACTTGGTGCAAAGGTTGTCCATCGCCATTCAACGTGGTAACGCGGCCAGTGTGATGGGTACCTTTGCGCCAGGGGCAACCCGAGGAGCCCTGTTTGACTAGTCTTAAGTATTTTTTTTTGTATGTGTATATTTTTGAATTGAATTATAATAAATAATTTTCATTATCTGCTGTGTGTTATAATTTTAATATTTCCTCGCATTATATTATCTTCGGTTTCCGCGACTGTCACACATTTAAATAAAACCATTTAAACGGATTATATCGCGTATATTAATTATTTGAGCCTCCCTTACGTTTCGGTACCTTTACAGATACAACAGGAGTCAACCTTTGACAAGGGTATCTGTAAAGGTACCGAAACGTCAGGGAGGCTCAAATAATTAATATACACGATATAATCCGTTTAAATTGTTTTATTTAAATTTCCTCGCATTGTTTGAGAAAAGCACAATACGAGTCTCGGCCGGAACATGGATTGTAGGACACATCTTGAACGTCTATCCCAAACTCGTCCAGCAATCCTTTAGTTCATGGCCTCTGCAGTAATGTATGTACTATTATGTTCATCATCTCCATTGTAGAGATTAGGTTCAGTAAATACACAGACAACCCCCACTAGACGGAGCATGTAAGGCGACCCGCGCGCACCAACGATATGGTACGGCAGAACATTAAAGTATGAACACGGCGGCCACCGTTTAGTTGCGTCCATGTTTATGATCCATGCGTACGTCAACGAAAAAGAAATTAAATAAATAACATGGTAAATTGTAGTGTTAAGTGGTGTAGAGAGACCTCATAAACATGGACGCAACTAAACGGTGGCCGCCATGTTGATACTTTAATGTTCTGCCGTACCATATCGTTGGTGCGCGCGGGTCGCCTTACATGTGCCTTACATGCTCCGTCTAGTGGGGGTGGTCTGTGAGTAGATAGTAAGTGATGTAGTGCACGTACTGTCGAGCCCGTTAATGTCGTCGTAGGCGCGGCGCTTGAGCGGCTGCGGCGGCGGCGCGGGCGCGGGCGCGGGGGGCGCGGGCGACGCGCGCCGCGCCTCCTTCTCCGCGCGAGACAGCACGCGCTCGTACAGCAGGCTGCCGTCTGTGCGAGTTACACATAGGATCGTTGTTAGTTCATACTTCAACACACTATATATCGCGTTCCACGTTTATATCAGGGGTGAGCAGCCGGGTGTGCAGTGTTAAATTGTATTTTATGTAACAGTTGTATTAAGAGGAGTCAAAAAACGCGAGTGGCATGGGTTGCCACGATAGATGCCACGAGTATTTCTTGATTTACTTATACAACGTTGCATACAATACTTTTTCTACGACTCTATATTTGATAAATAATACGCAAATAAACAACAAAGAAAATAATTACATGTTCCCGCTCCATACCAACAAAATAAAAAAAAATATATACATAGTCTGATAAACATTTTTTTATTGACGTCCTTCTGTCAATAAAATATGAATGTATAACTAAAGGTATACGTTCACTATACTATATATCCATGCATAGAAAACGAAACATTTTAAAAGTTGACAGCAATGCCTTAGTTCAATAAGTTTTTTTTTAATTGCAAATTGTGTGAATGCAGCTGTTTATTAAGTTGGTAACACTAAAGTATTTTATTTAAGGCGATATTGTCCGGCCCTACGGCCGAATTGAGGGGGTGAGGTGCGCGGCAAGACGCAGAGCGCCGCCCGCGCGCCCCGACCCCGCTCGCCGAGTTCGCTAACGCGAAATTGCGATGGCAATGTAGGATGTAGAGGGGTGTCACAATACAGTGATATCAGTCGCCAGTTTTTTAAGTGGCCGGTGCAAAGCGGGTTATAATTTATGTTCAAAGTGAAATGCGAATTCTTGCTATAGAAGTACTAAATATTATTTTTCGTTTTAACTAAATGTTTGTTTTAACTTAATTTTTTTTTAATTTTTTTACTTGCGACTGTGTTCTGTGGAGGAATTACGGAATAAGTATCCCACCAAAAACATAACATGTAAAAAATTGCAAGTCTCGCATCGCAACCTTCTACCGCTAAAAGTTGTGAGATTACAATATAAAACCAAGTTGGTTAATTTATTCAGTCCCTATCAGAGTGACCCCCCGCCTATATGACAACTTTGACATACATTTTCACCGGGTTACATAACTAAAAACATATTACCATGACCGTTGTAGTGTTTGCATTAATATTACACATCTTTATCTTTATAATAAATGTAATGACTTGGCCATCGCACAGCAACATACAGTGCGAGTGCGACACAAAAGAGTAGAAAATAAATGAGGGCGCCACTTCCTTCGTAACTGTCACATTTTTGACCTAAAGTGCTTGAATATGGTAACAATTTTGTATGAAAAATTGTAGTTCCTTTATCATCCGTTTTCTACTCTTTAGTGTCGCACTGTAAGTACATAGGACAATAGTCAATAGTCAATAGTCATTTATTCAATAAACAATATAAATTGTGTTTGAAATAGTGGTATTAAAATTAATTTACATCTTAACAATACAACAATAAATTAATAATTTGGCACTGTACGTACATGAAAATCAAACTACATCACAAAGAAGAGTATTAAATTAAAAATTATGTCACAAAATAGGTATATCACAAAAGGAAAAATACAAATTATTTCGCAAATTAGATATATAAGTGTAATATAATCATTTCCGATATCAATTAATAAATTAAATTTCAAATTAATAATTAATTAAAATAAATCATAAAAAAAATTACCATCATTCATTAAATAATATCATAATTGTTAACCGAATTCATCAATCGAGTAGAAACATTTCTTTAGCAAAAAAGCTTTAAGCTTGTGTTTAAACATGTTTGCGTTTGTCAGTGACTTAAATTCAACAGGCAGTTTGTTGAAAAGAATTATAGCCTGATAACCAGCGGAATGCTTAACAACTTTAAGTTTGGTTTGTATCCTCTGTGGCAAGTCTTTCCTTCTCGTAGCCAGACGCGTTTGCCTTTCTTCAAGCGTCTCTATATCTGCTAAATGCTTTATTAGGTCAGTGAGAACTATAAGTATGTAAAGGCATGGCACAGTGAGAATTCCGAAAGCAGTAAAAAACTCTTTACAAGAAGTTCTTTGGGGTACTCTAGCCATGATTCTAATTGCTCTTTTTTGAGCTGTGAACGCTGTTTGAATATTGTACTTATAACTATTTCCCCAGAATTTTATACTGTACCTGATCTTTGACTCTACCAGTGCATAATATACCATCTTGAGCTGGGACAATTTTATTTCATCTCTGAGACTACGGAGTGCATAGCAGGCAGAACTCACGGAGTTTGCAATTGCCGGAACACGAGTAAATCTCCTTTTAAAGTGATTATTATATTTTTAGCTTTATCTAATAGTTTACAATTTAGATGGTTTGGCCATTTCGTTCGGTGTTGAGCTCTGCTCCTCCCGTTTTTTTCAGCTGTTTTTACTATCTCATCTTCCTCTATTATCTTCTGTCGTCCACTTTTGCCCGTGTGGCCAGGTCCATCTTTTATCTTAGTAAGGACGGCCAAGATGAAACAATGAGTAGGAATTTAAGCATCTAAATTAAGCGTGACATTTAAAGCGTTAATGATATTTGGTAGATGTTTTCATTATATCTAGAGTATATTACCGTGTGCGATTGCCAAGTCCTTACATTTTATTATAAAGATGTTTAATACATTACATTATTCATGCGGGCACTAAAACGGTTATGGCAATATGTGTTTAGTTATGTAATTCTGTGAAAATGTATGTCAATGTTATAATATAGGCCGGGGGTCACTTAATGAATAAATTAACCGACTTGGTGTTATATTGTATCACAATTTTTTGCGGTAGATGGTTGCGAGACTTGCATGCATGTTATGTTTTTGATGGGATCTCATTTTTTTTAAGTGGTCCTCCTTTTTTTGACAAGCCAAGACGGTAAATACTTCTTATTCTATTATACTCTGCAGTTGCGGAGTCGACGTGAACTAGATGTAAACCGCACAGACTTGTCACTTCCTCTTATGATCCATAATGATCTCTCTCAAAATCCGTCATGATCCATATTGATCACCAAGGTCCGGAATTTTTCATAGCAAATGTCAAACTTTGAGAGGGTTCGACCAAAGTGTTTTATCGACTATCGATAAATAATTTTCACTTAACGAAACATCGTTAAAGTAATGAAAACAGGCTTTTGGATATATACAGTGGCATTCAGCTAATTAGCGACATCATTATTTTATTCAATACAAATGCATATAAAATATGACTTTAGAAATTCTATGAACAACGTAAGATGCGGAGGCCCATTTTATTATTAACTAGGAGGCGCCCGTAACTTCGTCCGTGTATTTTTTTATTTACTGACGACGGACAAAAAGTATCCTTTAACCATCTTTGGATGTCCATCCCTGTGTCAAAATTGGTTAAAATCTGTCCAGCCGTTTCGGCGTGATCCGAGGACAAAGGTAATTATGATCAACAGATGGCGCCAAGCAGGCATGACGACGCGCGCCCATACAAAACGAATTACAATCGTGCATCACGCTATTAAGATTTTTCCTGAAATCGTGACCCCTCTCCATAATAATCCAAAATATATTTTTCAATACAAATCTAGAATTTTATAATAGTGTAGATAACACGGTGTACACGTGTTTAAACAAGTTTTAGTATAGGTAGTGCAAATGAAATTTCTGTAAAACATATTTTTTTGAAAATAGACATATGTATATTCCGTTTCTAATTTATTAAAGTATGGGGTTGTAATGTAAGTTGTAAAAAGTGTTAATTTGAAAATGTCTAGTCTCTAAAGTAAAGTTTTACAGAAACTTTATTTTCCCTATAGTAAACCTTGTTTAAACAACCATACTTCATGTTATTAATAATAAAAATGGTCAACCGCATCTTACATTTTTGATTAAATTTCCAAAGTTATATTTTACATGCAGTTGTATGGAATAAAAATAATGATGTCCCTAATTGGCTGAACGACACTATATATATCCAAAAGTCTGATTTCGATACTTTAACGTTGTTTCGTTAAGTGAATATTATTTATCGATAGTCGATAAAACACTTTGGTCGAACCCTCTCAAAGTTTGATTTTTGCTATGAAGAATTCCGGACCTTGTTGATCACTCTCATGATCCATAACGATCTCATGGTAAATAATGACTTAGCGGAGGCACTGTCGTGCCCCTAGATCCTTCTCATGATCCCTCTTAGCATCCATAATGATCTGTCTCTTGATTCCTCTCATGATCACTCTCATGATCCATAATGACCCATCATCACCACAAGGATTGTCATCACAATCATCGTCATTATTCATCATCAGTCATCACCATGACCATTACCATCTGAATCAACACCGCCATCATCATTCCTAATCACCATCATCGTCATGACATGACCATCATTTTCATCAGAATCATCAACAACAACACAATCATCAACAACACCACCACTATCATCATCATAAGCATGACCCACAACACCACCATCATCATTATCATCATTACTATCACCAACAGCATCATTATTTGACGAGTCATCATTATTGTTCTACCTATGCCTGTGCACACGACCATTTCAAAATTATCTACGCAGAAAAAACGATTCCAACTCACTGCCCCTGCGGGGTGAGGTAACTCAATTCGGCACGGGGGTGTGCGTGTCCATTCTGTATGTATAAATTCTGTGCCTGAGGTTTTAGTATCTAAACCGAAGGTTATACGAACCAACTTTGTAATCGAGTATTTTTTATAGGGTTCATAAGGAAATACAAATTTTCCTATGCAGGTCGCATAACTGTACACTAAACAGTAATAGAGTTCAAAATTTCAAGCTTGTGTGTCTGCTGGAAATAACTTAGAATTCGTATGATCGTGTGTAAATGAGTCAGTGAATTAGTGAGTGACAAAATTAAGGAACTTTGACTCGCAATAATTCTTAACTTACTAGTTCAAATTGAATGTTACTTGGAATATGCCTAGGTTATACTATGCCCACCTAGTTACTGAAAATTCAGGCTTCTAGCTTTGTTCACGACGAAATACAGGGGGTTTCAAAATGGTCTGAATGGCTTCGAAAAAAGGAAAAGGATGTTGCGGTGTGCCGGTAAGCGCGTTTTCTCGAGTTGGAGGGGGCAATGGCGTGCCTCTAGATACAATTAATAAAATTATTTGTTTTTTTAGATACTTTTAAATGTGAAATAATCTCAAAGGTGCTATCATACATAAACAGACTGCGCTAAACAAATTACCCTCCTTTGCGTTGCGCTGTCGGGTAAAAATATACTACATACCTTACCTAGGAGTCGATTGTTGCTAAAGGCCTTAAGAAATAACAAGTACTGAGGAGCATTTGTAAAGTACAGTTTTTTTTACTTACCTATATCTAGGTTACATAACATACATAATCATGCCTTTTCCCCAGGCAGGGACTTAAAGTACTGATATATGTTGTGATAACTGTGTACTAAATCAATGTTCCAAGTTTGACAAGAGACATAAGTCAGAATACGCAAAAAAACTTAATTCAGATGAAAAATATTTGTGGTAATAAGTTCGTAAGTCAATTTGACACTTAATGCTTTGAGCAATGAGTTCTTTTGTAGGAAGTAATTATGTTGTTTTAAATTATGAATAAAGCGTTATTAGCATATACTTGAACATGTCAACCGTGCCACTTTTTGACATTTATGTTCGGTTCTGTTAATTTATTATAAATAAAATTAACTTACTTTTTGGCATTCCTTGCTCGAGCATTGTCTTTTTTTATTCGTTTTATAATATGAAAAGCTTTTTGTTTACGTTGTACTACTTTATTTCTCATTTTTTTGGAACAATAATTCGTAAATGCGATCACGTGGTCGCGCGGAACAAATTGACACAGGTCCATCCCCTTCAAGCGCCGAAGCGCGACTGAAATGGCACCGCGAGCTATCGCCCTCATAGTTTTAGTAGATATTTCGTTCTAGTGATTAAATAAATAATTTTATTCAGAAAATCCCATCCACTTCAACTAGATAATGTTAGTATCTATACATTTACGCAAAAAACGGGTAAAAAAGGTTCGTATTTTAGCTATTCTATAGAAAAGATATTACGAATAGAGGTAACTTTGGGATCGTTTTCTATCGACCGAAATTTTTCCAATCATGTTGCTCAACACGATTTCATATTCAGAAGATCCTTAAGTATGATATATATGTTTTTCATAATCTTCAAACACTGATTAAACGTCTACGACGAGTCTGAAAATGAGTGAGTTCGGCGTCTACTGGGAAAAGCCCGCCTTAACTTTCGTTTGGAACACAGACTACTTAACTAAAATTTTGTAATCTGTGGCACTAAGGAATGCTTTTTTGGTGACATTATAACATCGTTTAGCAGTGTTTTTTTGGGCAGTAGAGTATAGATTTTTGACTAACTATATAAATGACAGACAAAAAAAATAGATGTAGATGTACTGACCGGGAGCCTTGGGCGGCTTGGGGAAGGCTTGGTGCTTGGGCTGCGGCATGCGGTCCTTGGGCGTGAGCGCGAGCCAGTCGTGGCGGCCCGGCGGCACGGCCGAGCCCAGCGCCGCGGCCAGGCGCGCCGCCACCGCCGCCACCGGGCCGCGCGCGCGCGACGAGCCCAGGCCCGCCGCGCCGCCCGCGCGCAGCTCCGCCGGGCCCAGACCCGCCATCGCCACTGAACCTAAGACACGTAAACCGAACATGTTAACCTTACCGTCAGTGGAAACCACAGACAACCCCCACTAGACGGAGCATGTAAGGCGACCCGCGCGCACCAACGATATGGTACGGCAGAACATTAAAGTATCAACACGGCGGCCACCGTTTAGTTGCGTCCATGTTTATGATCCATGCGTACGTCAACGAAAAAAGAAATTAAATAAATAACATGGTAAATTGTAGTGTTAAGTGGTGTAGAGAGACCTCATAAACATGGACGCAACTAAACGGTGGCCGCCATATTGATACTTTAATGTTCTGCCGTAGCATATCGTTGGTGCGCGCGGGTCGCCTTACATGTGCCTTACATGCTCCGTCTAGTGGGGGTGGTCTGTGCCGACAGTGAAAACACTCCGATATGGGATGCGGTCGTCGCGACAGACACCCGGGCGGCGACCGATGCGACAGTAGTAAACGCTAGCCGCTCAGCCCCACACGGCTCGTGACGTAAATGATTGTGACGGTGGACGACGGCCGCGTGGGGCCGGATCATCGATCTTCTAGTGTCGCATATGTAAGTCACGTGACGACAAGAGCGAAATCCTAGGACACCGTTTGATTCACGGCCGGCCGTCGTAAAGATCGTTGGTGAAACCTTTGTTCGATAATTTATGATGATGACTGATTGATAGATGACTGTGTCACTGTGATATCTGTGATTCCATAAGCCGCGTCCACACAGGGGGAGAGGGGTCGCGCGAGGCAATTGCCGCGCGCGGCATTCGGCGCATGCCTCGGGCATTGGATGAAATTACGCTCACCGAATGCCGCACGCGGCAAACCCGAGCCGTTTTGTTCGCCCATTTGAGAGATTAAACAATATGGCACCGCCGCACGCAATCAGCTTTTGACTTTTGACTTGCTGCTACGTAGGAACGCAAAAGATTTTCCAAAAAAAGCAAATTCAATATTTTTTTCATGTTTAAAACAAACAAATAGCACACAATGTCAAGTTACGGTTATTCCGTTTCGCGTAATACGTAAGTGTCGCACGCCATTTTGTTTTATTTGTCATAAAGTAAAAGTCCAGACTGCGCGCGGCAAACGACCGAGGCACCTTTGAGCACGGACAAAAACCGACAGCGCGCGGCTCGGCCGCGGCGACGCGTGCGGGCGCCGCGGGCGAGGCGCGTCCACACAGACCGCGCTGCCGCGCGCGCCAATTGCCTCGCCGTCTTCTAGTAGTTCACAATCTAATATTTATCTGTACTCTGTTAGTCCTTAACGGTCGATTACATTTGCCGGTGTCGATCGTTTGATCAACGTAATCGGACATACACCGTTCGTTTATACATATTATTCGTAAAATATCTACACTGAACAGAAACGTATAAAAAAAAGAATAGTAATAGGTAATAAGAAATATAAGAGATGGGGCGGCAGTACTCACACTCGTGCTTGACCTGCTGCAGGTTGATGGGCGCGAAGGGCGAGCGCGCGTGGTGTCTCGGGCGGCGCAGCGCGCGCGCGAGGCGGCGCGCGAGCCTGGTGAAGGGCGAGGCGCGCAGGTAGAAGGCGGCGCGCGTCTTCATCACCGGCCGCGCGCCCTCGCCCGCGCCGTGCGCCGTGGCCAGGTGCCGCGCCAGGTGCGCGCGCAGCTTGAACTCCTGCACGACACCACATTCTATCATTATCATATTGAGGTTGACCTATTGTCGGTCCAGAATTAACGTGCCGATGGAATAATAAACATCAGGTCATCAGATGCTCACTCGCAGAATGCCACCACTGAGCGGCAGACGCTAAAGCACCCGGCGGTAGCGAACCGCGCCTGTTCGATCGTTAAAATCTACTAGGCGCAAGCGGCAGTGGTAATTATAGCCGAATGGATGTGTCACGGTCCGGCCAAACAATGATCAGCCGCGATAACAGCCAAGCACCACCGTCCGAGTCCGCAAGGAAACGAGCACGAGGAAGCATGTAGTTAGAGCCTGTTCAGGTGGAGTAGAGCTACTGCACCCCGTCCAGATGCTCTCGCGCGTTTCAAAACTTGCGCGTAAAACGCGTGCAATACGCCGGACTCTCGACTCGCTCGTTTTACGCGCGAGCGCCGCGCGATTCGAGATACTCTGGCACCATTGGAGCGTTCAGTAGTATTCGCGAGTCAGTAGCGAGTGCACGTATTTTGTCCGCCGCATACGAGGGTCAAACTGAAAGTTTTTAGAAAATCAAAAACTGAACAAACTAGCAAGTTGTTAGTTTTATTATATATTTTGGGAATAGTTTCCCTTCACATCAATACATCGCTATATCCGATGGGACCACTGACAAAAGCACTTTGCCCACTCGTCCCTAGGGTTCTCTTCGACTACCCTTTGACATGCAGCCACTGCTTTCTCGGCGTCCATAAAACGTTTTCCTAGAAGTTTTTATTTTATTTTCGGAAATAAATAAAAATCGCAAGGTGCGAGGTCAGGGCTTTACGGTGGGTGACCCAGTAATTCCACGTCTGACGTCGCCAAATAGTCGATCGTTTGCTTGGTGGTGTGCGACGAGGCGTTGTCGTGGTAAAGCAGGACCCTACTGCGAGGTCGCTTCTCCCGAACTTTTTCCAAGACATGTGGTAAACAATTGTTAGTGTTCCAGTCTGCGGTAACTGTGTTTTGATCCTCTATAATAATTGCTGCGATATGACCTGTCATTCCGAAGAACGACGCCACCATCTTTTTTCCCACGCTTCGACCTCTCTTCACTTTAGCTGGCAACTCCTCTGAAGGAAATACCCTCTGAGCAGACTGCCTTTTAGTTTCAGGTTCATAACAGTAAATTCAGCTTTCGTCACCCGTAAGCATGTTGAAAACAGCATTTGAGTCATCTCCGTTAAATCTTTGAACCATTTCACGGCACCAATCAACACAAGAGAGTTTTTGGGACGCTGTCAAATTATGAGGTATCCACCGGGCACAAAGATTCCTGACTGCTAAATGTGCATGGAGGATTTTGTGCACTTGACTCATACCAATGCCTTAGCTCATCTGAATCCGCTGATAGGACATTCTTTTGTCAGTCTCTATCGTAAGTCGCACAATACTGATATTGTCTTCAGTCGTCGCCGTCGAAGGCCGGCCCTTACGCAGATCATCGGTGAAATTAGTGCTATCACGGTTAAACTCATTAAACCAGTTGTAAACAGTGGCACGAAATGGGGCTTTATCATGAAAGGCCAATCGAAGTCTATCATAACTTTCTTGTTGACTTTAATGATATCGAAAGTCATAAAAAATCACCGCACGAAAATTTTCTCGCCAAAAATTCATGCCGACGTGAAAAAGACAATTTTCAATTCATCGCCAAATCGTAAAACAAATGACAAACGAATTAAATACATACACCATAATATTCGCAGAGAAATGAATTTTCGAAATCTAAACAATTTTTTTTATTATATCGTTTACAAGTGGCCTGTTCTAAAAACTTTCAGTGTCACCCTCGTATCGCGCTTAGTAACGCGCGTAAAACGCGGCATCTGGATGCAACATGAAATTGAAGCGCGCGAGTGCCCTCGCGCGTAAAACACTTCATCTGGACAGGCTCTTATGGATGGATGAGGAGTGTATGTATGTATGTAAACACTTTATTGTACATAAAAACAAGAAAAACACGTTACAAAAGAAGAAGCATGTACAAAGGCGAACTTATCCCTTTAAGGGATCTCTTCCAGTTAACCTTTGAGCAAATGAGTGCTAAACAAATGTAAATGGTAGACAAACCAAGCAACATGTACAATATAAAGGAGTAACTATAACTATACAATAATATACATGAAAATGCAAAAACCAACAGAGAGAGAGATAGGCAACAGTCAATATAATACATATTACATAATATCTATATAAATACATATACATAATATTCAACACAAATAAAATTATAATTATAATTATAAAACTAAATTACTATTATATTTTTATTTTTAATTACTACTATAATTAAAAATAAAATTATAAAACAGCAACCCAATCATTCGTGCCTGATGATTCGTGTCTGATGTTACCTTAGCGCAGTTGAGCACGGTGCAGCGATGCGGGCGGTGCGACACGGACAGCGCGGCGTCCTCGCCCTCGGCGCGCGGCCCCTTCGCCGCCTCCACCTCGGTCTCGCCGAACACGCCGGCCGTCTGCACACATCACAATTGTTACTACGATTACTACGATCATCGACGATGTATTTCACCGGGTCCTAGCTCGTAGCCAGCTGATGGTAGACAATCTATGCCGTGCCGATGTGGTCAAATCATAGTTACGACAGTGATAACTGATCTATAAACGGCATTCATATCGAACCTAACATTCATATCTAAGGGGCGCCATGCCTGATACATTAACTCGCTGATCATAGATTCAAGACGTTCAGTTATACTTCGAATGTCAAAGGCCGTAAACCCATTGAAATGTTTAATAGAATCTGCTCAATGGAATAAAGTTCTAACAAACATCCATAGAAGTACTGTTGCACTGCCGGCTACCTATTAAAGCACCCAAAGACTCTTCTCTACTTACAGTTTAAGGTGCATAACTGCATACTAACCTTTAGTCCTCCATATTTCTTCCAATATTGCCAACATGTGCCGCACAGTCGGTACTGTAAATGCTGCGGTCCCCATGTGTACCACTGGTTCGAGTTTGTTACTGTAAATGAAATGTGAAACTCGTGTTACTATAAAGTACCAACAATGAGATGACACATAATTTAGAAAAAATATCAAAGTCAAATGTTCATATTGACGTTATTAAAACCAGTAGAGGTCGTGGTGTAGTATGTAGCTAATGTCTACATTTAGTATTCAACAGTAACACAATGGTTTACTGTAGCATAATGCATATTGCTTGGATAAGCGTTAACATTATTGTAAAAATGTATATAAGCTAATGTTTTAAGTAATTAAACGTTTCACTACTATCTAGAGCTCGGCATATACTTTGTTCCCCATCAACGTCCCTTCTCTACCACATTATTACATATATTACATGGCGATCCTGCACTAACGTTCCGAAGACGAACTTCTGAACCAGCCAGAAGCTCAGAACCTCGCACCGGACGGTGCGGCGGGACACCGCACCGTCCGGGACACCACACCGTCCGGGACACCACACTGTCCGGGACACCGCACCGTCCGGGACACCACACCGTCCGGGACACCACACTGTCCGGGACACCGCACCGTCCGGGACACCACACCGTCCGGGACACCACACTGTCCGGGACACCGCACCGTCCGGGACACCACACCGTCCGGGACACCACACTGTCCGGGACACCACACCGTCCGGGACACCACACCGTCCGGGACACCACACTGTCCGGGACACCACACCGTCCGGGACACCACACCGTCCGGGACACCAGCAACAGCGACAACGGCAGCCGTTGACCAACGGCAACAACCAGACTGACGATGCAGTCTCAAGAAAAGAAGAGCGTTGTCCAGGGTTATCCCGGCTCGCAAATCAAGAGGTGTCCAGGGTTAGCCCGGCCCGTCATCGCATCGCGCAGCAGCAACGGCATCGTGCCTCCACGTGCCTGCCAGCCGCCAGCGCATCAACGTCCCGCCATGCATCGCGCAACGTGACGACTCGTGATGACCTCAATATCGTTAGGCATTACTCCTACGTAAGCGTTGAATTAAGTAAGTGAATATTTTATTGTATAACTTATGTTTTCGCTTATAATTATTTTACATTTACGCACAATTTAATTTTATTATGTCTACCGATTTGCAAGATTTATATACTAAGTTGGAATTGGAATATATAAGAGAATATTTAGTTAAACTTGGCCCTCAGAAGCGTCAAAAGGAAATCGCATCTAAGAAATTAGAATGAGATTTTTTATGATATTTTTTTTTCATTATATGAAAATTAATTAGCTATACAGGTTAACGCCCAATGCATTCAAAATCTTTTTCTCTTACATACATAAATTGTTAGATAACTTTCGTACATGAAATTGTTACCCGTGTCACTTAGCATTTCTAATTTTTTTTTTTTTAACCAGATATCATCACTTAAAATCCTTATAATAATCGTCGCTAATATTTTTTTTAGATGCAAATGTCGTAAACAACTTACACATTTCGCAATTTCCTCGCGCACGGAAATGCATACGCCGCCCCGAAGTCCGCGCGTAAGCAAACATTTTAAGTAGATCACGCGTGTTCGCTGTCTACAAGTAAACTTTAATTATTGGTGAATGTAATTTGATATTCACACTTACAAATTTTATTGAACAATTATACTATAGCTAGTTATTGGATTGATCACCTAATAATTTAGTGACAGTTAATAGAGTTATACTAGAGACCCGTTGCGGCGTCGAACCGCCGCTAGAATATGGAAATCCGGTAGTGTTACAGAAAATAACTACTTTATCGATAAGAAGTTTTTGGGGATCGAAGAATAAATACTGTAAAAAAACACGTTAAAATGATATTTCAAAAACGTTAAGACATGCCAGGCTAGAGCCAGGCCTGATAGCCAACTGCCAGGTTCATCGTGACAACTTTTTCAACTCTTTTATAAAAATAACTTGCGCATTAATGCCATGTGATCTGCTGATCTGTTTCACAAATAAAATGCATATTATTCGATTTATGGATAAAATATAATTCATGACAATAGTCCCAAATCGTACAAAAATAATTGACATATTTTCATAGGACCGAACATAAGATTGGTAGAATTTTAATTTGTTATCCTTTCTTCGGACATACGTTTATCGATTTGATCGATTTCTATCAATTTCCAGAAATAGCACATGAATCGAAACGACAGATTTGGTCACTCACTACGCAGGTTTTAAAAAGGAAATCATGGAGTGCGTTACTGTTTATGTATTCATTTATAATCGTAAATACTTCAAAATATTGATAGTAAAAAATGTTACATAAACTCAATTGTATGTAATAGAGAGTAAAAAACGTTTATAGAATACACGAAAAACCACTATTATCAATGCTTGTTTTTTTTTTATGAAATTCAATAGATCGTGCAAATTTTCTTAATATGGGTGCTGCCATGTCATCATCATCAATCATTTATTCAATAACAATTTCACATTGTGTTTGAAATTCTTACGCCAGTATAACTCTTAATCAAACCCTACTTCTAATTCTAATTTTAAAATATGGCTTCCATCATAGTTAATGATGATTTCGCCAATTCCGAGTTTGCTCGTAGAGCATGCCGTTGTTCGGTGAGGTTTTGCTTTTTGTAAAGTGATAGCGAACACCCTAAATACTAATCTAAATAAATTACTGACTGACAATACTCCACCATAAAAAAAGAATGTGTCAAATATGTGTAATAAAATAAATCCAATATATAAAACAGCTAAACATGTTTGAGAAAAGAATATAAGATATATTTTATTCAATAAATTTAGAGCTGAAGGCCTTACGTATACCCAAATTCCAAATTCAAACTTTCGTGTCTTTCCTCTCATTGAAATAGTGTCTGACAGAAGAGTGAGGGAGATGCTATCTATACTCTCAAGTCTATGATATAAACCTAATTTTAGGGTTCCTTACCATAGTCGGTAAAAACGGAAGCCTTAAAAAATCTATTTGTTGTGTTGACAGCATAATTTGACAAATTTTATTTTGAATAAGAATAAGAATGATCAGCCACACGTCATTAATTCAAATATGATTTATTCTTGAGCGAGTCGTTTTTTTTGAAATTTGCATCATATGTAGGTTATTTCTACCATCAAGTTTCGCATGTTAGGGTAACATGTTAATTATTCCACAAATACAACTCGTCCACAATGTCGGCTCGTCTATATTCCCATCTGGGTCACAATGCCAACTTGTCCACACACCCAACACGTCCACATTGCCAACTCGTTCATATACCCAACTTATCTGCATTGCTACCTCGTCTATATTACCAATTCGTCTCCATTGGCACCTTGTCCATATTCCCAATTCGTCCACAATGCCAACTCGAACATATTGCTAACTCGTCCATATTCCCAACTCGTCCACAATTCCAACGCGTCCATGTTGCTTACTCGTCCACAATGCCAACTCGTCACCACATAAAATTCGTCCACATTTCCAACTCGTTCATATTCCCAACTCGTACATATTCCCAACTCATCCACAATGCCAAATCGTCCACATTGCCCACTCGTCTATACACCCAACTCATCTACATTGCCAACTCGTTCATATTACAAACTCGTCTTTATTCCCAACTCATCCATATTCCCAACTCATCCACAATGCCAACTCATCTATATTGCTAACTCGTCCACATTTCCAACTCGTCCATACACCCAACTCGTCTACAATACCAACTCGTCCTTATTATTAACTCGTCTTTATTGCCAATCTCGTCCATATTATCAACTCGTCCATATTACCAACTCATCTTCATTGCCAACTCGTTTATATTCCCAACTCATCCACAATGCCAACGCATCCATATTACTTGCTCGTCCACAATGCCAACTCGTCCACAAATACAACTCGTCCACATTTCCAACTCGTCCATATTCCCACCTCGTCCACAATGCCAAGTCGTCCACATTACCAACTCGTCGATACACCAAACTCATCTACATTCCCAACTCGTCTTCATTTCCAACTCATCAACAATGCCAACTCGTCCATATTGCTAACTCGTCCACAATGCCAACTCGTCCACAAATACAACTCGTCCACATTTCCAACTCGTCCATATTCCCACCTCGTCCACAATGCCAAATCGTCCACATTGCCCACTCGTCCATACACCCAACTCATCTACATTGCCAACTCGTTCATATTACAAACTCGTCTTTATTCCCAACTCATCCATATTCCCAACTCATCCACAATGCCAACTCATCTATATTGCTAACTCGTCCACATTTCCAACTCGTCCATACACCCAACTCGTCTACAATACCAACTCGTCCTTATTATTAACTCGTCTTTATTGCCAATCTCGTCCATATTATCAACTCGTCCATATTACCAACTCATCTTCATTGCCAACTCGTTTATATTCCCAACTCATCCACAATGCCAACGCATCCATATTACTTGCTCGTCCACAATGCCAACTCGTCCACAAATACAACTCGTCCACATTTCCAACTCGTCCATATTCCCACCTCGTCCACAATGCCAAGTCGTCCACATTACCAACTCGTCGATACACCAAACTCATCTACATTCCCAACTCGTCTTCATTTCCAACTCATCAACAATGCCAACTCGTCCATATTGCTAACTCGTCCACAATGCCAACTCGTCCACAAATACAACTCGTCCACATTTCCAACTCGTCCATATTCCCACCTCGTCCACAATGCCAAGTCGTCCACATTTCCAACTCGTCCATATTCCCACCTCGTCCACAATGCCAAGTCGTCCACATTACCAACTCGTCGATACACCAAACTCATCTACATTCCCAACTCGTCTTCATTCCCAACTCATCCACAATGCCAACGCATCCATATTACTTGCTCGTCCACAATGCCAACTCGTCCACAAATACAACTCGTCCACATTTCCAACTCGTCCATATTCCCACCTCGTCCACAATGCCAAGTCGTCCACATTACCAACTCGTCGATACACCAAACTCATCTACATTCCCAACTCGTCTTCATTTCCAACTCATCAACAATGCCAACTCGTCCATATTGCTAACTCGTTCACAAATACAACTCGTCCACATTTCCAACTTGTCCATATGCCCAACTCGTCCACAATTCCAAGTCGTCCACATTGCCAACTCATCCACATTTTTAACTCGTCCATATTCTCAACTCGACGATACACCCAACTCGTCTACAATACAAACTCGTCCTTATTATCAGCTCGTCTTTATTGCAAACTCGTCCATATTCCCAACTTGTTCATTTTGCCAACTCATCCACATTTCCAACTTGTCCATATTCTCAACTCGTCCACGTTGATAACTCGTCCGTATTACCAAGTCGTCTTCATTGCCAACTCGTCCATAATACGAACTCGTCCACATTGCCCCCTTGTCCATGTTCCCAACTTGTCAATTTTACCAACTCATTCACATTGCCAACTCATCCACATTTCCAACTCGTCCATATTCCCAACTCGACGATACACCCAACTCGTCTACAATAACAGCTTGTCCTTATTATCAGCTCGTCTTCATTGCCAAATCTTCCATATCACCAACTCGTCCGTATTACCAAGGCGTCTTCATTGCCAACTTGTCTGTATTACCAACTCGTCTTCACTGCGAACTCGTCCATAATGCGAACTCGTCCATATTGCCCACTTGTCCATGTTCCCAACTTGTCAATTTTACCAACTCATCCACATTGCCAACTCATCCACATTTCCAACTCTCCCATATTCCCAACTCGACGATACACCCAACTCGTCTACAATACCAACTTGTCCTTATTATCAGCTCGCCTTTATTGCCAAATCTTCCATATCACCAACTCGTCCGTATTACCAAGTCGTCTTCATTGCCAACTCGTCCATATTCTCAACTCGTCCACATTGCCCACTCGTCCGTGTTCCCAACTTGTTCATTTTGCCAACTCATCCACATTCCCAACTCGTCCATATTCTCAACTCGTCCACATTGCCCACTCGTCCGTGTTCCCAACTTATTCATTTTGCCAACTCATCCACATTCCCAACTCGTCCATATTCCCAACACGTCTACATTGACAACTCGTCCAATTAACAACTCGTCCAATTAACAACTCGCCCATATTAACAACTCGTCCATTTTCCCAACTCGTCTATATTACCAACTTGTCAATTTTACCAACTCATCCGCATTCCCAACTCTTCCATATTCCCAACTCGTCCACATTTCCAACTCATCCATTTTACCAACTCATCCATATTACCAATATAGATACATTCCCAACTTAGGCACATTGTCATGTCGTCCATATTCTCAACTCGACCACATTTCCGATCCCGTCGACATGCAAGCGCAAGGACTAAGTTTTTTCTTGTAAAATACCATTTAATTTACCATAACTCATGCCATTTTCCTTGGAATTATTTTTTTGATGGACTTTAATCATATTTATAATAATCTATCATAAATTTACCTATTTGAATGACGTGTAAATTAGTTTTACTAATTTTTTTCTGCTTTGATTTATTGTAAAACTCGCCTATAAAAATAATCTATTCTTGAATGACGGTCAGTTTTCTAGTCTTTCGAGCACCAGTCCAACTCGCACTTAACCGGCTTTTTCTCCACCTTTTTAACAGGTATGCGAAAAAAGTTTCCATACATTTTAACATTTTAAAAAGAAAAACAACCTGGCAATTTAGAGCATTGACATAATAGCCCCCAATAAAAAAGACATTAAAAGTTGTCAGAATATGGTTACTGTCATTCATTGTCAAGAAACTGTAAAATTATTTTTGCATATTCGTACATGTTTTAAGTGTTGCGGATATTATGTTGCCGACTCAAAAATAATATTTCATCATGCTGAACAACTTACTACAGGTTTGTGAGCAAATCATGCTTATTATTATTTGGTCATCTTATGTCAAAATAGGGATCACAGGTCACGTGGTCAAAGTCACGTGGTTAGCGCACAGTAGTTTTTTCAAATCCATTTTTCAGTACCTTTTCAGGAAAAAATGAAAATTCCAAGAGTTTTATGCACCTCTCCAGCATGAGACGAATCTAATGACATATCATTTATCAAAATCGGACCATAACTGTAGATCTGATGGGATGTACAAAAATCGGCCTCGCGTAATATATATATAGATTTGCGTAAATATTTCTTTTATAAAGTATTACAATATGAAATTTTAATTTCAAATATATTTTTTTTACTCTCTCAGTACTTGGTAAGGTACGGTACATATTGATTAAGTATAAAGTTTGGGCGCTAGTCCTTCTTGTTTGCTCATGGTGTTCTGGACTATCGCGCCCTCCGTGAAAACAGTTGGAGACTTATTAAGTCTTAATGTATTTGCGACTCCGACTTACAGGCACATAGTACATGTAGCCTGATATGCCATTTGGGTGACCATACCCACTATTTTTTTGAGGATAGGGTACGCACAGAGGCGTAGCCCACATTGTTGTTTAAAGGGTGACCATGCCCTTGGGTAACCATTCCCATTTATTTTGTGTTGAGAGCAGAGACTCCAACATTTATAAGGCATTAGATATTTTATAGGGTAAATGTAACGATACCGTAATACCAGTACCTATGTGATTAATACACAATTTGAATGGCAAATTTTTATAATTTTTTTTGAGAGAGATTATATGATAATAATAATACTAATAATTTTGTTGGAACAGACAGGAATTTTAATAAAAATAATTTTATCCTTAACTATAACATATTTCTTTTGGAACAGTGACACTGGGACATGACGATATTTTTTTTATGGGGTGACCAACTAATTTTTGATAAATTTTTATAAAGTGTATAAACTTAGCTATAAGTAGTTTACACAGTGGCCCCCATCTTCATTTCGAATTGTAAACAAGTAACATGCATTATTTTTTTTCTTTTTCCCCAGCACCCCGGTGGTGAAGGGATCTTACGGGGAAGCTGTAGTATGTAGCTAATGTCTACATTTAGTATTCAACAGTAACACAATGGTTTACTGTAGCATGCATATTGCTTGGATAAGCGTTAACCTTATTGTAAAAATGTATATAAGCTAATGTTTTAAGTAATTAAACGTTTCACTACTATCTAGAGCTCGGCATATACTTTGTCTCCCATCCACGTCCCTGGTCGACATTATCACATATATTACAGTGGGACAGTAGATGCCATTGTTAACAATGAAATTAATGTACAAGATGTTGATCTAAAATCGGCCGATCTGATTAGGTTGGTCGGTGATGATATAATTTGTGATGACCGGACGGGCGACTGACCAGTGGAAGCAATAGTTGTGGGGAAGGAAGAGTGTTTACCTTGGCAGGAGGCGCAGAGCATGGCGGGCGGCGCGAGCGCGGCGGTGCCGTTGGTGCCGCCGTTGAGCACGGCGCCCGGCTTGCCGCCGCCGCTGCTCACCAGCGCGGGGTTCGGCTTGTTGCTGCAACACCACCCACCCACACGGCTCAACTACATGCCTCAACTGCCCATTCATAATGTTACAACTAATAAAAAGCTGGATATAAATGTCTAGGCTTGTAATGACTCGTATTTGGAAGCCATGCGTTACGCAGGCTTGTTCAATTAGTATTAAAAGTTTGTAGTCATAGTAACCTATAAAAAATTGGTGCAACGCTCGAGCTAAAAAAAACTTACAAGTATGAAACAGCATCATTTGAATACTTTGTTCAACAATTATTATTACCAAGCATCTGCATTAGATTTTTTTATGCAATAAACTACATATTTATGGCCAAGTGACTATCAGCCTAGAAGAAACCGAGATGTTTGCAGATAAGAAAACAAAATGCAACAAAACATGAATATAAATAGTAAAAGATTGGGCGTGGGTACAAACACTCACTAGTTGGGAATGTAGACTTGCTTGAGCTTGGACTCCGCCTCGACGGCCTTGACGCGCTTCTGCTGCACGTAGCGGTCTGTCGTTTTCCACATGTAGTAGTACTCTACGAGGTTCTTCAGCGTCTTCCAAGGCAACTGCACACAAATTCAAACGAATTACTCACAGGTAACTAGGTATATGGGGACGTTTATATTAAATTGCATTCCCGTAAGTCAGTCTATAGCTTCATAAACAATGACACTTGATTAGAAGAGATTCTCTTGCGTACTAGCCGACCTCTGATCCGAGTTCTCAGGGCAAAGGGGGATACGAAAGGCGTGCCGTAGTAAAAGTAGAAGGTGACACCAAAGTGACAGCTTCAGTATGAATTGCAAGGTTCCGTGGAAAGGCGAGATTGAATACACGCTTCACGATGTAGAAATGTCCGACTAGTGGATCCATTTCTCAATCGAAACCTTTTCATCTGATGCGTTTTACCTCCCTTCTCGAGGTATAAATCAGTTCAATTTATCCGTAGATACAATCGTGAAACTTAGACTTCGTAAAACAAAGTAAGCGATTGGAATTATCATTAACACCCTTCCGCTGCACCCGATGAACCGCGTTAGCGTGGCTTGCTCATGACAGAAAACACTGGAATACTCACAAAGTCGTGCCTGATGTCGGCAAAGTCCTTGCCGTACTTGTCGAGGGCCTCCTCGAAGAGGTTGGCCTCGGCGGCGGACCACTCCTCCATCTCGTCGCGGCACAGCACCGGGCCCGACGCGGGCACCAGCGACGACAGCGCCGACTCTATGCTGTAGCCCGACTTGTGTAGCGTGTCCATCGCGTGGAACTGAATCAAACAAGACCAAATATATGTTATACAATCCAATGTGTCTGCTGTGTAGGTAACAATGCCAAGTTGATTTGTTATTTTGACTTTCTTGATCGAAACCTGTGCGCCAAAAGAGCTCGATGAAAGCAGCAGGCTATAGCCTCTGCAGTGGCGTGGCGTCCATAGGACTCGTTTATTACCGTCTTCTCTATATCGGACCCCTATAAGGCACGGTACCCTCTTGAAACGTCTGATGTGGCTTGTTGGGTAGCGGCACAATGTCTCAAACTGCAGACAGTACTTTGTTGATCGTTAGATATTTTTCGATTTAAGCTAAGCTATACCGACTCAAGAGCGTTTCGCTGCGTGAGGTCTAAAAGTAGAGTAGGTAACTAGTGTTATTAACCCTTTGAGCGCCAAGCGGCAAGGCAATTCACCGTGCCACTGACGCCACCCCCCAAAAAAAAAAAGTGCTCCAAAATCAACAGAGATTGAAAAACACAGATAGTGGTTTGAATTAACATGTTTTTGACCATTGAAATTTTTGACGTCAATAGGCGTCGTTGGCGTCAGTGGCACGAATTCCCGATGACGTGATTTGCCGTCTTTGGCGGTCAAAGGATGAAGACTGACCAGTGTGATGTCGCGAGAGGCGGCGGCGGCGGACATGTGCAGCGAGGGCTGTTTGACGCTGGAGGAGCAGTCGAGCGCGCGCGCGAACGTGCCCACGGAGCGCGACACCACGAGGAACTGGTCGATTTGTCTGTCCGTGAGCCCGTGCTCCGGGGTCCACACCAGCGTCTCGAGCTCTGTACCCGCGCGCCCGTCGTCATCGCCTGGAAGATTGTTAGGACAAATATTAGGGGACTATATTACACAAATCGATCTACTCGAAGGAGCATTAATCAATGCTTGTATAGGTAGTAGATGACGATATACACCAGACGTCCATCAGCCGGGTAAAAATATTATGTGCTCATCACGCCTTGCCGGGATTCAAACCCAAGGCCACCATCTTCGTAGACAGTTGCACCACGGAGTCAGCGTTAGTCATCAATATGTTCCCAGTTACGTTAATTTCCAGAGATAATGATGAGATGAGAGAGATTTTCATGCACTCGCATGTATGCTGGATATTCTACGGCAATAGATTAGAGAAATAACCGTGGTCCAAGACAAACAAATCTATATATTCCCATTTGAGAAAGTAAGTAGAAAAGGCATCGAGAAGACAACGTCGAGAAGCGCCATACAACAGATTATATAAAATGCTCGCAAAATTAAGCAACATAAATAGCATAATGTAAAAAAAAAGGAAATTAAACTTCATTCAGTTAATACTCCACTTTCATTGCAGCTAAATGTTTTGTATTGCACCTAAGCTTTTGCTTCAGTTCTGTTTATTTCAGTATAACGCATCTCCAGTCGTCGACTCGATGTGAACAAAAAGTCATCATGCTTCAGAATAAAAACTTTGACGTACCTTCTTTTAATAAATTAGTTACATCAGTCTGATATCTACTTCCAACTCGGATTTCTCCCTTATCTGCTAATAAAGTCTTTTGTGAAGGATCAAATACTAAACAATAAAAAAATGCGTCCTGAAACAAAAGAGAATGAGTGAATTAACGCAAAGCCTTGGGAGCGGTCGTATTCGGGGACGTACTTGAAGCCACTCGTACAAGGATGTTCGGAACTGCGCAATAACCGCTCGAGTTTGCGAACATCCTTGGAAACGGCGTCGTTATCGGAAGTTTGAACAGTGAGCGGGGTTGGTCTCAACGTGAAACCCAACCCAACGGAACATGACATCAGTCTAAGCATGACGTTTCCTAATAGAATCCAACGTAACCCTGCGTCTGAGGCGAGTGAAATGAGTTACTGCCGGTCACTGAAAGATTCAACCTCATATTTCCAAATCAGTGACACGGCATATCTCAGAGTTAGGCGTACCTACTTTATTTGGTTAATGCCACTTAAATAGGTTAACTACGATCCAGTCATCGTTGCAATTGTTTATATTAAGTCATAAAACAAGAGTAAATATTATATGTATTTCCCGGGCAAGTTACTTATCTAATATTCCTAAATATGTCAGATATCGATCCCGACAAATGGCAAGGCGAAATAAGCAGTGAATCTTTTGCACAACAGGGCAGTGCGGCATCAGCTGTACAGACATATTTAAATTACAATATCCTGAAATCAGTCAGATGAAAATGAAGAAGTTTTCTGGAAAATCTAACTGTTGTTCGTGCACACTTAATACAGTAGAATCTCACTAATCCTGCGCTTTTATAAAACCAATGATTGCCGGATTTTTGGATTGTTGAAAACAAATTGGGCGGAGTAGGGGTAAACAAGAGTGAGGAAAGTGCCTGCGGAGAGAGCCGGTTTATTGAAGCGCCGGAATAGTGAGACTCTATTGTATGGGTCATATTCATATCAGTCAGCGTTATTTATTCTTGATCTGTTAATGGGCAAACGAAAGTATACTCGTAATATTTATATGGCAGTAGGTAAAACTTGGGTAATAGAGTTGAATAGAGACGGAAACGAATAATTATTCTATTGCACAAGTTTTATTCGCTTCAATTCACGTAAGTCGTTATTTAGGCTAACTCTATGGACGGAAATATGCAACTCCACAAATAAAATCCCATCAGTTGACTTATGGGGATCGACTTGAAATTTTAAATTAACAAGTTTTTTGTTGGTTGCAAAGTTGTGCCGTTCGAAGGAACGTTCTCCCTTCAGTTCCAATTAGTTCCAAAAATATGAAATTTCTTCGTCAATACTGGAGAACGTTCTCGAAAAACGCACAGCTCTGGACGAGTGAGTGCCAGGCGTGTGCCCTACTCCGGTACATACTCACATCCTTATTCAGATAGCTGAGCAGCGACTCTGTCTCGTTGAGTAGCGTGACAGTGCACTTGCCGCGGATGTGTGTGGCGGGTAGCGTCTCCACGTGCCGCGAGAGGAACAACTCTCGATGCTTTGCCTGGTGTCGCTGCTTAGGCGCCAGGCCGTCCGTGCCTGGCAGCTCGCTAGATTCCTCCTCCATTGACGCTGGAATCAACAAATTACTATAATTAGACAAGACATCTTTTGTTAACATATATGTTTTAGAATGTACTCAATATGTGTACTAGTAAAAAGGCCTACCGTTTATTGCATGCTTTTACCTCTACTACCCGGGTAAGCTAAGTCAGCATTTATCGAGCTAGCTAGGTACTTTTTATCGTAGCATTCATTGAGGTATTATTTATAATAGAGCCACAGACCCGAACAAAATTGACGAAAAAAGTGGCACTGCTGTCATGTTCAAGTAGATGCCAATAACGCTTATTTATAATTTACAACAACATAATTACTTCGTACAAAATACAAAATAACTCTTTACTCAAACGTTTTTAAGTGTCAAATTGGCTTACGTACTTATTACCACAAATATTTTTCGTGTAAATTAACTTTTTTAGCGTATTCTGACTCATGCCTCTTGTCAAACTTGGAACATGGCACGAATGGAGCAGATTTTAATAGTTTTACATACTAAAAATATTTTCATTATTATTTTATTTAGGTATTAAAATATATTTGTTGTTTGAACTAAATAATCTCGTAAATTGTTAATAACAAATTAAGTTACCTTTTTATTTAACAACTGCATAAAAGGGTCCCGATACTGCATAGAAGGGATCAGTAATAATGTAATTATGATTTCTCAACTCATCTTGTTCTAGTATGTGAAATGAGAGTAAGGCAAGTGCAAAATATTAACATTTTTAACCCTTTAAAGTTTAATGGCGTGGCGTGAAAGTCGGTGGCGTAGTATACACGGCAGCACACATTGTCTTTAGGTGTTCTTGGCGTTCAACGGTTTAAACTGACAGTGTCTAGACTCTGAGACAAAATAAAACAATGACAACAGAGCAATTTTTTTATTAATTTATTAATTGAACCTGTAGGATCTGCCTGTAAAAGGCATATGTTCATAACACTGGCTCACTCGCCGCCGCACACATAGCAATGTTATGTGTCCACTCTCGCCCTAAACACGCGTGTAACTAAACGCAGCATCCTATGTGACGTGCGCCTGAGACAGTGTATCTATTTATTTATATAGATACCTACTACCACAAACACTACATAACCATTTTACGCTTCTTTTGCATACATTGTCATTTTTTACGTTTTTATTGAGATATTAAAGCTGTGTTGAGTGAAACATAAAGAAATATATATATGATTATGCCGAACGAACACACGAGAGACGAATTATTTGGCTGAAATTTATTCTTCACGTCTGTCTCTTACTAAACGTGACCTCAATTTTTCACGTTGTTTAAAACCGAGTGGGAATCTTAATAAAAAAAATAGGATAATTATTTATTGCACTCCTTTATTAATTAATAAAATATATAACTGTAGCGACTCCTTAGATTTTTGTTCTGTGATGAGGTGCGTTTTGTAGGGACAAAGTTAATAATTCTAATCTAAAATATGCTACGATTTTACATAGGATTCGTTAATTAATCAATAGAATCTGCGTAAAAAAGAATATTCCGACGTTTTCTTTATTTTATAGCTGTTATTTCTGCAATTTTTCACTGAAAAGTAAGTCATTTTTCAGACCCGTCACGTGTCATGGTCTAAACGAGACTGATCGCCCAACTAATGCGATTTGTGATTTTGCATTAGTTGGGAGGGTGCCATTTTTTCCGTCGGATTGTGTGTCCATGTAATTAATACGTCAATGGTAGCATTAATATTTGCTAACATACAAGTAGGTCCTAAAAGGCGGAATCATTTAGGCCGGAGCCCCACTGCTGCGCACGCTACGCACGGACACGCTATACACGCCGTCCACGTGGGTTCATTGTTATAATATTGGTATTAGTGACGTCATTTCGTGCGCAGCGTGCTCGTGCACAACTGTGGAAGTATCTTCCTACATTTTCATACAAAGCGTTTTTGTACCCACGTGTGTAGCTCGACCGTGCGCAGCAGTGGGGCTCCGGCTTTTGCTCGGGGTTGGTGTTGATGATATCGTATATTTAAGCTTAGCTCGATCGAGTTGTATCTACACATTCATATTTAAGTAAAGGCGTTGTATCGGAACCCACAAACCATAAAATATAATTTTGAAAGACTTGACAATAACCTGAAGACAGTCACTAATATAAAGTGGTACATCGTCAGGTGAAGACACCGATTTTATCTTCGGAAGTCGAAATAAAAACTTGTCTTACAAATGCGGGCTTGCATCAGAATGTTCATTCATCCTCGTGCCAAACTGATGGCGAACGTTTTACAGAGATTTCGTTAACATTTACAAAAAAACATGTGTGTATGATTTCGTCATGTTTACCTGCCTCATTAGCATAAATGCGAAATTATATTAATTATTTACATAAAGCATGAACGTGAAGATGATTATAAGGCGTCTCACATTTAAATAGGTGGAGTTGTAATACATATAACGGCTAGGTGATACGCCTCATAGTAAGTGTCGGAAGCTTCGTTAGTTTCGAGAGATCGCACCAAGCAAAGTGCATGGGCAACTGCAGGCAAGGACGCGCTGATAATACAAGTTTTTGTACTCAATACTAATAAAACTCAACTTCTCGTTAATCTGAGCCATGACGTTGTTTCGTCGCAGTTATGATTATTAAAGTTCGGAGCCATAAAAGGTAAAGTGAATGTAGGTATTAATTGATGTCGGAATTAACCGTGATGATTATAATGATCCGAGCCGCGGACAGACGGCAGCGCGCGGAGCCGGCAGGTGTTGCGAAACATGCCCACGTCAACTTCATAATTTTTATACGCTGGCGTACCCAACCGCCGCCATTACGACACGCGGCATATTTATTTAATTACAAAGTGCCGATGCACAACTTCGCTCGGCAATCGTAATTATTTTAATATTATCTAATACGTCTGTCGACTATTTCAGTGGCACCAGATAAGCAAATCATATTTTATATCGAATAAAATAGTGAAATACGTATGGAATATATATATGGAAATAAAGGGAGAGAATCATTAAAACTTCCGCATCACAAACAGTCGCGTATGTTTTCCTGTATCAGTGTAAAGTCAAGTGGGGCGTTAACGCCGAAAAAGTAAACATGGGGGCTGTCGGTCCCGCGGCTGTCAAAAGAGCCCCGCCGAGGCAAGCCGGCGTTGCAGCGGACCGTCACGTGACAGATCTCCGACTGTGACCTCATTACGATCCAACACCTCATTATTATGATGGTACCTAACGATAGCAAAAGAAAAGTGACGCACATGCTTCTTAAAAACTCAAATTCAAACTTGGGTTATTGTGTTAAGACGGTTGTTGAATTATGAAAGTAGCGCGTGAGGCCGGCGGACCGAGGGAAGGGATTCGGGGTGGGTTCGGGCTACTTATTATTACCACGCAGACACCTAACTAATTACACACGAGTAATAATAAAAGCTCCGTTCGGTAAGCGGGCCGATTTCGGCGTTAAATAGGGCGTGTTATACGACAGATGTCACAAAATTCTTTAGCACAATGCGAGGCACAATAGTCGGATAACGCGAAATAATAATACTGTGTTTGTTTGAATAACATTTACGTTGTATCTTACTTTGTCACGATGTAATCGAAATAAGTAGGTACTTCGTTTAAGGAATGGAAAAGAAATTGAGATGGCGACTGGATACAAATCTAACCCATTATTGGCATTAATAAGGTAAGGGTGAAGGGGACAAAAAGATGGGAAAGACATTAAAACAAGCGGGTGAAATTAATTCCATCGGCAATACCGAGATGAGAGTTGGTGTGAGGCAAAAACTGAAAATGCGATTGTTCAGTCCTCCCGACTGAGAGCTAGGTAGGTAAGGGCCAGTCGATAATGCCACTCCGTTTTCGATCATCGATATCGATATCTCAAATTAATTAGCGATTGCATTGATTTTTAACCACACCTAATATGGCACTGAAATGTTCTTTGTTTACAAAGTTCAGTAGTTTTATATTACTCATAGCTAATGTAAACTTTTAAAAACCAGTTTTCATTGTCATTTTTTGTTTGCCCTCGCTTCATCATATATTCAATACGCATGATTGAATTTCAAGCAGTACAATTGATTAATTGGATTAGTTGTTTTAGCCCAAACAAATGCATAATAAGATAACAATAAAGGCTATATTCCGATAATTAAATAAAAATATGTAGTGTGTATTCGATTAATATTACGCCACTGGCTTGACAGTTTCTCCTACCACGTATTATAAGTAGATATTATAACCTTTTTTAAAATATAATATCGGCACAACATAGTCCACTTCGCTAGTAAGCGAAAAATGGCATAAAAAATGATGTGGATATACTGAATATGTTTATTAAAGATTAATCAAGGATAAATATTTAGCTACTTAGGTATTTGTACCTGAGGAAGCCAGGCCATAGCAGGCTTCAATTAAATTTTGTTTTAAATGTTTTGACAAAGATAGGCAAGACCCTGCCGATAGAGGTGAAGCATAGGCATGTATCGACACGATAAAGCTTTATCTGTTGGCATCCCTATGTTGTAGCGGCGGCGACGAGGGCCCGCCATTTACTGCGGCGCTCCGGGCCGGGGGCGGCCGCCGAATTGCGGGGGATTTACTTTATGATAATTATTTGGATTGGCATCGCGAAGGAGCCAGGGCGCTCTCGACGATCTCGAGGCGACCGACGCCACGCGCCAACAAAAAAATCACGGCTTTTACACCGGCCCGTTTTTATCACAACCAGCCAATTTACACGACGATTGGTTGAGTTTTAGAGTGATCTAGAAATTTGAAATTAAGATTATCTTCGACAATTATTTATAACAAGTCGACTGATTTCATTAGCTTTGATTTGAAGACACACAACTATTTGTAAATCAGGAGTATACAAACTACTTACTTTCAGTATACGAACAACTCGGATTTTAACTGAAACCTTTTCCACCATTTTTCTTGCAAAACAGTTAATACTGTATAAACATTTTTTCCTTTATATATCCTACTAGTTCTTAATAGGCAATTCATACTGTGACTAATAGGTATGCATAACATTTAACCCTATCAGTGCATTCTTAGGAGGAGTCGGAATGCGGAATATGAATGTAACATGAAGTGTTATCTTTTGAACTCGCAATATATTACCAACGGTGATAAAGATTCGCACGGTAAATAGCGCCAGTTACAAAACCTATCGGCCGTAGCATGGATAGGTTGGATGCAAAATTAATTGTCACTTCAGTTTTACACCATGGGACTCATTCAGCACCCTCCGATGAACCAAAATTAATGACCATTTTGTTTAAAATTAATGTTTTTGAGATCATATTCATTGTGAACTGTTTTGGATTTATATAGTGGTGCCAGAGCAATGCCAGTCCGAATTTCGAGCGAATAGTTGACAGTTGTCGTAAATTCGAAATTTACGCCTTCAATGTGCATCGATCTGAAAAAGTTTTAAGTTTGGGTGAAAGAGTTTGTAATAAAACTAGTAATTTTTGTGAAAACATGCAGTTGTTTTTTGCGGCCTCTTAACATTGGCCTTGCAGAACTGGGAGAGCCTTTGACTCGGTGTAACCAAAGTTACGCGCGTTAAGTCCATTCGGTCTAGTACATATTTTTTCTCTTTTGTCCTCCGTAAAAGCCCCCGCGCTATTTTATGTGGGGCGACGCGACCAACTAATGCGTGCGCGGCGCTATCAGTGGCTACGAAATCGCGCCGAACCGGTCCGAAAAGCTTAAATATAAGCGAAGGGCGGAGGCGTCCACTTCGGTGTGTACTAATAAAACGGTAGGTATTATCGCGGAGTGCGATGTGTAGTGCAGTAATCCCGTCTTGGTGAAGTTATTTTAGCTGTATATTAACCGACCATCATACTATTTGGTCGAGCACTACGGCTTGGTTTGCATCCGCAGTCTAGAATAACAACATCAAACGAGGTTGTAAACTTAGGTTAACCGGGTAGTAAATCTGCCATGGCAAATCAGCAGGCACTTGAACAAAGCTACTGATATAATAAATTCAAACCTTTTGTATGTATGTTGGCTATTGACAACTGACGGTAGTTTCAGATTAGACTTAAGATTTGCAATTCTGACTCGAATTTAATTTGTCTCGAGGATGGTATCGGTTAAAATTTGCGTTGCGATTATTTAAAAGTGGGGGCGCCCTTTAATTATATTATTGATCTTGTACTTCACGAGCATTTCAATAGTAGGTAAATTTCTTTGACTTTTGTACTCTACGAATTGATTTGGCTTTTAGGTAAGTTAATGTAAATGAGATCCTCGAATAGTAAGAAACATCAGCATGTTAACAGGTTGGTAATTTTTCGTTTATTCGTGCAATCCTAAAAAAATATATTGCGATGAATACGAGAGAGCATAAAAGCGGCATTTTCAGCCCAGCGAGCGGAGTCCGTTGCGAATGAATATTTTGTGTCGGAGATTTTTATCGTTATTCATACTTTGTGGAAGACACATTATAGGGTGTTTATGACATTTTTATTGCAGTCAACGGTACCAGGAGTTAGAGTTTGCGTTGGAAGTGAATAGTCATTTAATAGTTTGCAGTTTGGTATCTTCGGATTTCTTAGCTTGTTTAAGGGACAAATGGTAGTGGGTGGCGGTCGTCTCGGCTAGAGAATAGGACTAGTTTGGCAATTTAATAACAGAGGATTAGGGCTCCACACGCGTCACTACGCAACTAATTAAAGCGTAGGCAAAGAGAAAATGGCAATCTGTAGAGTCCTCCCCCCGCTAGTGGAGGGGGGTGTCGGTTACGTGTGCCCCCTTGGGGTGGTCGGGTGTATGGTTTTTCTGCTCGGGCATCCTTTGCTTACTTATTGATCCAGTCAAATGTGTGGAGGTGGCGTGGTGGGTGGCGCGCCCGGCCCCGCGCCCCCTTCAGGGGGGTACGTCCAAATAAATCTGCCGCCCGCGAAACACCGCAGTGACAACAGCGGCCGCCGGTAAGATGCGACCGCGCTGTCTCCGCCTCACCGGCCTCAGAGGCGACATGCGACAACAGGTGCGAATGCTAGCTCCTGCAACGCATGCCACACAAAAATCGTCGAGTGCCATTTTAATTGGAATGATTTCCATCGGAAGGCAACGGCGGGCGCGACCTTAGGAACAGGCATGCGCGCAACCGTCGGCTAGGTACCTAGTGGCGAAACCGCGACGCCTCTGCTCTCTTCGGAGGGGTCAATGACGTCCTATTCCCAAACAACAGATAATAACCCTGTATATATATTTTATTAGTCTGATTTTCCAATCACATTATCGTCACAAGGAAATGAAACACGATCGAATTAAGATCTTAGTCTACCTATCGGTAACTTCAGTATCTATCGATTACATTTTTCAACTTTCATTTCACGTGTCATAACTTTAACCTTTCTGACATTAAAATAAAGACGTCGTTATCTTTAATGCCGTCTTCAAATTTAACAAGCTCTTATTCAAACCAGTGCAGCGCTTCGGTTATCCTAATGATCAGTACTCTTGAAGTCAATAAAAAGCAGAGTGTAATTCAAGTCACCTCCACAAGAGCTTGGAGGTAACTTAAATTGAAAATTTTACTCTGACACTAGCTGGTCAATACGAGACTAAAAATGCTACTAAAATTGAACATAACTACTAAGTTTGGAATTCTTAGCTATTGGCCAAAATGCCTCAAAAGTCAATATTTCGAAAAAGACTGCTTTTATTTCCACCAACATACACAGCTTAGAACCATCTCGAGAGAGAAGGCTTTCGACAAAGAAACGTGTTCGAATCGGTTTATCCGTTTGGGAGTTACGATGTCACAGACAGACACATATTTCTGTACTAAATTCTCTAAATGTTGGCAGGTGTCATATTGACACAATCTAAGGCAAAACGCCGGATAGTACCTATGAAGTTTATAAGAGAATCGAGAACTATGACGTCACCGACCTGTAAGGTCATATTGCTTAATTTCATTTGGTTTGTGCGTATTGACCGAGCGAGCGAAGCGACTGAAGTGTCTCCGTTTCAGCTTGGTCGGTCCGGATGACCAGTTGTTCGTCTTTTCTCGACTACAAGTCGCACTTATCAAACGTTTCTTGTGAACATTATTAGGTTCGATAATTATAAAAATATTTTTCATCGATTCACTTTTTCGAAAGTCAAAATAGCGGAACGCGAGGTCTGACGAAGCCATTAGTAAAAAGAATGAAATTAATGTTACAACAATATCATTGTCCTATGTATATTTTGGAACATTATTTAATTTTTATTTATATTAGGAGACTACTACAATAGCCTATAACAGTCCAGTTTTAAGACTCTGAAGCCACTTCATAAAAATTAGATTTCAATTTAAGTGGAACAGTACTATGTGGAGAAGCCTAAAACGATAGGAGGCATAGGGATACTGTGACGTATTAGGAATTAAGGCACCTACATTTATTTGACAGCCGTGAGAGAGCAGGCCTAAGTTTGTATGCAAGTAAATATTTAGGTCCTTTTTGTAAAGCAAGATGGTGCCATGGGCAAGATGGTGTTTGATACGCGTAATCTGTTAGATTTTAACTGACCGAGGTAGCGAAGCGACTCCGTTTCGCCTTGGCCAAAAATTCTTCCGTATGTTATTGAGATGAGGGTTGAAATCGTAAAAAATAAACACATTTCAGACAGTTCGAAACACACTCGCGAGGCCTCTACAGCATATAGAGTCACTAGTAATTTAATGAATGAGAAAGCAAAAGTCGCTCGTCCCGCGGGCGAAACTGCTCGCAAAAACTAGTGGAACAAAGCTAGCTAAGCGCGAATCGGACTCGTTAGCGAGTTCCGTCTTTACCGCGCTTTGTGCATGAAGCTTCGAACGTACAGTCGACGTTAAAAATACGTATTAAAATATTAGCAAAAAATATTACTTTTGTCACGTCTGTTAAACCATAGGTTACAGGCACTTTGTAAATAAGTGTGTACTAGTGGCTCTAAGCTGTAAACCCCGCGATAATTTTTCGAACTGGCTGAATACTATATATATTTACATGACCTATTGACCTAATTTTATTAATATAACTAACTGCACTATGTGGTATAATTCAACATCAGTCGCATCCCCTATTAACCTTTGTTCAAGCAACACTTGCAAAATATCAGCAACAGACTGATATTTTGGATAAACATAGAATGGGTTAGAGATGTATCACAAAGGAATCCTTAATAAGAGGATAAAAAAAATCTGATCATTAGCCGCTATCGCCAGAATGACTTAGTCGCGGACGTCGCGGTATATAAAATTAACAGTATGCTCTTAAGAAAAGCGGTGAAGCCAAGAAAATACTGTTCTAAGAAGAGTCGCACGAGTCCTTTACAGAAGTATAATAAAACACGTTCACGCCGTGTGAAAAGAATCTTAGTACGGGAGAATACGAGGGCGTGCACGGTATCCCATAGGAAGTCGATCACCACTAACTAGTCCGTGCTTTGCGATATCTGAATGTGCTTCTCGCATCAGCACCTGATTGCGATGTTCTTGCAAGTAGCTGGAAGGTTATACGTAGTCGGTCCCAAAGTTCTGTCACTGGCACATTATTTTTAAATTTAGAACATGATTTTCAGATTTTTTTATTGAATTCCATTTTTGAATGTTTGAAAATTATTTTAAAACAAATACAGTCACACGCTGCAATTTCTCACGATGGAGTGGACATTGAAAGAAGACCGAATAGCTGTTTTAGCATTGCACCGCTGTGGGCACTGGCCAAGTACCATTTTCAAGTTGCTCAAAAATTTAAATATAACGCTTAGGTTTGTGTACCGTACTATTGATAGGTACAGTGAAGTCTCCAGTGTTGCGGACAAGAAAAGAACTGGCCGGCCTCGCTCCGTACGAACACCAGCAGTGATCAAAGCGATCAAGGCGCGCATAGCAAGAAATCCTGTCCGAAAACAGAAGTTGATGGCTTTGCAGATGTCAGTAGAAAAAACCGTTTTTTATATTATTTAGTCTACTTAGTCTACGAGCATACAAAAAAAAGAGTGGGCACTTACTTAATGCCCGTCTAAAAACAATAAAACATCCCGGAAGTTGTTAAAGCGGTACGCGAAAAATCGACACCGTGATATCCTCTTTACAGACGAAAAGATTTTCGATATTGAAGAGAAGTACAAGAAACAGAATGATAGAGTGTACGCTAGGAGCTCTGAAGAAGCAGGAAAGAGAGTTCCGCGGGTGTAACATGGGCATCATCCATCATCAGTGATGGTCTGGTTGGGTCTATCTTACGGGCCAACTGAGGTTCATTTTTGCGAAAAAGGGGTCAAAATCAGTGCAAAAGTGTACCAAGAGACGGTTTTGGATAAGCTTGTTAAAGATCTGCCCAACATGCTATTTTCAGGACACAATTTTGTGTTCCAGCAGGATTCTGCGCCAGCACACAAAGCCTGGTTTAACCGTAAAAAAATAGACTTTATAAGACACGAAGACCATGCAGAGCCTAAAGTCATCTTTAAGAAAAGCAGTCGCTGAAATAGACATGAAAATAGTGCGTGCTGCGATAGACGACTGACTGGACGCACCTACACTCGGCGTCAAAAAAATCGCACGTCTCGAAAATTTCGTTTTGAGCGAATACAGCTCATACATCATTTATTGTACCCTAATAATATTAATATCATTTAAAAGCGCAATTAATGACCTTTTAAATGAGTTATTGTTTGTTTTCGTAAAAACAATCATCAGCAAAAAAATCAAGTTTTGAATCAAAAGTCCCGAAACACGCTTTTGGCAGGTCACTAATTGCGCCCCCATGGACGGGTATAACAGAGGGGGTAAAAGTCAATTAAGGGTCATTCGCTATCCAGACGTCACTGAGGTCACACCTGAACAGCTACAGCAAGGGAAAAACCTTTGAAAATGGATACCACAGCAGAAGAAGCAGCTCAAGTGATTGCACTACTGCAATCTGGACTACGACAGGCTGAAGTTGCTCGGCGTCTGAATATCAGCCGTTTTCGAGTACGAAGAGTATTCCAGCGGTTCGAGGAGACTGGCGGCTACATCAGGAGGCATGGATCCGGGAGACGACGCTGTACTTCCGGTATAGACGAAGGGTTCATTGTAACGACTTCTTTGCGGAATCGTTTCTCCAACGCTGTTGAGCTCCAGCAGCAGCTTCGAGCAGCCCGCAGAACATCGGTGACAGTATCAACGATCAGAAGAAGACTGCGTGAGAGAAATTTATTGCCCCGTAGAGCCGCTACGGGCCCCCGATTGACTGCACAGCACCGGAATGCCAGAAGAGGATTTCGCACTCGTCACGAGAATTAGACGTTCGCCCAATGGAGGAATGTCCTCTTTTCTGACGAAGCCAGGGTGTGCCTTTACACCAACGATAGGCGCAGGAGGGTGTACAGGAGACAGGGGCAGCGGTACACAGAAGCCTGTACCGTAGAAACCGTCGGCTATGGGGGTGGATCCTGCATGTTCTGGGGCGGCATTTCCGTCGACTGGAAGACGGATCTTGTATGCGTCTCCCGGGCTGGAGGTGGCCGTGGCCAGGGGTCCCTCACTGCTCAACGGTACCTAGCGGAGATCCTGGATCCACATGTGGTCCCTCATGCTGATTATGTTGGACCTGGCTTCCAGTTTATGCACGACAACGCCCGGTGCCATACAGCGCATATTGTTCGGGACTACCTGCATGCTGCTGGTATCACCGTTATGGAGTGGCCAGCAAGGAGTCCTGACATGAATTCAATCGAACACCTTTGGGATCAGCTGAAAAGGCGAGTACGGTCGCGTGATCCTGCTCCTGCCACTCTCGATGAGCTTCATGATGCCGTCATCGAGGAGTGGAACAACATCCCTCAAGAGAGTATCGTGACGCTCATCAGGTCCATGGCTGATCGCATGGCAGATCTTCGGAGGGCCAGAGGAGGCAACACTAGGTTTTAAGGTTAATTTTAAGCTTTATTTTCTGTTATTGTTGCGTTTTTCATTTTTGTATTTTTTGTGTAAATAAACTTTTTTTCTTTTTTCCTGCCAAATTTTCTTTTTTCCTTGAAAGGTTGATTGAAAAATGACATTTCTGATAGAGGGTTTCATCACTTTTCAAATGAGACCTCATAGTCATACCTTTGTCACACATAATATACGTTTTACGATTGCTCGAAGGAAGGAATTGAAGATGTGCGATTTTTTTGACGCCGAGTGTATTAAGGGCCTGTATTAAAAACAAGGGAAGTCATTTTGAATAATTTTATAGTAGTTTATGCAACTGATACAGAATAAGAGGCCTTAAAACACGAGTGTGATTTTATGAAACGAGCGTTAGCGAGTTTCATAATAGGATCACACGAGTGTTTTAAGGCCTAATTATGTACAGTTGTATACACTACTTTATCTAAACACATATCATAAGTACTCTAAGATCGGTTCAGAAGCCATAAGGAAATGACCGGCACCACTAGGGCTACCTGTAAAATATCTAAAAACTACATAGGTATACTAATGCAGTAAGAAATAAATCTGAACAAATACATAAACAGATTATTTATTGTAATAGTTGTAATTTACATTTACATTGAAACAATATTTTCAACAAAAATGTGAATAACAATAAACTTTTCACAATTCTACTTTCGTAACAGCGAAGAACCAACAAACAAATGACAACAATAATGGCGGCAATTCGAACCTCCGTCAAGACGAATGTTTTTTTTCTAAATCATATACAAACGAATGTATCCATATTCTCATGTCACTCGAGATCAAATGTCGTGCGGTTTAAAAAAAAACATACTGAATTGTCGTTTCGTATCGATAACAATATTAATATCTGTGGATACTAGAATAGAGACTAAGGGTTGTTTCACACGTACCACAACCACACGACAACCACAACCACACCACAACCACACGACGTGGTCGGGCGCATATTTTGTATGGTTAATGAATAGTTCAATTCACACGTACCACAACCACACCACAACCACACGACGTGGTTGCGACGTGGTCGGGCGCATATTTTGTATGGTTAAAGAATTGTACAATTCACACGTAACCACAACCACACCACATTTTAACGCTGCGACGTGGTGTGGTTGTGGTACGTGTGAATTGAGCCTAACTTGTGTTTTGACGGCTGTTCCTAATTTAAATACGAGTTTAACTTAAGTTTAAGTAATAACATTACAGTACAGATTTTACCTACTACCACAGACAAAAAAAATCTCATTGTAATATTGGTTGTAATAATGCTGGTCATTTCCTACGATTTCTGAACGCATTTTAGAGCACTAATGATATGTGCGTAGATAAAGTAATTTTAATTCTTTATTAAATGTACTTAAAAATTGATTACTTAGAAACTGATTGGTACTTTCGTTTTATATCATTATTTTCATTTGTGACAGAACTTTGGGACCGACTACGTATGTGATGAATGTTTGAAGTTCTGTAAGGCGATGCATGAACGTCCTCCTAGTGATTCGTGAATGTTTGTTATTATCTGTGTTAATTGTTATTTTAATATTTTTTATGAAATTCACAGTGCCTAGCATGGCTAATGCTGTAATGCCGTGTAATTTGTTTATTAAATAACTAAAATAATATAATTTCGCCAAGCTATCATTCTCAAACTGCCTTATTTGCCAACTTTCCATCTCTAAGACCCTTGTGGATTTTTCGCTTGTGTTCTGCGTAAGCAGTACGTTTGCCGTACTCCAATAAAGTAAGGCTCCTCGCTTAATACAGGTAGTGAAAAGTTAGACGATTTCTGAAAGACAGAGTACGATGTTTTCCCGCCTTGCTTGCAAGATTGCCTTCTCCACAATGTTAACTAAACCGGGAAACAGGTCTACTGACATACCAGTTCAGGTCAGGCAGAAAGAAATGTATGAATTTATTGTTTATTCCTGGCTTAACTCCAGCTTACTCTCAAACTCAAAGGGTTATTTCTTTTTAAGCCAGATTTGTTATAATATTAGGAATATACCTACATGATTTCAATTATTGCGATGGGAAATAGTACATTACAGACCTAGGGCGGTAAATTCGTGAATGTCCCAGAGCGCGGGTGTTTGTGGCCCAAATCGAAGGTGAGGTTTGTCTGCCCGTGGTTTGTCTAAAGTTTTACTTGCCTAGGCCAGGATGTAAGATTAGCCCGCATAGCGAGCAGAAAATCCCATTAACGGCCTAAGGCGACAATACAATACAAAATGCTTTATTGCACACCAAAAAAGTTGGCGACGTAAATAATAATAAGCTCAAAAACATTAATTTGCAAATTACCACAGAGCCCCTTGAGTTCGAAATAGCCTCACTTTGCGGTATTCAAAGTTCGAACAGCTTATAGTATACAAAAGTCCTCGTATAATTATTATACCATACCATACCAACGTTAATTTCTAACGTAGATACTTATAGTTATTTAATTCAGCAGACTTAAACTGGGGGGTATTAAATACCATTTAGAAACTCTTGTACGATGATGAAAAACTTCTTGTTGAAACCGGCACATTGAGGTTGAATATTGACTAAATAAGATAGATTCTATTACACCGGGGTTATGAAGGTGGCTCTGGTAGAATGAATTATTTGAAACAATCAGTGCATTCACTGATTGGATAGACTACAATTTTTGTTATTTCTTATATATTTATTTTATCAAATAGCGGGTACACCAAATCGTGCATAATTCAACGCTTTGGGTTTACTTTACTGGTGCCAGAGGACTCGACTATATTGCATTTCGGCTTCGATAGATAAAACACGGGTCGATGCCATTTCTTATGCACCCTATACCAATTTCAGTTACTTCGGCATAATGACGTTGGAAAGATGTAAGCCAAGATGGGAGGAAGCTAATCAAGGAATTGATTTCGTTGATAGAGGTTTAAGTAGCTCTTTGATATACGAAAATTAAACCTAAGCCGCTTTCTTCTACTAATGCAACAAAAGGTCTAGCTTGCGTTTACTTTTGTTGTCTAAATGTCGTATTCCAAAAGGCATCTGGAACTTTTTTTAGTTAAATCAAACACGCACTACGATAACTGGCTGGCATTGTGTTTAACGTTAATTTGTGTGTGCATTAGACAATTATTAAAAAAAATGCAGTAAGTGTCTTGTGTATGTTATGATTCCTGTCAAGGCGTCAACATTTTTGAGATTAACTCAGGGCACAATTACCTTACTTTTTAGGGTTCCGTAGCCAAATGGCAAAAAACGGAACCCTTATAGATTCGTCATGTCTGTCTGTCCGTCTGTCTGTCCGTCCGTATGTCACAGCCATTTTTTTCCGAAACTATAAGAGCTATACTGTTGAAACTTGGTAGGTAGATGTATTCTGTGAACAGCATTAAGATTTTGATGCAAAAATAAAATAATAATAATAAATATTGGGGGCTCCCCATACTTAGAACAGACACTCAAAAAAATTTTTTTCATCAAACACATACGTGTGGGGTATCTATGGATAGGTCTTCAAAAATGATATCGAGGTTTCTAAAACATTTTTTTTCTAAACCGAATAGTTTGCGTGACAGACGCCTCCAAAGTGGAAAAAAGTTGGTCCCCCCCCCTCTAACTTCTAAAATAAGAAAATTAAAAATCTAAAAAAAACATATGATGTACATTACTATAAAAACTACCAACGAAAATTGTTTTGAACGAGATCTAGTAAGTAGTTTTTTTAATACCTAACTTTGCACCTAATTTATATGGGGCGCTATACATACCAGGTGCAAACTTAACTTAACCACTTAGGGATGGAAAGTGTTTGTACGGAACCCTCGGTGCGCGAGTCCGACTCGCACTTGGCCGGTTTTTTTTTCTAGAATCATCGGATTCATCCATCAGAGATTTACAAACTTTTAGTTCGCGACGCTCTATACAGCGACGCGCCGCAGTTTGGAAATCTCTGTCCTACATTCAATTTTGTTAGGTAATACGCTATTAGACACGAATATACAATGGGATTCTTTTTCATTTATTTAAACTTTATTGCAAAAAACCAAAGTCAGTACAAATGGCTTCTTCTTGAAACCCGAGGTCTCATACACATATTATGTTTACGTGTATAATTTAGTGATTTCACGAGTGAGTCACTTTACAGCTGTTTTTATCGGATGTTTCAGGGGAATATTGCATACTTGCAACATGATTCTATCTAGATGATGGCAGTTGCTTTTGTGTTTTAAGGTGAGCATGCGCACACGCACCATACCCATATCCACCGCATTGTAACATATTATGAAAAAATAGGACAGGAACTGCCTGAAATTAGGTAGGTATATAATAATGAGTGTTTATGGGATCGGCAAACATGTCTTCGTGGCTTTTATTGTTCTTTGATGTTTAAAAGAAAATAAAGTTTTTCCCGCTAAAAGTTGTTAGGTATATGAATGTTGAAGTTTGTCATAAAAAGTCAGTAGTCATCATCATCATCAGTGGTATTGTTATCGCATTCGTTATGTGCGGGTGAAGTTTGGTTTACGGCGTGTTCGGTGATATGAAAGGATTGTCAATGGTCGGTTTTGTTTGGCGCGGTCGGCGGCTGAGTGGTAATGTGGTAAAAGTGTAATGAGAGGGTCGGTCGACCGGGCCCTGCGTGGCGCGATGCGGCGCGGCCGGCGGGCGGCGGGGTGCGGGCGGGCGCGCGGAAGGAATGCGTCGTTTTCGCATCGGGAGAAACGAATGCGTTTTAAGCGTCGCGGGTACACAATGGCGGCGTGACGAGATCCGGTTCGCGGGCGGCGCGGGGTAAGAGGGCGGGGGCTCTAATCGATAGCCGGCGAGCGACGGCCGGGCGACTGCGGCGCATAGGTGACAGCTCGGGCCCAATCAAATTACCGGCCGTGGAGGAGAGTTGCAACGCTACGCCACGCACGGCGGAGAACACGCGGCCGCGCGGTGCAGCGGCCCGCCCGGCGACGGGACCTCCGCCGCCCACATACGCGACACACTCCACCACTACGATACTACTATCCCAACGTAGGCCAAGACACACATAACATGACATCTGACACATGAACAGTCATTACTACATAATTATGCGAATAATAGTAAATTTGTAATACTTATGTAAACTCGATCGGTATCACGGACAAAGAACAAAGCTTCTTCCATTACTACTGGAATGAATGTCGTCGGAAACATAAATATCATTAAGGATTCCTCGAATCTTGCAGCTAACAGTTCCCGGTTCAAATCGGCGTTGATATGCGGCGATAGGATGACTGCTTTGCATTAAATTGGTTAGCGGATGTCGGGCGAACGAGACGTCCACGAGTTCCTCGCTTGAGGATTGGTGTACGCGCATCTAATTATAGGTTATTCCACCCGCGTACCACACAGCAGATCCACGTACACCATTAACGACCTGTGCACGACTACCTATACATATAAATTATATCAACATAAGCGGCCAACAGTACAAGTGAGCATGTCTATATACGCGATGAGCAAAGTGATGTAAACCGTCACGCACAGTGAGCGCCGCTCATCCGCAATACCTAACTCTTCGCTGAAGATAGAATTCAGAAAGTACCGAAAACCCGATGAATAGGTACAGGCTAAAAAAAAAAAAGGGTACTGATAAACCATTGGGATTGAATCTTATAATGATTAATCTAATATGCAGTTATAAGCACCATAAAAATGTACCATGCACTATATTTCCAAGTTCCAATTTACATAACATCTAATCTACTAATATCTACAACACAAACAATCCTATATATTTATTTCCCCAAGTCAATGAACCATGCAATTTATTAGTAGATAGAAAGATTACAGCAGCTAATCTAGCACTTTAAAATGATAGAGATAGGAGAAACAAGGCATGTTTTTTGCCAAAATACAGGAATCGAACCTGTATCTCAACCCAACCACTATGAAACAAGTGGCAAGTGACCAAAGTATAAAATATTTACAGAGGAAACATAATCGATAATCGGTGGTATTGGTGCACGCTTCGACCGAAGCCGTAGCGTCGATTTAATATAATGTGGGTAATGAAGAGGCCACCGCAATTAAATCGATGACATCATAGCCTCGATGCGTCGCGATGAGAAATAAAAGCACAATTCAATCAACAACAGGACAGCGTTATGCCATACATACTTGAATATGACTCTATTAAAAATTAAGTAAACGAAAAATTAAGCAGAAACCCTCGGCAATCTAAAGATCAGAGACATAATCTAAGAACCAATTGTCAACTTACGTTCATTTCCGACGTCGAAGTTACCTAAACAAAAAGAGTCGATCAAAATAGCGTAGGCAAATAAAGACGTACAAACGAAAGTACATTCAGATGATCTATAACGATATTGCACTTTCCTCAGTGCATCAGCAATTGTTAAACTGAACAAAGAAATTTAATTTTGGTAATGATAACAATAACAATCTGAATAGAAGCTAATATTATACCATTTCCAATCAATCTTTAAATACCAAGAAAAAATATGCTTATCTTTAAGTCAAAGGGTTCCTTTAATTATTTAGTTGATAGCTAGAAATCTCTTACCTATCGTAGGGTCTAGAACTGCCTGTGCTGCTTGTTCTTCCCCGACTGGCGTCTTTAGACATATTTTCTTGAGTTTCATTGCAACCGGTGAGTCTTCTGACTGGGCCACTGTAACAAGAAATCATATTAAAACAAGTTGTTCTTTTTGCGGGAGTTTCACTTAAACTTGGAAATCTCTCGCGTTTTTCATTCCGGCATATGATTATCATAACTGTTGGCTACGGTCTTTAAGACACGAACTCTTTTTAGGGTTCCGTAGTCAACTAGGAACCCTTATAGTTTCGCCATGTCCGTCTGTCCGTCCCTCCGCGGCTTAGCTCCGTGATCAGTACTAGAAAGCTGAAATTTGGTATGAGTATGTGTATATATCACGCCGACAAAATGGTAAAATAAAAACTGAAAAAAAAAACCTTTTTTTCGGGTACCTCTCGAACACCTAAAGAGGGGGTGTTTTTCTTTGTTTAAACACTAGTGTGTGGGGTGTCGTTGAATAGGTCTTTTAAACATAATAGGGGTCTTCAAACATCATTTTTTGATAAAGTCAGCAGCTTTGTAAATATTCGCTCCGAAAAAAAATTGTGTCCCCCCCCTCTAACTATTCAACCACGTGTCAAAAAATTTATGAAAAAATTCATGATAATGACGCCTTATAAGTACTTTCAATGAAAACTATATTGAATAAAATCGGTCATGCCGCTTTTGAGTTATCGCAAAATTTATCCCGCATCCAAACAAATAATATTGCAATGTTTGGAAGTTAATTCTTTGGGCGATGCTTACCTACCACATTTTTGTGCGGTATATGTAGCTGGCGAAGATGCTATGGAGTACCAGTGGGGTATACGTCTAAATGAAAGCCACCTAGAGGAATTTTGGTAGACCAAAATGGCAATAAAAAATAAATAAATTTCGGAACACCATGTTGTGCCGTAAACATCTTAAGGTTGAAACGATGATGATAGTATCACTGGCGTTTTCAAATTATAAAAATAATACTTTGCATGGCAGAAGATCGTAAAACAAGTTGTTATTGTTGTGTTTTATTCAAACTTTAACTCGGTTTTCTTTTATTTTTCAAATGTTGCACTTTTGTGCACCTAAAACATGTAAAACAAGATTCTCGGTATGAATAAGAAACTTTTATTGCTAATTAATAAGTTTCTGTCAAAAAAATCATTTAGTGACAAGCTTTTCTAGCCGACTGGACTTTTCTTTGGATATCCATCAAATGCTCACTGAGACGATTCTAAAGAGCCCAAACTCGGTAGGATTGCTTTTTCTATTATAGAGTTCCACCACCATGGCTACCTTCCGGCTCCATCATCAGATCAGCCCCATGGTACCATGTTATTGTATTGTCATCAAAGTTAAGTAAGTATGCAAAATTTCAGCTCAATCGGTTGACGATATCTGCTTCAAAATTGAGTTGCAAGATTCCACCCGAACAAACATACTTACATACATACATACATTGCATTGCATTGCAAGTTAAATAAAAGCTTTTAAAATAAGCCTATTTAATTAACTTCGTCAAACAAGGAGTGTAGATGTTTCGATATTTGATCATTAAAAATGTTGGGGACAAACTAACCATAGGTGTACATGCATATTTGATGTATTCCAAAATAACAAATGACAATCCAATTGTTATTATGGAATTATGTTTATATTAGCCTATCTTAATTAGTCATGATCATGAACGCCGTACGGCGATATTGGCCGAGCTATTATTCCAGATCCAGCCGGCACTTATTGCAAGGATCGGCCTTTTAATTAAACAAGTTGGAATAGGACACGTCGCGCGAGTTTATTGTGAGTGCGATAATAATATAGCAGGATACATGTACTGTCTTGGCTCGACTTCCTGTAAACGGATTCTACTGTGAATCCTTTACTAAATGTTGGAACATATATACCTACAATACAATACAACAATACTTTATTGCACACCAACAAGAAAAATATTACATGAGAAATATTAAATTAAACAATGGCAGTACCGGTCAAAAGTTTAAGTTGACCATTTTGGTATAAAGGAACGAGAGGAAGGTTTATATGTATAATAATACATGCATAGTATACATATTTAGTATCAGCATTGCACCCGTGCGAAGCCGGGGCGGGTTGCTAGTATGTGTTTAAAATGCCTATGCTCAATAGCCTTACCCTAGGATGTGCGTTTACACGCACGATCCCCAGTCCCCATTGCTTTACACTCTTTACAGCAAGTGCAAGGACCGCGAGAGACATGGTGCTTTTCTCAACTTTTTTTAATAGAATCTTTTTATCGAGTCCTGTTTACGTTGCAGTGGATCACATCACATTTTTCTTTCATTTCATTTCCCTTTGTGTCAATATTTATAAAAATTTAAATGTGGTATTTCCACAATAAACGGAACGCCTATTCCTTTTAGTTCTAGTGTTAAGGATTTAGGTGTTCACATAGATAGCACACTGAGCTGGAGGGTGCAGGTAGGTGAAATCAGCCGGAAAGTCATTGGCTCGCTTTATGCTCTCAACAAACTGAAAAATTTCTTGCCTATCAAAACTAAGGTATTGCTTGTAAATACACTATTACTACCCATAATTGATTATGGTGTTGTTTGTTATCCGGACTTAAATGAGGATCTTCTTGATAAGTTGGATCGACTTCTTAATAATTGTATTCGCTTTATTTTGTCTCCGTAAATATGATCACGTTTCTTCTTTCCGCTCTCAGCTTGGCTGGTTTCCCATCCGTCAACGACGCAATATTCGTATGCTCTGCACTCTCTTTTCAGTACTCAAGATCCACTAGCTCCTGAATACCTGAAAACCTTTTTCTGCTATGTTGAATCCAGTCGTAACCGTAATTTTCGCTCTTCCGGCAATCTTGCCCTTTCTATTCCTCTTCACCGTACTTTCTCCTTGCAAGTGGCTCGCCTCTGGAACGGTCTTCCTCTCACAATCAAACAGGCTCCGAGTAAGTTGGCATTTAAAAGGGCCGTGTGAAGTTTCTTCGCTGGCAGAACTGAAGTCTCATAGTATATCTGATTGGTTTGTTTCATCGTCGTATATATTTATGTATGTGTCTATTTATATATATGTATGTTTATTATCTATATGTATGTAGCTATAATAGTATGAGTATTTTAATTATGTGTAATTATGTTGTTTGAAGCACCGCCTACAATATCTCTGCTTTGCCCTAAGGTTGACTGGTAGAGAATGCCGCATGGCATTAAGTTCGCCTTTTGTACGTTAAGTTTTTCTTTTGTGCAATAAAGTTTAAATAAATAAATAAAACAGAATCGATAAAAATACTCTATTAAAAAAACGTATAGTAAACGTTGTTTGTTATAGGTTTTATGCCCAACTCTTTTATCGTCCAAGTGGCCCGCCTCTGGAACCGCCTTCCCCTCAAGATCAAGCAAGCCTACCCATAAGCTAAAAAATCCTTGCGTGACCTATTCATTAGCAGAATTGAGAAATCTCAGCATATCTGTTTTGCTTTTTTGGTCAGTATTTATTTATATATGTACTATTTATTTATATATGTATTTATTTATGTATGTTGATATATATACTATAAATATGTATGTTTTTCTCAGTATTTATCTATTAAACCCTATTTAATTTTGTTGCAATACCTACAACTTATTAGATTTGACCAATGGTTGACTGGTAGAGAATTCCTAATGGCATTAAGTCCGCCTTTTGTACGATCTGTTTTTCATTTGTGCAATAAAGATGAAATAAATAAATAAAATAGTTGTATTTAATTAAATCCCCGAATAACAAGTATACATTTTATCACAGGAGTATTTATTTTATTAGTCAGTAGTCATAAAAAAGGGTAACCCTCTGAAATTCAATATTTACAAGTGGTATAAATTGGAATCTAATCTAATTTTAAAACACAATGTCACAGGGTGAACTTAAACTTTTGGCCGATACTGATACGCGAACGAAAAACAAAAGAAACCAAAGCCTTTAAGAACAGTAGGTAAATATTACGTGATCAACTCGTGGATTAAAATATCGGCAAACTTGACCCATGGCAACAGCGACAAGGGGCACGAGCCACCCTTTTTAACCGACTTCAAAAAAGGAGGAGGTTCTCAATTAGAACTATTTTTTTTTTTTTTTTTCTATGTATGTTACTCGATATCTCCGAGAATCGTGAACCGATTTTCATTTTTTTTTTTTTAATCGAAAGGGTATAACTCCGAGTTGGTCCCGTTGGCACTAAGTCGGGATCTGATGATGGAATCTTGGAGAAATCGAGGGAACTCTTCAAATGTTATAGGGACATGTACGGCGCTTTCGGTAATTTATTGATAAAGTCAAGAATTTACATTCAGTAAATAGGATTTGGCTTAAGGAAACTGATGAACACACATAATAATCACTAAAAAGCAAAAAAAAAAAAAATTTTTTAACAAAAATAGAACCGACTTCAGTAAAACTAAAAAGCCAACAATAACCCGTTCAAGTACAGATTACATTTGACTCACCCTTCGAAGTCGGTGCCAAACCTCGCGTAAACTATAAAATATAAATATAAGAACTGAGTGGTTTGGGATCGACTCCGAAGGGTGAGTCAAATGTAATCTGTACTTGAACGGGTTATTGTTGGCTTTTTAGTTTTATATATAGATCTTTTGTCGCTATCGACGTAACATCCTGTTTATAAGCAACTTTAGTAACGTAATAAGGTAAGGTAGGGTTATTATAGGGTAAGACTAACATAGTTTATTGTCTAATGGGGTTAGACTAAGTTAGTTATTGGACTGTGGCCTTACTACCTTACCTTACACTGAAGTAACACTAACAAATCGATGTCAGTGATGAAAACGAATGTGTTGGGTTGGGTGATCTGTGTCGGCGGCATTTGCGAACACTCCTTCCCTTAATACGTTTAAGTCCTATGGTATAGATATACGATCAGATGAAGTAAAATGTAGAAAAGTCCCTATGAGTGTGCGAGTCCAATGGTCTACTTAAAGAACTTAAGTAATCGTATGAGACTGTTCTCGAAATGACACTCTCTAATGTAGGCAGGACCTTCTGTCTAGAACTTTAGAGTCTAGACTATCAGAATGTAATGCGCGAGAGTCGTCGGTGTATACGAAACGTCTAAACGATTTAATAATATCGTTAACTTGGAATATAGTATAGCTGTTTAGTTCGCTTGGCCTAGTTTCAGGGCACAGGTAGTTAAACGTCAGTCATGAAGGGTTGTCTATTGTTTGACCGAAATTTATATGCAATAATATTGATTTGCTCGAATTTCACTTACCCGAATTTCATTTGCCCGAATGTTTCGTTTCCTAGAAAAGTCATTTGACATACTCTTGTATTCCCGAATATTATATGCCATAATGATACGTATGCCATAAGTATTGTTTTCCATAGTATTAAGTGCCATAATATTGTTTGATAGAATATTTAAACGCCATACTAAATATTGTTTCTGTGCGAATCCAACCTGGCTATGCATTTGACATTGTCTAAAATTGTGTTTCATTTTGATGTAATAATCGTCTATTTACGATGTACACATGCAAGCAAGCATTTTGACTATATATTGTGGCCACGTATGTACATAGACACTATATGGTCACAATACAAACCTAACCTAAAGTTTTCGGTTCAGGTCGGTTCTTCTAAAACTGTAAATTAGGCTTGGATTTGTATTTTGAAGCAAACATTCTGACGCTCCGCTCGCTTTAGATCCATGTACTATTCGGTAGCAGTTCTTCTAAAACTAGGTTAGATTGTAAATTAGGATACTGTAAATTAGATTAGGATTTGTATTTTGAAGAAAACATTCTGACGCTCCGCTCGCTTCGCTCGCTCCGCTATACGGGTCACAAAACAAACCTAACCTAACCTATAGTTTTCGGTTTTAGATCCATGTACTATTTGGTAGCAGTTCTTCTAAAACTTGGTTAGATTGTAAATTAGGAAACTGTAAATTAGATTAGGATTTGTATTTTGAAGCAAACATTCTGACGCTCCGCTCGCTTCGCTCGCTCCGCTATACGGGTCACAACACAAACCTATCCTAACCTATAGTTTTCGGTTTTAGATCCATGTACTATTTGGTATCAGTTCTTCTAAAACTAGATTAGATGGGGTTTGTATTTTGACGCTCCGCTATACGGGGTCATAAAACAAACCTAACCTAACCTACAGATGTCGGTTTTCGACCTATGTTCCATTTGGATAGCATATGAAATTATAGCATGTGACAATTATGGATTACAATCTTTATGGAAAATGTGATTATTGGAATTAATATTATGGGAAACAAAGATTCGGGCATAGGATTAATATGGCAAACAATGATTATGGGAAACATAATTATAAGAAACAAGATTCGGACAATTGAATATTATGGCAGACGAAATTCGGGCATATGAAATTCGGGCAAGTGAAGGTATACCGTCATGAAGACTTAACGAACCATAGCTACAAAAAGAGAAGCTCACGTATATGTGCTTAACCTAGTAAATGATAGAGCAAAATCGAATAAAAACATAGCAAGAGGTGTCTGCGACCTTGACGGCAGCGCCGGTCACAGGGGACTCGGTCGCGGCCGGGGGCGCCGGGCGCGCCCGAGGAACTCGCCGAGGAGGGGGCACACTGCGAACCACGTGCAAGCCTACATACTTGCTTTGTTTTGCTAGCTTTGTACGTCTTCCGCATAGTTGTTTATTAGTTTACCTCTCTCCCTCTCTCATACTAATTATAGCGAAATGTTAAATAAATAATCTTGAGATACGAGTGTTAGGTTCAAACTAGTTCCAATGAATTGCTATCCCTAATATCTGGATACAAACATACAGTGTGACGCAACTAAAAGCACGGCGCGCCATACTTTCCACGCTCAGTACCGGTATGACTAGGACTACATAATAGATTAACGATTGTAAACAATCAATAAATGCACTATGAAAATGTAGAAAATAAAATTAGTTTCTCTTCACATTCACTTATAGTTGTGAAAATTACATACTTTTAGCTCTTTCTTAGCTGTAATAAAGACCGGTCAAGTACGAGTCGGAATCGCGCACCGAGGGTTCCGCACAAAATATAAAAGCACTGCATATTACTTAGAAGTTTGATACTTTTTAAAGCCCCGAGCTCCTCCCGCCCAGACCCGAGTATTTGATATTAATTTCAGCATGATACCTCCACGCGTGCCTGAGAAAAGGGGGTTGACAGACGGACGACAAAGTTAGTGTTGTTTTTAACTGAAGTGACTCAATACTGTATTTTGTCCTAAATCCAGAGATCTATCCAAGCACACAACGAGATTGAATTATATTTAACAATTTTTTACGACACAGTCGACACACAGGCCGATACGGGGCCGAATTATTTGTTGCATCTGTAATAATAAGAAACCAATGTTCAAAATGCTACAATCAACAGGGAGCTCTACTAATGGATATAAATTTTGCTCCTAGTAACAAATTTAATGATGTTGAGTATTCTAACCTGTCGGTTATGGTTGTTTTATATCTCTGTTTATGGCTACCACGAATTACACACCGCATCGCGGTTCGATGTCCGCTCTGCTGTGTTAAGATAACATTTAGCAAGTTCATGCAAGTATTATTATTGATATTTGCGTTATGTTCCTTAACTTCTTTATTATTGTTCTAACCTGCCAGTTCGTCTTGCATGGATTACATACGCCGGTATTTGTGCGTGGCTTTATGTAGAATATCGTCAATGGTAAGTTTTGGGCAAGACGTAGCAGATTTGACTGAATTTTCCTTCAAGGGCAATAAATACAAAGGTGCAATAAATATGTAGCAAAGGAGAGCAAAGGAGTAATAAATATGGTGGTACTAGTCATTCGCTTCATATAATCGCGCAGCATTTATTATTGTATACGTCATATACAATTTAGAAGACGCCTATTACTTCGTTCGCACGGGGAAAGAGGACAGTTATACAAGCCCTTTTTGCTTCACAGAAGACGACTTTAGTACATTCACGTGTACCAAAAATATTTGAAATCCGTCCAGCCGTTTTGACGTGAAGAGGCCGCAAAGTCAAGGTACTTATAAAAAGAAACAATGTTTTACGATTGTTTAACTTTCAAAAACCCTATTTCTTAAATATCTTCATTGGACAGTACAAACTGCAGTAATTTAATTAGTACAGTTTCATAATAGTTTATTAGTCACGAGAAGACTTGGAGCTCGAGAAGCTCGGTATCTATCAACAGGCTATCACGGAACGTGGTGAATTCGCGACTATTGGAGACATCAAGGACTGCTATGCCCTGATTCTATCCTAACCCCTAAAAGACCTGTTAACTCTGGGGTGTAATTCATATAAAATAAATTAAAATTTTTAAACACCCCTGCTACTGACAGTGCTACTAAAACTGAACATAATTTGGAATTCTTAGCTTCAACATTGGCTAGGTTTCTGTCACTTTTTCCAATTAAAGCTGAACATCTTGGAAATTACCGATTCTATTTCCACCAAACATAACTAAGCCCATCTCGACGGGCTTAGTTATGTTGCAAAGCACATTCAAATTGGTCCTTCCGTTTGGGAGCTACGATGCCACAGACCGGCACACAGATACACAAATACGCATGTTAAACCTGTAACATCCCGCTTTTTTTTCTCGTGGGTTAAAAAGTCGAGTTAAACTGCATCTAGTTGGTACGAGATATTGTGCAGTTAGTTGTAGGTACCTACGTGTTTTAGATCACAGGTCAAATTACGAGTATACTGGCCCATCAATCAGACTGTAAATATTGTAATGGTTGCGAATCCCGTGGCTCTTGTGTTAAATTACGAACCTCATTTCGTAAAAAAAAAGAGGTGCAAAAATCATGTTCGATATGTGGATGTGGGGCAGAAAATGTAGACTAACTGAAGCAATAATACTTCTGCGATTACGTTGCTGTTATTATTATCAATCCTCAAATTAGAACTAGTTAGTTAGCCTCTTGACTGCCACGGTTTCTATAGCTCCAAAAATTACACCCTTAATATATTCCTTTTCGTGTCAAACATTGTCATTCTATCATACTGTTCTGGTGACTTAATAGGTTAAGAAACAAGCCGATTACAAACAATACTTACTAGTCTGGATAAAATTACAATAGTTTACTACTTCTGAGCCTGACGTGTCTAACATCTGTAAGTGAATAACGCCACAGTAGTCAGAACGTTTGACAGTAGTATCATTGTAACTGAATACCAACTAAGCGATTGCGTTATATTATATCACGCTTCGTGTCGAACAATCTTTGGGCTAGCCGCCCCAGTTATGGCGTATTCAAGTGTGTAATGTTCGTGTGTGATATAGAAAACAGACCTAGTGTAACATCCCATTGCAATGACAACCTACTCACATTGTTATGATAATGATTATCAGATGGTGTGATATGATTATCTTTGAGAAATAAGTTGTTTGTTGGAGAACAATTAATAAAAATATGGTTTGGGTTAACATACTCCTTTGTTTTTCAAAGAAGCTTATGGCATGACGTACACAAGGCGGAGTGACATGACCAGGCCATGCTTACTGCCGGGTGTCAAATCTAGTGATCTAGTGTCACGTGCCATTGCGATGACAACCTAACGACATTGTTATGTCTGTTAGATTGTATAATAACCTTTGAGAAATGAGAATTAATAGGTACAGTTGCTGCTTCTGTCGCAGTGTCTAACATCTTTAAGTGAATACCACCACAGTACTCAGATGGTCGGACAGTAGGCTCAACAAACCAAGCGAGTGTGTTCTATTATATCACAATTTATGTCAATAAAATCTTTGGTAAGCCGAGCCAGTTTTAGCTTGCTTTTTTATCTAGAACACTATATAGAGACGCAATTCTCCTAAATACTTATGAAGACGACGACCTCGAGGTCATTCTTGTCTTCATTCCATCTAAAGGTATGAAACATGAAGTCATTATGCAATTGATCAATGTGACGTGTGCAGTTTATTTATTTAGCGTAGGTACTGTGTTGTGACTGGTGTTACTAGGACAAGTGAGTAAGTATAAAATATTCCTTTCTTTTTCAAAGCTGTATATGGTACAGAGTGCACGTACCGGGGTGATGTGGCTAGGCCGCCACGCTTACTGAAGCGTGTCATGTTCATGCGTAACTATGCAATGTAGTGATCTAGTGTCACGTGCCATTGTGATGACAACCTAATAACATTGTTGTGTCGGCAGATTGTATGATAATCTTTAAGAAATGAGAAATTCAAAAATATGGTTTGGTTTAAAATTATATCTATTATTCGAAATCACTCTTTTGGGGAGTTTGGGCTTAATCTGAACTGCTACTTAATTTAGTATCTGACTACTTAAGTATGGGTTTTTTCTTATACCTGCTGGACTGGACCTATGTTGACCCATTTTGTTGTTCATTTTTGTTGATGGGTTGAATTGAGGTTTATCAACGGTTATAAAATAACTGTTTGCTTGGAAACTATATGAAGTGGTTTATGTTAGTAATTTGATGACCAATACATTTTGTTACTGTAATATCTTTCTTCGATCGAATCAATTGAATTTTAAAGAATCTCGTGACATTGACATGCCATAATAAGACAAAGTATTCGTTCAAAAATAGTTTTGTAAAAATATCGTTTGATAAGTGACAGTTATAAAGATCGAGATATTCGAGATCGAGCCAGTAGATGTTGTCAGTCATTGAATGTTAATCTTATTCACAATATTTTGTACAGTTCACGTACTTACCACTTGTATAAAATAAAGCGTGGTAACATTGGTGAGGTGTAGCGTGAGAGTTGCATGATGGATGCATGGCAGTGATGTCGCGTAGCCTATCATCTATGAATGCTACGCGGCATCGTTGCCTACTGAGCCGGCGGTCCCAGGTTCGAATCTCGGCAAGGATAAATATTTGTGTGATGAACTTGATTGTTCCTGGGTCATGGATGTTATCTATATATTATTATTATTATTATTTCTTGCGGTGAATTTCTACTGTATGTTTTATGAGGTGAGTACTTTTATTGTATTGTATTTTTATATCATCGTCTAGTATCCATAGTACAAGCATTTCTTATTTTGGAACTAGGTCGATTTGTGTAAAATTGTCCCTTTATATTTATATAAACGGCATACGTTTATACAAACGGACCGATAAATTAAAAGCTGCCTCAGTCATCAAAACACGTATGAGTGTGTCAAAAAGGAGCGGTGCGTCGGACGCGCTTAGTGTATCCTCATTATGGTAGTAGCACTCGGGTTGTTTGTGAAGGCTGAGCGGAGTGATGCACTAAGGGAGTGTGTCGCCAGTGTGTCATGTGTCTCGGATAGCGGCAGGTGGCAGGTGCAGCCTGCACGCTGCGCGGAGGCTGCGGCGAGCCCCGCCGCCGACCTATCCCCCTCCCCTATCCGCGCACGCCATCTTAACAAATCGATAGGATATGACTGTTCTCCGCGGGTGCGACTTTTGGGCGCGGACTCGATGACCCCTTGATTGAGCATGCTAAAATAACGCGCTCCGATGTAGAGTTCCCGTATATTTATTAATCTGAATTGTTTACTTACATTAAATTATTATTAATTACATATCCCTATTTATTACAGATTAATAACTGTGGTCAACATAATATGCAAATAAGTTGTCCATGTTTTTTTTAATCAGTGATGCCCATGATATCGTATAACAGATCACTGTACATAACTATTCTTTCGATAGTGCACGTGAGTCACGACCCTCTTTCCGCATTAATAGTGGCCGGTTGCCAAAACAAAGAATTGCCTTATAGTAAAACTCTTCATCTGGAAGGATCCTTTTTAGGGTTCCGTACCCGAAGGGTAAAAACGGGACCCTATTACTGAGACTTCGCTGTCTGTCCGTCTGTCACCAGGCTGTATCTCAAGAACGGTGATAGCTAGACAATTCAAATTTTCGCAGATGACGTATTTCTATTGCCACTATAACAAAAAATACTACAAATAAAATAAAATAAATATTTAAGGGAGGCTCCCATACAACAAACTTGTTTTATGGTACGGAACCCTTCATGCGTGAGTCGGACTCGCACTTGCCCAATTTATTTCCTTAGGGCTTGCACAATGGAATCTGATTGAGCGTTTTCATCAGCAAACAGAATTAATTCAATGAGAAGGTAATCCCAACAGTACTATATCCCGAACGGGGACGGGAGTAAAACCGCACCCGGTCCTGCCGTCTCCACTTAAATATTCACGCCCTCTAATGACACAACATCGACTCGCTTTAACAAGGTTCTAGGTAGACGGCATGCACGCGACAGATCCGACTCTATGACGACCTGTTAAGGACACAAGAAAAGAACTGAGATAATGGGTTTTTCTGAAAGTGATCGCTTAGAGATATTCTTTGTGAGCAACCCTTGTTTTAGAGATGTCAGTTTTAATATTAATGAACACTTAGATTAGATACCTATTTACTTGGAAGGTAAATTGGAATCGGTGATGTGACTAACAAAGCAGATAAAAAGTGTTTTTAGCAGTAAGCTTCAAATAAAAATGGCAAACACTACGATTTGAGTGAGCGCAATACCGGAGAGTTAATGACCTGTGCGAAGACGTTGCCCAGATACTTCTTCAAATATGTAATATAACTCGGATTAACCTAATTGATGCTTCATTATGGTATTGATTGACCTATTTTAAAACCGAACTCTAGAAAAATAAATAAATGGTAGTTAGGTATCTGAAATTACTTCAAAATATAAAATGAATGTATTTGATGAGGGCGTCCCTCTTTCAAGTAGCGCATAATAAACTCATAGAAAACAGCAATAACACAGATATCCAAATTATGTTGTGTCACTAACCGAAAGTAGAGTGAGCACACATTTTCAACCGACTTCAAAAAGGAGGAGGTTCTTAATTCGACTGTATGTTGTGACGCAATTTCTCCGCCAATTGTGGACCGATGCCGAAACTTCTTTTTTTTATTGAAAGAATATACTCCTGAGGTGGTCCCATTGTTACCATGTCGGGATCTGATGACGGGATCCCAGGGAAATCGAGGGCAAACCTCGAATATTGTAAACACATTGACACAATCATATTGTTATGTCATGTATTTTATAAAGTTATTCAAGTATTTGCGTCTGGTAGTCATCATCTCCAAAAGTACAACTCTCGAAGGTAGAACTCCAATGGTTAGGAGTTAGGGGATTATTTTTAAAATACTCGTATTATGGGTATATTAACACGTGCAGTTCTCGGAAATACAATTTCTTCTCGTTGAAGTCGGTTATTTTTTGTGAAAAAGTGATTATTGTAGCATTCGTTTAGTGGTTAAGTCTAGAACGCCGACAGCGTCCGCGTCGTCATTACGATTACAAAAACCGGTTTTACGCACGATACGAGCTGTATGAAGCGAGCGAGGGAACCCGCCGTCGTCGACACAATTAATGCTTTTAAGATATGCTAAGCTGTCGTTTATTACCTAAATATATTTAAATATATTGATTGTGTGAGGCAAGAAAACACGTGGTGAACACGTTGTGCTTTGACACAATGTATCTCAAAGGCTATTTTTTTTAAGCATAGCCCCAATTTATTTACCTGAAGCCCGGTAGATCCCGGTGTTATGTCACAAAACAATACAAAGCGAAGCGGATTACTCACAAAGATGAGGTTAGGGGATCAATCCAACAGAATAGACTCGTGTCATCTACTATATTGTATCAAATCTACCTACTATATACGAAGAATCTTTACTTCAAGTTGTGTAAGGAAAATATTTACCGAACTCGCCATCTCTGTGCGCGACCTTACCCAACTGTCTGCCTCCAAGGTATTTTCCACCACTTTAACCGCAGATATAAATTTATAGAACTACCAACGCTTATTTTTATGTAATAATGTTGTAGGGAAGATCATAACTGTTAGTATCATCAAGTTACTGTGTTTGTCTTGTGTTGTGATAGTTCAGCGGAACAGGCAGATTGCAAGTAACGTCATAAGGCAACAGCTAAAGCATACTTGTAAATGGGTACACTAGGGAATGCAAAACTGGTTATTTTACTATAGAAATAACCGGTTATAACCGGGTTTACTATGACAAATAACTGGTTTTACATTCTCTACTATAAACACGTGTAGGCATATCTCTAGCCTTACATACATAAAATTTTCATTTAAAAGTTCAGAAGATAAGTGGTAAACAAATACGGTTACTTATCCACTAGATTGCTTTTGGTAACTATACGGCTACCTGTCACCGCTCTTATTTTATTATATAAATAGAGTCCAACTCGAAATTCGAAGCAATTGAGTGGCTAGAAAAACATAGAGCTCGAGTTTATACAAAGTTAGGACCTATCCTACTATGAAATAAAATGTAGCAGATACTGATTGAGAATGACGTAAATAACGTGATCCGTGATGCCTCAGCGAATCCGAATGTAGCATGTGTGCCCCTTATGCGCTGCCTACATCGGGCACCTGCAGAGCCTCAAACTGATCGACCTTGGAGTTAAACACAATGACTGCTTCAACGGCAGCATATCTATTTCGTACTGTAATTATCGCAAGGGAATTAAATAATATTAAAAACGTTTAAGCTCGATTCGGGCGGTTGACTGAGGGTCAAAGATTCAGTAGAATACTTCGCAAATACTGCAAAAGGATACAGAAACAAAATTAACACGTTTGCACATTCATTAAAAAAATATGATTTAACCAGAGTATAAGTACTACACCTGATACCATTCTCAGATAACACATATGATGATAAATTGACTGGAATTGTACGTCGGCTATGTAGCCCATCGAGTTGATGATGTAACCGGGCATCATTATCCATCCCATCATTTAGACATTTTCATCATCATCATATTATTAGACGACAGACGTCCACTGCTGGACAAAGGCCTCCTCTTCTTCTCCACAACGATCGGTCGTGCGCCGCCTTCATCCAACAGCATCCCGCGATACCAACCAGGACGCCGGTCCACTTTTTTGGGGGCCTTCCCATATTTAAATGCTATTTTTCTCGAGTTTTATTACTATCATGAGCATGATCTCATTGACAATCACAACCTGTCCCTGATCTATCTTTGACCTTGCCTCCACTTGCATTTATATACCAGACTCCACGTCGTCTGGTCTCACTAAGTATCAGGTCTATCTTAACCGAGTTGTAATAACGTTTAATTTATCCAAGTATGTATAGATTGCGGCTCCTTGGCTATTCGTGCAGCTTTTATGTTTCATTTTTGGCAGCTTATGCTTTAATCCGTACAGTCAAGGAAATCGTAACACGTACCTTATTCGCTCTTGTCACAATGACAATGAGGGTCAAACAGGTACGTGTTTCTGTTTCCTTGACTGTACCACGTACGGATAGGCGTCGGGTCACATCAATGAGGATATAAAGATTTAGACTATCATTAGACAGGACACTGACCCATCAGAAAACCATAGCAACCAATCCAACTTATTTTACAACTTAATTTTAACAAAATGATAAAGCCTTGAGCAAAAAGAAAGTGTTAATCCTTTCTTAGGACTGTTGTTATTTTTTATCCGTATACGAGATTTATGTTGCATATTAAAGAGTCACTCCACCTGACCACCCGGATCCATTAGTTGCACGTTGGTATCGAAATTTTCTAAGATGTCCATTTCCACTTGAGAGCTTATCTTTTAAACATTGCCGCAGAATGCTTTCGCCTCAATTGTGTATAGAAGCTAAATGCAGAACGAATTGAAGAAATAACAACCAATCGTAAAGAATCTCAATATCGTCTTTTCCAAGTTGCAAGGTTGAAAATGCCACACCTTAACACATTGGACAGAACACTGACACTTTGACACTGAAGCCGTAGCGCTAGACGAAAATTTACCCGAGTTTCGCTTCCTATTAAGTTTCATGTTCGAAAGAGCATGGAGGTATAGCATTTCCACCTTGTCACTTGGAAAAGATGATATCAATTTATATGCGTGTTATTGTAACTGGCTTCCTTTTGTTCTAAAGTGAGGTTCTCTGCAGCACGATTAAGACAAAGCCATTGGTCAGCCAATGTTTACAAGATAAGCTCCTATGTGGAAGCGGACCACTTAGAAAATTTCGACTATTTAATATAGTGTTGTATACTAGTTTTCGAAGACTGTTTTGGTTCAAATAATTTTGACTTGGCGTAATAATTGTTCCTAGAACACCACGGCTGTTGTCTGCTCTGCTCCACATAGCGCGTTCATTATGATTTGATGTGCTATAGAATTAGCGCAATAGCATCTACTACCTAGCGACGTGACAAACAAAACAACGGATACCCACCCGTTCCACTCGCTAGCTTCCGCCGAATTATTGCAAGAAAATATCACCTGAACAAAACTATTCTTACCTATATTGTTAATCCGAAGGTTTGTGGGTGTGTTTATTTATTGGTTTGTCAAATTCTCAACCAACAAATGAATGAACTAGTTGATGTTAAACTATTTCTTTGCATAGAAACCTAAGTAGTGATAGTGACATCGGCCAAAAATAGTGTTTCATAGTATTTATATTTGATCTTTTTCAACTTAATATCTCTAAAAAGTTCAGTCAGATCACTTTACTGTTATGTAGGTAAGGTACCTTTGACTTTGACGATGAAAGATTTCTTGAATTGACTATTAGAAAATGCTTCAGGAAAAATAATCTTTCCTAGTTTATAGGAAAAAGAAAAGAGTGTTACGAAAGCCTGACAAGTAAATTAATGCGGGTCATTCAGATCGTTGTAATCAAATTTGTCGATTTGCGGTGAAGATTTAGGAACGTTTACAGCACGTTATATATGCGAGAACAGGTCTGTGCAATTAGTTTACAGCCCAATAGGTAAATAGTCGAGTTCAGTTTCGGCGAGAGAAATGTTAGAATGTACGTTAGCCGGTACGGGATGTTAAAACAATGCGACGGTGTTGTACAAGTGCGGATCGGTTGGATGCGCGGGGGTCGTCGACCCGGTTGGTCGTGCCCCGTACCCCGCGGTCTCACTTTCGTTGCGCCCGCGCTGGCCGAGGCCTCCACGTGCCCCAGCGCCGCGTAGTCGACGGTGACGTCACCGTCCGCGTCCCGACGCGACGCTAGCTGGTGGAGCCGGTAGAGCGTGGCTGTTTGTGCTCCTCATTAGGTACCCCATGGGAACCGTGTTAACGATGCACGGACCATGACTTTGCTGCAGGATATAGAATATAGTACCGTCTCTTAACGGATTAATCGACAAAAGTAAAAAAAATCGTCGTTACTTTGCAGCAAAAAAAAAACTTTTTCGATCTGCTCTAACGAATTTGGCCCGCGATTTCGTTTGCGCAGAATGAGTACTTCCTCAAACGAACTTCTACCTACCTTTTCCGAGATAAAAACGATCCTATGTCCTTCCCAGCCGCAAACTATCTCTTTACCAAATTTCTTGTAAATGGGTTAAGCGGTTTAAGCACGAAGAGGTAACTGACATACAACCAGTCAGACCGACTGAAAGAATAATATGTGTATATTTATCCCAAAATTATACTCATAAAAGCTATGCATATATGTATTGGAAATAAGTATGAGAAAGGAACGAGTAGCTAAATAAGCAGTTACAGCTTCTAATGACCCAAAGAAAGTGCGAAATATAGCGCACCAGTGCAAATGTAACGCAAACCACTAGTAAGCAAAAGTAAACGAATCTACTAAACGGTGATTCACACGTCGTAGACGAACTGGTTTTCAGGTATCTAATATTCAACTAGGAGTAGTCCCTTTAGGAAATAAGTAAAAACAGGCTTAAAGCTGCTATATGGCAGTATCTAATATGGTATGTAGCAACAGCAACGATCTTTTGCATTTCGTTAGATCGATATCCTTTACCTGTAGTGTATGTACCTACTTGAGGAAACCCAAAATACAGAGTATCCCAAAAGCCAACGGAAAATGACGAACGCTGTTGGGCCAATTTATAAGCGACGGATCATCATCGTGAAATTGGTAATCGTAGCAAAAATACAAAATACATATATATCTCAAAAAGTATGATATTTTGACAAGACCAAAATAATTTAAATCTTATAGGTTCAGAGTTGGCCAATTAGCGGTAGTTCGTTACCTACTCGTTGGTATTAGGGATAAACTGCATTTCAGTCCAATGCAGCTAATGAGACAAAAAAAAATGCATCAGGATTACACATTGGAACTCTGTAGTAAGACGAGTAAACTTGATGTAGATATATTATATATGCGAACGCTTCTGGATATTATTGTCAAATTGACTATCGCACTAGAATCAAACCTGAAGAAACAGAAATAAGAATTACGATTGAGTTGAATCATATAGGTAAGAAGTCATGATAAACGTATCTGGCTGGACAAGGGGTCATCCATAAATTACGACACACGAATTTCATGATTTTTTGCCCCTCCCCCCGTCCTTGTCACAGCTGGTCACATTTGGGAGACTCCCCCCCTCCCTACTGTGACGTCACATATGTTGCAAATTTACATTTAGAAATTATTGAATAAAAACAGCGGTTCCGAAATCGGTTTTATTTCCATTTAAATATTTTTTTTTTATAAAATTAACATCAAATCAAACAATTAACAAAACAAAAAACGATGATTGTAGATCGAGTGGTTGACAAAACAATTGGTATCTTATATTTATACAGATATAGTTGTGTATGTGTTTGAGGTTTTCGTAAATTAATAGTTTAAAGTTCGTGTTTTAACACATAATATATTTTGAAATGTGACGTCACGAAATGTAGGACCCCTCCCACCCCCTTGTCACACAATGTCACACTTCGTCGACCCCCTCCCTCCCCCTTAACGTGTGACGTAATTTATGGATGGCCCCCAAGATGGGCATAACGGCCAAGAAGAACGACATAAGCTCGTAACTTGGGGCTTATTTTTTAAACGTTCCAGTTACCAAGAGTTCCAGTATGTTTGCGTAATCAGTACACGATAAATGACTTAAACCTCATCGGTCTAAAATCAATCCTTATCAGATAGGATACATGAATGTATAACAATGGCCAAATAACAGAGGAAACGGTGTTTCCCCTTTGCGATTGCAAGGCTATGCTCTGGAGGACGCCAATCAACACAAGAGTTTGCTTTGGCCGATGAGCGGGGGCATATTCATCAGGCTTCCGATTAAATCAACAAACGTTTTCCACGTCACCGTTAATCCAAGATACGAGCGAGTGCTATACGCGCAAATAAACCTCTATCGAATCGATCACACGAAAGGATTGAAAATGTAGTCTAATTTTCGTCTCGAAGAATATAATTTAGCGGGCAGTGGGGTCGTATTGTTTTCATCTAAAAAAAAGGTCAAAAGTCTCGGTTGCACGAGCGGGTAACGTAACGGTTCGGGTATTGGAGTTTTAAGGCAGGGGTCATCGGCGCGTGGCGATGGCGACAATTAAAACCGGGATAAGTGTTGCGTGTACCTGCGAGATGAGGGCGCCACGGTCGATACGGGAGGGGCGGCCCCCGGGGAAGGCATCCAGTTAGGAGTTTTGAATACAACTTGCCGAGTATTGATGTCTCCCAGGCTATTTTTATCACGAGAAAGAATCACATGAAGGATGTCTATGAACTTGCGCCGTAGCGACTTATTGTGATTGTCGAATGTCGATGCGTAGTGTTCGTCTAGCAGCGGCCAAAACGTTTTACGTATATTGTCATATATTAAAAAAACAACACAACGTTGGAAATTTCTGATGCTATAAATCTAACCCCAAAACCCAGATGCGATATTTAACAAATACAAGTAACAAATATTTATTTTATTTTATTTTATATAAGGTTATATTTGGTAGGTGAATTTCAGAGCGGTTTTGCCGTTCGGTTTAAACGTCAATGTTGTCTTTTGATTATTAGTTATTACCAAACGTACTCGGTAGAGCAAGTTGCTATAACAGCTGTGATTAAACTAGACTCAGCCACGCTTACCTTATCATGATCAGTTTCATAAAAAAGTATTGATTAACAATATCTTCCGAGTTCAAAGAAATTAATATGATACGACATCAGTCCGCATTAGGTATCACATACTGAATTACTTCGAGCTTCGTTACCCGCCGAGCTCGCTAGTACCACGTGTGATAGTTACATTTTTATCATTATCATTATGTAACGAAATGTAAGGTTACAAATTAGATGGGCATAAACTCTGACATATCGCTCCACGGTTTAAGAGCCAAACCTTTTAAACCATACGAGTAATCTATAGTAAAGAACTAACGATCCACAAAGAGTTAAGTATGTTTTTTGTTAGAAAACGAAGTGAATATATCAAACGCGTGCTCGGTGGCGGTCTGCGCGGGTGAACCGTTGGATCGTTTAAAAACCCGACCAGCCCCTGACCGCTGCCCACCGCCGTAAGTAGCTGACAACTTGACGCTAATAAATTAATACCGGATACAATCACTACAAATATATATTCATAAACATGTTGTTACAGTATTTTTTCTACATTTAGGGAGATGAGATAACATCGAAAAGTAAAGAACTTTTTCATTCCCCGACTAAACCTACGCCAAAAAACTCCAATAATCTCTATAATAGACTACTGCAAATTTAATCATTTTAAGTACTTGGTGCATTTAGCAACATCTAGCACTTCTGCTGCTAATTGTACGTAATCCCATCATTAAATAATGAGACAGAAAAGAAACAGCAACTATAGTCAGTAACGGAATAAAAGATTAAGACATTTAACCAGTATCATGTACAAACTGGATAGTTAAACTACTTAAGTCCCTTTCTCTTCATATTACACCTTAACCTCTGTAATCACACGAATAAGCAAAGCTCAACGACGAAATTCATGTACAATATTCAGTGGGCATTATGTACGCGTAATGTATAAGCAGTGCTCCAGCGTCTGCAAAGTTGTAGGTACATAGAGCTATTCAGGTAGAGGGTCGTCTAATGAAAGTCGATGTGATCAATGTTTCGGCTTTAATTAGAATTGATTAAAGTCGCCATCTCGTTGCGTATCAACTGTACCACAGACAGGCGCTTTTCAAATTCGACGGATAATCAAAGGGTTTGGTAATTCGAACACGGGGAACATTAGTTTGACCGGCACACAACAATGGGCGAATATAGTCTCCACACTGTTAGACGAAATACGTATAAGTAAGTCAATACGTATAAAGTAGAGCGCCATGGCCTCACTTATAGAAAAGCTTATTTAGGTACAATATTCGTAACTTAGTAGGGACTGCGTACAGATATTTAATGTAATTAAGGTTTCTTAAGTTACATATAGGAAAGGCTTTGGTATTTGTATAAAACCTCCCCATACTATACTCGGGTCATGGTTTTTGCTGAATAGATAAACAAAGTGATCCTATAATATTATCAAGTTGAAAGTTTGTATTAGGAATGTAAGTTCCACTTAAACGCAAAAACTACGCAACAGATTTCAGTGGGTATCTTCAAACCTTATATAAAATAGCTTTTTTTAGAATATAGTATTAAAAAGCTCCGAAATATCTTGCTCAGATTCAGCCACTTTTAATGCTTCTGCGCGGGCGGAGCCGAGGCCAAAAGCTAGTATAAAATAAAATAAGCAATTACATAACCCCTAAACAAATTATACAACCGTTCTTACGCCCTTGACCATACAGGGTGGATAGGATATATGGATATATGTAAAACTTAGGATAACTATTACAACTGTACAACCCTTGACGGCACGTGCTACGAATTTGAATAACTTCTGAAGTTCTATCGGAATTTTTCGTTTCTGAACTAAATAGTTTTTGGTTTCTGTCTTTTCTAGTACCTACCTCCATCAGGATAATCTGAAAGAGACTTGATCGCTGATAACATTGGGAATATTTGGATGGATAATTTTTCTCAAAAAAGTCTTTTTAGGGTTCCGTACCTCAAAAGGAAAAACCGGAACCCTTATATTTATAAGATCACTCTTTATCTCGGGAACTCGTGGAGGTATCGAGTTGAAATAAAAATCATATACGTACTCAAGTCTATAGTCCCCATAAGCTACCGAATTACCGATGTAATCAAACTTCTAAGTTAACGTAAAAAAAAGATACGACCTTTTATGCCGCAAAAAAGCATATTTGGACACACTCAAGGGAACCAGAATAATTAATGGGGTATTTTCCGTTGACCTAGAACTATGAAATTTGGCAAGTAATACCGTCTTATCCTACAAGGATAGGAAAATTATGTAAACTATACATTTGTAATTAATTCATAAAAAATATAGTCTAGTTTATTTCAAGTACGTAACTAATCATTGAGGTTTGAATTTCTACGGAACCCTCGTGGGCGAGTCCCACTCGCACTTGTCCGCTCTTTTTAGGGTTCCGTACCCAAAGGGTAAAAATGGGACCCTATTACTGAGACTTCGCTGTCCGTCCGTCCCTCCGTCTGTCACCAGGCTGCATCTCAAGAACGGTGATAGCTAGAGAGTTGAAATTTTCACAGATGATGTATTTCTATTGCCGCTGTATTACAGCGTAAACAACAAATACTAAAAATAAAATAAAATAAATATTTAAGGGGGGCTGCAATACAACAAACTTGTTATAGATTATGGTACGGAACCCTTCATGCGCGAGTCGGACTCGCACTTGCCCAATTTTTTATTTGTAAATCTTTACCGAAATATTCATGGACCCCACATACTAATGTGGTCGATTGGCTTCAAGTTTTGTATAGAGAAGTATGTATCTTTTTTGCTTTTTTCTTTCGATGTCATACTAAAAGTAGATCGTAATGTGAATAGACTCGGAAAGTAACAGGAAAGACCCGCGTACTGTTTCAGTTTCACCCTTTAAAACTTAAAAAGTTAGTGAGTCTCTTATGATTTAATTTCCGCGTTCCGCGTAGCGGACAAGGGTTCTAGTTACTGCCCTTTACCAAGGCATGCAGTACATATCGGCAAATGTTAGTATTGAGTTACACAGGAATTCCCAATTCTCCCATATTAAAATTTCATGGTACTGCATGCCCTCTAGCCCTCACAGACTTTTTTTTAAGCATCACTTGAACTGTATCAGGTCTGTTTAGCCCTCACAATCAGTGAGTCGGACTTTGTGTGGGATTGCAAACCCACTAACGGAAATGTCTCCGCGCTACAGGAGTGACCCATTTATGTGTCCCACCCTGTAGAGACGCAAGTAAATATGTTTTACCTTTATCGCTAACGTACGTATCTTTGCTCCTGATTATTGTATACAGAAAGGACGCAGCAGCAGCACCTTTTCAATTACTTCGAATGTGTCTTTGAATAGGTATAATTATGATTTTTTTATTGTATACGTGTAATCGTTATGACAGTCTGCCACTAACACCGTATTTGCGGCGGCCGCAATATTTTTTGAGAGCGTTGTAAACCAATTGAATTGTCCACGTACGTGTTTTATTAAACGTTTTCGTTGGATTTACGTGGTAAGCAATATTAATACACGGACTACCATAAAATTGTTAACATAATTGCTTACATCGCGCTGTTGACAGATCCGTTATCAGCGGCTTATCAGTAAATTATAACTCTGGGCGAACATAATGGCTACTTGCTCCGACGATTTCAAGAAAAAACTGCGTCTTCATTGTTAACTCGCCATTCTAATTGGCTGCTTCATAGTCAATCAAACTTTGTATAGTTTTGCAGTGGTCATAAAAACAGGACAGTTCAATAACAAAGCGGAAATATATGTTCAGTATAAAAGGTCACTTCCGTGCCTTGCGGATTGACGACGCGTGACATTATTATGTTTGATTACCCTTGTTCCGTCTTAAACAATTAAGTCTGGATTGTTCGATAATCCTGTCGGGCTAGTTCACTGATTGCGGCTTCGCTTGTCGCGCGACACGGTACGACAAGGCTCAATCGCACTGTACTGCATAGAAAGGATAAAAGGTATATTTGTCACGCGACATTAATGATACGGTTGTGCAAAAAGTACTGATTACTGATATTTGTATAAGTTATATTCTGATAGTGATAATGATTATTTTATTCACCTTTTAAGAGTCTTAAGAATAACCTCTAGGAACGAAGGTAATTGGGACTCCTGCGAGTTCTACGGCTCGCAATTTTATCAACGCAAAAATTATAAAAAACCCTATTTTGCCTATGAGCAATATTTTCGTCAGATTTGGGTTTCTGTTAGTCATATCATATCAGATATCACTGTTACGCGACTTAAAGTATACCCGTGCCATAGGATAATAAATCGTTTTGGGTATGGCCGCGGAGCGTTTCAACCGCTCTTTCTCGTAGGTAATATGATAAATAAATATTCGTCTATAGCAAATGCTTTAAATTTCAATGAGAATAAGAAGATAAATATATATAAATCACCTGGCGTCAACCAAACTCGCAAAATTTTCTGGCACTGCTTTTCACAAAACCTCGTATCTAGTAGTAGATTGACATCGAGATACGAGCTTTGTTGTTACTTACTGTTACGGTTACTTAGTGAGTTTTGGTTGTCAACAAACGAAATAATAATATTTTAACTATATTCCTCAAAAGCTTATGCATTTATTATAGTATACCTGAATATTTGGTAACGTTCGGGAAAGGCGGCTGAAACGCTCCACAGCCATTTACATTATTTCAGACTCCATTATGCGCGAATACCTACATATTTATCATTAATAACGACCCGCCCCGGCTTCGCACGAGCTTAATGCATGTATTTTAAATATAAACCTTCCTCTTGAATCAAATGTAAGGTCTGTTACTGTTTTTGAACCATTATAAAGTGTAGTCTTAGGTCGATATTTTGTTAGTTAAGTTTAGAACTTAAGTTTGCCAGTGCCTTGGCGTATTGCTGTAATGCTGGTAGATTTATGAATGTAAATAAATAAATAAATCACTATCTATGCATACATAGGGACAGAAAGCAGGAAGCGACTCTGTTTTATACTATGTAGTGACTATTGACAAACACAACTTAGTTTCGGACTAGGTCGATCTGTATACGATGTCATCTAACCATTCAAAAGCACAAGGGGGATCGCGTTAGCAGGGGCCAGTTCACCTTTGCTGCGGTGACTCGGCAAAGGCACCGATCGATTACAAACAGGGTGTACGACTGTCTTTTCAGCCCGCAGCTTTCGGATAGGTGGTTATCGCACTGCCGCCGCATCCCGCTGCGAAGTGAGAACTGCGTTTTTCTTGTACTTCGTACGATTTGTTGCGGACGATCTTCTATTGCCGTCCGCATTTCGCAGCGGTATGCGGTGCTCCCCCCGCTCCCTCACTACCTCACGTGTATTTTTTTTCGTCAAAATTTCGTAAAATAGACTCGCTATTTTGAAGTATGTAACAAGTGAAGATTTATTTTTAACGAAACCGAGAAAAAATATCATATTTTTCTTAATTCGTTCACTGTAGAAAAATACACGTAAGCTCTTACGTATACCCCTCCCTCCCTCAACGTGATATATCGTGATTTTTTCGTGACCCCCTAAATCACGTGAGGTTCAATAGAACCTCACGTGATTTGTGCACAAGCCCTCTGAGACTAGGTCAATGTGTGGTCGATGTCCTCTGACATTTAAAAACAGTGAGGTGTCGCGTGTCAATTTTATTGATACGTTACATATACATTTATTATTAATTCAATAGAAGTAGATAGCAATCTTTATTAGTGTTGATTTGACAATTGACAACTTTCTATGCGGCGCCATGGTTCAGCCGCATATTAGGAAGTTGTTTTATTAATGCAGTTTTATGATTAACAACACGAATTAATTTGGTACAGTTGTTAACGTAATATTTGTTTACAATCTACCTTTGGTCTGTAAACTAAACAGACTCCAAACTTGCTTGGAACACGGATTCTCCCGATTCCACTACTTTAACTTATGCTGACATTAACAACATAGAGCTGTATTCATATAATCAGTGTAACACATGCTCAGAATACGTTAAACAATCCTAGTTCAAAAACAGCAGTAAAGCTAATTCAACCACTATCACGGCTTTATGCCACAGTTAAATGATCAATATTCAAGCTTTAAATATTTATTATTAGTTGTATTGCAATTTTCACAACTGCTGTTTTGTGTTATCAGTCTGCGTTAATAAAATTATATCATTATATACAATTTCTTTTAAACTGCGTCATAAATTATGTCATAAATTACCTAACTTTTAGATTCATAATATTTGAAATGAGTCTCAACGAAACGGAAACACGACTAAATTAAATCGTCACAACCGACTAACACACAAGTTTCAGTTTTAATGTTAGTTTGACAAGGTTCCCTGGTGGTTCCAAGGCTCCAAGGTTCGATTGTATCTACTTTATTGTGTTGTGGTTGTACGGAACCATTGGTCCCCATTCCAACTAACTCTTAAATTATTTACGGCAATTTATTAATTATAGTATTATTTTATTAGTTTAAATGGCTAAATATTGAATGCATTTTAGGTTAATACCTAACCGAAAACTTTAATTAGAGGAATTATCCAGTCATGCCAGTTTTCTTTTGAGCCCCGTTACGTATTCCACATGCGACTGTTATAGATAGGATATTCCACTATTTATAGATGAGAATGACACGTGCGATAGGCCATATGGGCCCACGTGACGCGGCCAATTTCAGCACTGTAATATGTTTACTATAGTAAAACTGTAGGTACCGGACTGTCTTATTGCCGCTGACGTGCGTGACTGTTACGAAAATCGATAGCAAATACTGTTATAACTAATTTGCATTTCAAGGACTGTATTGTAGTTAGCACTGATACAGTTTAGTAACTGACAAAGCAAGTTAAGATTCTTGAGCGGAAAACTTGAAATGAGGTTTGAAACGTGCATCCAAAACTGCTTCAAGAACCTTAGCGACCTCTTGTTGGAAGTGACACGACAGGCTACTGAAATCATCGATGTATTTTTTAGCTACCGATTTACATGAAATTTACATACATGTTTTTCATCTGCGATCGGGTACGTTTTGAATGCATTATACCAAGACCTGTATAATGTGATCCAGTGCCAACAGAAGTCAATAACACCGCGACACGTTTATGCTATAACAATTGGGAATACTCACTTTGATGCTTATCAGCTAATTGTATGAGGGGGTTCGGCAGGTCCCGCCGCCGGTAGAAGCACATGACTTTTGCTTCCACGTTGCCTGATGCCGTCTTGTTCAGTTCTTCTATCCGCCGGATTTGGTACGGAGACGTCGACGACGTCTCAAAATAGACGCAGTCTGTACACAAACAGAGAGAAATTGTTAAATACAGGTGCAGTTTTATCGTAAAGATTGGGAGCGATATATCTTTCAAGACGATTCATTTAGGTCAGTTTATTCCACACTGACTGAAAAATATTTGCGTCAAGGTGATGAAATGAATTTGCCGCTAACTAGATCGTGTTCAAAAAATTTAACATCGTTAGGGATCATACCTACAATTGCAACTTCTTAAGAATATGTTTTATAACACACTAGATGACGGACGACTTAACTGTAAACTGTTACAATATCTGCCTTCTAAAGAGTATAAAGATCTCAATTCGTAGAGTTCTTAATTGCGAGTTCGTAATACCTCAAAAAAAAAGAAGTAATAGTGAATGTTATTTTATTAATTAGACAATCTATGGAGTAATAGTATCAATAGGGTGTCTTTTTAACCTATTGAACGCCAAGCGGTAAAGTAATTGACCGTGCCCCTGTTGCCACAGCAAAAAAATAGAAGTGTTTCAAAATCAACAAGGATTGAAAAATATTTCTATTGGTTTAAATAACGAAGTTTTTGAGAATTGAAATGTGGACGTCATTTGACGTCGGGGCAGTTTTCCGTCGACTTGATTTGCCGGTTTGGCGCTCAAAAGGTGTAAGACATAAGGAGGATGTTATTAGATCGTTGGGTTATTTATTTAACTAGACTACGTTCATCAGTATGTACCTACTTCATTCTTAAGATAATAGAGCTACGATTTGGACTATTCTTTCATATTTTTTGTAGAAACTAAGGTGCGTCCTCACCGCGAGCATTCACAACAATAATTGTCATTCAACAAACTGTTACATTACATTATTTAGTTACAATAGTAAATAATTAGCTTCTAGTGAGAGAGCACTCTTATAGTGCATAAAAATCCCATCGAGAACATTAATAAACACGACAAGTGGCGGCTATGTCAAATATAAAAATGTACATTTACATTGACTGATTTAAATTTGTAGATTTTCGGAGCTTCGGGTTGAATTTTCCCGATATCAATCGTCTATGGACGATACCTGTTGCTACACGAAAATGTTTAATTACCTATATCCTTAAGGAAAATCAAGTATGGAGCGGAGAAGAGTATATTTCAAACGTCTCTTTCATGCAAAGAGGAAAACGGTTATAATGTATGACCTAATAAACGGGAGGAACGTAGGTGGTAAGAATTGTATTATATATAAACTAGAAAATGCCCGCCACTTTCTTTTTGATTCAGCATAACGGGGGAAATCCTACAACCATCCTTATGTAATTCTACTGCTTGTGTCAAAAATGCTCATAATCTCTCCAGCCGTATTGGCGCGATGAGACCACAACGGGTATACCGACGAATAGATGGCGTTAAGGTGTTATGGTAGCAACCGCTATTAATCCCATACGTCGTGCTGTTAAAACTTTTATCTTGGAATCATGACCCTTGCAAGGTAACCAGATTTATTTATCACTGTATAATAGTATACATTTTGAGATATATCGGTATAAGATATCCTAAATGTCGAATGTTGGATAATTCCATCGCCATGAGTGAGCAGCTCATGTCGCGTGGAAAGTAGTTGGAGCGGAACGGATGGTCGGCCTGTATCGGGTACCTTACCCACAATACTTATGCCCGTTGCTCGTACGTACCACATAACAACTAAAAATGGCGCTTATTACCGTTACACCACGCAATACAAAATAGTTAACGCGCACACAAAGCGATGCTCCAGACCTTTCATGACAAACAATGCCTATGTAACTACGTTAGTTGTGGACTATTAATCTTGTGACAATACTGTTCTTGCCTTTCTCTCGTTTTATAGACAACTGGAGACGAAACTTGTGTACTAATAACTTTGTCGTAATACTCGTAATAGATTAAGAATCATGATAATTGTTTGAATATACTGAATTAAAATTATTACAATCTTTTACATACCCAACCATACCAACTGATTGTAGTATGCCGCAATATCTGTACCTAGAAGAGTACTCGTAACTAGGAAAAGATTTCAAGAAAGAGAAAATAGCATTAACTCAGTATCTGAAATGTTGAAAATGTAATTGCAATTTTATCTATAACACGTCCGTATCATTGCAAGTTTCAATAACGTTGGGAGATATCATATTTCGTGAATAGGAGTTTCCATTCTAGTGCTATTTCGAGGTCACCTAAAATTAACTAACGATGAGACGTTGTGATTCGACGTGTTATAGTATAGGTAGGTAGGAGAGTGCTCTTTTACGTCAAAGGAAAGATCACTGGAAAACTTTGTTCAACAAAACATTAGTCTATCGGGTATGATTGGGTATTTTTACGCTTAATGCTGCGTCCATGCGAATCCAAGAATTATGTTTTTAATAGTTTTTAAAGCATCCCTTATTGTAATAATAACTATGTCCCTGTCTACACACACATAGTGCATTTTCATTGCCGGTGCGGACTTGCATTTTCATACAAATGGCATAAAAATAACAGGGAACTGATAAAAATAATAAATATGAGATGTGATCACCTGCACAGAAAATTTACAGTGAAACATAGAACCTTCTCGTCTTTTTGAAGTCGGTTACAAAGAAAGATTAACTACAAGAACTGTAAATGCATTTAATATAATGGCATTTGATTCCCGATCGTACTAGAACAAGGACACCTCCCGACGAATTCTACGTAATTCATGGAAGAGGAGTCCTGTTAATAAAGCCCGGAAGTAAAACGCCGGAGTAAGTATGTTTAGCAGGTGCAATAGTATAAAGCGATGCAGTTTGTTGCCTACCAATAAACAATCGACCAGGCACGCCATTCCCGCGAAGCATCTACAAATCTAGATCGCGGTGCTATCCTACCCGCGACCCGGCTGCAAGAACGACACTAGTATGTACTTTAATATCTATAGGTAAGTAGCTAGCTACACCCGCTGCCTTGCTGGTTCATCTATACATACCAGCGGATATATCTATACAGCTACACCGCTACCTATACACACTCGCTGTGGTAGTTATGTGGGTATATAAGTTGGGCATTATGCGGCTGATAGCGGTGTTAACGTCCGTTCAGTTTTGCCAAGTCTTTGGTGTATTTTTGGAACGTGTCAATAAGTAAGTGTATATTAAAATTAGCCAGGACACGTCATCGTGAGTGAGAGTACCGGAGTGATTGAATTCGCTCTCGATGAGATTTTGCCGTTGAGATCGCCACGTGTTTTAGCGATACCAAAAAAGTTTACATATGCAATATAAATGATTAAATAAGAACATAAGCGCCGAAGTTTTTATTTATTTAATCTTTATTGCACAAAAGAACGAACTTATCGTACAAAAGGCGGACTTAATACCATAGGGCATTCTCTACCAGTCAACCATTGGGCTAAGCAGATAATTTATCTAGAATATCAGACGATATTTCTAGTCAGACGAAAGGTGCACATCATACTTTGGTCAAATTCCTCAATCGAGCATAAAGTTGGTCAAATCGATACAGGATGCTATTTTATTTGAGGATGCGTGAGATAACCGCGAAAATATTAGTTAAGAATGAACCCTGTCCCTGTGCAGTAGTTTTTATTTCATGTATCTAATTTACTATTATGTAGTATAGTACACCATAATTCCAAGTAAGTTAATCCATACTTAATATTATAAATGCGAAAGTGTGTCTGTCTGTCTGTTACCTCTTCACGCTTAAACCGCTGAATCGATTTTGATGAAATTTGGCATGGAGATAGTATAAGATCCGAGGAAGGACATAGGATAGTTTTCATCCTGGAAATTATCCCTAAAAAGATTGAAAAGTGAGTAAGTAATTCATGATGACATTGATGACCCTGTAGGAAATTTAATTATTAGACCAAAAGCACAATTGCTCTTACATTTGCTTAGGCGCTTTTAATAATCCTTTATTAATTAAGGTGATTAGGAGGATATCGATCGTGTTGTACGGGGTTGCTTCTATACTTCCAAGTTCCACGCGGACGTAGTCGCGGGCAAAAGCTAGTGGGTTATATAAAGCTCTCTTGAGAGCTATCGTATCGTAATTGAAGTATTCTTCCAGGATATTCAGTGCGGTAAATTATCAATACAACTGTAATAAACAAGTAAAGTAAGGTTTCTCACTAAATTGAAGTATATTTTTTATTCATAGATTTACAACTTATGCTATGGATATATGTTAAATTGTCGAGGTCATTGTATCCAACAATGGTAAAAAAAGATTGAACGGGATGTTCCAAGTGGAAATGGAACATCGTTGTAATGAGTTAATGTCTCTCGTAATACTAGTACGTTTCTATCAGAAAAGCTAAACAACTTACATTACTGTTTAAGAGCAAGTAACCAGCCAAACTAACTTTTTTTCCCTGGGCCGTTGCTGGTATATATTGATATGTCTATCTTTTGGGCCGCATTAGAAAAGACGTGCTCGAGACCAAGACCGCACACAACTAGACATTTACGCCACAAAACCTTATTCTAGTGTTTCTACCTCAGGGCAATTTGTTAACGCAGGCTTCAGCCCGCGAACTGCGAAAGGGGCGCGAACAATGTGTAAAGGTGTATTTTACCCTGCTTTCGCGCGATTCACTTCCTAATCTGGAGACGCCTTTACTTGATTAGTTATAGGGACACCTTTAACAAATAAAAATAGACATGGACATATCGGTGGAAAGCTGTCCTTTATTTGACGTCATGTCACTCAAGGGGAAGTTACAGAAATTGTGGCTGTCGAACGAATGATTACTTGATTAGGTTGCTGTTTTTGTTATAATTATGATTATATTTATGTTATATGTATTTATATAGATATTACGTAATATGTATTACATTGACTGTTTGCCTATCTCTCTCTCATTTGGTTTTTGCATTTTCATGTGTACTATTGTAAAGTTATCGTATTGTACATGTTGCTTGGTTTGTCTACCATTTACTTGTGTTTAATACTCATTCACTTGAAGGTTAATTGGAAGAAATCCCTTAGAGGGATAGGTTCGCTTTTGTACATGCTTATTTTTTGCAATGTATTTCTTGCTATTGTGTACAATAAAGTGTTTAGATACATTACATGCAAGCAATTAATCTAAATTATTACTTTTGCTATTCATAATTTATTTATTTTTAAGGATGGCTAATCGCAATAAAAAAACAATCAAGAGAAGAAGTCCTCGAAAAGAAAAAAATATATTGTTGTTACAAACGAGTTAGTGATTGTATTTTCAGATATTTTGGTATAACTAAAATGATTAATAAAACATTTACTTTCTTTTAATTTCCAGTAGGCAATTTCATCAACAATTTTTGACGACGCGTTTGGCTCGGTTTGTAGACACCTGCCTACTGAGCGGGCGGTCCCGGGATCGAATCCCGGCCAGGGCAAATATTTGTGTTATGAACTCGAATATTTGTGCTTGGGTCTTGGTTATTCTATGTATTTAAGTATATATTGATCTATATAAGTACGTATATCATCATCTAGTACCCATAACACAAGCCTTCTTGAGCTTAATTTGGGAGTAGATCGATTTGTGTGAGGTTGTCCGATATTTATTATTATTATTTATTATAAATATTATTTTTTAGCACAAGTAACTAATTTTGGTGTAGATGTACAATTTTGGTGGCCAAAAAATCTAAATGGCAGTCTAAGTGGCAGGCAAATTACTAAAATAATAATAACTTTATAACTATTATGTATAACAAAGGGCCATTACTACACAATATTGGTTATGATTTTATTCGTATTATTGATATGTATATAATTTTGACTCTAAATTAAAAATAAAAAAAGCCACCAAAATTAGGTAATTTTTAAGCTTGTTGCAATTCACCCTGAAACTATACATTTGTAATATAATCATAAAAAATATAGTCCTTTTCAAATATCATGTTTGGTGAACCTGGTTATATTAAGTTTTCACCTCATTTGTATACGGCGCCATACGCATCAGGTGCAAACTTAACCAGGCCAGTTAAGATGGCATAAGTCTACACAAGAAGGTAGGAAACTACGAAAGTGTGCTAAAGGTTCTGAGTACCTATCGGCAGGATAAGTTCGGGCCGTTAATATTAATGTGGTCCGATTATTATTTATCGTATGGCGATTTATGGCACACTGGTTTCTGGTCCGAAAATGGTTACATTCAACTAAAAAAAAACAAGTGGCATATACAAGATTTATGTTCTTCGTACATACCTTATTAATTAGTCATCGGATCTGTATTTACGTTTAACCAACATTAAGTAAATTAAATTTGCTGTGAGTTTGCCCCAAACTGCGTGTACAATTTCTTACCCTGTATTTTCGTCACCGTTCTTCGAGTTGGCGAGGCTCATTAATCGATTTTATTAGCGATTGATGACCTAACATACCCAGAGGTTAATTCTACGGAACCTATGCGGGGGTAGCGACGGCGGTAATTACTGGAAGGTGGTAGGTTCTAAGTAATAACTAGGTTTAAAGTACTACTTGAAAATAGACATGCTAACGTTTATTAGTGTGCACATAGAGTCAAACGGTTTATCGACGTTGGCCTCAAGTGTAGTAGACGAGGTATTCAATCTGTTTAATGGATTTGATAATGGAATGTTCAATACTAGGTAACTCACTCCGCAAAGGAGAAAACATCTTCAGTTTGTTACATCGCAGTCGGGTAAAAATAATGGATGATGATCATTCTCATATAGTATAATTTGCTTCAGTTATTTAATTTGTCAATATCTTTATTTTCATTGGGTAGGTATACCATAACGTACCTCGGAAGTGCGTGAGGCGCGTTTCACAGCAGATTATGTGCGAGAGATGTGTTTGTTAAGAACGAATGGAATGAGTGAGGTAAATGAAGTGATTCTGTTGGTTCTTAACATACACATCCCTCGCTACGTATCCTCGCACATCACTGGTGGAAGCGCAGCTTTAGACGTAAAATGATTCGTCTCTATAGCGCTGCGCCCGCGTTAGGTGTGCTAAAAGCTTTACAGCGGAAATGGCCTTTAATCTGGCTTTCACTCAGTGTATGACGTCGTATATGGTTCAGGTGCAAGTGAATACTTAGCTATTCAGAAATCACAATGTCTTAACTAATAAATACAATTCGTAATCGAATGTTATAAGTCTATTGATTCCTGGCCCGACCTGCACGTGATAGAGATTTTAAGAATGCACAAAATCTTTATTTCAATTGTGCCAATATGTGCAACCAATCCATGAATTTGTGTCATCGGTTATGGACTTATGACTATGCAAAGCAAATTCCTTAATGTGTTCCACTTGGTTCCCGACTTATAAGTAGTCAGGCCACCCCTTCAGTCGGGTCTTGTGCAAAATCAGACTTTCAATATGATCTGGCGGTCGGGCTAGGAAGTATGTTTCTTGGCCAAAACACCTACAAACTCGAGAACTGATGAGGCACGAATTCCGGAATTGATGGCACAAATTGGCATAATTAAAATAGGGAATGTGTGCATTCTTAAAATCTCTACCGCGTGGTGGACGGGCCAGGAATCATCACACATACATGCCAAAATGTTTACCATAGTCGCGTGGCGTCAAACAAAAACTCAGGGCAAGTCAGGTAGATTTCGCTTACTTTCGCTGCAATAGCAAGAGAAAATGGTGCCCAATTGTCCGGAACTGGGCAAGCCGGTGGGAATCGGGATGTATGGTTGCCACGCCACTTATACCGTATAAAATTCCCGAGATGGGACTACAGTTACTGACACCTCCTCTCTACCATCTGTCCTGTTTACATCACGATAAGCTACAGTATCTTAAATCTCCACGATGAGTCTAGTTGAACGACGCAGCATCAGAGATCGATATCCTTTGTCTCTCTGCTCGCATTTATTGCTAACGAAAGAGTAGGTGTAAGAACCAATCTTTTTCTAATAATCTTTCTTCTGACGTAATCTGATAAACGGAAAAAGATGTGCTTTATGCTCTGAGGCAATTTAAAGGCTATCACGGTTATGTTTATCGTCGTATAAAAGCATCCGCCCCTCTCGCACTTATCATATTTGTCAGGTAAAGACGAGTGCTTCTTCCAAAGCTCCTCTTCCTCTATTAACAAACTGAAAATGTCCAACAAATATATGATTTGTGGAATCATCATCGGACATCGAACGAATAAAAAGTCCATAATGGATTAGCGTCATCTGTGTTAGTTAGTGTCTTTGTACATGACTTTTTAAATGAGCTAACGACACGCGTTCGTGATACACGCGTCAGATGGGCGTCGTGTGCAAGGGCCTTTATGTCCGTGCTCTATTGGTTCATCTTTTATTATATTGTGTATCGCATCAATGACTAGCAGATGCGTTGGTTCTGGTTCGAAACTGACCTAGGTGAAGACATTTCAGAGATTGATCATAAATTCATCTAAATTATATAGCACAATCCACTTCATCAACAAATGTCATCTAATATCGCGAGATAAGATCCGTAAAGTCATATTAGCGTCCAACACAATCTTACAATATTTTCTATTACGTCAACAGTAGGTAACACTGGATGTGTCTATTACAAAATGTCTTCAACATTTCGAATAGACACAAATGACAAAACTGCGCGTCGTGAATCTGAAATAGTTGATTGTTGTTATATAATGATAAAAAAAATTATACGTTATGATATAATTTTCATTCATGTTTTACGAGCTTTTTGATTCAGCGAAGTAAGCTGAAACAGAACATATACCCGACTGAACCGTAATTTGACACACTTATTCAAGTTAGGTGACAAGTTAAGTTATGAACGTTATGATAAAATCGAGCAGGTCTTTTAACAAGAAAAGAAGGTTGCCCCATACTCCTAATGTTACCACCTTCTGTCCCCATTATGAGACTGTGGCTTCGGTGGGTTAACAAAAATCTACCGGGTCAGACTCGTTACATCGGTCTCGAGAAACAGTTGACGTTTTTTGCAGCCGGGTAAAACAAGAATCGGCAACAAAAGCTAGTGTTAAAATATGGTGTTTAAGGGTACTGAATCAAAAACATTATAAGTTTTTTTTAAACCAACAGGCGAATGCTCGCGGTGGGGAGCACTCTAACAGAAACTCGTAATATTTAAATGTTTTCTTCTACTTAATTAGATATATACCTAGGTGTGGACAAGAAAAGTGAAACTATTTTTAACCCTTATTGTCATTGTGAAAAGCGCGTAAAAAGTAGGTATGTTTTTTTTTCAATTCCCTAGTTCAGGGAATAGTCACTTTGCTATGGAAACAAACTCTATGTCTAATTACATTCGTATTATAGGTTTATCCAGCGACATGGAAAGACAATTAAAACATTTCAGTGAAAATTTTAAGACAATGCAATATTATATAAAATGGATGGAGCCAGAGCTCGGCTCCGGCTCTATCACCAGATCAGCTGTCATGGAAAAACAACGCAAACCGTACGAGCGCTTTACGTTTTTGCATAAACGTCAAGTGCTCGTTAAGTAGAATGAAATGAGTTCAAAGTTGATGGGGTTGCGTCGTTTGATTACAGATTTCCATGACAGCTGCACAGTCATCATATCATGATAATGGAAATTTGTGACACTGGCGCCAACATCATCTTGTAACGACACAATGTCAACGATCAAAACCTTTATAAGTCGAACTATTACAAGTGTTTTTTCAATCTCTGTTGATTTTGGACTAGGTACTTCTTATTTTTTTTCTACATGGTGTTACTGTCAATTGTTTCACAGCTTGGCTTACAAAGTTAAAAAATCTATGAATGCAGCATTTATTGTTTTATATCAACAACTGTACTAGAAGTCACCGCGCTCATTTCTACGTGCTTTAGAAAATAGTAAAATAACAATTTGCGCCGACTGGTCGGTCGAGTTCAGGCTGGGACAGGACTGGTTCATTGTTCGAAAACACACTTAGTACGCGGCTTTCACCGATGCACGACGTCACGGTAATGGCATAGCGCACTCCTAGACTGATAGGGTACCTACGTGATCCAATTTGGCTGCCCACGTTTTAGATCGGGCCCAATGTTTGTTGTACGTATTTATGTACCTAGTTGGTTACTAAGTTATGTTACTGTATTAATCTTTATCTACATAAAATATACCAACGAAAGTTGAATAAACTATATATTAAAATGAAGTACACACAATCAGGATTTACATTTGTCAATATCATTCAAAATGGCCTCCTTGGGCCTGAACACAGGCCTTGAAACGACGAGGCCAGTCATCAATAGCGGCACGCACGGTTTTCATATCTAATTCCGTCACTGCCTTAACTATGGCCTGCTTGAGGGAGTCAAGATTTGTGTGGGGTTTAGCACAGGCTTTCTCCTCAATAACCTGCCATATGGCATAATCCAGGGGGTTAAGGTCCGGGCTGGAGAACGGCCAGTCTTCGTGGGCAATAAAGCCAATTTTGTTCCTTCGAAACCAGACTTGACTTGTTTTTGCCTTATGTGCAGGAGCTGAGTCCTGTTGAAAGATCCATGGCTGGTTTTGAAATAGGGCACGGCTTAAAGGCTTCACTATTGGTTCGAGAACGATTTCCTTGTAAACTTTAGCCCCAGTTTTCACACCTTTTTCACAGAAACGTACCTGTATGACACACCCAGCTAAATCATCACATAAGAGGGATGATGGCCTCGTTGCACTCTAGGAACAGCCTTACTCGCCTTTTGACTGTTTTTTGCATATACTCTGTCATTCTGGCGGTTACAACATTATTCAATGGTAAAAAAAAAACATCTGTAAATAGTATTTTTCGGTGGCCATTTTGTGCGTACCGCTTCAGTATGACGCGACTTCTCTTCAGCCTCATAGTCTTCAATCGTCCATTAATCAAATGACCTTTTCGTCTGCGGTAAGCGTGTAGTCCAAGGTCTTCATTGATAACTTTTTTTAGGGGGTTTCTCTTCACAGACATCTGAAGTGCCAACAACTTTTGCTTCCGGAGGGGATTTCTTGCGACTCTCGCCTTCGCTGCCTTAATTAGTGCTGGGGTCCGAACGGTGCGTGGTCTTCCAGACCTCTTGCGGTCATCGAAGCTCAGGGTACTATTGTACCTATTAATTGCGCGATAAACGAATTGTTTGTTGGTTTTGAGATTTTGAAGCAACTTTCAAATCATGTTCGGCGGGTGCATTTGTGCAATGCAATTACAGCGACACGATTCTCTTTTAGTCCATTATAATTACGACGTGATAAGTGTTATGTATGGTATAAAATTATAGCTCACAAATCCACCATATTGTGCCATTTTTTATTTTTTCGGTAGCATTTGTTTTAACGCAAAAAAAGAAGTTGCAAATCGAGTAACAGAACTTAGTAACCAACTAGGTATACCTTCGTAGGTTATGTAAACACGATATTTACACAATATCGTGTTTAGTTTAGATAACCTTAGAAGACAAAACACTCATAGATTTAACGAGTTTTCTCAATATTTTCACGTTTTTTTAATCCTTACTAAGATAGTAAGGATTAAAAAACAGTCTGGAACAGACATATTTACACAATCATAACATAGGTAATCCCAAAATGAAATAATTCGTCAAGGTATTTGTATTAATTTTGTAGATCAGAATGGTAATCTGACATAATCTTTGTATTTTGTAATGAGTTTATTTAAATAGTGACAAAACTATGAATGAAGATGTGGGGTGGTTAGCATAGTATTATTTTAAAAGTAAAAGTACTATTTAATACATATAAAATAAGGCTCAAAATTGAATGTTGCACTTCATGCAATTTAGTTTATTGCATTTGCGGAGTCCAGTTCAGACAATTAGTGGTCAACTTGTGCTAACCTTTATTGGTACTTAATTATTATTATTGTGTTATATATCTAATGCAATAATATCTAGAGTATTAAGTTAGATCATAGAATAAAGTTCCTAATCCAAAATAAAACTTAACAAATATACTATGACTAATGAAGTTGTCTGATATATTTATGTTATTTTATATAAACTATATACAAAGTAGCTATAATTTAGTTATCATTTTGGAAAAACATGCAGATCTAACATATTTGGGAAGATTACTTAGATAATATTTTCTATTCTAATAATAACAATAGTACATTTTTGACTTCATTAGTAATAAAAAAAAAACTGTTAACAACATTTGTTGTCTAAATAAAATAAATCTCTCTTTTTCACGATAAAGAATGACAACTTTGATTGGTACTTAAGGTAATTATTAAGGTTCTTGGAATGAGATGATTATTTAAATAATGAATCTACTTATTAATTTTATTTTTATTAATTTATTTTAGTGTGCAATGGAGTGTAATTGTGTAATTAAACAGGAATTATAGACTATACTGACTTGATATCCACCTTTTTAAGTTAATAGACAAATAACAATATAGGTAAAATTGGTAACTAACAAAACCAAGCAATGTTTACATTAGTTTAGCTCGCTTTGTGACTTTAATTCTTGTGGGCAACATTTGGTTATCACCATACTGTTACTTTGGTATAATGGAAGACCTATCTACATATTTTTTGATCATACCTAAATGCAATGAAGTTTACGAATAATCACACAACCATATGAGTTCTACTGTAGCTGGACCCTTTTATTATTTAGTTAGATACATTATAAAAATATTTTATATTATTCAAAATACTAGATTGCATAGTATTGAGGGTTCAATACTGTACACAAGCCAATAGTTAAAAAGGAGGTTACATACAAATGGCAATAATGACAGGTCAATGAACTCTGACTTTCACTTGGCTAAAGGCTACAAGTATTATTAAATAAAATAGTATAGCAACACTTATTCTAGTACTAGATCTTGTCTAGTCAAACCAGTTTGGGTTTTGATGACATTTGGCAATTTTAGGATATATATAAGAAAAAAAGTGTCATAGAATGTTGGTCATAAAAAATACTGATGCCTATATGTGTGATAAGTAAGTACATCATTTAATTCACCTATCAGAAGCTGTTTAAAATAAAGCAACTGAAAAAAGACAATGGTTGGTATATATATCTTGTCTAACATAGTTTTGGTACTCAACACAGTTAAGATATATGTGTGGCTAGCCTATTCATGAAAGATACTTTTGATTTTGTTTCTATAAATGAATAAATTTGTATGTTAAGGATAGGAACTAACATTGTATACATATGATATTGAAATTAGATTTTTAAATAACCAAGCAGAATTCTGTGTTAAGACTATATCAGAAGGAAAACTTATAGTATTTCCTTAAAATTTACATAATTAGGACTTTGATACACTAGCTGGTTATATTGGTTTGATTGAAGTTCAAAATATGTCAAAAAAATATATTTGAACTCAATAAATTGAATACATTATTTCCAAAAAATCAACCACATGAATATTATACACTCACAAGGCATGCAGTTCATGACACTGAACTAAGTAAACAAAGGTTTAAAAGAAATACTATAAAAAAACACTATATGTAACTACTTGATAAAAGTGGTTAAATGGTAAACAGACCTAGGAAAACATGAATATTATTCTTATTAAAATTAGCACCTTACTTCTATGAGTTTATCTAAGGTGTAACGTAATAAAAACCTAACTATACACAATGGCATATTGACATAGAGTAACGCACGAGACATGATGAGAAGCGTAAAGGGAAGAGCTTATTAACATTCCGCGCGCGAGCTGACACGAGGCCCGCCCGGACCGCGGCATCAGACAAGCCACCGGTCCTTCCGACACTAACCACCTTAACTCACAGACAACCTCCCAACAGAGCGAAAAACAACAACACGCGCCTACAAATCCCAAACGACATCCTGATGCGACCCCCAAGCCCCTACATTCATCAGCTCAGACTTCCGACTCCACAAACTCACATGAAATTGTTTTGACAACATCCAATATAACCTAAAATCTTGTGTCAAAACCGTCCAAACTTCGTCAAATAATCCCGAAAAACCATATTCACGATTAGGTAAGTGATGCTCCTCCATGCCTAACCACCCGCACTCAGTACGCAAGCCGATACAATAATACCTAGATGCAAATGCTAATGTCCTATTTGACGAAATTTAGTATAAATATAACTTTCCCGCAAACACCATATAACTTTGCTTGAATTCGCGTAAAAAGTCTTGTTTTGATGGTATATTGAGCATACAGAAGGGATATAACATTAAGTAATTAATGCGAGCGATTAATGAAGGTACGACAATCAAAGCAAAGCACCGCTAGTCGGCTGGCGGTGAACCGGCGAAGCTACAACAAAAATAACCAATTATTACTACTTACCGCCGACTCTGTACATATTCGCAGCCATTTTTTATACACAATCACTATTCATTAACACTTTAATAATCTACATCTGACACAATTATTAACTATAACACTATGTAATTGAGCTTTTACAATGTTTTTCATCACGTTAACTCCGGACGCCTTTCGCTGATCGCCATTTTCTTTCACACTACTAATTTGGCCAGTGCGTGCGCAGTCGCACTTTTTAGCGTAAACTTCCTGCTCTTAAAACAAAGCAATGACATGTTCTTAAATTATTATTCACTTATTACATCAAAACGACGGTGTAGTAAAATTAAAACACGAAATATTTTACAAATCATGTCCCTAATTGAAATATAATTTACTATGCCCTAAAAATAAAAAAAAATATTTCATTCAATAACGTTTCGTCATTTCTACACGCGACTGAACGTAATGATACATAAAACAAAAAGCATAACAAAAGCGTATTTTACGCTAATATTGTACCAAATTTATAAATATTTTAAATAAGTCTTAATATTTATTATAAATTGTATTGATAGTTATTTTTTTATATTCAGTAAAAAATATGTTTATAAAACAATTGTACGAAAATCTTGGAACGGAACGTATTCATTAATAGAAACAATAAGGCACGCTCGTTTGTCTATGATATTCTTTCTTTAGTCTATGAATGAACCACAGACAAAGAATGCTTGTTTCTTTTTTGGGGGTGTAGTGAGGCAATGATGTTAAATTTAATGTAATATGGATTAAATATTTTATCGGAATAATCTTTTAAGTATTACGTTTTGTTAAAATAATATTTACTTAAATTATTTAAAATATAGCATACAATTTAATTGATAGCAATTTGTTTTCACATTGCGTTTTCATAAATGACGTGGCTGAAATGACAGCTGTTTTGTCTTTGGTTGGTCTTGACAATTGCCAAATCAGCCAGACTCGTCCGTCTGCTGGAAATTCCTATAAAAATCTAATATAATTCGATTTTCTGAATGGGTGTCTAACTAGATCATAGCATTTCACTTATGTGCCTAGTCTTAGGTCCCTGCATGTCTTTCTGGTACGTAAAAAGTGTTAAAATCGTTAAAAGGTGTGTTCTTAAGTGGATACGTGTTATGATGGTGTTTTTGTAATATTCTGTTCGTAGATCATAGACATGGCTACGTACGAAGAGTTCATTCAGCAGAACGAAGACCGAGATGGCATACGGTTCACTTGGAACGTGTGGCCGTCGAGTAGGATCGAAGCTACGCGGCTGGTGGTCCCCCTGGCCTGTTTGTACCAGCCGCTGAAAGAACGCCCGGACCTACCTCCTATCCAGTACGATCCGGTCCTATGCACCCGGAACACCTGCCGTGCAGTACTGAATCCCATGTGCCAGGTTGATTATAGAGCCAAATTGTGGGTGTGCAACTTCTGTTTCCAAAGAAACCCTGTAAGTACTCCTTTACCTAATCTGTCTAGTCCTTTTTAACTTCCAATTTGATTTCGTAAACTATAATTCTTATTAACTGTATTCTAAAAAACTAAACTAAAAAATAATAGAGTAATTAGTCAACTATGAGTCTGAAATTTTATATCCTTTTGTGCATACAAACTGTACTATGTCAAAAATTAGGCAATTAAATTTAAGCTCAATGAAATTTTCAGATAGACTTTAAATGCTTCGCACCTATCAGTGCTTTGGCATACCAAAGGATATAGAAATATAGTGAAACTAGTTTTTATTAACTCTGATAAATTGTGGACACCCTGCATGACATTAGAATAGAATAGAATAGAATATATTTATTTGTCAAACATAGGTACAAAGTATTGCAGTATTGTAAGCATTTTTTTTTGTTTTATGTATGACAACACACTACTCACACACTGATCAATGCAATCACTTAACAAGTTTCAATATGGAGCAACACTTGATAAGTATGGCAATAAATAGTTCATGGTTAAGTAAGTGGGCATTTTAGCTTCTAAGCCATATTTTCTAAGAGTTGAAATGTTTTCCAGCATTTGATGTATTAAAATCTGAGTTAGGAAGATTTTGAAGTAAAGGTGCATCTATGTGTTCAACAAAGCGCAAAATTGTGTCTTCTAAACTACATTTTCAATTTCAATGAGGTTCAAAAACATTATACATTTCATTATCTTTCTCTGCTTCCTCATGACTGAGGGTAAAATACTTTATTTTTATTTGACAGTTAGGGTAGGTAATAATTTAGGCTTGCTCCTTGGGTTATAGGATGCTTCAACATTTTTATTTAAGACTAGCTGTGCCCCGCGGTGTTACCCGCTCATCCCACGGCAACACTAAATTTATTCGGGATGAAAACTATCCTATGTCCTTCCTCGGATCTTAAACTATCTCCATGCCAAAATTCATCAAAATCGATTCAGCAGTTTAAGTGTGAAGAGGTAACAGACAGACAGGCACACTCTCCATAGTTATATATAGTATAGTAATATAGTATGGATTAATAATAATAATCCAGGCAGTGCTCGTCGACATCACCATCCCCCATTACGAGAACCTCGTGAAGGCCGAGAAGGACAAACTCAGCAAGTACCTTGACTTGGCTCACGAGGTGATCGCCATGTGGGATGTTGACTCGACGATCATTGTCCCGATAGTCGTTTCGGCGAAAGGTCTTATAGCGAAGAGTCTCGAAAAATATCTTAAGAGACTCTCGCTAGGTGGCTGGATCAAGGGCCAGATACAAAAGGCGGTACTCCTGGACACGGCGCGCATCGTCAGGAGGTTCCTCTCTCTGCAGCCCTAACCACCGGTAGCCTGGGCCATGCCCCGCTGCCAGCGGCACCCTAGGTTACGTTTATTTTAGAATGTGTTTATATTTGTAATGTATTTTTTATATTTTACTTTTTATATAAATTTATTGTAAAAAAAAACCTAGCCTAAGTATAAAAATGAATAAAGGGAATAATAATAATAATTAATGACCGATGAATTACGATAATAATCAAAATTTATTTCTGTTTACCTCTTCTTTAATATGATTATTTCTATTTTCCAGTTCCCTCCGCAATATGCTGCTATTTCAGAGCTCCAGCAGCCAGCCGAGCTCATCCCAAACTTCTCCACCATCGAGTACACAATCACACGGGCACAAACAATGCCGCCCATCTACCTGCTTGTGGTCGACACTTGCATGGATGAGGAGGAGTTGGGAGCCTTGAAGGATTCACTTCAGACTTCACTTAGTTTGATGCCACAGAATGCACTAGTTGGTCTTATTACATTTGGGCGTATGGTACAGATTCATGAATTAGGTAAGGAACTTGTTCATTTTTATTCTTGAATTAAAATATTTTTATTTGTCAATTGTTTGTAACGGTACAGGTCAAGGTGCCACCAGAATGTCAAAATTTGTCTCGGACATGGCCTTAGAATGCAAAACCCAAGTTACAAAATATTATCATACCAAAAATCGCCGTCATACGTTTATATGCAGTTACGTTAGAAACTTACTTACTCCTTGGCACAGTGACTTATATGTCATAATTCTTCGAGTTTGGTCACTTTTTGCATTATTAAAATAAAATGCCTGGATGCTTTCTGCACAACTACAGTAATTTCTAGCTCCTGTTCTAATATGTCATTTTCAGTGCTCACATTATGCTTGCACTGTAGACTCTTTCACTAATAGAATATATCTCTGTTTTCCAGGTACAGAAGGCATATCCAAATGCTATGTTTTCAAAGGTACCAAAGACTTGACGGGCAAGCAAATCCAAGAGCAATTGGCAATAGGTCGCGTCAACGCGCCCAACGCGCAGCAGCGGCCCGGCGCGCCCGCGCCCCCGCCGCCCGCGTCCCGCTTCCTACAGCCTGTGCAGCAATGCGATATGGCCTTGACTGATCTACTCGGAGAACTAGGTCGAGACCCCTGGCCGCTCGGTGTAGGCAAGCGCCCCTTAAGAAGCAGCGGTGTAGCTCTGTCGCTTGCTGTCGGACTACTTGAAGTCACCTACCCTAACACTGGAGCTAGAATCATGATGTTCCTTGGTGGATCATGCTCCCAAGGCCCCGGTCAGGTCGTGAATGATGAGCTGAAGCAGCCGATCCGTTCGCATCATGATATTCACAAGGATAATGCCAAGTATATGAAGAAGGCTATCAAGCATTATGAAGCTTTGTCATTCCGATCGGCGACGAATGGTCACTCGATTGATATTTATTCCTGTGCTTTGGATCAAACTGGTCTAATGGAGATGAAGCAGTGTTGTAATTCAACTGGGTAAGCAACCATCTTCTAACACATCATTTTTATAAATTTTCAATATGATCAGGCAGGATAGATAGGAAAAAGTGCTTATCGAATCTGTTGGACTATTTATAGTATCAATCAGTATTTTACTATGTATTTTTTAACCAATAAGAATGATAGGAATGAGAAAGTTAATAAGACATACTTATTCTGCATGTAATAAAATTAACCTAAATTTAATGATGCTAACCACTGTTTGGGTCTAGGTCACTCAATATGTATTAATCGTTTTACAGCGGACACATGGTGATGGGTGACTCATTCAACTCTTCACTCTTCAAACAGACCTTCCAACGAGTCTTTGCAAAGGATCAGAAGAATGACTTTAAAATGGCATTCAATGGCACTTTGGAAGTCAAATGCAGCCGGGAATTGAAAAGTAAGTCTATAGTGCTTTGATATTAAGAGTTAGAGTATTAAGAGTTTCAAGAATTAGAAAGTGTACCTATTATATCATTGTTTTGTCACTTGACATGTGTTGACATGTGTTAACATTAGAATTTTAAAAACAGTTCAACAACAATTAATTCAGTAAATAAAGAAGTTTGACCTTACAAACGGTCCGGTAGTTTTGAATTTTTTATATGTTGTCTAGGATGGTTAGCCAGTGTTTAAAATGCAAAATGCACAATTCCCCCCCCCTCCGCGCCCGCCGCCATATTGAGAAAACCGGCACGTTCTTCATATTTTTGCTCATATCTTCCTTTAGGAGCATTTTAGGTAGAAGAAAGCTGAGACAATGTTATAGAGAGATAAATTTACTACATTCTCCATTTTATATTTTGTTTCTAGGACAGATAGTTACGGAGATATGCACATTTAAAAAAACGTAATAAATCGCAATTTCCAACTCAAAAACAAACTTCTGGATTATATCTTCATTTAGGAGCATTTTAGCTAGGACATGTAGAAAATGTAGTAAATTTAACTCTCTATAACATTGTTTTAGCGTTTTTCTAGCTAAAATGCTCCTAAAGGAAGATATGAGCAAAAACATGAAGAACGTGCCGGTTTTTTCAATATGGTGGCGGGCGCGGAGGGGGGGGAATTGTGCATTTTGCATTTTAAACACTGACTAACCATTTTAGACAACATATAAAAAATTCAAAACTACCGGACCGTTTGTAAGGTCACACATAGTACTTTAGTCTCTATTCACCTAATTAAATCAGGCGTGGTGCAATTTGATATACATTTTTATCAACCTCTTTATCGATAATAAATCGATAACAATAATATTATGCTGAGGCTGCGTGTAGTTTCTTTTTCGAACCCTAAATTTAATTTGTACTCTTGTGTATTAAAAATTTTCAAAGTTCGAGTCTAAATATTCTTTATTCAAGTAGGCCTAACTACAAGCACTTTCAAATCGTCAGTAACAGAGATCAGAGCAATTTATTGATAGGATTACTAGTAAAGAAAAGTAAAATCCCAAAAAGGATCGTCAGCAAATAAAGAAAAGGAGCCTAGAATGTTATATATTTATTGTCTTTATTTCAGTAAGCGGCGCGATCGGTTCGTGCGTCTCCCTTAATGTGAAGGGTCCGTGCGTATCGGATCAGGAAGTCGGCATGGGTAGCACCAGCCAATGGAAGCTGTGCACCTTCACACCGAGCACCACCATGGCCATCTTCTTCGAGGTGAGTGTTCACCAAGTTGCCAAGGTGTCCTTTAATCAGATGTGTTTTTTGGATACGCTACCTATATTATATTCAGTCAGGCTATTTGGATTTTTATATTTTGTTTTTATTTGGGTACAGTTTCCGAGATATTGAGTATTGTATCGTGGCTGTGTCGCTGTGACGTCATTAGATGAATTCGCTATGTATGATGATACTATTAGTATAAGTGTGATGCCGTCACGCGCCGTACGACAATATCGTAAATTCAAAACTATTCGCTTGGTTTAAATGAAACAAAAACAAATCCATTTCTACGCATATAGGCTATATGGTCATACAATTTCAAATGATTTAACAGTCCCAGTGATATTCTCCATTCAGCATCATCATCATATCAGCCGATAGCCGTCCACTGCTGGACAAAGGCCTCCCCCGAAGTTCTCCACAACGGTCGATCTTGCGCCACCCGCGAGCCTAACCAGATCCCAACCATTCTCCATTATGGCTCATTATTATCCGTTCAAAAATGCTGATTGTTTTAGATATTTTTATTTATGATCAAACATATTATCAATGTAACTACTTAGAACAGGGCTATTGAGACGTATTTGTATATATTTGAAACCTACAGTTTGAATTTTTCATTGATAATTTTTGTTTCAAAACTACTCGAAATTGTAAAAATCACGCAGAAAACTGTTGCTTTCAACTTTTTTTCAAGCTTTAAAAAGGTCATAATATGAATAAAATAGGATTTTAAAAGGAATAAGCCCACTTATGTGGTGCGAAGTGCATTGCGTGCTAGATGAGTTTGTTTGTCTGACGGTGTGTCTCCGTTACAACATTAACATTATTATTATTATGTATACTAAGTTAATCAGCATGCTTGGTTATATACTGTAAGTGTTGATTGTAAACTTATAAATAAATAAAAAATAATAAAAACAGGTGGTGAACCAACACGCGGCGCCGGTCCCGCAAGGCGGGCGCGGCTGCGTCCAGCTCATCACACAATACCAACACTCTAGTGGGCAACGTCGCGTTCGTGTTACCACCGTCGCACGCAAGTGAGTACAAATAATCTCTCTCTAGTTATTTTTTTATGGATTTGACGCCGCGCTACTATGAAGAACTCAGAAACATGTCGCGTTCTGTCAATGTTTCTTTGTTTTTAGGGTTCTGTACCCAAAGGGTAAAGACGGAACCCTATTACTAAGCCTCCGCTGTTCGTCGGTCTGTCAGGCTGTATCTCATGAACCGGGACAGCTAGACAGTTGACATTTTCACAAATGATGTATTTCTTTTGCCCCTATAGCAACAAATACTATGCATGATAAAATAATAATCATTAACACTTCCGACACCAACAACCCGGTAGCCGGGCGCTCTGCTCGTAGTAAGTTTTCGTTACATACGGTTTTTCCCATGTTATCGGCTACGAGCGTAGCCCGTAGCGCTACACTGTAGCGAATGTGTTAAGTGGAGCTCCCATACAAAAATAGAGGGTTTTCGATTATATTGCGTTCGACGAGCATTTTCTCATGAACCGTAATATATTCAGTAGAAATTTTTACAGTGTATATTTTGTTACCGCTTTAACAACAAATAATAAAAATACAAAGAATACAAAGTCCCATACAAAGAACGTGTTTTTTGCTCTATATTGGTACGGAACCCTTCGTGCGACTCCGACTTGCACTTGGCCGATTTTTAACTACTTATCGTCATGGGCAGTGATCGTTATGAACGTGCAATTTTCGTGGCAAAGTGTATGGTTGACAGAAAAAGCGAATATTCACTTATTTATTTTCTAGTTTTACACAATCACTATAAAACAAATACTTGCCTACATAGGATTACATCTCTAGATAATAAATAGTGGTTGACTGGTAGAGAATGCCTAAAGGCATTAAGTCCGCCATTTGTACTTTTTTTTTTGTATTGTGCAACAAAGTTTAAATAAATAAATAAATCTACACTGTACAAAACCTTTTCCGCCCTAAATATTTTTTTTAAAACAATATACGTCAAAATGACATCAATTTGTCATACATAAACATATAACTGCACCTCTAGCACAACTTGACACGCGACTTTCTCGCGCGAGATTTGCTACCTATCCCTTTCTGTACGGTATCGTGTGAGAGTGACGGGTGATGCTATGTCGTGTGACATGAGTCACGAACCATAGTTGTGCTAGACGGGCTGCAGCTGAACATTCGATAACATTACGCAAAGTGTTTATTTTAATCTAAATAAAGGCACGTCGTATCTCGAGTTGATGATAAATAACAACTAACTAACTAACTAACTAACTGAGCGCAACGACCCAAAGTGGATCTTGGCCTCCGACACCAGATCACGCCACGCTCCACGATCCTGAGCCAGCTCTCGCCAATTAAGGATGCCTAGGTCCCTGAGATCTTTTTGGACTTCATCACTCCAGCGATATCTAGGCCGTCCTACGGGTCTGCGACCACTCGGTCGTCCCAAATAAGCGGTTTTTGCGGCGCGATCCTCTCCCATTCTCTCAACGTGCCCGAGCCTGCGGTCTCTCCTATAATATTAGGCTCCCGCACTAGATCTTCGATCTCTTTATTCTTTTTCAGTCTCCAGCTTCCATCTTAGCATAGCATTCACGTTATTATGGCAGGCTGAATGTTATAATTATTGTGAATTGTTGTTACTAATATAGTTTTTTAAGTTGATTGTAACTAACCATATATGGGTTTATACCCAAATATTTTTTTCAATTCAATTCAATAAAAGTTACGTGCAATATTTTAATAGCTTAAATTACCTTCCCGTGACTTCTGTCAACGTCGAATGGTCATTTAGTTATTTAAAATGGATTTTTCCAATTGTAGTGAACGACTGACGTCAAAATCTGTTGAACAAATTTTAGTAGTTTATTCAGCATAATTGCAGAAGTGATAGTAAATATGTATATAAATGTTATAATTCGTGAAATATAATAATATTTAAAATACTTGAGTATTTATTTTTTTGTCAACCATACTTTGCCACCAATTCAGCACGTTGATAACGATCACTAGTCATGGGTGTTGTTTTTGTGATGAAAATGTCAAATAGATCCTAAACTTTCTTAACCTCATGTGTGATTGAATAGTTTGATAGGATAGTATAGTCTTTATTTTAGCAACATTAATGCTTTTTCAGTCAGATACGGGAGAAAGTGTAAAGGGTCGGAACAAGAATTATACCTATATTTCTAACGTGCTTTTGTGTGATTAAATCGAATATTTGTTCCTGGGTCATGGATGTTATCTATATATGTATTTATATGTTATGTATATCGTCGTCTAGTACCCATAGTACAAGCTTTGCTTAGTTTGGGACTAGGTCGATTTGAGTAAGATTGTCCCTTAATATTTATTTGTTTATTTTTCTCAAACATGCAATGAAATATCGTCAGAACGTGCGTTAAAACAGGCTTCGAGTGTCACGTTTCTGGCGGAACAATTCGAGAGAATTGTAAAGCAATCTCATACAAATTGAAGGCCTAGGCCGGAAAGTAAATTTAAACATGGCGTCTGTGTTCATCAACGGGCTAAACAGCTGAATTATGTTTTTTTTTTGTGGTGTATTTTTTTATTTTATTGCATATGTTTGAGAAAAGCACTATACATGCCTTAGCCGTAAAAAGGGCTTCCCGGCTTCGTATCCCTATACCTACTCAGCTGGCAAGCCCTTATTTCCCGGCACAGACAACCCCCACTAGACGGAGCATGTAAGGCGACCCGCGCGCACCAACGATATGGTACGGCAGAACATTAAAGTATGAACACGGCGGCCACCGTTTAGTTGCGTCCATGTTTATGATCCATGCGTACGTCAACGAAAAAAGAAATTAAATAAATAACATGGTAAATTGTAGTGTTAAGTGGTGTAGAGAGACCTCATAAACATGGACGCAACTAAACGGTGGCCGCCATGTTGATACTTTAATGTTCTGTCGTACCGTATCGTTGGTGCGCGCGGGTCGCCTTACATGCTCCGTCTAGTGGGGGTTGTCTGTGTTTCCCGGCGTCTGCATTAATGTACTATTATTGTACAGCTGGGGCGACGCAGCGGTGAACCTCCCGCACATCGCGGCCGGGTTCGACCAGGAGTCGGCGGCGGTGGTGATGGCCCGGCTGGTGGTGTACCGGGCTGAACAGGAGGACGGGCCCGACGTGCTACGCTGGCTCGACCGCATGCTTATCCGATTGGTACGTACACAGTTACAAATACAAATACTCTTTATTGCACACCTCCAACATCAAGTTACTTGGAAGCAGTAGATCGCGGCGCGGGGCTTCTATCTTGAGACTGAAAATTCTCATCGGCATGATGCACTCCGCAAAAGATGGAGCGTGTGTATATCCCAGCGGCCTCCAATAGCCAGTGCGTTTCGTTACGAACATTCACTTTTTGAGCGCCGAAATGGTTATTATAACTGTTGGCGCGTCGTTAGTATTTTTTCTCAAACATGCAATGAACGTCGTAACGTGCGTTAGAACAGGCTTCGAAGTGTCAAGTTTCGGGCGGAACAATTCGAGAGAACTGTAAAGGAATTTCATACAAAATTGAAGGCCTAAGCCGGGAAGTAATTTGTTTTTAATTTTAATGTAAACATGGCGTCTGTGTGTATGAACAGCTGATATATATTTTTTTCTAGTAGCTACCCATTCAGCCATCGGACCAACAATATCCGTGTTAATGCCTAGTACACACGAACTGAAAATACCGTCTATTAATACGTAAGTCACCAGAGACCATAGACAATTTATTAAAAATCCTCTGCCTTTATTTTACTTATTATAGAAACTCAGATTCTTATTATCAGGTTGTTTATAATGGCCCTAATATTCGCACATTACACACGTGGACTTATTAAAGAAAAAAAATATAGAGGGATTGGAGGGAAAATTAAAAAAAACTTTTTTTAAACATGGCGTCTGTGTTCATGAACTGGCTGAACAGCTGAATTATGTTTTTTTGAGTGGTGTATTTTTTTATTTAATTGCATATGTTTGAGAAAAGCACTATACATGCCTTAGCCGTGAAAAGGGCTTGCCGGCTTCGTATCACTAGACGGCCTCCCTTACGGTCGGCCGTCTATACCTACTCAGCCAGCAAGCCCTTATTTCCCGGCGTCTGCAGTAATGTACTATTTTTAAAATAATAATTACGTATGCGTGTTGGTATACCTTCACTTGCCCGAATTTCATATGCCTGAATTTCGTCTGCCATAATATTCATTTGTCCGAATCTTGTTTCTTATAATAATGTTTCCCATAATCATTGTTTGCCATATTAATCCTATGCCCGAATCTTTGTTTCCCATAATATTAATTCCAATAATCATATTTTCCATAAAGATTGTAATCCATAATTGTCACATGCTATAATTTCATATGCTATCCAAATGGAACATAGGTCGAAAACCGACATCTGTAGGTTAGGTTAGGTTTGTTTTATGACCCCGTATAGCGGAGCGTCAAAATACAAACCCCATCTAATCTAGTTTTAGAAGGACTGCTACCAAATAGTACATGGATCTAAAACCGAAAACTATAGGTTAGGTTAGGTTTGTGTTGTGATCCGTATAGCGGAGCGTCAGAATGTTTGCTTCAAAATACAAATCCTAATCTAATTTACAGTTTCCTAATTTACAATCTAACCTTGTTTTAGAAGAACTGCTTCCAAATAGTACATGGATAACAAGAGTATGTCAAATGACTTTTCTAGGAAACGAAACATTCGGGCAAATGAAATTCGGGTAAGTGAAATTCGAGCAAATCAATATTATTGCATATAAATTTCGGTCAAACAATAGACAACCATGCGTGTTATCTAACAGCGCAGGAAAAAAGAGGGACAAATGCGCGCGGCGGCTTATGGTTTATTATTATATAGGAATGTTTTTGTTTTTACGACCGTATGTGGACTTTACTACGCTACGCGGGAAGAACATCTCTATTCATGGCGAAAACAAGACGTACAATTTTAGACACGCTGTGGACACGGGCGCAGATCGAATAATTATACCCAAACAACTGCGATCTGGGGCATTCACTAATTCACCGCCCTAGGTATGTAATGTACTATTGCTGTCCGCTGCTCAACGCTGCCACTGGTCGTATCTAGTCGTGGCCGGGCTGTAAGATGAAAACAGTCTGTGCTCTTGTACTATAATAATATGCAAAATAACATAAATATTTTTGTTGTGACAGTGTCAAAAGTTCGGCGAGTACGCGAAGGACGACCCGAACAGCTTCCGTCTGTCGGAGAACTTCAGCCTGTACCCACAGTTCATGTACCATCTCCGCCGTTCGCAGTTTCTACAGGTGTTCAACAACTCGCCCGACGAGACCACCTTCTACAGGTAATACGGTATATGAATAAAACATGTTACTGGCCACTTTTAATTAATGAAATAATTAACTTTATTCTGCAAGTAGGCCACAAGGGCACTTTTACATATCTGAGTCTACCACTGTTGAGGAGAAACGCGGAAAGAAACTCAACAGTCAGTCATTTATTACAGTAATATGAACTCGACTTAATTTGTACCTATCTTAAGAATTTAGGCGTACCTATACGTTGTCCTCTGAGTAAACATATTAAAAGTGTATTTCAAGATGTAAATAAAGAAAAGTGTAAGAATAAAATGGAAACTACAAGAAAGTATGACGGTTTGATATGCTTTCATATTAGAACCGTGTTCCTTAAACTAGTGTTTCTTAAATTAAAACCTCAAGGATGTTTGGAACCGATAAATTAGTCTAAAGCCTGACCAGAAATATGTGAGGATGCGCCATATTGCGGAATTTCACTGGAACTAATTTCTTACATTGGCAATGATTTTAAGATGGTTGTCAACAATGACAATGTCATTCGTGATGGGTTCTTTAAGAGACAAATATTTATAACTATCCAAGGAAAATGCCGAAAACCATTCACAGTCGTGAACGTAAAGATTATAAATAAAGTGTACACGTGTCTACTTCACGAAAAACAGTCAGGAAATAGTGCATTCCATTAAATGATATTACGAGGTTAATATAGTGGAACTGACACATGTTAATCTACGAGTAATGTCATTATATTGGCTTCCGATTGGTTGCAAAATTGTTGCCATATAAATCTCATAAATAGCGCCCTCTTGACAATCCTCATATATTTCTGGCCAGGCTTTACTTATATATCCATTGACTTTCAGGCACATGCTCATGCGAGAGGACCTCACGCAGTCGCTGATCATGATCCAGCCGATCCTGTACTCGTACAGCTTCGGTGGACCGCCAGAGCCAGTCCTGCTTGATACTTCGTCCATCCAGCCCGACCGCATCCTGCTCATGGACACCTTCTTCCAGATCCTCATTTACCACGGCGAGGTTGGTAATGTAGACGTATGATGATGCGCCATTGCTTGGCGCAGTCGCTGACATTGATCCTACCGATCCTGTATACGCACAGCTTCGGCGGACCGCCAGAGCCAGTCCTGCTTGATACTTCGTCCATCCAGCCCGACCGCATCCTGCTCATGGACACCTTCTTCCAGATCCTCATTTACCACGGCGAGGTTGGTAATGTAGACGTATGATGATGCGCCATTGCTTGGCGCAGTCGCTGACATTGATCCTACCGATCCTGTATACGCACAGCTTCGGCGGACCGCCAGAGCCAGTCCTGCTTGATACTTCGTCCATCCAGCCCGACCGCATCCTGCTCATGGACACCTTCTTCCAGATCCTCATTTACCACGGCGAGGTTGGTAATGTAGACGTATGATGATGCGCCATTGCTTGGCGCAGTCGCTGACATTGATCCTACCGATCCTGTATACGCACAGCTTCGGCGGACCGCCAGAGCCCGTGCTGCTTGATACTTCGTCCATCCAGCCCGACCGCATCCTGCTCATGGACACCTTCTTCCAGATCCTCATTTACCACGGCGAGGTTGGTAATGTAGACGTATGATGATGCGCCATTGCTTGGCGCAGTCGCTGACATTGATCCTACCGATCCTGTATACGCACAGCTTCGGCGGACCGCCAGAGCCAGTCCTGCTTGATACTTCGTCCATCCAGCCCGACCGCATCCTGCTCATGGACACCTTCTTCCAGATCCTCATTTACCACGGCGAGGTTGGTAATGTAGACGTATGATGATGCGCCATTGCTTGGCGCAGTCGCTGACATTGATCCTACCGATCCTGTATACGCACAGCTTCGGCGGACCGCCAGAGCCAGTCCTGCTTGATACTTCGTCCATCCAGCCCGACCGCATCCTGCTCATGGACACCTTCTTCCAGATCCTCATTTACCACGGCGAGGTTGGTAATGTAGACGTATGATGATGCGCCATTGCTTGGCGCAGTCGCTGACATTGATCCTACCGATCCTGTATACGCACAGCTTCGGCGGACCGCCAGAGCCCGTGCTGCTTGATACTTCGTCCATCCAGCCCGACCGCATCCTGCTCATGGACACCTTCTTCCAGATCCTCATTTACCACGGCGAGGTTGGTAATGTAGACGTATGATGATGCGCCATTGCTTGGCGCAGTCGCTGACATTGATCCTACCGATCCTGTATACGCACAGCTTCGGCGGACCGCCAGAGCCAGTCCTGCTTGATACTTCGTCCATCCAGCCCGACCGCATCCTGCTCATGGACACCTTCTTCCAGATCCTCATTTACCACGGCGAGGTTGGTAATGTAGACGTATGATGATGCGCCATTGCTTGGCGCAGTCGCTGACATTGATCCTACCGATCCTGTATACGCACAGCTTCGGCGGACCGCCAGAGCCAGTCCTGCTTGATACTTCGTCCATCCAGCCCGACCGCATCCTGCTCATGGACACCTTCTTCCAGATCCTCATTTACCACGGCGAGGTTGGTAATGTAGACGTATGATGATGCGCCATTGCTTGGCGCAGTCGCTGACATTGATCCTACCGATCCTGTATACGCACAGCTTCGGCGGACCGCCAGAGCCAGTCCTGCTTGATACTTCGTCCATCCAGCCCGACCGCATCCTGCTCATGGACACCTTCTTCCAGATCCTCATTTACCACGGCGAGGTTGGTAATGTAGACGTATGATGATGCGCCATTGCTTGGCGCAGTCGCTGACATTGATCCTACCGATCCTGTATACGCACAGCTTCGGCGGACCGCCAGAGCCAGTCCTGCTTGATACTTCGTCCATCCAGCCCGACCGCATCCTGCTCATGGACACCTTCTTCCAGATCCTCATTTACCACGGCGAGGTTGGTAATGTAGACGTATGATGATGCGCCATTGCTTGGCGCAGTCGCTGACATTGATCCTACCGATCCTGTATACGCACAGCTTCGGCGGACCGCCAGAGCCAGTCCTGCTTGATACTTCGTCCATCCAGCCCGACCGCATCCTGCTCATGGACACCTTCTTCCAGATCCTCATTTACCACGGCGAGGTTGGTAATGTAGACGTATGATGATGCGCCATTGCTTGGCGCAGTCGCTGACATTGATCCTACCGATCCTGTATACGCACAGCTTCGGCGGACCGCCAGAGCCAGTCCTGCTTGATACTTCGTCCATCCAGCCCGACCGCATCCTGCTCATGGACACCTTCTTCCAGATCCTCATTTACCACGGCGAGGTTGGTAATGTAGACGTATGATGATGCGCCATTGCTTGGCGCAGTCGCTGACATTGATCCTACCGATCCTGTATACGCACAGCTTCGGCGGACCGCCAGAGCCAGTCCTGCTTGATACTTCGTCCATCCAGCCCGACCGCATCCTGCTCATGGACACCTTCTTCCAGATCCTCATTTACCACGGCGAGGTTGGTAATGCAGACGTATGATGATGCGCCATTGCTTGGCGCAGTCGCTGACATTGATCCTACCGATCCTGTATACGCACAGCTTCGGCGGACCGCCAGAGCCAGTCCTGCTTGATACTTCGTCCATCCAGCCCGACCGCATCCTGCTCATGGACACCTTCTTCCAGATCCTCATTTACCACGGCGAGGTTGGTAATGTAGACGTATGATGATGCGCCATTGCTTGGCGCAGTCGCTGACATTGATCCTACCGATCCTGTATACGCACAGCTTCGGCGGACCGCCAGAGCCAGTCCTGCTTGATACTTCGTCCATCCAGCCCGACCGCATCCTGCTCATGGACACCTTCTTCCAGATCCTCATTTACCACGGCGAGGTTGGTAATGTAGACGTATGATGATGCGCCATTGCTTGGCGCAGTCGCTGACATTGATCCTACCGATCCTGTATACGCACAGCTTCGGCGGACCGCCAGAGCCAGTCCTGCTTGATACTTCGTCCATCCAGCCCGACCGCATCCTGCTCATGGACACCTTCTTCCAGATCCTCATTTACCACGGCGAGGTTGGTAATGTAGACGTATGATGATGCGCCATTGCTTGGCGCAGTCGCTGACATTGATCCTACCGATCCTGTATACGCACAGCTTCGGCGGACCGCCAGAGCCAGTCCTGCTTGATACTTCGTCCATCCAGCCCGACCGCATCCTGCTCATGGACACCTTCTTCCAGATCCTCATTTACCACGGCGAGGTTGGTAATGTAGACGTATGATGATGCGCCATTGCTTGGCGCAGTCGCTGACATTGATCCTACCGATCCTGTATACGCACAGCTTCGGCGGACCGCCAGAGCCAGTCCTGCTTGATACTTCGTCCATCCAGCCCGACCGCATCCTGCTCATGGACACCTTCTTCCAGATCCTCATTTACCACGGCGAGGTTGGTAATGTAGACGTATGATGATGCGCCATTGCTTGGCGCAGTCGCTGACATTGATCCTACCGATCCTGTATACGCACAGCTTCGGCGGACCGCCAGAGCCAGTCCTGCTTGATACTTCGTCCATCCAGCCCGACCGCATCCTGCTCATGGACACCTTCTTCCAGATCCTCATTTACCACGGCGAGGTTGGTAATGTAGACGTATGATGATGCGCCATTGCTTGGCGCAGTCGCTGACATTGATCCTACCGATCCTGTATACGCACAGCTTCGGCGGACCGCCAGAGCCAGTCCTGCTTGATACTTCGTCCATCCAGCCCGACCGCATCCTGCTCATGGACACCTTCTTCCAGATCCTCATTTACCACGGCGAGGTTGGTAATGCAGACGTATGATGATGCGCCATTGCTTGGCGCAGTCGCTGACATTGATCCTACCGATCCTGTATACGCACAGCTTCGGCGGACCGCCAGAGCCAGTCCTGCTTGATACTTCGTCCATCCAGCCCGACCGCATCCTGCTCATGGACACCTTCTTCCAGATCCTCATTTACCACGGCGAGGTTGGTAATGTAGACGTATGATGATGCGCCATTGCTTGGCGCAGTCGCTGACATTGATCCTACCGATCCTGTATACGCACAGCTTCGGCGGACCGCCAGAGCCAGTCCTGCTTGATACTTCGTCCATCCAGCCCGACCGCATCCTGCTCATGGACACCTTCTTCCAGATCCTCATTTACCACGGCGAGGTTGGTAATGTAGACGTATGATGATGCGCCATTGCTTGGCGCAGTCGCTGACATTGATCCTACCGATCCTGTATACGCACAGCTTCGGCGGACCGCCAGAGCCAGTCCTGCTTGATACTTCGTCCATCCAGCCCGACCGCATCCTGCTCATGGACACCTTCTTCCAGATCCTCATTTACCACGGCGAGGTTGGTAATGTAGACGTATGATGATGCGCCATTGCTTGGCGCAGTCGCTGACATTGATCCTACCGATCCTGTATACGCACAGCTTCGGCGGACCGCCAGAGCCAGTCCTGCTTGATACTTCGTCCATCCAGCCCGACCGCATCCTGCTCATGGACACCTTCTTCCAGATCCTCATTTACCACGGCGAGGTTGGTAATGTAGACGTATGATGATGCGCCATTGCTTGGCGCAGTCGCTGACATTGATCCTACCGATCCTGTATACGCACAGCTTCGGCGGACCGCCAGAGCCAGTCCTGCTTGATACTTCGTCCATCCAGCCCGACCGCATCCTGCTCATGGACACCTTCTTCCAGATCCTCATTTACCACGGCGAGGTTGGTAATGTAGACGTATGATGATGCGCCATTGCTTGGCGCAGTCGCTGACATTGATCCTACCGATCCTGTATACGCACAGCTTCGGCGGACCGCCAGAGCCAGTCCTGCTTGATACTTCGTCCATCCAGCCCGACCGCATCCTGCTCATGGACACCTTCTTCCAGATCCTCATTTACCACGGCGAGGTTGGTAATGTAGACGTATGTTGATGCGCCATTACTTGGCGCAGTAGCTGACATTGATCCTACCGATCCTGTATACGCACAGCTTCGGTGGACCGCCAGAGCCGGTGCTGCTTGATACTTCGTCCATCCAGCCCGACCGCATCCTGCTCATGGACACCTTCTTCCAGATCCTCATTTACCACGGCGAGGTTGGTAATGTAGACGTATGATGATGCGCCATTGCTTGGCGCAGTCGCTGACATTGATCCTACCGATCCTGTATACGCACAGCTTCGGCGGACCGCCAGAGCCAGTCCTGCTTGATACTTCGTCCATCCAGCCCGACCGCATCCTGCTCATGGACACCTTCTTCCAGATCCTCATTTACCACGGCGAGGTTGGTAATGTAGACGTATGATGATGCGCCATTGCTTGGCGCAGTCGCTGACATTGATCCTACCGATCCTGTATACGCACAGCTTCGGCGGACCGCCAGAGCCAGTCCTGCTTGATACTTCGTCCATCCAGCCCGACCGCATCCTGCTCATGGACACCTTCTTCCAGATCCTCATTTACCACGGCGAGGTTGGTAATGTAGACGTATGATGATGCGCCATTGCTTGGCGCAGTCGCTGACATTGATCCTACCGATCCTGTATACGCACAGCTTCGGCGGACCGCCAGAGCCAGTCCTGCTTGATACTTCGTCCATCCAGCCCGACCGCATCCTGCTCATGGACACCTTCTTCCAGATCCTCATTTACCACGGCGAGGTTGGTAATGTAGACGTATGATGATGCGCCATTGCTTGGCGCAGTCGCTGACATTGATCCTACCGATCCTGTATACGCACAGCTTCGGCGGACCGCCAGAGCCAGTCCTGCTTGATACTTCGTCCATCCAGCCCGACCGCATCCTGCTCATGGACACCTTCTTCCAGATCCTCATTTACCACGGCGAGGTTGGTAATGTAGACGTATGATGATGCGCCATTGCTTGGCGCAGTCGCTGACATTGATCCTACCGATCCTGTATACGCACAGCTTCGGCGGACCGCCAGAGCCAGTCCTGCTTGATACTTCGTCCATCCAGCCCGACCGCATCCTGCTCATGGACACCTTCTTCCAGATCCTCATTTACCACGGCGAGGTTGGTAATGTAGACGTATGATGATGCGCCATTGCTTGGCGCAGTCGCTGACATTGATCCTACCGATCCTGTATACGCACAGCTTCGGCGGACCGCCAGAGCCAGTCCTGCTTGATACTTCGTCCATCCAGCCCGACCGCATCCTGCTCATGGACACCTTCTTCCAGATCCTCATTTACCACGGCGAGGTTGGTAATGTAGACGTATGTTGATGCGCCATTACTTGGCGCAGTAGCTGACATTGATCCTACCGATCCTGTATACGCACAGCTTCGGTGGACCGCCAGAGCCAGTCCTGCTTGATACTTCGTCCATCCAGCCCGACCGCATCCTGCTTATGGACACCTTCTTCCAGATCCTCATTTACCACGGCGAGGTTGGTAATGTAGACGTATGATGATGCGCCATTGCTTGGCGCAGTCGCTGACATTGATCCTACCGATCCTGTATACGCACAGCTTCGGCGGACCGCCAGAGCCAGTCCTGCTTGATACTTCGTCCATCCAGCCCGACCGCATCCTGCTCATGGACACCTTCTTCCAGATCCTCATTTACCACGGCGAGGTTGGTAATGTAGACGTATGATGATGCGCCATTGCTTGGCGCAGTCGCTGACATTGATCCTACCGATCCTGTATACGCACAGCTTCGGCGGACCGCCAGAGCCAGTCCTGCTTGATACTTCGTCCATCCAGCCCGACCGCATCCTGCTCATGGACACCTTCTTCCAGATCCTCATTTACCACGGCGAGGTTGGTAATGTAGACGTATGTTGATGCGCCATTACTTGGCGCAGTAGCTGACATTGATCCTACCGATCCTGTATACGCACAGCTTCGGTGGACCGCCAGAGCCGGTGCTGCTTGATACTTCGTCCATCCAGCCCGACCGCATCCTGCTCATGGACACCTTCTTCCAGATCCTCATTTACCACGGCGAGGTTGGTAATGTAGACGTATGATGATGCGCCATTGCTTGGCGCAGTCGCTGACATTGATCCTACCGATCCTGTATACGCACAGCTTCGGCGGACCGCCAGAGCCAGTCCTGCTTGATACTTCGTCCATCCAGCCCGACCGCATCCTGCTCATGGACACCTTCTTCCAGATCCTCATTTACCACGGCGAGGTTGGTAATGTAGACGTATGATGATGCGCCATTGCTTGGCGCAGTCGCTGACATTGATCCTACCGATCCTGTATACGCACAGCTTCGGCGGACCGCCAGAGCCAGTCCTGCTTGATACTTCGTCCATCCAGCCCGACCGCATCCTGCTCATGGACACCTTCTTCCAGATCCTCATTTACCACGGCGAGGTTGGTAATGTAGACGTATGATGATGCGCCATTGCTTGGCGCAGTCGCTGACATTGATCCTACCGATCCTGTATACGCACAGCTTCGGCGGACCGCCAGAGCCAGTCCTGCTTGATACTTCGTCCATCCAGCCCGACCGCATCCTGCTCATGGACACCTTCTTCCAGATCCTCATTTACCACGGCGAGGTTGGTAATGTAGACGTATGATGATGCGCCATTGCTTGGCGCAGTCGCTGACATTGATCCTACCGATCCTGTATACGCACAGCTTCGGCGGACCGCCAGAGCCAGTCCTGCTTGATACTTCGTCCATCCAGCCCGACCGCATCCTGCTCATGGACACCTTCTTCCAGATCCTCATTTACCACGGCGAGGTTGGTAATGTAGACGTATGATGATGCGCCATTGCTTGGCGCAGTCGCTGACATTGATCCTACCGATCCTGTATACGCACAGCTTCGGCGGACCGCCAGAGCCAGTCCTGCTTGATACTTCGTCCATCCAGCCCGACCGCATCCTGCTCATGGACACCTTCTTCCAGATCCTCATTTACCACGGCGAGGTTGGTAATGTAGACGTATGATGATGCGCCATTGCTTGGCGCAGTCGCTGACATTGATCCTACCGATCCTGTATACGCACAGCTTCGGCGGACCGCCAGAGCCAGTCCTGCTTGATACTTCGTCCATCCAGCCCGACCGCATCCTGCTCATGGACACCTTCTTCCAGATCCTCATTTACCACGGCGAGGTTGGTAATGTAGACGTATGTTGATGCGCCATTACTTGGCGCAGTAGCTGACATTGATCCTACCGATCCTGTATACGCACAGCTTCGGTGGACCGCCAGAGCCAGTCCTGCTTGATACTTCGTCCATCCAGCCCGACCGCATCCTGCTTATGGACACCTTCTTCCAGATCCTCATTTACCACGGCGAGGTTGGTAATGTAGACGTATGATGATGCGCCATTGCTTGGCGCAGTCGCTGACATTGATCCTACCGATCCTGTATACGCACAGCTTCGGCGGACCGCCAGAGCCAGTCCTGCTTGATACTTCGTCCATCCAGCCCGACCGCATCCTGCTCATGGACACCTTCTTCCAGATCCTCATTTACCACGGCGAGGTTGGTAATGTAGACGTATGATGATGCGTCATTACTTGGCGCAGTCGCTGACATTGATCCTACCGATCCTGTACTCGTAAAGTTGCGGTGGACCGCCAGCGCCGGTGCTGCTTGATACTTCGTCTATCCAGCCCGACCGCATCCTTCTTATGGACACCTTCCAGATCCTCATCTATCACGGCGAGATTTCTATTGTAGACGTATATTGATGCGTGGGAACATGGCGCAGTCACTGATCGTGATCCTACCGATCCTGTAATCGGCTTGTTGGAGTCCCTTAGATATTATAGGTGTTGAAAAACGAGTCCAACCTATCTTAATTCATCATTTGGTATCGTAAGTCCCAACTTTTCAAATCCTAATTTAAACATTTTGTTACTTATTGTTACAGACGATAGCACAATGGCGTGCCCTCCGCTACCAAGACATGCCGGAGTACGAGAGTTTCGCTCAACTGCTCCGCGCTCCAGTAGACGACGCCCAGGAGATCCTACAGAGTCGCTTCCCTGTACCAAGATACATCGACACCGAACATGGAGGCTCGCAGGTATGACAACACTGATCGATAATGGTTTATTGCTACTAGCGACGCGGTTGGCTCAGTTTGCAAGCACTTGCCTACTGAGCAGCGGTCCCGGTAATTTGGGACTAGATCGATTTGTGTGAGGTTGTCTGATATTTATTTATTTATTATTATTATTTATTACTAGCAGTATAGCAGTGTATTATATGGATGGCGTTCAAGAGATTACTTCTAAAGAACCACTTACCATTGCTGCGGTAGTCGACAGTTTGACATTAACGTGAACTCACAACGATTTCGTGGACGTGAATTTAGTGTTAATAAAATTTCTACACCATTATTTTGTCGTTATAAACGGAGACAAATTCCGTCGATAATTGTGTCAATTGCACTCGATCGTCCGATCCCTTATTATGACTAGGCTTCGGACTTTTCCTACATTCTTTCTTACAGGACGTTCGAGAGCTATGGAGCCAACATTAATGTTAAAATGTAATTCACAAATACTCATCAATCTATTTTATTATAAAGTTTCTTTATGCTTATTGTGGTTAAACATCCCAAGTAAAATGACTAAAATGATAAATAAAAAAAAATAAAAAAAATTGATGATTCCATGGTCTTTCGAGCTACGACTAGATATCCGATCAATATAGAACCCAATATACCCCAGAAAACATGGGGAAAGTATACCTTTGAAGCTAATGGATAGGATTATATGCTCCATTAATGATCACGTAGAGGAGAGCTGTCAATACGTGCTAAAATGCTGGCCCGCAGATTTGCACGGCGTAACAAACAAATGAAATTGGACGCTATTTAAAGCATACTGGGTACTGCCATACCTTTTACACGTGCAGTCTGTGGATAAGATTTACGCAAAGGGCATATTACTAATACTGTACTCGCAATGGCAAAGTATAACAACGCCTTGAGGATGTTGTTGAGGCTGCCTGAGCACTGAAGTACGTTCTGTTTGCTCCTGTGACTAGCTGCTTCACAAATACGCAATCGTATACAGTAGTCAAATCAAAAGAAAAAAATCAAAAGATCAAAAGTATTTTGACAAAGGCAAAAGCTTTGATATTATATGCGATATATTAGTTTTTCCAACTTAATTCTTGATAAAGTATTTCATGGCTTAAAAGCTTCTCGAAACATGTAAAAAGTTTAGTTTCACTGAATTAAAATATAAACATAGCCATTAAAAATATTTATACACCGGTTCAAAAATATTTTGACAATGTCTCTATTCAAATTTGATTGAGAAATGGGGCTGCAGAATTGAAATATTATGTAAAAACTACAACTTGAGGTTTTTCTTAACATATCAAAACATAAATAATATTCGGAAGATTTTAAGTAACCCGTTGCGGCTGCACTTAAGAAGGGTAAGTCGCAAGCTGAGATTTCGCGAAGTTTTGGTATATCACGGCAATTGGTTAGTGTCTAGAATAAGCAGTTCAAGGCTCGTAACAGCGTAACAAATAAGCCTGAAAGCAGTCGTCCTCGAAAAACGACTTGTACAACTGATCATGTAATAAAAAAGTAAGACGTTGAAACCCCAGAGAATAATGCAGTGACAACTAAAGATGAACTAACAGAAAACTGTAACACAAATGTTCATATTTTCACTATTAAACGAAGCCTAATAGAGCAAGCATTACATGGTCGACGCCCATAAAAAAAACTACAATGCTCAGCAAAAAATAAGGCATCCCGATTAGCATTTGCGATTCGTCAAAAATCATGAATAAGTGCCGATTGGTTAAAACTTTTATGGAGTGACGCGAGCAAGTTAAATTGAATCTCGTCGGATGGTATCAAGTATGTGCGTCGTTCTTATAATAAAAGACACGATGTGCGATACCTGGTACCCACACTCAAGCATAGTGGCGGCAACGTAATGGTGCGGGGATATTTTTCTCGCCATGGCGTCGGGCCTCTCGTATGAATTGACGGGATAATGGGATCGATATGTGTATGAAATAGTACATTACAACAGAGGCCGGGAAAATGATGATTTCCGGCCAAGTAGGTATATACGGCCGAGCGAGCGTGCGAGCGAGGCCGGATAGTGATACGAGGCCGGGAATCCGTTTTCACGACGAGGCATGTATAGTGCTTTTCTCAAACATACAATGAAATAAAAAAATATACTTCAAAGAACAACATTTTATTAATTGACAAATAGGACATTTTAGTCTAACAACCAACCTTTAAAAACAAAACCTGCTTTTTGTCAAACCAGCCAGCTGTGTGAATGACCTTGTTGTTGAAACAAAAAAAAAGTTACTTTGCAGGCCTAGGCCTGAAAAGCAGTATGAAATCCCTTTACAGTCCTCTCGAGTTGTTGCGCCCAAAAAGCGATACTTCCGAGCCTATTATAAGGAACGTAAAGACAATATTTCATTGCATGTTTGAGAAAATTTACTTAATACACACATGATACCCTATTAAAATAAATAAAGAAAAATATGCCACCTCGCTGGGTTTTTCAGCACCATAAATCCAAAAAATTTACAGGCTTTCTTAAAGCGTAAAAAAGTCAAGGTTTTTGAGAGGCCTAGTCAAAATGCTGACTTAATCCTATTGAGCATCTATGAGAAGAGTTGGATCGTCGAGTGAGGTGCAGAAATTACTCCAAGGGGCTTTTTTTCAAGCACTTCAGTCAGAAAGGACGAACATACCTTACGAACGTATATATAGAAGTTAGTGGGCTATTGGCCGGCTCCTTGTATAGCTCTTAAGAAGGGCAGATGATATGCAACTAAATACAAATGAAACGTCTTATTTAACCCTGTTGCAAGTTCAGCTAAATCATTTTATATAAGTGTCAAAATACTTTTGACCTACCTGAAGTGTGTATTATCAGTTTTTATTCTAAGTTCGTTGTTAGTTTTAGTTATCTAAGTGGAAACGTAACAAGTAAAGGGCTATAAGATGTTATCGTAACGTAATTATTAAATAGGTATATACTCAATTCATCAACATCTTGAAAAAATTGGGCAAGTGCGAGCCCGACTCGCGCATGAAGGGTTCCGTACCTATACATATATATAATCTATAACAAGTTTGTTGTATGGGAGCCCCCCTTAAATATTTATTTTATTTTATTTTTAGTATTTGTTGTTATAGCGGCAATAGAAATACATCATCTGTGAAAATTTCAACTGTCTAGCTATCACCGTTGTTGAGATACAGCCTGGTGACAGACGGACGGACGGACGGACGGACGGACGGCGAAGTCTCAGTAATAGGGTCCCGTTTTTACCCTTTGGGTACGGAACCCTAAAAAAAATGATTTGTCAAAATACTTTTGATCGCTACTGTACTTTGTTCTGTAACAGTTATATGTAGGTACTTATTTATAGGTAATTTTTATTTGAGCAAATCGTTCAGGTCTAAAATAAACGATTTTGATTTTACTTTTATTTTTTATATAAAGTCAATACAATACACACGCGCGCATTTCACAAATTATAAAAAAAAAAAACTACGTTGGCGAGATAATCTCTGCACTAGCAAAGGGCGTAGTTTTAGCACTGCCCAAGATCTGCTCCAGCATGGCGTTCACTTTTTGCTGAGTGTGTAGAAAATTCCGGAAATGCGTGTCGTCATAGTTAGCCTTCTTTGCAAGTGGCCGTTGCATTCTTTTAGGTATTGCTTCTTTATATGGATTCCAATCGTCTCCTCGTTCTAACTTCTCATGAAATCTTTCAATCTCTTGAATGCCTCGGGGTTTGTATTCTTCGGCGAAACCACGTTGTTTTTTAATTTTTCTAGATTTTGGCTGTTCTATAAAAGCATCTCTGTGCGTGGGTCGTGCGACATATGACTTATGTTCTCTCTTATTGCCCACTTCAGCTTGTCTATTATTTTCGACTTTATGTCGAGCCATACTTGATATGGGTTTTCTGAAATTGACAATCTCGTCACTAGAGGCATCGGTTATAGGCGGGTTTGTTGTGAGCACTATGTTTTGTATCATAGGCTTCTGCAGTTCGATTTTCAAGGGAGCAATTTCTCCAGAATTCGTTTGTACAGTTATAGCGTGCCCGACTTTTTTCATCTTTGATTTCTGTGTGACAGATAGTAATACTTCATTCTCTACGTATGGATTGTACTCAATTTTAGAACTGTAATAGGGAGTTTTATAAGGAGTTTTCATACCATAACGTGGTATATTGTTTTCGGGTGTACGTTTTATGAGAGCTTGGGTATATGGTATAACGTTTTCCGGCTTGCTTTGTACTGTAGGAGCATCATATGCTATCCGGTTTTCGTCATTGAGTTGCACAGGATGGTGGTCATATCCTATACGGTTTACTACTTTCATTTGTGTCTGATGCAGTGCATAAGGAACACGGTTTTCAGGTATAAACTGTGCGGCTTGTTCTTGGGTCTGAAAGATTAAATGATTCTCCGCTGTTGCTTTAGTATCATAACGTACGTCATGGATATTTTTTACGTTATCCAGTTTTACTTCTTTATTTTTCATTGAACTCATTTTTTCAAACATCTCCATCAGTTTCTCCATCGCTTTTGAGGCGTCTTGTACCCTCAGCGGATCTTCTTTAGCCGTTGTTATTAATGATCCTGTAATACAAGTGATTAAGTTACTGAGACAGTTAAAAACGAAGCCACACCGGCTGCGTGCGAGCACGTCTGCAGCGCTAGTCAGATACTGCGCTTTTCAGAGGCTGTACACGCAAGTTTCACCTCTCATGAATATTGCTGCAGACGTGCTGCGTTCCGTAGCTTGACCTTAAGTTTCATTATCAATAATAGGTTTTATTTCATTTATCGCAATTTACCTGTAGTCGTGGATTTTGTGGTTGTTGGTGTTGTAATGGTCGTTGGTGCTGTTGTAGTAGTTGATGTAGGCTTTGTAGTGATTGATGACGTTGTTGTTGTAGTGGATGATGTAGTTGTTTCAGTAGTTGTTGTTGGGGCTGTTGTCGTAGTTGATATTGTAGTGCACGGCGTTGTCTCTGTTACTGTCGTTGTTTTCAAATCTCTTAATACAATCTCTTTGATACTGTTTGCTATATCTTTTATAACATTCGCTGGAAGCGTGGGAAGTTTATTTTCATTCTCTTTAGAAATGAAATCTGTAAATTGGTTTTTAGCAGCATAAACTTTCGATAAAGGTATTTTGGCAGGTATTTTATATGGTCTTGATGGATATTGATAGTTATATTGCTTAGAACTTTTGCTATTCATGTAATAGTCGGTTTCCTCCCCATGTTCTTCATTAGAGTTTTGTTTTTGGCTTTGCTTGTTTCTGAAATACGCAACATTGCTTTTATATTCATCCTCAGGAACAGACACGATTTTATTTTGGTGATTAGTTTGGCGGCTTTGACTTATTTCTTTATCTCGATTAGATTCGAATTGTTTAGAATCCCTGTCCTCCATAATGAATGGAGTTTTATTTTGATACCATCCAACGAAATTTGCAGGTTTTTTATTTGCTCCAATGACTTCACGTGATCTTCCCCAATGGTTTAATTGTCTCAATCGTGCTCTATCTGAGTTATCCACTACATCTCTATTATTTTCGGGCATTTCACGTTCTTGTATTGAAATAATTGACAAATTTTTAGGTAAAGGTATAAAGTAGGGTGGTATTTTTGGTCCATATATGTTTTTGGGTCTAGGATCGTTCGGATTCATAATTTTCTCGTATTTTTTAGGCTTAAATAATATTCTTTCTTGTTTGCCCTTTATTCTAGATTTGGGCTGTTCACTGCTTTGCCCACCAGACAACCAGGGACGTCTATACTGATAGCCGAAGTTGGAATCTTGATGAATAGTATTCAGTATGTTAGTTTGTTTTTCATGTTCGTCCGGCCTACTATTTAATAAGCTATTTTGTTTGGTTCCTACAGTTGCTTCTTGTTTGATTAAAGGTTTGTGGAACGTATAAAGCCATCTTTTGTATTCTTCATATTCAGTGTTATCACCTTGCTTTGTTATTTTGTAGCGATCATTAGGTGTTTTAATAATTATCTGAGTTTGGTCATCTTCTAATTTTGGCTCCTGCGTATTACTTAGGCTTTCGATATATTTTTCCCAAAAATTTCTATTTTCCTCAACAAATCTTGCATAGTTGGCTTGTTTTTCTTTATTAACATTGGTGGTTTCGATGGTGGGATAGTAATAAATACTTTTCGGTGGATCTGTTGTGGTATCATATACTTTTGTGTTTTCATAATCGAATAAGTTAAATCTTTCTTTATATGTATTATTGGTATTGATAGGGTCACTTTGTTGATTAAAAATGTTTTTTTTAGATTGATTTTCTAATACAGTTTCTAAAGCTTTAGCACTTTCATTATCCAATATGTTCAACCTTTCTTTATAATTATTATTGCTATTTTGTTGATTAAAGGGCAAACTTTTCAGATGATTTTCTAGTGATGTTCCAAAAGCTTTGGCATTTTCGTTATCTTGCTCATTAAATCCTTGACTTGCCTTTTTTAACTTCGATATAATATGATTTAAGGTATTATCGTGAACACTGACCGCATGTAATGGTATATTATCTTTTAACTCTTCAACTCTTTTACAGGCCATATATATATTATTGTTAGTTCTCGTTTCTGTATTTGGCATGTTACCACTGTAACCTTGCTGATTGTATAAATTGTTAAGCGTCTCATCTTTTTCCTTTTCCCCTTGTTTACTTGCATAAAAATTTCCAAGGTTGCAATTGTTTAAATAATAATTTGTGGGTAAAACGGTCTCATTTTTAATATTTACAGAGGACGTTTGAGTTGCGTCTCGAAAAGTTTCATTTAAATCATACTGTGCGCTCACAGAACTCTTGCCTTCGTCGCGTTGTCTCTTAGACATTATTTCCGCCACTATTTTTGAAATGTATTCAACATCTTTTGTGTTTTTAGATAAATGTTCATCTTTAATAATTTTTGTGGTAGAGCTTTCTTGCTGGGTTGTATCAGATATCCTATCAATATTGGTCTGCCAAACTCTCATTAAATTTTCCATTTCCTTATTCATGTTGCTTTTTTCATCATCTTTATTGCTGAAAGCTGCTACAGACTTATCTGTACTGAAATTCTCAAATTCGATTTTTTGATAGCGGTCTAGCCAAGAGGTGCTTGGTGGCAGTGTGGTGATGGAAGTCAGTTCAAATTGAGACCTTATAGTTTTATCTTTAGGATCCAATGTTTTTATCCTCTGGTCTTTATACTTATTCTCCAAGTATTCAACGATCTTTTCCAACGGAGTCGTATCTGCCACGAGCGCTCCAACACTCTCTAGAAATAAGAACTAAATCATCATTCGTATCACAATATATTTTTTGCATGAATTACTCTTAAATAAAACGGGATTAACTTACTCTCTGTTTCTAGTATTTCTTTCGGAGTTATAGTTTTCTCTGTTGAAGTTTCGGTGGTGACTGTTGCTAACGTAATCGGTGGATTGGTTCTACCGAGACATTGCTCTTGCAGCTTCCTGTTTAGACATTTAAGGAGTTATTATTATTGGAACACTCGATGTGACACCTGATTTTATTTGATTGAACATACTCTATATTGCGGTGTTGAACAACGAATAACAATTTGTTTGGTCGAATTTTTGAGTTTTAAACGATCTTCGGTGCGATTTTATTGTATCATATAGGTCGGACTAAAAATTGTACAATTGTTTGTTGTTTTTACAATTGATTCGGTGTACGCCGTGACAATAAGTACTCATGAAAGGTTTTCTGGTAAAATGAACAGCAAGTGTGAACAAACCAGTGCACGTTATCGCAAGGAACAAAGGGCCATAAACTCACTGGTCGTTCATATCGTCGATGTTTACGTTGTGTCGCTGCAGCTTCCGCAGCGTGCCTTCGTCGAGGTCCTCCTTTTGGACGCCGCTAAGCAACAGCACACACAACACATCTGCAAAAATCATTCCAACCTAAATCATTTTACTAATCGTCAGAACTAACAGGACTAACTACGGCATCGGGTAAGGAACACTCATAAAACATTATTACTATATCTAGACACTAGCTCCAAAGCACATAATCATCGTTCAATTAATTTTTTATTAACTTTGAATCGACGTCGAAAACATGAGCGCACTAGGAGCTCTCGCAGACTGTGTCGCAATCTATGTATATATTTTATTACAAAAACCTTTTATGTAGTCTAAAGTTGGTGCGCGCGCGTTTCCGCGATACAACGTACATGAGAGGACGACGGTGGCCAACAGGGCCCGGCACAACATTCTCGCGATCGCCACTGTTGCGACTTTTTGTCCTCCACAATGGATCCGCGCGCGTTCCTTTTGTTCTCTGGCTGGTTTATTTGGTACGCCGGCTTATCTACGCTGCGTGTGGTTTTAGTGACATACATTAGCGTTGCATTAGTGCCGACTGCGGAATACGGCCGACGATGTATGTACATCTACATGGACGTAAAAATGACCAGGGCTATGATGGTTGCGTTTACCGCCCTACAGATAAATGATAAACTACACGTCATTTCCGAAAAGTATGTGAATGTACAATTGTCGGATGCATTATCATTTGCATATTTATCGTGTGATGAACGCAACAGTAGGCCCGCAGACAGATCAGACTCAACTGTCGGCAACCCGCTGTGGGTCTATTTTGTGGACCGCACATGTAGTAGTCGATTGTGTGTAGTAAAAGAAAAATCTCATCAACTGATATTTTGCATAAAGGTTTCCTACCGACAAGTATGGTTTTATGTTTCTCTCGCGAAAGAGAAGCCACGGGCTCTTAATTAGACGCACTGTCTATTAAGATCCTTTTAGAAAAGGCACAGATTATTTGGGTACGAAATATAACATTGTTGTGCCCAATTGCCCATTATCGCCATCATATCGATATTTTTATGGATAAACTTTACAGGCCGCTGCAATACTACGCATAGAAACATCAATCGTATCGTATATTTCGAACGAACATAAATGTCATATAGGATTGTTCAATCACTATGTGAGTACTCACTATATTTTATGTTTCAGGCTCGTTTCCTGCTCTCCAAGGTCAATCCGTCGCAGACTCACAACAACATGTATGCGTATGGAGGGGTGAGTGAACAAATAAAATATTGCACTATTTTCCCTTTAATACAATTAATTTATTGACAAATGCATGACATAATCTCAAGATTCAATTAGCTCCCTGTCTCCATAAATAATATCTAGGTATAGGTACTATCATAAAATGCTAGATTTTATTGAGTTTAAGTTTTACGGCGCCATGCCAGTCTGACGTCATCTGTTGGACATAATTTATTTGTCCTCTCATCACGCCAAAACGGCTAGTCAAATTTTAACCAAATTTTGTACAGGGATAGTTGGACATCCAAAATACGCGGACGAAGTTACGAGCATCTCCTAGTTTGTAATAAAGTAAATTGAGTTGTTACATAATGGTCCACTTGATCGTAACTATAAACAAAACATAATGTAACGCCACGGCTTATCGGTGGGACTATATTTGTTATTTTGTATTAAATTTGTTATTATGTTATAAGCATCGTCGCGTCATTTACTGCAGTTAATTTTCAAAGATAATTCTTCAATATTTTATCTATGCAGACTTTGTTACTAATTACTTACTCTTCATTTTATTACATGGTATCAGAGCATTTGGAATTAATATAAACTACAGCGACACTGTAAAAAAAAGATACGTGTCTATGGGCAAAGTTGTATTTCTTGCACTTATGCTGGTTATTCTCAAATCAATACGAGTGTCTTAGGGTTCACCCTCATATATACGCACGGAATCGGCTTATTAAGCCGGTCAAAAAAACTATTATTTGAATGCATTAACAACGAAAAATGTCGGCCGCCGTCGCTCGTCCGACCTCTCATCGTCGCTCTGAATCCGAATCCGTGCGAATAAATGGGTACTATAGATACAAATACATACCCGTGCGAATACATGGGTACTATGGGTGAACCCTATCGGTATTAACGTCATCTATCGATACTTTATGCAACGGCACGTATTTTACTTAGTAAGTATCTCTCCATTTTCTCTGGTATCATGGACGCATTAGATTAGAGCCAAAGTGCGTTAATAAGTCCATACATGACAGGGAGTTTTTTTTTAATTATTCGCATGGTGTGATTTCCGAAAAGGACTGGCCATTACAGCATGGTTTGAAATGTTGTTTTTTTGTTTCATCATTGTTTTGGCGAAAACCAGGCGATGCCGATGCCATCAGCGGTAGTATTTTTTTTTACTTTTTTCTAATCGCTTTCAAAATTAACTTTGGTGTCGGCTCTTGATACTTCAAAATTTCCTATTATTATCTGTTTGCTTATAAAAACCTGCTGTAATAATAATCTATTTATACTTACTTAAACTATTTTCTTAATCTTTTGCATGACTGTGTATCCGATACAAAGAAAACTGATAGACCAATGCTTATTGCGAAATATTTTTGTGCATGTAAAATAATATTAGAAATCCTATTATCATGTAAATTGATCAATAATTAGACCTTATTTTAATTGTTATTTAAGTAATATTTGCTGGTTTATTAATAGAACAATTAAAATGTTCATTTTAGCCAGAGGTATGGTTTTTGGGTATTTTAGGGTTTGATATTGTTTCGGGAAACTAACACTATCTAGTGAATATTTTGCACGTTAAAAATAACGTCCAAAAATAGACCCTATAATTACGAGGGGCGTCTGAAAAGTTCTAAGCCTAAGGTATTTCGAGGTTATATATGCGTTTATGATACTGGCCACTAGAAAGGCCATTTAAAAACAAATTATTAAAAAATAACATGTCACGTTTTTATTATTCTGTTTAGAGATATTCAACGGAAAAGTACATCATGTGTGAATTACCAACGAATATTACGAAAATTGAGCACCGTGCTGTAATTAAATTCCTTACAAAAAGTGACAAATCACCGCAGTGTATTTTTGAGGAAATGGCTATTATTTACGGTGATTCTGGGCCTTCTTATGCCACAGTCAAAAAGTGGAGTCGCTTATTTAAACTCGGACGGGAATCGATCGAAGACGACCCCCGCTCAGGGCGGCCAATATCGGTAGTGACCGAAGAAAACGTAGCAAAAGTCAAAAAGCTGGTATTAGAAGATAGAAGAATTAAGGTTTGGCAAATAGCTGAGGTCTTAGGTATTAGTAAAGAAAGAGTCGGAGAAATTTTACATGAACATTTGTACATGAGTAAAGTCAGTGCTCGTTGGGTACCGAAAATGCTAACGGCCTTCGATAAAGTACGTCGTGTGGAAACTTCTCGGGCGTTTTTAGAATTGTGCGAAGATGATTTAGATGAAGTTTGTTCCCGAATAGTAACTGTTGATGAAACATGGATCAGACAGTATGATCCGGAGTGTAAGTCTGAGTCGATGCAGTGGATTGAAAAGCGTGAAAGGCCGCCGAAGAAATTTAAAGTGCAAAAGTCGGCCTCTAAGTTAATGGCTACGGTATTTTGGGATTGTGATGGCATTCTTTTAATCGATTATTTAGAAAAAGGCTCTACGATAAACGGAACTTATTATGCAAATCTAATAAGACAGGTGCGACAAGCCATAGTTGAGAAAAGGCGGGGTAAACTAAGGAAAGGCATTTTGTTTTTGCAAGACAACGCACCCGTTCACACCGCTAATGTTGCGAGGCGTGCTCTGAAGGAAGTTGGTTTTGACGAAATTGACCACCCACCCTACAGCCCAGATCTAGCCCCAAGCGATTATTTTCTATTCAATAATTTGAAGAAAGAGTTGAGGGGAAAGCGATTTAGAAGTGACGAAGAGATGAAGGCGGCTGTACAGGAGCATTTTGAAGGGCAAAATGAAGATTATTTTTTTAATGGCCTAAAAGCACTGTATAAAAAATGTAAAAAATGCATTGATTTAGGAGGAGACTATATTGAAAAATAAACACGAGTTCATTTGTGTAAATTGTTTTTTTCTATCTTAGGCTTAGAACTTTTCAGACGCCCCTCGTATATTGCCTCAATTTTAAAATAACTAAATACTTATTAATTAATTATATCGTATTTTAAGCGTGATGGCGACGATTTAATAAAAATATACTATAGTTGGTGTCAATAGAGTAACACGAATTAGGAGTTTTCGTGTTAACATCACGTTTTCTTTTATTGGAATGCGAATGCACTAACCAAAAACTGCTTATTTATTGTTGGGTAATAAGGCCCGATTGTTATTTTGTTGTCCTTTTTCTTAATACTTAACTTTGTATCGTTTTGTCTGCAGTGTGCATAATTATAAGGAATTACTTAGTCTTTCTAATGTGGAAGATCCAATTGTCTATATGGACACGTTTTTTGTACGTACAATAAAAGGCCTTCTTTGACTTTTTCCTGCACAATGGATGATATACCTGTACCTACTTTTGACCCTCAGTAGATAATTTTCAAGGTTTTTGAGGCAGATCGACAAATTGTATTTTGTTATTGCAAACCAATTCTTTTCCTATGGAAAACCACGTATATCGTAAACAGGGATTTTTTAATCCGCGGGGTGACGTTAAAAACCGCGACAGAAATACTTAATTAAAAAACGATGATTAATTTTACCCCGTAATTTTCGATGTCCACAGTACCTACTTACAAATTTTCATTTAAGAGTACGACAGCAAAATAGGAATCGGCCAGTTCACAAATTCACCGTACTCATAGTATTCTTATGTTCAAATCAGGATGGTGGCGCTCCAGTGCTGACGGATGACGTGTCCCTGCAAGTATTCATGGAGCACCTCAAGAAGCTGGCAGTGTCTTCGACCGCTTAGCAAGAGCTGGGTGGCTACGGGAAGTATTGGACTGGTCTCTAGAATGTTCCGATCAGGCTGCATAGAACACAAGACATCCAATATAGGGTAGGCAGTATTGTTGGATAGCTTTAATAAATGTTAAATTCATTCTTTTTTTAAGTTGTAGACAGAATCGGGCATAAAATGTGTGAATAGTGTAATTACTGAATGGTTCACCCTATCTGATGTTTTTGTAGCGAACTCTGGGGGTTTTATTAATAGGTGGAAGTTTAAAAAATTAAATCAACAGTCGCCAAACTTACACCTGTGTCATTGTCGCTTACGGAATACTCAGAAGATTTGTTTAACATTTGCACCCAGCGCATCTTCCCAAGACTTCAGCTGATTAAGTTAAATTTTGTATACTTCATTATTAATTAAAACAAATGTTTATGAAATGATTAAATGATTTATTTTAAGAAAAAATATATCGGTTTATACATACATCTCTCCCCACATCTCTGTACAGTTTATTTTACAATCTTTGTCATATTTATTTACTATATTTTGAAAATAAATATTGTACAATAACATCGTGTGTTAATGGTTCCTACTAATATGAGTAGTTACAATAAACGATTACATTCACTATCTATGAACCTACTCTACGACAACCCTTGACTAAACACAAATGCCTAATACATTATAACTATGTATTTGGTCTATGGCTATTTTCAGAGAGAGCAATACATGAAATTTTGCTGCTGTACCTAAACGAAGCTCTCCTACTTGCAACTATGTCAAAAGTTAAATGCACACTATAATGCAACGGTTTACTAAAATAAATTACATAATTTAGTATTAAAGAACAAACAACGAATACGACACCTACAAAAATAGTCACGCCTTTTCTCATTTACTACGAGACTTCATTAAATAGTAACATGCGTAATGTAATACGCATTATCAGTTTTCAGGACGAGCCTGTAGAGCGAGAACTATTAAGTTAAATGAAAACGAATTCAGAACGTAAGTACAATCGGCTACTCCACAGAAAATCAACCTTACTTTTATACATATCTGTACGGCTGTTGCAAACTCTCTTTAGCCAACTGTACACATGGATTTGAAAGAATATAATTTTCCAATTGTATTTTAATGCTTTTCACTTAAGTTATCCGAAATATGAAGTCAAACCTAGCGCTATAACAAGATAAATACGTAATAACAAAACGATTTAAATTTTTGAAACTTATTCACTATTAAAATAATATCACCAATATATCCGTTGTTCCCCGTATGACCCTATAACCCGGTTTCGCGGGAAATCTCTTTCCTCGTAGATTGCCTGCCCCCTTCGTTGGCGTTGATTGTGTACGAGGCACTAAAAGTCCTACTCCAAAACGGGGTATAGTAGTAGGAATTATCTTTCTCCTTACCTTACCGGCCCATGACGTTGGTTTTGTCGGTTATGTTACTTGTACGGGGAACAAGGGCAATATATTTACAAGATTCCACACAACTAATTTATTATGCAGCCTATAGACTGACCGCAAGCAGGATTGTTAGTAGGTCACACTGAAAGTTAACACTTCTGGCCACTTTTAAATATTTGGATTTCGAATAGCGTGTTCTAAATAAAAGCTACAAAAATTCTTTATGGAATGCGCGAAATAGATCGTCATCGTCAATTAATTTTAAAGACTTACTTAATCGTTATCAAAGCAACCGCTTTTATAATTTGTCCTTGAACACGATAGTGTTGTCGTGCCTGGAAATATACCGTTTGCATGCCATTCCATACATTTCGGACAGCTGATTTGTGTTGACGATAATAATCTGTGGATAAATGAAGCGGCCAATGGGTTTAACACGAAGTGCTAAACTTTGTGTGCGCCTGAGGCAGGCCAGCCGTAGGGTGGTCAGTTGAGGAAGCGGATGGACATCTTCTGCTCCACGTCGGTGCGGTCCAGCGCGTGGCAAAACTCCTCGAAGGAGATCATCTGGTCGTTGTTTGTGTCCGCTTCGAGGATCGTGCGCTCGGCGATGCTGGTCAGCTGCTCTTCGCTGCAAATTAGCGTACGGAGTTGGTGAATTGGGAACAGTAAGTTTTACAAAGATTGATGCCTCACGAAAGTTTTAATAATATGTATATCTCTGCAAAACTTAATGTTCCCAATTGAAAAGGGCATTTTGTAAACCTATGATAACTGCTTATCAGTGGTGTAACGTCCAACAAAAACTCGGGGCAAGACGGGGTACATTTCGCTTATTTTTTCTTCAGTAGCAATAGACAATGGTGCTCAATAATCCTGAAGTGGGCAAGCCGGTGGAAATCGGGTTCCATCGATGCCACGCAACTGCTACCACGCCTATACTAAACACTCTAAAATGATGTACCTAAACCTATACCAACCTTTGCCAATACACGCATAAGGTGAGATTTAAGTTATTGAAAGTTTACAGACCTGGCAAACTAAAAATATAATTATAATACTCTTTATTGCGCACCACAAAATAGAAAGAAGAAAACATAAAGAAATAAAATACTAAACTTGGCAACAACAGGCGGTCTTATCGCTAAAAAGCGATCTCTTCCAGACAACCTCAAACAGACAATTTATGTATTTTACTTTAATGTATAATGTAATGCAATATATCCGGAATTAAATCGATTATTACTGTATTCAGATTTTATCAAAGCACGTAATGAATGTCTTAATAACAAATATAATCTTATCAGGCTTCGGAGACTAAAGTATTACGAAAAGTCAGATATCCTTAATGTACTCCATCCGACTATTTGGTACAGTAAAGGAAACTGAAACGCGTATGACCATTATTGTCATTGTGATAAAAGCGAAAAAGGCACTTGTTATAAATTCCTTGAATGTATGTACATTGAAATTTTGTTGTGGCCATTCGATTCGTTGCCGCGGGCAAAAGCTAGTATATACATTATAATAATGCATCGGTATTATATCATAATTTACTAGCTTTTACCCGCGGCTTCGCTCGCATTGAAATCGAAATTTAATTGATTAAATGAATACAACATTGTTATTGAATGAGCTTAAATATAAATCAAAATGGTTTAAATATCAATCTCCGAAATGCAATTTTAGTACACTGAATAAAAAATACACCATAGAGAACTTGCTCCCTTTTTTTAAGGGAAATTGGGGAATACCTGAATTATTACAATGTGCTTATTATACGAACAGGGGATAAGGGGCCAGCTTAATTATTAATGCGAGTGTAAGTATCTCATCTATACAATTGTATTGAAATGAGCAGTAATGTGAGACAGTGACAGGACAGAAATCAGTTACCTATGAAGAGGGGGCCATTATTTCAGAAAAATCTTAATGGCCATCATACATCGCCATCTATTGGTAAGTTTCATTGTCCTTCCGTCACGCCGACACAGCTCGACGGATTTTAACTAATCTTGGTACAGGAATAGCTGGACATCCAAAGATGGTTACAGGATACTTCTTATCTGGCCAAGGTATAGAAAAAACAAATACGTGGACGCAGGTGCCCCTTCTAGTAAATATATCCTTCAAGAAAAGAGCGTACTCCCACCTGAAAGGCCGGCAACGCACTTGTGACTCCTCTGGTGTTGCAGGTGTCTATGGGCGATTCGTTTGCCCCCTATGACATAAAAAAAAAGATATACATAGGTACCTTATATTGACTCCAACCATCATATGTAGGATAGCAAGCAGCTCGTCTCTGGAGATTTTGCCGTCATTGTCTAGATCGTACATCGAGAATGCAACTGCAAATAAAGAAAATACAATATAATAAGTGTAGTAACACTAAAAACAAAACTTAAACATAAAATCAGTGTCTTCCAAACCATACATTATTAACTGGTATAAAGCTCCATTACATAATAAACTAGCTCAAGGCCAATTACAGGACAAATAATTGTCATTAAGTCAATGCTTGATAAGAGGTCATTGTTTGTTAGCACATTGACACTCCATGCAACATATTGTTCACAATTTAGACATGTGGTGAAAATATGTTGATAGATGTAGCTCATGCACCTCTCATCCATTTTTATTAATACTAAACTATCATCTTTGCATTGTTCCTTCACATCGAGCTGTCAAAATACTTAAAATCATCAAAAATCTGTGTTGTAATTGTCATGGACCTGCTCTTTGGTTCCATACAAATACTATGTGATTTATCTTTTCTTTAAAAAGTTTTTATATCTTTCATGGAAAGAATCGAGATGCGAATTAATATTCATAAGGAATATTTAACACAGAGTGAGAACTACAAACTATATCTTTCAGCATACACACTGGTTAGCGTTGCTATTTGTTTTTACTCAACTTACATCTCAGTTTTTCCTCTCTGCTATTCAATTTGTTTTCTCTGTTCTTCCTAATAGGTCTGAAATGAGACAGCACTCTCATGAACTGCAGAAAGTTAACTCGGTCGTCATGACTTTCTGCGAAGAAGGAATGAACGATGCGCTCACTGAGAGGGTTGATAGCCAACTCTGGGATACGGAGGAAGTCCTCCCGAGATAATGTGCCGCAGTCATTCTTGTCCAGGGATGTGAATCTTGAGTAGAGACGCTCAATTTGGTTTGGTGTGACTGTGGAAAAACATAAAGTAAGTTAGTGGTAGGAAGAACAGACAGTAGCTTGGAGAGTGAAACTTTAACTTTAATACTTAGGGATTATAATAGCTGAGATAATCTATGTGTAGTTTGCGATTACTTCTAGTTTTTACAAAATATCCGGATCTAGTGTATTAAATGTTAATCATTATAAAAACACAAGCCACACCAGGGCGTCTATTATTTAAACTTCCAAATAAATATGTTAGCATCATTATTATCAAAATAACAGAAGGGTGTATTCTTTGAAAAATAATACAACTCTCAGCCTACATACAATAAATATGCACTGTGACCTTTGATTCACTGCATGAGGTAGTAAAATATGGAAATAGCAGTAAATGTAAACAAAATTAAGGTCGACAAGAAAATGCGTAGTTCTAACTTACATCCTGTTTCCTCTTGTATTTGAGCTATTTCCTCTTCTCTCAGCAACAAAGACGATTTGTTTCCCATCGTAGAATATGCGAGACAGCTACGATGTAGCCAACGAACACTGTCACTGATAAGCGTCGACTAATCTTCGTAATTAACGCGAATGGAACCAAAGTTTTGTAAACGATTAGTCACATTCGTGCTTTAAACTTTCGTTCATGAGTAGAACAATAATACCGCGCATTCTAGGATACAACACAGAATAATAGTTTATTAAATAACTGAGTTTGCTGCTTTAGAAGGAAAAGTCCATTATTAATCGGCCTTCAAAATGTTACACGATTTTCCACACTAATTTCCATGCTGAAGTGAAAATGCTTCAAATTGTACCCAAGAAAATGACAAGTGATGTGTGTCAGTGTCAATTCACATGACAGTGGCAGTACTGGCAGTTATCTTTGGGTTATCATGTTAAATAATAATTTTCCGCCATAATTTAAGTAACATTTAATTGAGATTCGATCATTTATTTATTTATTAGTTAATACAATTTCATTTTTTGAGCTTTTATTAGAATTAAAAACATAATAATTATAAGTCTTCCATAAAGCTAGGTAGTTGTCCGAAATTGATTATAACTAAATTATGGGAAATTTCTTGCACTACCAACACTGGCAATATGAAACTGTTTGAGTATTATAAAAAAACGCTGAACATGTATAATTTTCAGCACTCTCTTATTCACGTTACTAAGCAACCCCTCCCTGTGTTACGAAATAAATTTATTTGCATAGTTTTGTATATTTTTTAACTTGATGGTGTTATTATAGTTAGCTTAAGCTTGGTAATCTCTTCTCAAATTGAATTTGTTGTATTAATGTGCCAATAATGTCGCAACACACAATTGCATTTTTAGAAAGAAAATCAGATCCAGAAGCGTTGGATACAGTTTTTGAATTAAATGAGAAAATCAGTGACCATATTGATCGACCACATGAAGAGGGTGATTTTGAAGAAATTCCTCCAAGGATATTTACTCTAACAGATGTGAAGGAACCGCTAACCTTACCGTCTTTAAACAACGCCATCTATGAGTTAGGTGTAGTAGACTTGTGTTGGCCCGAGATAACTGAACCAGTGTTTGAAACACGGACATGCTTTCCTCCAAGTTATTATACGAATTCTACCAAGGAACGTCTTCTTCTTGCTTACGCAGAGAATTTCAGACGACAATACCTCTTTCATTATAAGTTCAAAAGACCTCTCCTATTTCAAGCGCCAAATGAATGTGGGTTGCAGGTATACATTGTCAAATTTAAGTAGGCTAACAGATTGCTTCCTATACAGTAGATTTATTTGTTATTCTCCAAACGAACATAACATAACATAGGTACTAATATTTTATAGAAAATGGTGTGTACTACTATACGACCAACAAAACTGTGTTACAACGGCACCGACACATGGCAAGGCATCGCTTCGCTGGTCTCAGACTACTTTGACTACGAGCCGCTAACGAAACCTATGCTGTTGGTAAGTGCTTTAATAGTTCCCAACCTACCGGTCCACGACTAAAAACGAGATATTTTAATTTTACATTGGGGAATAACGGCAGAACGGGTCAGATCAGATCAGAAATGGTGGCTTTTCGGCAGAACGGGTAGAATCGTTAAATACGCTTTGGCTAGTCGTCAACAGATGGCGCTACGAGTTACGAATTGGGAGGAAATTATTTCACGTTTCGAACTTTTTAGCGTGAGAAAATTCGTTGTCTCTATCTTCTAATTAAAAAGCGTGATTCTTATGATGATTAAATTGATTAATCTGATTAGTCTGAATCGGTTTAATAATTTACTAAGATCGTTGTGTTAATGGCAGTGGCTAGGAGATAAAAGGGCCCAGGTGCAAAAGAAAATTTTGGTGTCAGAGTCTTGCCCCAGGGCATCAATGGGTCATAGGCTCCTAGTTGCTTGGAGGCCCCTGGCACTACACCGTCTAGCCGTCAGGTAGCTACGCCACTGCTTAGGAGGCATTGCAGTGATGTAGGCCGGAAAATGATGTCATTGTTAGGTGAATATTAAAATAAAATATTGTGCCTTTTCTCTGCCAGCCGCCACCAAACAAACAACTACTTATTTATTATTGTATTTCGGCGGTGTTTCACTAAGCCTCAACCACCACTAATGTTGGAGGAGCGCGTATTGTAGACGGATATTGGTGTATGCGAATGGTATGGGGTCACGTATAAAAGGCAATGAAAGGCATAGCGTAAAGGTTCAATCAAGTTTAATCAACATTTTCGAGATCACAAACTCTTTGATCAGAGAGTTTATAATTTTATAATCCAAATTTTTAATTTTGTACAAAATATTATCTCTCCAATCTTTCTATTTATAATAAATGCGAAATGCAAATAAAAGTTCCTCCCGTCGGGAGCAGCCGGGATGGGGCCGCGGCCGGCGCCTACGGTGTGCTGGACAATATTTAACATTACAATAATACACTCTATTATTTAGGAATGTACTTACAATATTAATAATCTCTCAATAATTTATAATTTTGATCACAGTTTCCTTAACTGTTAACTTTAACATATAATACAATTCCGAGTGACATCGAGAATGTCTACTATATAAAATACTGAGCAATAGAAAACAATTACACAACGAGTCTAGCTCTAACGCGATAGAGTCATCTATACCTTAACAATATTACCTTGTTCGCACGATTGGCACATCGAATACGATCGCATCCTTTCGCTTTTTGGTTTGGTATCGGTCCACCTGGACAGTGGGACACCTCCGTGTCCTGCCCTCCACTCACGCGCGACACGCACAACGCACACACACACGTACATACAGTGAACGGTTGAAAGGACGCCGTGACTTAGCATTAAGTTTTGACTTGAGGTAGAACATAGGGATCCAACTATAAACTATAAGTAAGGATACAACTAGGAATGTAATGTAATCGTCAAATGGCAACGTACAGCGATACTATTTTATTATTATTATAATCAGAATGTGTGCATCGGAAATCAATTCGTTTAATATCCATTTAACAGACACTACACTTACTATATTTGTGAAACTGGAAAACTGTAATTATCGAAGACATTCAACGAGGCGGATCGACGAGCTCCGCAAAGAGAACGGTGTCGGGTCCTTAACTTTACTATTCTTACGGCTAAAGGGAAATGATGCATAGCTTTTCTTTTAGAACAAAGAAATTACGCAAATTTGGCTACACATATCACAAGTGAACGCTTACTGGCGACGTAGACTACATATTTACACATAATTGAAGATATTCCCTGTAGCGAGGGCCGGCGCGTGTGGCTGGGCGGCCGGGCGGAGCTACTTGCGCCGCGCGGGGTCTAGCGCCTGGGCGGGCGCGCGCCGCGCCCTCAGGTTGTGTAGCAGCGCGCGCAGCTGGTGCACGTGCATGCGCGTCACGCTCGGGTCGCCGCTCGCCTCCAGCCACGCCAGGAACTTGTCGCCGTGCTCGAGTGCGTCGGCCGCACCCGCCTCCCACTCGCCCGGCAACGCGGCTGCCGCGCGCTCCTCCGCGCACCCGTTGTTGAACAGCAGGTTGTCGAGCACGGTCCGCGCCTTAGCCTGGCTCTTGTGCGCGTCCGCACCGGCGGGAGGCTCCTTATTCTCTGCGCCGGCGCCCGCGCCCGCGCCGGGGCTGGCGGCGGGCTCCGCCACTCGCACCGCCTCGCCGCTCGGCTCGCGCACGTCGCCGTTCGGTGGGGGTTGCACCGGGCTCCTCGCGGGCGCTCGCTCGTCCTGGGGTTTCCCTTTCGTCAGGTGAGAGTACAAGATGTTCTCTGGCGTTTTGTCTTTAGGTACTTGAGAGGCCGATTTGAGCTTGTCTTCCGGCAGAGGCATCGCCCCGCCGAACTGTTTGTAATACTGCCACAGCCAGGAGTTTCTGTTGTAATCGAGGTGTGAGCTTATTGGAACCGTTGGTGCGATGGGCTTCGGCGGGAGGCTCTGTTCGCTCTTGCCGAGGGAGAGAGGATGAGCCGCCGCGGTCTGCGAAGTAAGGTCGAGCATGGCTTGCTGCGTCTTGAGCCAGTACCACAGGGAATCGTCGACCGGCTGGCCGGCGGTGGTAGAGGACACGTGATGACTCGACTTTGAGCTGTGTCGCGAGTACGGGTCGGAGTGGGAGTAGTGATGGGTCTTGCTGCGGTGCTTGGTGGGCTCGTTCATGTTGAGAACACCGTTGTGTGCTGGTTTGGGCGAGCGCACGGAGCGGAGTGCGCGGCTAGCGGGCTGTGCGGATAGCGTCGACAGGCCCGGGTTCAACTGTGCGAGTAGGGTCAGGTTGGTGGCGATCTCGTTGAAACTGAGGCCGAGATGCGAGTGTGCCAGGCCCGGGAGGTGCGCGAGACCGGACAAGGGGCTGATGGCACTCATGGAGACGCTGGCGCCGGGGTCAGGACGCCGATCGCGAGGGGAGTGCGGGGCGGGAGCGGGTTCGGCGCGGCGCGTGGTGAGCTCTACGGGCGCGTCGACAGGTGGTGAGGGGTGCGGAGCGTGTGCTGGCGTGGGTGCTGGCGCTGATAGGTCGAGGCCAGTAGCGAGTGGCATCGGCGCGGGGGGCGAGGGCGCGGCGGGCGATTCGGTTCGCGCGCGCTTGTCTAGCGGCTCAGTGTCGCTGCTCTTGTCGGTGTCGGGTGAGGACAGGCGCGACGTCATGTAGCGCAGCTTGTCCTCGTTCTTGCACCAGCCGCGCAGCGTGGACTCGGGCACGCCGATGTCGCGCGCCACCGACGCCTTGGATTCGCCGTCGTTCACGCGTTGGATGGCCTCGATCTTGTCGCCGGGCGTCAGCGCGCGCATCGGACGCTTGCCCTTCGTCGCCATTGTACCACCTCGCCTTCTACAACAAAGAATAAATACGTTTTATTTACCTTTTACATAAGAATAGTTATATCAGTATTAACTGCAACCGACGGGGTAAAACTTGTGTTCAGAATAACAAAGTAGGTAACCGTAACTAATAATCTGTTAGGAAGAAACAGCCGACTTTTCAGTGTTTTTGTTTTATTCAATTCAATTATTAGAAATATTTGCAAACGCTCCTTATAAAACGATCGACAAGTGGCTTGACTCGAACAGAAGATCAAGTTTTCCTAAGAAGTTCTTCCTAATTAATGCGAATTCCAAAGGGAGCTAAGTAAAATTCATTATCTGGTAATTATTACTTTTGACAGCAATGGCTTTTGTTTCATGAGGCTTGAAGTTTTAGGTAGGTATATTGTTTAGATGCTGTCCCATTCAATAAGTTTTATAGGTAGGCGCACATAAAACATTTTCCATTAAAGGATAATTAATCAAAATGTATAAACGTGTGAGATAAAACAAAAAATCGGTCCAAGTTGAAGACCGCGACTAACTAGTGTGTCGTAAATAATTTAATCATGTAAGTACTGTTTACCGTTTACCTACAATGCCACAGATTGCACAAAAACAGACACGGCCGTTGCACCGTGCGTTATCAGCGCCTATTGCATCGCATCCAAACAGCCGGCCAGCGACAGTAATGCGTTTATTCGATTTACGAAACTTCTTAACCGAATGGCAACGCAATTTAGGTAATAGAGTTTACGCGAACCCATAAACTTGCGAAAAGATAAACAAAAAGAAGACATAAAATTATGACCTACGACAACAGTGGGCGGCAAAAGTTGTCGGGTCGTTGACACGGTGACCTTGCACGCGCCGCGCTCTCGGTCACCGGTAGATGGCGCCTCACGTTCCGAATCGTGCATTGCTTCTTTTCAATTTGTAAACTGTTTTGATATCTGTGACAGCATTTTATTTGTTTACATTTTCTATTATTTGTCTGTTTCTGGCTAAGGCAAGGCTTGTTTGTGGTCTTAGCCTCTACTAAAATATTACTGGACTGCATTGACAATTTGACACAGAATAGGTACGTTATTTTTTATTTCATTAGTAATTTAAATTAAATAAATACGTTCTATACTTACTTCGTTTTTTGCTACTCATTTATTTATTTCTCATTCGGTCAATATATTTATTTTTGTTTATTTTATTGCTTACTTAACAACTTTATTATTTTGTGTTTAGTGGATTAGTTACTTATGTGATTTAGGTGCCTAATATTTTTATATAAAACGTGCTTTGCTTTGCTAGCGGATACGGTCTTACGTTCTACCCTGCAGATCCTAAAGTACAGTAAGTTCAATGAGAGACGTATTGCACTTACTGTACTTTAGGTTCTGCACGGCAGCGTTGAGTGCTAAGCTTGAATATCCGAAGAAAAACGGGTTTATTTTTAATTTCAGTAAAAGGGTGAGTCGTGTTCTAATTTTTGCGTATCATGACCATGTTATTTATTTGATCTTAAATGTATCTTTATAGTTCAGTATTTTTTTATATTACTAACCTAAACGTATCTCGCAACCTAGGTACAGTTAAGCAAATTGAAACACGTTAGGTACCTTCCTTTTTCGCTCTTGCCACAATTACACTAAGCTAAGGGTTAAAATAGAAAAAGGTACTTATCTCGCAACTTGGGTACAGTTTACGAAAAAAATGACATTACCTTTTTCGCTCTTGCCACAATTAATTAGTGTAACAGTGCTAAGAGTCAAAATACAAAAAGTACGCGTTTAAGTTTTCATTACTATGTAAGTGTCTTTTAAAGCAGTTTAAAAATAATATAGGTACCATCCAATACCTATACATTTCATACTATATAAATTCTACCTTCACAATTCACACAAAGAAATAACCTCGAATATATAAGAAATATTATGGGTACGATTTAATTTAAACCCTTACTTGATTACAAATAATTCAAACCTAGCCTTTTGTATATTTGAACAGTTCCAAAAATTCACTCAATAAATAATTATTAAAAATATGAAATCTTATTGTAAAAAAATATAGTATTCGACTACTCGACTGACTAAAAAACTGTCAAATGCGAGTATTGAGAGTTCAGAAACTTAATTATGTAATTTCGATACGACAATATTATTATTTTGTTGTTTTACGGTGTTTTCCGTACACAGTAAAAATAATGTAATTAGTCGTTTAAATTCAGTTTCAATGGACTATAATTATTTAAAAAAATGCTAATTCCTGAACGAAATCCACGATTTACGACTTTACGAGAAGTTAGTAAATTTTCTACAACACAAAACAAAGCAAAATCGCATCAACGGTAATTTAAGTTCCCGAAAAAATATGTTGCCTAACTTTTGTCTAGTCCTTGTTTTGGTCCACCAATTCCAGCCCTACAGCCTAAACAACAGGTAGTGTTCACCTAGTTGTAAACTAATTCAACTTTTCGGAACTTACTTGCGAGCCGGCACGTGCGCGCTGTTTACGATGTCTGACAACGCCGCCGTCTTGCAGGATTGTCTCACTCGGAACAAAATCACGGGTGCGCCGAGCGCTCACTGGTGTCACTGTCTCACTGCACGAGTCACGGTCACGGAGACGTACGTCGCGGAGCGCGCGCGGCGACTGTGTGCCGGTGATAAGGCCGGGCCGCGGCCGGCCGCTCCTCGCCTTTGTGTCCGGCCGGCCCCGCGCCCCGCGCCGCGCGCCGCCGCGCCGTAAACACCGGCCTGCCTAGCCCCCGCACTTTATTATTGCAATTAATTCCCTTCGACGCATCAGCTTTCTCGGCGACCATTACCCTCGCGATCGTCCCGTTTTCTAACGCTTTTTCCGAGCCGCGGAAAGTTTCGTTTTCGGCACAATGGCGTCTTCGAAAGTTGTTTAAGTGCTGAACTTTGTCTCTTAATATCGTCTCGCGCTCGTCTGCGGAGTAACTAGTTGGCAACTAATTACGCTCTTTTGTTCTTTCGCAGTAAACAAAGTTGAATTAAGTAGATAAGTGGTTACTAACGTTCTTGGTTTTCAGGGTTGCTACGCGTCGTAGCGGTTGCTACGGCTGGTTACGTTGGTTCTTGGTTACCTACTCAATCGTTACTAGGTTCAAATCCGTTCGTGCGGGTTCTCAACAGGTTTTCGTAGCTTTTGCGTTTTGTCCGTTTTCGTGTACTGGATGGAGTCGAAAAGTGGAAGTTGGAGACAATGGGGGCTGGCAGATGTAGTCCTTGGTCGTAATTAATGTTAGCAGTTAGCTGGTGATTAGTGAGGCGTCGTGCGTCGCGGGCCGCCTGGTGATTAGTTGGCAGGCGGCCAGGGCTTTCCTTGAGGCCTCGGAGCTCGACGCGGGCCGTGGTTAGCCCGTAAACACTGATATTAGACACACAAATGGAATACCTACTCACACATCTATAACAGCAGAGAGAACGGTCTCAAAGGTTTAAGTATGGTTAAATCTTTAAGGTTAATCTTTAGAGTCTTAAAGTTTATTAGTTTGACTCAGCTCGATTTGTTCTTACCTACTAGCAACAGTACTTTTGGCTTTCCTTTAGCTCCAGTCTGTTCATGTGGTTAATCCTAGTTTCGTATTTTCCCACGTGGCACTTAATGACGCCCACACTGCAGTTGCCAACGCGCTAAGCGTTCGCATTGCGAAATAAGCGGGCCTAGATTAAATCCCTAATAAGGATTTAACTTTATCATGGTTCTTAAAAAGCTGACCTAATTATAATGATTGGCTGAGAAGTAGCAGTGGGATACCTATGTGGAAGCGGACTTAAATACAAGAAAACTGACCTGATACCTTATGTTCTAATTCTCTTCTTGTATTTGTATTAGTCTTGGTATTTAAAATCGGTCTTCATTTCCCCGCTTCACGCGCGCACATTAGATGATGATCGCGCGTAAGATAAATGATACTCAAATATGTTATGTTACTCATATAGGTATCAGAAAGGGACAGATACTTTCCCATTTGTCTAACGCACCATCAACGCTGCAACCATCACAGGTCCGCAGGATGTCAATAATCTTCGTTTTGGAACCTGTATATTATGTCTTAATTTCCATGTGACGATTCCGATGAAGCTTTAACGTTCCTTAATACAGTGTTTTGAGACATACTTTACTCATAACAACTTTCCACCCACAAACAGACCAAGCCTATGTCCCAGCGTGGCCGTCCGTAAAATTCCCAGTTGCAGTCCTCCGTTAGGTCACCTCAGGCGTGCCCGCGCCTACGCACGCATTTGAAAGTGTCTGCACGCCTTAATCGCACACATATCACGCTATACTATAGCTGTCGCGGCACAGAATAATAGTACAGCAGGTCCACCACCTAGGTCTAGCGGTGGTCTTTGACCTGATAATGATGTTGACCGCTACAAAATCTTACTGTGGAGTTATGGAGCTGGATTTTTTAATAGATGTGTTGTATGTTTTCCCAGATGACATCTATACAAGAGCACGAGCACAATTGTAAGCTGTAATGAATGAGACACATACTTACATATCTTGACTTCTTTAAACGTCCGTTTACGATATCTAACGTTTGGTTGGTTGTTCTGCGCCTATGATTTTCTGTTTCTTGCTGCCGGTTTACATTTAAATTAGTGTTTGTTGCGAGTTCATAAATTTTTACTGGTTAACGCAAGTAGGAATAGTATGAGGTCGCACTAATCAGTAATCACTAATCAATATTTGAAAAGGCCCTAATGTTCTGGTATAATCTGTAATTTGTATAGGTTCAGAACATTATTATGTAGCCCGGCTAGTCGTCGGGAATAAAAGACGAGCCGTGGTAGTGTAAAAATATATAATTAAGAAATAAAAACTATATACAATATAAAAAAACGGTATTCAGTCAGTACGCGGCACTAACGGGAAACACTGGCCTTAATGGAGCTGGGCAGGATGGTAGGTAGGAAAAACAGGGTTTCAAGGGTCCGCGTATCTCCAGCTTCCACGCACATCAAGCAGGAACAACCGCCGGTAGAGGTGCGTTTACCACAGCACGCAATCTTCAGCCAAGTAAAAAGGGCTGGAACAACATCTCACTTAGTTGGTGACACCAAACCAATCCATGCCTTATTTCGTATTTGTCAAGACCAGTGAGAACGAAATAAGACTTGGATTGAGTTTAACAATATAAATAAAAGGAAAACAAAGAAAAATAAGTATATACAAATATTACCTGCAAAGCGGCAGCCCTTACAAGTGTTAGAACTATCAGCAATATATGATACAGCGTTATATTTACAGTAATTATGCACAATTACGTAAAACTCGTAACACCACAATACATAAGCAATCTCAGTATTACATTTAATTTTTAAAATATACAAGTAATAGCCATTCAGACACCAGTTCGTTCAGCACAAGTCCAAGCGTGTCTGAGAAAAAAGACAAAAGACGAGCGTGGAACGCCTGTCTTTTTTAATGGCGTTTGTAAGCGGCCAGTGCTGCACCATGGAGGTTTGCCGCGTTACAGTACCCCGCGCGCCCAGGAGAATTTTCCAAAAGAGAAAACGCAGGAAAATTCCAACAAAAGAGATTAAGATAAAAAAAAAAAGGAGATACATACAACTAGCTTAAAGTTCTAACCTATATTTACAATTTTAAATCTTTGATGTGCCATTTACCAATGGCACGGCCATGGTCATCGGCCAGTTCGTACACGAGAGGTGACAACTTTTTCAATACTGTACACTTTACAAATTTAGGAGCTAGTTTTGCAGTAAAATATTTACCAGCGTCACTTAATTGGTAATTACGACGCCATACAATATCACCTTCATCAAACTCGGCCTGTTTACGCCTTAAGTTATAATATTTACAATTTTTTACATGAGCATCCCAAATTGCAGCCTGCACTTTATCTAAAATAGGCGACAAGTGGCCTAAGTTTTCAGCGTAAATATCACGCGGCGCAAATATAAGGTCGTCATAATCGACGTCATTAGAGTCAGCGACACCATAGAACGACCCGCACGGAACGAGTTCTCTGCCAAAAACCAGGAAGGCAGGGCTAAACCCCGTCACTTCATTAACGCTGGTATTTATGGCGAACTGGATCTGCGGAATATTAAGATCCCAATTTCTATGGTCGTTTTCAACAAATGAGCTAATTGCAGTCATAATAGTACGGTTGTAGCGCTCGACAGAGTTTACTTGCGGGCAGTATTTGGGAGTAAAATGTACCTGTGGGATCTGGTATTTAGTAAAAAGTTCCTGTAATTCGTTGCTGATAAACTGCGTACCGTTATCCATTATAATAGTTCTTGGAAAGCCATGCACCAAGAATATGAAGTCTTCAAGAATTTTACATATGATATTAGAAGTCGCCTTTTTAATAGGAAATATCAAACAGTACTTTGAGAAACAACAATTTACCACTAATATGTAGCGATTTTGTTTACGGGTCATAGGTAAAGTCCCAACGAGATCAATGGAAATACATTGAAAGGGTCTACTACATTCTTTAGGTTTGCCCATTATCCCCAAAGTTTGATGATTTTGGTATTTGTATGCTAAGCAGGTCTCGCACTTGGCAATATATTTACAAACGTCCCTATAGATACCCGGCCAAAAATAGCGTAAAGCTATTCTTTTGTGTGTTTTAAATATGCCAAAATGACCAGCAGTGGGCTCGGAATGGTTGTCATGGATAATTTTGTCTCTCATTTCCTTTGGAACCATAAGTTTCCAATCAAAATCAGAAGTGAGAAAAGAACTAGTTCTTTTTAGTCTATACAAGTTATTATTTACAATTTTATAATCAGGAAATGCAGCAGGATTATCCTGACAACCTTTAAAGATGTTGTTAAACCAATCATCATCAGAATCAACATAAATAAGGTCAACTGGTACCGAACGTGACAAAATGTCAGGTACAACGTGGTCCTTGCCTCGTTTATGTCTAATTTCGAAGTTGAACGCGGACAAACGAACACTCCATCGAGCTAATCGACCTGTCGGGTTATCCAAATTTAAAAACCACTTGATGGCCGCGTGGTCGGTATATACAATAAATTTTTGGCCATTGTCTAAGTAGCATTGCCAATGTTCCAAGGAGACAATGAGACTTAATAGTTCACGTTCAGTAATCGAGTAATGTTGCTGCTGTTTAGATAAAGAACGGCTAAAATAGGCGATAGGTCGTTCCACACCGTTCTCTTCTTGAGTTAACATAGCCCCGATTCCAAAATTAGATGCATCGCAATGCACTGAAAACGTTTTTGAAAAATCTGGGCAAGTTAATACAGGACTACTTATAAGCGTTCCCTTTATTTTATTAAAGGCAACGTCAGCCTCCTCATTCCACTTGAATGGAGGAGCCTTCTTACCAGTAGACGTTAAAGAATTAAGAGGCGCGGCCAATGTACTAAAGTTAGGTACAAAACGTCTGTACCAGCTAGCTGTACCTAGAAATCTTTTTAGCTCACGTCTAGTAGTTGGCACAGGAATGTCAAGTATCGCTTGAACCTTATCAGGATCTGTGCGCAAGCCTTGGTGATCTACAATATAACCAAGGTACTTTAGTTCGCGTCGGAAAAAAGTAGACTTTTCAAAGTTAATGGTAAGACGCGCGTATTTCAGTTTTTCCAGTACTCTAGATAACAAACTGATGTGATCTTCAAACGTACTCGATATCACTATGATATCATCTAAGTACCAAAAAACACGGTTTTCGAATTCTGGTGTAAACAACACGTCCATTAAACGCTGCTGCGTGGCCGGTGCATTGGTCAAACCAAATGGGGTCACTTTAAATCTTAGCATTCCACGTCCTGGAACGTAAAAAGCGGTTTTGTCCCTATCTCCCTCACATAATGGTATTTCCCAAAATGCCTTAGCGATGTCAATACTCGACAAGAACTTAGCATCACGCAAATTGTCAAGGATCTCATTTATGTAAGGTAATTTATAAGCATCCTTTTTAGTGACAGAATTAAGCTTCCTACTATCCAAACAGAATCTCCAAGTACCGTCTTTTTTGGGAGTAACGAGAACAGGACTTAACCACGGACTTTCGCAAGGCTCTATGATGTCCAAATCAAGCATCTTGTCCACCTCTTCCACCAGCACCTTTTGTTTTTCAGGAGAGAGCCTGTAACACCGTTGCCTAATAGGTGCATGGTCACCGGTGTCAATACGATGCTCGACCAAGTGTGTGCGACCAAGAGGACTAGATTCCGTGGAAGCCTCGCGAAACCGAGATATAATATTATAAGCCTGAGACTGCTGTTCCGCGGACAAATCCTCAAATGGAAGAACTTGTTTTAACGTGTCATTAATAGTTAAGGAAGTACAATTGGAAGGTTTTCTCAGTTCAGCGTTTTTGAGACAATTAGGCAACAGATTGAAGCTTTTCCAAAAGTCTATACCCAGAATTAAATAAGACGAAATGTCTGGAATTACATGTGCAGTAATGTAAAGACATTTACCGTTAAATTGTACAGGTAATTCCACGTAGCCAATAGAATAAACAAGCTGCCCATTAGCAGCTCGCACAGAAATTTTGTACGACGAGTTAAGTACAAATCCCCGATCTAGTAGAGCCTTATGAGAGTTATTACCAAGTATTGTAATAGAACTACCGCTATCGAGTAAACCACAGAGTGTCAAATTATTTACATTTATATTTACATAAGGACGTTCATTATCATTTTGATCGTCGAAGAGGATCAAAGAGGTTTTGGAAGACAGCATAAACAAACGTACAACTGACAGCCAGTCATTCCACTCATCACGCGAAAAATTATTATTTTTATGTACAGCAAGTCTTTGATCCTCAGTTACGCGTTTTTTGAAAAAGTCTTAGTTTCAGGATTGGCCTTATTGCACTTAGGACAATTCGTGCTACGGTAGCCAAATAAACCACATTTAAAGCACACTAGAGAGCGTGGCTCTTTACACATGCGTAAACTGTGTCCGTTCACTCTACAGCGAACACAAAATTGTTTACTAGAACTAACTATATTTACAGACTTAGTATTTACAGGCTTATATACAAAATCTTCAGTTAATGAAGATGAGCTGTGGGTAGGAGGTTCCTTAAAGTTCCGCGACCTATCAAGGCACACCTCATACTTCTGACACACAGCCTTCAAACCTTCAATAGACTGAATATCAGCCTGTGCTACCATAATATCGTATTCAGGACGAATATTTCTAAGTAAAATTTGTAATCTATCGGACTCAGACATAGTGTAGGTAAGTTTAGCAAATAAACCATACATAACAGCAAAATACGCTACAATTGACTCTTCCTTGCCTTGTGTGCGGTCTTGTATTTCAAGAAGTAATTTATAGTCGTAATCAACAATACCAAAATCATCAAACAGTTTAACTTTTAAGCAATTCCACGTGGTAAAACCTTCTCTATAAGCACGAAACCAATGAAGTGCTGCGTCCGTGAATATCTCATAACAATGAGTTAGCAAGTTGCTTGTTGGCAAATTCCTAGACAAGGCAAACTCCTCAACCTTTTGTACAAAGCTACGCGGACAGCCTTTACCCGAGTATGAGAATTTTCTAAACTCACTGGTCACCGCGCGGTCACACTGTACAACGACTTTATTCTCTGTGCATCTTTCAGAGTTCGCTGTTACAAATAAAGCGGCTGAACTATTAATAGAACTGTTATTTTTCAAATCAAAACGCGTCTTTAACGCGCTAAATTTTGTAACAAGATTTTTGTACATAACACGGTGATCATCATCATCCGAGATATCTATTCGCTGAAGACGAAAGTATATATGTACAAGAAATGATTGAATTTTATTTACAAGTTTCGAGTCATAGGAACTTTCATACAGAACGATTTTATCCTCGACAAAAGAAATTGATTTTTCAGTCCCGGCCAAGTCATCGGCCACTGAAAAGCTAGTTGGCAAATCCTCAGCTACATATTTACCCAATAAGTCGCTCAACTGCTGTCGGAGCTCCACAACCGTATCGCGAGGCTTTTCATGCCTAATACTTACTTCGTAAGCAAGTTCATTTTTATTTAACATATTTAAACTAACGAATGAAAACTCCATATTTACTACCTACTAGAACCTTTGTACACCGCAAAAAAAAATGTCTATTTACAAAACATACATACACACAAACATGTACATAACAAACACCTTCTGTAGTGAAAAAGTAACGTAAAGTGAAAGCTGCAGCCTGTAACCGATGCAGGTCAACCTACCAAGTAAAACAGATCTAGCCTAACTTTTACCTATACACAAGAAAAAATAACACAATAAAACCAAAATGACAGAAAATTTAACAACCTTAGCTATGTACAAACACGTATAATATTTACAAGTATGTACATAACCCAATCCAAGTCTAAAAAAAAAACCCACGTACTGACTGAATAAACCCTTGGGCGCCAATGTAGCCCGGCTAGTCGTCGGGAATAAAAGACGAGCCGTGGTAGTGTAAAAATATATAATTAAGAAATAAAAACTATATACAATATAAAAAAACGGTATTCAGTCAGTACGCGGCACTAACGGGAAACACTGGCCTTAATGGAGCTGGGCAGGATGGTAGGTAGGAAAAACAGGGTTTCAAGGGTCCGCGTATCTCCAGCTTCCACGCACATCAAGCAGGAACAACCGCCGGTAGAGGTGCGTTTACCACAGCACGCAATCTTCAGCCAAGTAAAAAGGGCTGGAACAACATCTCACTTAGTTGGTGACACCAAACCAATCCATGCCTTATTTCGTATTTGTCAAGACCAGTGAGAACGAAATAAGACTTGGATTGAGTTTAACAATATAAATAAAAGGAAAACAAAGAAAAATAAGTATATACAAATATTACCTGCAAAGCGGCAGCCCTTACAAGTGTTAGAACTATCAGCAATATATGATACAGCGTTATATTTACAGTAATTATGCACAATTACGTAAAACTCGTAACACCACAATACATAAGCAATCTCAGTATTACATTTAATTTTTAAAATATACAAGTAATAGCCATTCAGACACCAGTTCGTTCAGCACAAGTCCAAGCGTGTCTGAGAAAAAAGACAAAAGACGAGCGTGGAACGCCTGTCTTTTTTAATGGCGTTTGTAAGCGGCCAGTGCTGCACCATGGAGGTTTGCCGCGTTACAATGTAGGTATTAGCGTCATTGTACGCTTAATTAGCACCATCGCAGGCTTATCGGTGACCGAACGATTCCGTTGTGTGCGATTCGTGTTTTTAATTCGCGCATGTCTTGCTGATTAACAATGCAGCGACAGTGTTTGCCCTCGACTGCTAATCACAATGCGCTATGTAGACCTTCTGTACCTTATGTCGTGGGTGTTGGACTTGTGTGTGTCTTGGCCGGCTCGGTGTGTGTGTTTTCGCCGGCCGAGGCCACACAAAGGCCCGCGCCGCGTCGTCGATTTACGGCGCGGCGCCCTGCCTGCACTGTATTTCGGGCATTGCCGATCTCCCTGCATCCGACAAAATGTGGATGTGGTACTCTAGTTTAGCGGGTACAAGGGGTAACAAAGGTAATGGGTGTCATCGTAGAAATAAACATGTGTATACACTACACAGTTCTAAATCCTTTTCTAAATGGTTGTAGCTCTGCCAAAATTATTCATGGTCTGCTTTATAATATTACTCGTATGAGCTGGTCTTTAATTTGATAGATTCGATCATGTAAAATCGTTAGAGATTCTCTCGCAATCCGCGATAAAGAAGAACGTCCAGTCAGTAGTATAAGGCTGCCTGTCCACAGAATCGGAGCGGAGAGAAGGCTGCGTATTTGTGAAGCCTAAAAGAAAGTGCATTTAAATCTGAGGAATGTGATTGGTCCATTTTACACATCACAGGCAGTAAATCAAATTTCTAAGCCAAGCCTTAATCAAAAATCTAATCTAACGCATTAAAACAACAACATATCAGACTTAATATACCAAATTAAGTATAAGGCTTTATTTGTTCAATCCCCACGTACGACATAAGAAAGTGTATCGTCCAAACGGCGAACAATGTCATGGGATACTTATATACTCTACCAGTCAACCTGTTACACTTACGGATGTGTCTTTGCATTATCTCAGACAGACACATTATCGCATGTAAATGTAAACATGCCGCCTCCACGGCTCCTTCCTTTCCTGCATCCCCGCGTAACGTTCTCTAGTGATTTTGTTATCGGCGCGGCACCCCCCGGCGACATCCGACGCCGCGCGCCATTACCTCCCCCCCTCCCGCCCCCCTCGACCCGTCGCCCCCACCCCCTCGCTCGCCCACACACTCATTAGCCCGATCGCGAGTGCACTCGCCGCGGCTTGAGTTTTTAGTCGCGAGGAGGTAAGTACCTATCTATAGGTCAGTTGAAACTTGAAAGCTGAGTCAGAAACAGAGTCGAGGATGGGTGCGTCGCTTCGCGAGGGAGCGGTTAGATGTCAGGTACTGAAGATAAATGAAGGTAGATGAAAAGGTTTTACTACTATATTCGCGTTTAAGAAAAACCCATCCATCGCTCTCAGCCTTTGGAAATACATGGACACGGTTATCCGCGACGAATTTGTGTTGGTGGATTCATTCCAGTAATCATTCCTAGCCTAAACCAAGGCCACCCTAATGTCACAGCCAGTACAAATACAGACTCTCTTTGAACTACCTAGGCAGTGCCTGTATTGATGAGAGCTTTCACGAATACGTCATTATAGAGAGAGTCCTAAAGGATCCATTCCTGTTAGATGCACTCTGAGACTTAATCTAAACTAAAGCATTGATGACTAACGTGCCACGTTAGAACTGTCTGTAATTACAAACAAACAATCCTTTTGAGCCGTTAGTTCGACAGTGGCGACTCTCGCAGCCGGGCATGGTCTATAATAACATCGGTCATCATTGTAGCCAACAAATCAAACAATGAGTGCACAACATAAATTCACACGAAAGCACATTTCATACACATACGTAACCCGGTAGGTACCGAAAGCACAAGTTTATCACATCAAATGAAGTACCTACGAATGCACTTCCTAGCTTCAAAATGATCTTGCACAGAAGGTTTCACGGCTTTACATACCTCCTACAATACTACTTAATGTGGTTGTACTTACTGAGAACAATGCGGCCTATCGTACGAGTTCAAGGTAAGTCTACTTTCCGCGTATCATGCTACTGCAGAGTGGTGCAACTTTATTTGTAATCTGTTGCTAAGCCACGTTTTACGTCTTGTGAATTGCAAATGACTAGATTTATCGCCGATGAGGCTTTTTTAATCATTATTAACGCGGAAATCTTAAACTGAGTGTGAAATTAATGAAATGTGACTAGGATTTAGATATAAACATTGATAACTATTTTAAAATAATCTGTTCTATTAGGTAGTAAGAGACCGTAGTTTTTACTTTTATTGACAGTTCGGTGGATTCGTTTTTGACAGTTGGAATGGGGACACCGCGGAAATACCCTGATTAAATTGACAGTTTACATTGAGGTTCTGATAAACCTGACCTGAGCCTACTGTAACAAAACAGCAAGTAGAGCCGTGCATCATCCATATTCCATTAATTACTGTGAAATTGCATAAAATGGAAATAATTTTCCCCTATACCGGAAATGATCTTTGTCCTTAAAACGTCACTAAATATTTACGACACATTTACTTCGCAAGAGGATAAGCGGTGTTATTGAGAGAAAATTATGGCGCATCCATATGCCAGCAATATCGCGCGCGTCTGTTTTTCCTAAACTGCATCGGTGCATGGTGCGGTGCGCAAACGCAGCGGCCGCGAACGCGAGGCCGCGCTCGTGACGCGTGCGTCACGACCCTGCGCGTCGCTAACCGCTAATCTGACAGACATACCTACCTAAATAGATGGTGTTCGGGTGAACGTCGTTTTTATTGACGTAAATCAAGAAAAGCAACACACTTATATTACTTTGTCCTATGTGTGTACCTATGCTGTCACTTACTGATTCCAACTGAAACAAAGAGTTCGTAATAGAAGTAACAGAATAGGCTCATAGAAGAGTATAAACAAAATATACTTAGCCTATTACGCCTAATTCTATAAATGCTATCCTATCTTGTTACCTAAGCCACCCTAAACAACAAAAATACTTGCGAAACGCCAGAGGATAAAACAAATCGGCTTACTTAATTTATTGGTTTTTCCATCGCCACATTTTCTACTCATAGGTCACACTCTTTATAATGTGTCAGCACATTATTTAAGAAAGCACAACAGTACTTTGACAGGAGATTGGCGCAACCGAACAATACACTTCTGCGGGCCTATGATGGTTGTTTTTATAATGCAATAAATAAGTGACAAAGCATCCGTCACGTTTTGACAAAATGGGAGTGTGAGACAGATACCGTGTCACTTATTTATCACGCGATAAACGCAACCATCATATGCCCGTAACTTCTGGCCCGATTGGTCAATATCACGTTTCATAACTCGCGCATTAGTGCGGTTTCAGTGCGTCAAAATTACCCACGCAGCAGCCAGCCGCTTTACGAGGTTCTAGCGTCTAACGGTTATGAATTATTATTATGACGCATCGTCCACGGGTGATAGGTACTGCATGACGTGTGTTCCTTACAGTCAGGGATACGCTAGGCGACAAATGTCGTGACACGAACGCCAGCGACGTCCAGCGAAGTGTCGCAACGTTACCAGATTTCGCTCTACACAATTGTATTCCCTATTTTCTTCGAATACCCATTCCTTCAATTGCTCAAAGGTTAACTGGAAGAGATCCCTAATAGGGATAAGTTCGCCTTTGTACATATTTCATTTGTTATCAATGTATTTATAACCAGTTGTTGTGTACAATAAAGCGTTTACATACATTACATACATACAATTGTATTCCTGAAATTATGTCTTTACCACTTTATTTGTCGCCTGGAGTATCCTTGGCTGTAGTATTCAGCTACAGTTTTATTTTTTAAGTTTTATGTAGCCTGGATTTTGTCTACTGCTTAGATCTTCAATTATTCATACGAGTTCTATGTCTTCTTCGGTCTTCACAGTTGCATACACATTCGTTTTCCACATACCTACACAACCACGTCATCGTACTGTCGCATGTCGGCTACCTTAAACTCCGGCGTGGTCGATCCTTAGTAGTCCTCCTACTATATTAGTCATTTTACTGAATTTCCCCTAGCTTACAACTGCTGATTGCCCGATGAATCATTATCATCAGATCCCGTGGTGTGTTCAGCGGAAGTTGTAGGTTACAATGTAAGACAATGGGCCAAGTTCGTGAGAACTACAGGCGTTATCTAATTTGCGCGCGTGGCATTTATTGGGTTTAGTTATGAGGTGACATCATTACTTTCGCTTCATTGCATTTCACTAAATTGACAATACAATTCTCAGTCATTTTGGTATCACTTCAAGGTAGCAACCTTCTAGCTATATCAGAAATGTTAACAGAAGAACAACAACCGTTATCACGATTTTGTAATGTGTAGCTTTTATTATTTTGCATATACATAATTATTATTCGGGGCATACGTTAAACAAAATCCATACATTTCACCAGCATTTTGTGTGTCACGGATTTGCCAATTCCCCGGATTTCCCGAGGAGTCTCATCTCATGTGCTTTAAAAGGTATGGGTAAATTATTGAAATGATTGAATATTGTATCATCGGTGAAGCGTGCAGTAGATTCCACTTGTTCTCTTTTTCCTTTTTTTGTGCAATTATGTATATATAATATAGTTGAAATATGTATTTATTTATCTATCTGCTAAATTAGGTACGCGCTCAATATACTATCTCTCTCATCCAATCATGTAAGTGGTATAAATATTCTGATTACCAAAGAGGACTCGACTCGACGGTAGAACTTTTTCTTTCGGATTAATTAAATACGATTCTTAAATAGGTAAACTTGGTGCTTAGAAATAACTGTGAATTGTGTTTTGTAGACCATATCTACGTCATACAGTTTCTACGCTGCTATGGAATTTACTGCATGTGACTTTCAAAAGAATGCCTTTACTTCTCCACTAATTAGGTCTTTCTTCGGGCATCGTGCGTGCCCAAGTCCAAGGGACACTCGTTATCCCTTTCCTTATGGATAACGTTTCCTGTTCCGCGAACCGCGAGGTCGGCGCGCATAACAAAGAGGTGACGCGGGCGCAGGTAAACAATTTGCCAGATTGTCTTATTGTTGACAAATAATTTCATTTCAACTAACGATTTGGTGCTAACACTAAAGTTTATATTGAAATTAATAATTACATAAAAATAACTACTCTGGTGGTTTTCTCGTTTATTTTACAAGCTTTTTATTTGAAGGTTATGATGGACAGGGTTAAAGCAAGCTTAGATAGTACCACCTGTGCACCTAGATTCATGACGTCAATATATAATCGGGGAATTGTATTTCTGCAGGGTGTACAGAAAAAGTGACCGAGTAGGTTGTATTTGAAACTGAGCTGCGTGTGTGAAGAGACATTGTTGAGAGAGAGGAGATGGCTTTATTTATACCTACATCCCTGATTGCATTTCCTTTAATATCGTCAAAGTTGACAGCTTATTGTTTAAGTATAATGTATATTGTAAGTACGTTGGTGTGATGTGAACTGGATCGTTAGATTGTATTGTTAAAAACGGCCACATACAGACGGCTGCGTGCGATGGTCTTTCTTTTGTTTCTTGCGCCGGTTGACATTTCGAGTTCTAAGCGATCTCGTATCAGCAAGACTGGTAACTTCTCACAGGGGCTGCATTTTCATAAAAAACCTCATTGAGACGTCATTGCGCTCGTTTTCAACGGACAAAGGAGAGCATGCTTTATGCCCGTTTTTTACACTTCCTGGCAATAGACAATAGTTGCAGAGATAGACAGGAAAGGGTCACTGTATGACGTATCATGACGTGCTTTGAAAGCTTATCACGTTTTTAGGGTTCCGTAGCCAAATGGCAAAAAACGGAATCCTTATAGATTCGTCATGTCTGTCTGTCTGTCCGTCTGTCCGTCCGTATGTCACAGCCATTTTATTCCGAAACTATAAGAGCTATACTGTTGAAACTTGGTAGGTAGATGTATTCTGTGAACCGCATTAAGATTTTGATGCAAAAATAAAAAAATCATAATAAATATTGGGGGCTCCCCATACTTAGAACTGAAACTCAAAAATTTTTTTTTCATCAAACACATACGTGTGGGGTATCTATGGATAGGTCTTCAAAAATGATACCGAGGTTTCTATAATTTTTTTTTTCTAAACCGAATAGTTTGCGTCACAGACGCTTCCAAAGTGGAAAAAAGTTGGTCCCCCCCCCCCCTCTAACTTCTAAAATAAGAAATTGAAAAATCTAAAAAAAACATATGATGTACATTACTATAAAAACTACCAACGAAAATTGTTTTGAACGAGATCTAGTAAGTAGTTTTTTTAATACCTAACTTTGCACCTAATTTATATGGGGCGCTATACATACCAGGTGCAAACTTAACTTAACCACCTAGCGATGGAAAGTGTTTGTACGGAACCCTCGGTGCGCGAGTCCGACTCGCACTTGGCCGGTTTTTACAATTGCAGGAATACTGAACTGTATTGATTGTACGCTAAAGTTTAGGTTTTAATCGTTCGACTGCGCTAATTGCGAGCTTTCTAAAGTTATGGAGTAGTAATTCTGTTCTCTCGTAGTTCATGAATAATAATTTTGGGAATGGTGAAAAAAAAATATGAATTTGTTCTGCGTACGTGTGAAGCGATGAAGCTCATGAAATTTGATAGTTTGTAATTTATTCTTTAACCCTTGGCTCTCATTCAGGGTCTATTAAATTGTGAGATAAATGAGATAAATTGGGACTGCTGGATTATGCAAATTGTTAGTCCAGTTTTCTAGTCCGTAGCTGTAACTATAACGCCTACACTTTCGGTACAAATGTCATGCGCGGAAATTAGGTACCTACCTACAGTCACAGCGTCAGGTATCCTAACTTTATAAAAAAAACTTAGTCAACCCGAAATAAGGTATTATTATTTCGAAAGTATAACCTACAAATTGTTCGGTGAAAGAAGTTGTTTATCCTATATGATGAAATATAAAATAACTATAAAGGGAATATGAGGCCAGTGGACAGGATGATTATTAGGCAGACCGAGTTATAATTTTTAATTACACCTTTAATTAATTTATATAATAAGTTTAGTTTATATCCAGATCTCTGTCATTGTCATGCATGGTTGTCAAATGAACTCACTCATTTATTGAGCCAAACGTAAATACCAGTGCGGTGCGTAAGTTTACGGGGCAAGTTTCATAAAGTAATCCAAATACTGAAAGTGCGCAATAAAAGTCGTTCTCACAGTTTTATTGTCAAGTTAAAGTTCTCGAGGGTACAATTCCGCGTTGTAAATTAAAATAACTCCCCTAATAAAGCGGCCGGTGAAGAGCAGTACACAAAACAAATTTAATATCTGGGAGGGAACCATTACCTGTTGCTTCTGCCTCGTGCGTAGTACGTATCGCGTTTTCCACGTCAACATGAAAACGACTTAAGTGCAATCGAGTGTCATACGCATATGAGATGTTTTGGTTTCGTATTATATCGCCAGGATGGTTGTTGCTAATTAAACCGTTTTATAGCCTTTTGTTTGACTTTACGCGGGTTTTACGGTGTTGTATCAGGCTATGGTGACGTGGAACTTTTTAGTGACTCTAGCCGACCGATATCGTATTGGACCTTTCAGAAATTTGCTGCTACGTTATTCGGTTGGTCGCGTAAATACTTTGAAATATAGATTGCCTTTAGTTTGCTTCGAAAATTTTACATTTCTGGTTTAGCTACATGAAATTGAAACAACGTACCCTTTTCCCTCATGTCACAATGACAATAAGGGTCAAAGTGGTACGCGTTTCAGTTTCCTTCACTGTACCTGTACATCCCAAATTTCCTGCTATATGACATTTTAGCATCCTCCTAGCCTTTGTCCCATTTTTAGGGTTCCGTAGCCAAATGGCAAAAAACGGAACCCTTATAGATTCGTCATGTCTGTCTGTCCGTCTGTCCGTCTGTCTGTCCGTCTGTCCGTCCGTATGTCGCAGCCATTTTTTTCCGAAACTATAAGAGCTATACTGTTGAAATTGGTAGGTAGATGTATTCTGTGAACCGCATTAAGATTTTGATGCAAAAATAAAAAAATAATAATAAATATTGGGGGCTCCCCATACTTAGAACTGAAAATCAAAAATGTTTTTTTCATCAAACACATACGTGTGGGGTATCTATGGATAGGTCTTCAAAAAAGATATCGAGGTTTTTAAAATATTTTTTTTCTAAACCGAATAGTTTGCGTGACAGACGCGTCCAAAGTGGAAAAAAGTTGGTCCCCCCCCTCTAACTTCTAAAATAAGAAAATGAAAAATCTAAAAAAAACATATGATGTACATTACTATAAAAACTACCAACGAAAATAGTTTTGAACGAGATCTAGTAAGCAGTTTTTTAATACCTAACTTTGCACCTAATTTATATGGGGCGTATATAGGCTAACCTCAATCTCTAGTTTAAGTTTTTTATCCAGTGACTAATATAAGTGCCATACGATAAATAAATAAATATGGGGCGCTATACATACCAGGTGCAAACTTAACTTAACCACTTAGGGATGGAAAGTGTTTGTACGGAACCCTCGGTGCGCGAGTCCGACTCGCACTTGGCCGGTTTTTTTGAGAATGAATTCTCAATCGGGGTCGGCTACCTAAATCCCAAGATGGCGTAGGCACTAGTTTTTACGCAAGCGACTGCCATCTGACCTTCCAACCCAGAGGGGAAACTAGGCCTTATTGGGCTTAGGTGGTTTCCTCACGATGTTTTCCTTCACCGAAAAGCGAGTGGTAAATATCAAATGACATTCCGTACATAAGTTCCGAAAAACTCATTGGTACGCGCGGGGTTCGAACCCGCGACCTCCCGATTGAAAGTCGCATGCCCTAAACACTAGGCTACCACTGCTTTTCCTTCCTGCTACCATTAGCATGATTTTAAATACTGTTCTACATTTATCTGCTAACAGATTCTTTATTGTAGTTATTCGGGGATTAAAACGAGGCTTATCCCTCTAAGAACAGAAACAACATTTTATAGGATTATTTCGTTGTTTCTTATCAGCGGTATTGGAATCTTTTGTTTCGTATTTCAAAAAAGGAATGCATAATAATATCAAAACGTCAAGATCTTGGCAGTTGGTAACATTTGTCCGAGAGACATCAACGTAAGCCGTACCAAAGATTTGAGAAAGTTATGGCTTTGGGGTATGATGGTAAATTTTGTACATAGTACATACGAATACGTATGTGTACCTCTAGATGCGTAGTCTATGTCAGTGGTAAGGTCAGAATTGGAGTGTAATTTATTACGTAGTACTTTGGTGAAAAAAAAAAAATACTGAATCCTTTACGGAATGCAGCTCGCTTCCCGTCGACAAAAATCCGAACGCGATAGTCGTTAAGCAGATAGTTCAAATATGGAACGAACCGAATTGCATCCTACCCGCGGCCGCGGCTGCGCACGTTCGATAAGGGATTTCCGAGAACGTCATTGTGACGTCCCGTCCCTAACTACTTAACCGTAATAAGTGGCAATAAAGCGCCGCGCCGCGGACACCGCGCGCCCCCATACCCTGTTATTATTATTCAGCGTTAGGCACAGGGCCATTAAAGTGCCTATAGGCAAACCATTTTGCCCATATCCTATGATCCAAGCCGATTTACTTGCTCTTTTCGAGAACTCGGGTCAGTTAAAACGCGATATCACGTCGCGGATTCCACGAGGCCTATATCTAACCAATATTGTTTTTATTTTTCGACGACAAGTACGGATGCATGTTTGGATACATGCACCTATTACCGGACCTAATGCAACAGATTGATCTGTTTTAAGTAGATGTTTTGACGTTGATTTGTGATTCATTGACTGATATGATTGTCTCTGAAGGGTGGTCAGGCTGACCACCCAACGTGATCGTGATTACAGAACCGCGTTTCCGCAAAAATTATTACGCCCGCGGGCTTAAATAGGTAAGCGTTTGGATTTGGATTCGAATCGCATGACTCATGGAACGCAACGCAGTATGGAAAGCCATCTTTACGTAGAAGACATGTTATGATTATGACCGTCTTGCCTCGGGTGTAAGGAATAAGGGCAACGGTTCTGTTGTCGTTCCCTGATGACTGAGTAGGTACCTAGATATATCTATAGTGGTCGTCATCGAGTAGTTTTTACTTGATTAGTCCACTCGAGCTCGTTTGTGATTTGTGTTTCCAACTACGCACTACGAATAACTTTTCCAGACTTTATTCTCTTCGTTAGGTACTTGTGTTTTTTAGTAAAACACTTTTTGACCACAAAATGTACATTTAATGCCAAACCTAGCTGTTTTATTCTGACAAAGTGATATCGTAACTATTGGTACCTATATTATATAATCATTCTTTCTGTATGATTAAAACTGTATGTATTGTGAGATTTGCGAGATGTTGTAATTTACCTAATAAGTAAATAAGACAAACTTAAGGACGAATAGCCAATACAAATGTTAAACTAAAGCATCTGGTAGCGCAACATTCATTCCAAATCTCGACTGCTTAGAGCCACGCACGTAAACGTAACGCGCCGGCGGCCGGTGGCATTGTCGCGTTTTCCGGGAAAGATGGCCGCCGCCGACCGCCGTCGGAGCGTGCGCGCGCGCCGGTAAATCATTATCAGTGCCCGCGTAAAAACTAATTGTTGGGGTGCCGCGCGGGCGCGCCCTACCGTCGCCTGATACGGGCGAATGGTGCAAATGTTGGTGGTGAATGTTACATTCACTTGATTCACTATACTTACACTTTTATACATATATATATTTACTCGGTGTTGTAAAATTTATATGTTATACTCAAACTTGTGGTAATTATTGCACATCGCTGCTAATGTGTCACATCTACTGCCCGCCTCTCCTTTAATAATAAAATTTCGATTAATTATGTATTTCAATAAATTCGTTTACATACTTCGTAATCGTAATGGACTTAAATAAAATAAAACAAACTGTAAGGTCTGTAAATTAAGTACATAGGTTCTGCGGGCTCGTCTGATCGATTCCATGTCACATTAGATATATTAAGTATGTAAGCATATCACTGCGTGAAGTCTACACGATACTTAAATTTATTTATTTATTTAAACTTTATTACACAAAACAAAAGTCAGTACAAATGGAGGTGGAGGACTTAATGTCAAATGGCATTCTCTACCAGTCAACCATAGGGCCAAACAGAGATAAGTACTAGAAGTGGGTGCAAATCAGAAATCTATGGTACAGAGAGGATCAGTACAAATTATTAAATTAACTGTAATGTTTAATTAAATTAAAATTAAAAGCTTGCGCGGTCCATTAAACTTACGAGTAGGTATATGAGCGTTAAGTAGAACCATCCATGGCGCTTGAGCAGATGTTCGCATTGCAACAGTCACCCATGAAACACGTGAAAGGGACGGCTCGTGATTTTTTGCCGCTTAAAGGATTCCATCATTTCGCTAGGCAGGTGCTTGTTCACGCGCCCGCGGCTTTAATGTACCCTTATCCTTATCGCCATTTTTGTTTGAACGCGGTGGTCTAATAGCGCGTATAGAGTTTTTAGGCAGTGCAGCCATGACCAAAAGTAGAAACTAAATTTACATTATTTAATAGGTCAAACAAAACCTTTTTCTATGCATAAATAATCAAAATTTATATCAAAATTACTGATTGCACACCATATATTGCACTCAAAATGTTACTAAATATACTACAATTTATTTGTGGCGTACATCTATTTATTTAAAAGTAAAGCATATTTAAGTAATGCATAGCTAATAATGACTACCGCACATTATGGAGCGTTTTTTAGGAATGTAAAAAAAAATTGGGCAAGTGCGAGTCCGACTCGCGCATGAAGGGTTCCGTACCATAAAACAAGTTTGTTGTATGGGAGCCCCCCTTAAATATTTAATTTATTTTATTTTTAGTATTTGTTGTTATAGCGGCAATAGAAATACATCATCTGTGAAAATTTCAACTGTCTAGCTATCACCGTTCTTGAGATACAGCCTGGTGACAGACGGACGGACGGACGGACGGACGGACGGATGGACGGACGGACGGACAGCGAAGTCTCAGTAATAGGGTCCCGTTTTTACCCTTTGGGTACGGAACCCTAAAAAACCAACCTAACCTAACCCGGCCGAGTCGGATCTGCTCTGAAAGGTGATCAGGATAGATGGTTACCTATCTGAAACACTAATTTTTGTTTCCCATCTGTAACGTTTCGCCATATTTTCATTTGTACGAAAGCCATTTTTTTCAAAAACTGTTTATTTTTCATAATATTTATGAAACAAACCTAACCTAACCAACTGGGTTCTTTAAAAAGATGAAAAGTAATGTCGTGCTGATGTGTATTTTCTAGTTATCTGCACTACAAATTTTGCTAGGCATTTATTTTATTAGCTGTGCAATAATTAATTTGATGTAAAAAGTATATAATTGATGAAAATAAATTGATAAGCGATTATTTGTTTGCTGTGCTATTAATAATATCCCCTTAAGTAATAACTCAGAAAGAGAAGAAGTAAGTATGAATTACTTAAAAACGGATATTAACCCTCCGTCAACCCTAATTTTGGGACGGCATTGTAGCACGAGTAAGCCTAGGCTGCGCTGGCCGCAGACACAGAGTAAGAAATTCTTCGACCGAGGTTATTTTTATCTTATCTCGTTTAGTCGAGCCCTTTTCGGATGCACTTCGACCCACGCCAATCTCGCGTCCTCTTTGCCTTTGACCATTCCACAGCATTGACTGTCTTTTCCTACACATTTATCGGTCTATTTTTAGTAATCCCTGCTCAGTCCGGCGAGTAGGTACACCGATGAATATGTAAACCCGAAGGAGCTGAGAGGGATACAGGATGGGAGGAAAATCTATCGAGAAATAAAAGACTGCGTTGAATTGTTTTTATGTAGGTTGATGTAGTTTTATTTGCGTGTTCAAAGGCCATTAGTTCATTCATACACTAGGTTATTTACACACATATTAATTATCACTTCATGCATTATAATATTCAGGAAGTACCTAATAGTGCATTGTCATCCTTCTACCAATAACTTTCTCATGCTGCGGCGCGGGATATTAGTAAGAAGAGTGTGGTTTTATGAAATGAGCCGTAGGCGAGTTTCATAATAGGATCACACGAGTGTTTTAAGACCTAATTATGTACAGTTGCATACACTACTTTATCTACACACATATTCATAATCATTATCATAGATTTTCTTTTATGAAAATATGAAACACTTACTCAGTCCTGCCAGTCAGTCAGCGGAGAAGAGGAACACATGAGGAGAGGACACTCGCGCGGCGGGGGGAGGTCACCATAACAGTATCAATTTTGATTGTGATGGTGACCTCGCGTCGCGGTGGCTACGGTACTGTTATGAAATTACATCTGGTCGCTGCCAAGTAGTGTAGGTCCTTACCTATAATATCTGAACTTGTTATAGGAATTTAACAAGATGGGTGTAATAATGTTATTAAAACTATCGTGAGACATCTTTACTAATTATAATTAGTAAAGATGGGTGTATATAGATAAAACTCATTACCTTACCGATATCGATACTATAATGTAATGCCACTTAACTGTTCATTGTTATGTACACACATCTTCTGAGTTTGCTATAGAAAAGCTAGAATATGGGTGTAGATAAAACCGTTTTCCAAACGGCCATTGCGTAGTGTATCGTATCGTAATGAAGGCCAGGCGTCCGTTAGCAGGCTGGATAGCTGGCGGCAGTGGCGATGGCGGCCAAACTGGCAGACGCGACCGTTGAAGCGCGACAGCGCGTTGCCTAGACAGTTAGGAATGATACCTAAACTAAGTGTAAACTTAGTGCTTGCCGCAGGCCCATCGCCCGCTCTAATAGGGCTACTATAAGTCACGCAGTCGAAATACTCTAAATATATTATTAGAGCTCTCATTTTGACTGAAATTTAAATGTATATATAGGTATTCGGAGATGGTGTTACCGTGTTAAATAAATTTGAAATTTTCTCCGAAAATGTTTTGTTTACAAAAGACACCATCGGAGAAATCATGTCACCATGAATTTTCTTATTCTAGATGTGTTAATGTTAATCTAGTATGAATGCTAATAGTACTAACATCACATACCCCAGATCTACGATCTACTCTTCCTTGAGCCGGGGCAAAAACTTTATGTGGGGCCGCCTCTCTTCCGGCTAGGTGTCTTATTAAAGTTGTTATGTCTTCAAACACATGATTTCAGAGTCCTTCTGTGAAAATGCCACTCAGGACGTGTGCGCTGATGTAAATCCGGAGTTGAAAGTAGAATTACCGTGTCCTGAGTTAATAACAATAGCTTGGGCCAGCGAGTAAAGGTTCTCGGGTGTGACCGAACAGACTCGCGTAAAAACCTCGCGACAATTAGGCGCGGTGCAGTGCAGGTAGAAGGATAATGAGTCCGCAGGTACACGCCCGCCATGTGATAATAGCCATATCAACTATGGAATGGATGCTCGATACTCAACAAGACAATGATACAATACAACAACGAATATGTGGATGATGACAAGGCAAAGTAAAATTTCAATATGTAGGTAGGTACGTGATTAGCAGACATCTCAAGGAAAGGTGCGTTATCATCGGTGTTCTGAACAGTTTTGTTTGAGAAATTTCCTTATAAACCACACCATAAAATAAACCTTTAGTGTTCTAAACAACTTTTTGTTGAAAACAAAGTGAAAACGTATGTTTAGGTGGTATTTTCGTTGCAAGCATCATGCATGGTATGGTTCCATAGGCAAAAGTGTGGGTAATTTGAACTCGAACAGAGATTTATATTAAGTTATGATACTCTACTCTCTGTAATGAACGCGCTTCTTACAGTTCTTAGCAAATTTTCTAATCCAGTGAGTAATAAGTATTTTGATGATGATTAGATTTAAATCCAGCCAGAATATTTTGTCGTCTTCCACCTTGTATGGGGACATCTCCCTAGGGGGCCCGACAATTTAAAACCTAGGCTGTAGGTGGCCGCCTTGGCCGCAGTATAAACTCTCGCAGTCGCAGTGCAATTAAGCGAGCGCCGGCGCAGGTAGTGGAAGTGGAAGGATAATGAGCCGCGCAGCTCGCAGGTACGTGCGCGCGACGATAACGATATCGGCTTAGAATGATGATGGCGGCCGGCGAGTTTTTTGGGATTGGCACGTTCGGCACTCGCGATGACTTTTATGAGCCAGGCAACCAACTCAATTTACTAGCTTTATTGAGTCTATGATGGCCGGTACCTGTTTAGAAACTGTACACTCGAGACACGGTTACACTAAGTTTTTGTAATTGTTTTTTTTTATAATTTTCTAAAACATCGAGCTCTTTAAATCTTGCTATAAAATTCCGTGTTAAAAACAATACGTAGGTACAGCCTCGTTTTTAACATTATCTGCTTCTGGCTTTTATTAGATTTTCAAAAATATACAGACATGACGACATTCAGTAATCCGATTGCACATACAAATCTTCAATACTTATATGCTAGGCTTTAATTGTTAGTGTTACTGATCCGATGGGAAAACCTCTTCCGTGCGACCATTGTTGAAATTGTAGTAAGTAAAATCCTGAAAAAAAAAAACAAAGTTACTGCAAATGTACCTACCCAATTAAGCGTATACGAGTGTGACATGATTACATTTGTTACCGCGATATCTCGACGTGAAAAATTAAAGATGCTCGCTGCTCCGCGGCGGATGTAAATTTAGCGATTATATCAAACACTAAGGTGATTAAGGTACGTTGCTAAATGTCCGTGTAACTGGTGTAAGTAAGCAATTATGTGAGATAGTGTTAGTGAGTGGTGTCTCTGTGAAGTTGTCACATTAGTTAGTCTGTCGTATCCTAAGATCTTAAAGATCAGGTTCTATAGGGTTAACAAGTACTTCGTGTGTTTTATAAGTCTAAAATACTTTCTACACGTGGCAACTTAATTTTCTGTAATGCCTAAAAAGGTTTCATCCTAAAGATAGTTTCTTGAGGAAGCTAGCGATTCATGACCATCATGCACCTATAATAATTATCATCCTCTAGATTCTTGCAGGCATAATCTAATTTTAAGAGTTTCTTGAGGAAGCTAGCGATTCATGACCATCATGCGCCTATAATAATTATCATCCTCTAGATTCTTGCAGGCATAATCTAATTTTAAGATGTAACGCTAGAGGCTGAAAACAGGATTTAATTTTGCGACCGCAAGCTTTGTATTTTTTGTATCGCGTCGTTTGAACGAGTGCATAGGTAATTATTATACACCATGTGTCATGCCGTAGAAATTGACATTTAAGTACTGTACTGTATTAACCCAATCAAGCTTAGTTCGTCTCCGTTTTTATAAAACGCAATACACACCAGGTGCTTAGCTAAACCGGGTAGCGCCGCTCAAATCCCCACAGTTCCACGACGCGACGTCCATAAAGCGCGAGCTGCCATGCTACAGCAAAAGGTCGTATCTTTATATGGACTTCATAGTAAGATATGACTTTTTAACGTAGCACGGCAGACTAGCGGGGCGCGCGCGCAGCGGGTCATTATCGCGGGGCCGCGCATGTATCTGTTTCTGTGTCGTCGATGGCGCCTAGCTGCGCTCCACTCTGTCCTTACCACACCTATAACCTAATGTGAGTTATGTGAGGACATCGGTCGTCAGATCTGTGGAAGGATAATATCTCTGATCAAACGTCTATTGTACGCACTTTGCGGGTCAATCTTTTGCTTCTATTTGTACGTCTACTTGGTTCATATTTCACATATAAACACCAAGTCCGTACATAGGTAGCTCAACCGGGTAGCGCTCAAATCCCACAGTTTCACGACGCGACGTCCATAAAGCGCGAGTAGCGGAGCGCGCGCGCAGGTCATTATCGCGGGCCGCGCATGTATCTGTGTCGTCGATGGCGCCGAGCTGCGCTCCACTCTGTCCTCATCGGCACACCTTTAACCCGGTGCAAGGCCATCTGTCCTCAGATCTGTGGAAGGATAATAATATTTCTATTATCAAACGTGCGGGTCAATCTTTTTTTCTCTTGAATTGAAATTACCTTTATTATGTATGATTTTAGGTAGGTACATTGGTTCTTATTTGAAATATTTAAAATTTACTAGTTGCTATGTACGTATTATACAACAAAGGTTAGCGACATTCTATTTATGACTTTGTATTCGAATTATAATAAATCAATTTTCAACCTCTGATTTCCATCAGCTTGTGGCCTGATAGCTCATTAGTGATAACCTACGTAGAACAATACATCTTGCGTCATCGTGTCACAAGTCAATGGCATTCCATCGCGTCATGTACTTTATTCGTTCGCTATGTACTTACTCGGCTAAGTTAGTAGATATCTGAAAACGATAAGCCATAGGTAGACTCGTGCGGGGATTTCCAAAAGGCGTTCTCAGTGAAGCGCTAATGTCATTCAAATCGGGAAGGCAGTGAGTTCGTATGAAACTCATGCATACTTACTGCCTTCTTTCTTTGGCCGGGATAGTGTAGCTTGAAGCATCGATCGGTTCTCGGTAAACAACGCTGTTTTTTGCGCGGGGCACAGCGGAGCGGACCAGCGGGCGGCGGTGACGGGCGCGTAAAGAGCTCTTGGTGCCCAGCCGCCATCCGGTCGTCGCGTCGGCCGATAATTTACCGCCTCCCTCCCCCCAGCGCGCCCGCGCCACCCCCCCCCCCCCCCCCCCGCTCCCATCAGCGCGGTTACGTAAAAACTTGCAAGCTGCGCTTTGCTTTCTACTCTGGCGACGGACTAATAATACCTGGGAGCGTGTCAATGAACGACATAATAATACTAGACAATGCCAAACGAGGAGTGCAGGCGACAACGACAACCTGTCAGTATAATTGGGAGAGAACATCAGACCAAAGTCGATACAAGTTTGCCACAACCGAACCGTGACCGTAGAAATCGGCTTAGATAGACCAAATCAAACTTATCCCATCGGAGCTTTTGGACGCGTGAGTTAGATGACGACAATGCTGAAAATAGATGAAAATCGCACATGATCACGTTGCGTTGAACCTATCTATACAAACCAATCTACTAATCACGCGGGATTCTGACAATAATGCGACCACCGAAATACTTGCGAAAATTCCCTAGAGCTTTCGTATAATGCGATCACTAATACAGGATTTCGAAAATGGCAACAGCCACTGCTTTTTTTAAAGATTTACGCCTCTGTAGTTAATTCGTCGCGAGGGTAATGACGCGACGAACGCTGAACCGGAAATTATATTATTCCGCCGACGGAAGCAGGTACAGTAATCACCCCGGTTTGCATGGTTGTAACGAAAATTGCCTTTACTGACCCCAAACGCAACGGCAAAGTAAAATATTATACGAAAATAATCATGGAAAAAACAATTAAGACGCAAGGCAATGAAAAGACAATGGCAGAAATGAAGATCTATGGTGGATATTTTTTGAGAATAGTAACAAAATATACGAAGATTGCCGATTATTAAAATGTGGGATGATCAGTAATAAATAAATAATAATAATAAATATCGGACAACCTCACACAAATCAACCTAGTCCCAAATTAAGCTCAAGAAGGCTGGTGTTATGAGTATTTACTAGGCAACGATATACATACTTATATAGATAAATAAATAATTAAATACATAGAACATCCATGACCCAGGCACAAATATTCGTCGTCATCACACAAATATTTGCCCTTGCCGGGATTCGAACCCGGGACCGTCGGCTCAGTAGGCAGTTGCTTAACCACTGCGCCAACCGCGTATTAAACAATTGCACGTAGGTACTACTAGCGTTTGTTTTTTTTTGCTAATCTACAAATTCAACCGTCGTCGCGCATAGATAACGCGATAGCATCTGTTTTTATTTAGGCATCCCGCGTCAAAACAGCGCAAGCGTCAAATAAACACCCGTCGAGTTGCTCAAACGCATACGTGTCTTATCGTCGCCAGTTTTTTTCCTCGCCGCGGTTTGATACGCAGACAAAGAACTAGAATAAGTAGGAGTACTGCTCGTGGGAACGAGTGAAGGGTTGGCGAAGTCGGGCAAAAAAGTCGCGGCCTGCGTGAGACCGGCGGCTAATTGGACCCCATTGGGATCGATTGTTATTCCAAATGCGGATGAGGGCTTTGCTTGATGGCTGCTACGCTATTAGATGTATAATCGGGCCCGGTCGTTTATCAATGTGTGCTTGAATGCTTTATCATCACAATAAAGGAACGTTCCTTAATTGATGAGCTACGATAGAAGGTACATAAATATTACCACCATGTAAGCATATTACTGTATTGTTAATAAATGAATTGATATTGAAATACATAAATGCTACCATTATTGCACAAAATAACAAAACATCGTACAATGTAATGCTATTAAACAATCGATTTTTAGTGTCCATTTCAGTATTTTCATTCGAAGAGTTGACATAGTTTGTAACCTAATTACCAAAGGTTGTCTGGAAGAGATCGCTTTTTAGCGATAAGATCGCCTATTGTTTGCCTCTATTGTAATGTTAAGTGTCATCTGTATTTGTGTTTCTTTCTTCTTGAGGTGTGCAATAAAGAGTATTCTATTCTAGTCTAATTACTAGTATACCTACTATATACTAATATTACTAATGCTAGGCCACAAAATACTGATAATCTCTCTTCTCATAATCATAATACGTACTTACTCCGATGGCTGGCTGATGGATGACCCAAAGTGAGTCTTGGCCTCCGATAAGAGATTAAGTATCTCTTAGGTTGATCATAATAAGTAAATAATGAATTTAATTAGTAATTTTCTGAAAGGTAATTTAAGATACAATAAACTGAACCTTTGGTGTAATATTTTTCCGTTTACCACAGAATTCGCAGAATCAAACAGAAATTCAATTGATACAGGAATTCGAAAATAATCTGAATACATTTGAAATTCTGCACATTGCAAATAATACGCTAAATCCTCTGTTTCTTTTTAGAATACGACAATCTAAATGGAATAGTCTGGACCTAGAGGTACATAATTAATGCAACACATTGATTCCGACTGCATCGCGGCATTCATTTTTGATTCAGTTTAGAATCTAAACTGAATCAAAAATGAATGCTGAATCTAAACTTTAGATGATGTAACGCTGCACCTCTTATCAGCTCGCCGCCGAGGCTACGTCTCTTATCAGGCCTTGTACGTAATATCCGCGGTCAACCAGGTACGCGAGATTGGATTGCATGTTGGCGAATGGCGAATAATAGAGAACTTAATTGTACAGAGAGATTCTTGAGACTGAGGTGATAACGAACGATGCATAAATACTTCGCTTACTTTTCACCAAGTAAGCGAAGGGTCTCCCGTTTCAGCCTGGCCACAAAAAACCTACTTACCGATGTCCGGCTGTTCTTACCCACAAGTCGCTTTCCTCGAACGATGTTTTGTGAAATTTTGTGAGTAGTTTCGATTATTATAAAAAGTTTTTTATCGATTAATTTTTTTCGAAATTTTCAAACGTAGATATGGGGATTGAAAACGTAAATTACTCGACATTTCTCGAAATAAACTGGTGAGATCTACACACTACAGCTCACTAAGCCCTAAAGAAATGCGTGATCCCAGCTACATAAGTTTGCGCGGCTAAATTAAACCCCTTTTTACACCGAAATATGTTTATTGACATGCCGCCATTAGTAACTAACACCAAAGACGCAAACTGATGTGTGTTATTCTGAATGATTTTAACAAGAGTTCGACTACCTGTTTCGTAAAACCAGGATAAGCGTACGCAGTCGCAGTCACGCTATCAGTCTCTTATCGGTGACCGCCGATGACAGATTAATAATCATTCTATGAGTTGAGAAATGCGTCCTTGTATTGATAAGAAAGAATTTCTGCGCTACGCTGATGAGGTCACTCTTGGTCGGTGGTCTTGTATTGTCTAACAAATATTTTCTATATTGCACAAATGAAAATGGCTAAGTCTTTGGCGTTTTGTTTTTGTTAATAACATTTTATGGACTTTATTGTCTAAGATTCAAATCATTATTTGGCAGTAACATACTTATCTTATGTACCTATACCTACCTGTATTTGGCTAGCAAGAGTTTTAATTTATCATGGAATCAACTATTCGTTATTTAATTTATTTTATTATTTAAAACACTGGTTTCTCCTACAAATACATTGAGTTAAAGTATTCATCTACACTGTACAAAAAGCCCTATAAACTTGAAATGGACTATTAATTCTACGTAATTGTCTTGCAATACATTGTCGTTGTATTGATCGACAGTTTTTGTGGGTGGTCTATCGTTGTTTGGCATTCACCGAGTAAAAATTATGTTTTTTCATTCTCGTGCTCAATTTCTCGATCACTTTCTTTCTATGACTTAAAACTTAGTCATGCTCTATTGCACATCTGCCCGCGGCCATTTACTCTAGAAGATCTATAGGCTTTCGTAACTGACGTCGACATATGCTGTTTTAGATTGATGTGAATGCACCCTTATTTAAAAAAAGTCTTGCAAGTCCACGTATTCGACATAGACATGTGCTGTTTTGGTATTCACCGCGCTGCACTTTACGCGCGGTTGGCTCTGTCCTATACCTGACGTTGACGCGCGATCTTATTACGGAGCGAAGAAAAAAAAAACAAAAGGCGGCAGCGGCGGCGAGGCCCTGGAGATTTATGGAGGCGCGGCGCCGCCGGGGGCCCGCTAGGGCTGCCACGACAGCAATATATCGCGGATATACATAGTAGATTTTTACGAAATAACGGATAGGGTGATAGTACATTTGCTGTTATCGCCTAAACGTCTATCAACTAACAATAACCTAACTTCTTGGATTCGAGACGTTAAGAGATATTTTTTTTTGTGTTAGGACGCTATTTATACAACAATGTTACAATTTTATGGTGTAAGTTTATGGTGTTGGGTAGCAGACCGCAATACGCTGGAGCTGAAATATATCTTGTACACCATTTTTTCATTACAATAAAGGAGGATTTATTCCGGTTGATGATTTGGACATTGCACGCATACATCCATTAATGTCGAAGGGACGAACAATCCTCCAAGATTTACAATTAAGCAATTTATAAAATCGATAAACGCGTCCATTATCTAGACTCAAAACTTCGTGTTGCAATCATTAACTTAATTTTTTTTTTTATGCTAATCACAAAAGCCTAATTATGAGTAATACAAATTACATTACTTATAAATATTACAATTATCAATTTTAAGGCAGTCAATACTATTGAGTGCCTTAAAATTTGACTCAATAGAGACCCGTTGGCAACCCTGCTCGGTCCCCGAATCGCGTTGCTCGCGACTTCCTGGAAGCGCGATGCGGGCAGGGCTGTGCACGGCGCATATTGATTGCCACGTCTTGCTCCCTGGAGCTTGACCGACTCCAAATAGGACAGGGTAGCGGAGGCTTGATCAAGTCATAATGAACGTAGTGAGTTGGCAACCCTGCTTGGGCCCCGAATCGCCTCGCTCGCGACTTCCTGGAAGCGCGATGCGGGCAGGGCTGTGCACGGCGCATATTGATTGCCGCGTCTTGCTCCCTGGAGCTTGACCGACTCCAAATAGGACAGGGTAGCTGAGGCTTGATCAAGTCATAATGAACGTAGTGAGTTGGCAACCCTGCTTAGGCCCCGAATCGCCTCGCTCGCGACTTCCTGGAAGCGCGATGCGGGCAGGGCTGTGCACGGCGCATATTGATTGCCGCGTCCTGCCCTCCCTGGAGCTTGACCGATTACGAATAGGGATAGGGTAGAAATAGAAACTAGCTCTATGAGTCATAATGAAAACCTTCAACTGTGAATGGAAACCGTCCCGAATATCGCTGCGGTCCGGATTGGCGATTTTAGAGGACTAGCGTGTACTGTACCATATCTCTTGAAGAGATTCTCTTCCCGTAGATTCAAATGACTTTCAGTCTTTGCTAGAGCTTTAACCAGCTATGAATTTATGGTGACTGAGGCAGGCTTAATGAAGTTGTAGTGGAGTGGGGACTGAGCATGAGTTCTCATCTAGATGGCAGTGGTGTGGCGGTGTGGTGTTAAGGAAAGCCACGAGCAAGCCAGGGCAGAGTAAGCCGAATGTTTCTTCAAGGGCAATCGTATAAAATGCTCAATTACCTTATAACAGGCGAGCAAACGACAGTTGATTTCTATTGACACCACGCCTCCACTGCAAGTGCAAACCGAGGTTCTGATTAAAATATTTAGTAGGTACCATAAATTCAAATAGGTTTTTTTCATTTTTGGGTTGAACTTGAAGCTTTCTTAATTCGACAAGAGGAGCTATAGTGGCCTATCTTGAATACGCGAGGCACTAGAGGCATGTTTGTACGCGGATATTGACGCTCGGATCTCAAACTCGCCTCGAATGAAACGACCTTATATTTATTTGTGTTTTCGTTAAGTTCATTAAATTTATCTGTTTTCTGCTCAAAGATTAGTCGAAGTCGAAATTCCTTTAAAGTCGCAGTGGCGTTGGAGCAGAGAGAATAGATAATACTACTTATTTAGTTTAAACATGCGTTTGGCAAAAATTCAAGTTTGCGGAATTTTCGTATTTACTTAATTACTTTGCCCCAATTCTTTGCACGCGTATATTGCCTTTTTAGATTGATATATTGTCTTTTTTAGGGTTCCGTACCCAAAGGGTAAAAACGGGACCCCCTATTACTGAGACTTCGCTGTCCGTCCGTCCGTCCGTCTGTCACCAGGCTGTATCTCAAGAACGGTGATAGCTAGACAGTTGAAATTTTCACAGATGATGTATTTCTATTGCCGCTATAACAACAAATACTAAAAACAAAATAAAATAAATATTTAAGGGGGGCTCCCATACAACAAACTTCTTATAGATTATATTTATATGTAGGTATAGGTACGGAACCCTTCATGCGCGAGTCGGACTCGCACTTGCCCAATTTTTTCATTTTGTTTCTTAAATTTAGTACAATTCCTAAATAGGATTTATTTTGTAGGTACAATCAATCCAGTTTGTAGAATCTTAAAATTATACACTTAGTATATTTAAAATACCCAAGAAAGTGGAAATATTTAAACGGAAGGCAGAGGAGCTGATAAATCATCATCATGATATCAGCCGATAGACGTCCACTGCTGGACAAAGGCCTCCCCAAAGTTCTCCACAACTATCGGTCTTGCGCCGCCCTCATCCAATTTCTGCCCGCGAGCCTGACAAGATCGTCAGTCTACCTTGTTGCGGCCTTACCACGCTGCGCCTTCCGGTCCGCGGTCTCCACTCAAGAACGTTTCTGCCTCAACAACCATCGGTTGTAAGAGCAATGTGCTCCGCTGCCGCTTAAGTTTGGTGACTGTCTGAGCTATATGCTATATCTACAACCTTGGTTCTCTTGTGTAGTGTAACTTTGAAAACTCGATAGAAGACAACAAAATTCCTCCCGCGTATCGATATCGCGGTTTTAATTACGCATCGCGTCGCAGAAACCAGAGTCGCCCGCACAAGTAGATAACGCCATTGTATTCGCGGTAGCTACGGGCAGCGATAGTAGGCGGGTGACGGTGCAGCGGCCACGTTACGTGCGGCGCGAGGTCAGCGCGCCGCGGCCGCGATATCGAGTGTTTTCCGCAAAGGAATCTCGAGTTTGCGACTTCTGCGAGTCACATTCACATGGTAACAAACAAAGTTGAACATCATTCGAAAAGATGATGAGTAGGTGGACGCTTTCCATAGCAAGATGACGAGTTTACGCTAGGGGCGACCTTAGCCGTAGTTACCTATCGTAAGTCCGAATTCTTGTTTCCCATCTGTAACGTTTCGCCAAATTTTCATTTGTTCGTTTCTTTTAACGCCATTTCTCTTAACTGTTCATAAATCAGAAGAAATGTATTTCAGGAAAATAATACTTTCGAACAAATGAAAATTTGGTGAAACGTTACAGATGGGAAGCGAAGTTTCGGAGTTGTGACCCTTATTATTATTAGCCATAGCCATGTTATGACCAGGATTCCCTGAGTGACGCCCTTAATCATGGCGCGGCGATCATCTTGCCATGCGGTACCTCGTTGATAATGTTGATCTCATAACAACGCGGATAAACATGGCGCGCCTGTATCGTAGTACACCATCGATCGCGCACGCGTCCCGCGCATGTCCTCGAGTCGCGAATGCGCCGGCGGCGGCGAAGCGACGGGTCACTGCCTGCAATTAGTGCGCGGAACTTTCTAGAATCAACCGCGTCTACTATTCGGCCGCTACCTTGTTAATAAGTGCGGCAGCGTCCGACGACAACCTCGCAAATACGTTTTTTTCGATGTCAAAAAAACCCCATTTGTTATTGGAAGGGCTCTCAAAGTGTTACCGGTGTCCGTGTTTCATATAGCGCCCTTGTTTTTGTTAAGAAGCTTGTCGAATTTCGCAAAGATGGTCTTTGTGAATCGTCAATCACGCTAAATATTTTTCAGCCAGTTGATATTTCTCGAGCTCGTGGGTGTTGCAGGAAAGTCCAAGATTATCCAACTGTTAAACTTTACCCTGATGGCCGATTGTTTAATAGCGCCATTTATTGCGGTTGGACGGTACATTTCCGCCAATGACATAATTGCAGCCGAGGTTATTCTCGCCGCATCGAGTGATTAACGCCAGCTCGCGGTTGCGTCACGGAACGGATATAGCGACGCGACGATCGATCACATTTCCTTTATTTTTGCGGAGTCGCGCCGCCGAAGCATGCATCGCGTCCCCTTGCGTTCTAATGACCGAGTGCGCTGACGAAACTTTGAACGCTCCGGCAAATTACATTCGCCTAGTTAGCTCATTATGCCGCGACATCGCTTGTCGCATCAAGGCGCACGGTATTGTAATGACAAAGACAACAATATTTGTCGCAGGAATCGTGCGAGTCACATTTGTGTAAGAAGCGCTACAGCTCTGCGTTGACATACTAAGGATGAGACTTACCTTGAGCAACTCTTGACCTTATTACCAAGCACAAGTACCTACGTCTTAATCAGTGAATACGTGATGATAAAGGAACGGATTGCACACCTCACCTACGTGCCTTTCCCTCCGAAGGACGAAGCCGTGTACCGGCTAATTGCTTTGCAGAGAACTGCATGTTGTATCAGTCCAAGTATTCCGACGCGTAAAGTCCGAGTTCCGCGTGGGTGCATCATTGCACTTTTAAAACTCCGAACGGGCACTGCGACATAATGTTTTTCTAGCTCTATCTTCCATTGCCGTCTATCTACAGATCACCGTTTGCAACTACAATGCAAAAGCATCGATGGATATTATTTTAAGCGATTCAAGCGAGCGCTGCGGTCAGAGGAAGAGTTTCATAGACGAGGAACTGGCATCTCATTGGCAATAAGTTTGAAAGTTTTATTTTATGTACCGCTTTCCACGTGCAGGCCACTTTGGCTTGTCTCCCGTAGGTTGCGCCGACATTTAACTGTACACTATATTACGTCGTGTTTGTATTGCGTGAGAGGTAGTTCAGACAACGGTTCGTTGTATACGAACGAGGATAAGAACAATATTATTCGTGAATAGATCACATACAGGAAATTCTATTCTGACGCGTTGATCGGTTGTAAGGAATCGCTTGGAAAACCAAAGCTACGTAACATGGTCGTTCGATTGTTATAAGTAGGTACTGTATTATCTATATGCATAGTCACTGATTCCTACTCTGGCACTGCGTTCCATAGGTACGATGTCAATAGAACGTATTTTAAGAAATGTGAACCCCTTATGGAGTTACTTTTTTGTATTGGTGTGATGAACACGAATATTTGTGCCTGGGTCATGGATGTTCTATGTGATTAAGTATTTATTTATCTCTATCTATATCGTCGCCTAGTAACACAAGCCTTCTTGAGCTTAATTTGGGATTTATTTTATTTTATTTTATTTTATTTTATTTATTAGGTTTGCCAACAGGTACAATACTATATAACATACATAAAAAACAAATGCAAGTACGAAACATATCAGAGTATTTACCCAATTACAGGCAAACACAACGGGATAGGTTGATTTGTGTAAGGTTGTCTGAAGCTTTAAGAGGGAAGTATAGTACGCACTCGTCCATACAAAAAGAGAAAACGTTTTTCCACTTTTAAATATTTTCCAATCTCCATCATTTTTTAGTATGTTATTGACACAGTGACAAACTAGGTTTATAGGTTTTCCTTTTTTCAAAATTTGCTATAGATTCTAATTTAAAGGTAGTTGAAAAACCTAATTTTTGTGATTAAAACGTTGTTGAATGAAACCGTTTGTATTATTAAAACAATGCACTTTTTTAAAAAAAGCGAAACCTATAAACCTAGATTATATTATGCTGAAGCGATCGACATCAAAATCGAAGTGATTTGCTAAGATTTAGTTAGTGGAAAACGTTTTCTCCCGTAACGCAAATTTCATCAAAAAAGTACCTATTGTCAGTCGCAAGCTGCAACGCTCTCTATCGCACGATTGCGGGTCGGGGGAGGAAGTAAAGTATCACGTATTTACAAGGATGTTAATGAAAAAGTAAAAAGGATCCTAGCCCGCGTAATCGATATCTAAATATGTTACAAAAATGATGGGAGTAGAGTAGGAACTTCTACTAACACTAGTTGGGTTTCAAGAAAAAGATCGATCGGTTGATTATCATTATATTACAATTTAATTAAAAAAAACGGCCAAGTGTGAGCCACCCACGCACCGAGGGTTCCGTACAAATTTTCACTTATGCCATCTTAACTGGCCTGGTTAAGTTTGCACCTGATGCGTATGGCGCCGTATACAAATGAGGTGCAAACTCATATAACCAGGTTCACCAAACATGATATTTGAAAAGGACTATATTTTTTATGATTATATTAAAAATGTATAGTTTCAGGGTGAATTGCAACAAGCTTAAAAATTACCTAATTTTGGTGGCTTTTTTCATTTTTAATTTAGAGTCAAAATTATATACATATCAATAATACGAATAAAGTCATAACCAATATTGTGTAGTAATGGCCCTTTGTTATACATAATAGTTATTAAGTTATTATTATTTTAGTAATTTGCCTGCCACCAAAATTTCTTGTGCCCACGAATATTAGATTTTTTGGCCACCAAAATTGAACATCTACACCAAAATTAGTTACTTGTGCTAAAAATTAATATTTATAATAAATAATAATAATAAATAACGGACAACCTCACACAAATCGATCTACTCCCAAATTAAGCTCAAGAAGGCTTGTGTTATGGGTACTAGACGATGATATACGTACTTATATAGATCAATATATACTTAAATACATAGAACAACCATAACCCAAGCACAAATATTCGAGTTCATCACACAAATATTTGCCCTGGCCGGGATTCGAACCCGGGACCGCCCGCTCAGTAGGCAGGTGTCTACAAACCGAGCCAAACGCGTCGTCAAAAATTGTTGATGAAATTGCCTACTGGAAATTAAAAGAAAGTAAATGTTTTATTAATAATTTTAGTTATACCAAAATATCTGAAAATACAATCACTAACTCGTTTGTAACAACAATATATTTTTTTTCTTTTCGAGGACTTCTTCTCTTGATTCTTTTTTTATTGCGATTAGCCATCCTTAAAAATAAATAAATTATGAATAGCAAAAGTAATAATTTAGATTAATTGTTTGCATGTAATGTATCTAAACACTTTATTGTACACAATAGCAAGAAATACATTGCAAAAAATAAGCATGTACAAAATCGAACCTATCCCTCTAAGGGATTTCTTCCAATTAACCTTCAAGTGAATGAGTATTAAACACAAGCAAATGGTAGACAAACCAAGCAACATGTACAATACGATAACTTTACAATAGTACACATGAAAATGCAAAAACCAAATGAGGGAGAGATAGGCAAACAGTCAATGTAATACATATTACGTATTATCTATATAAATACATATAACATAAATATAATCATAAATATCATAATTATAACAAAAACAGCAACCTAATCAAGTAATCATTCGTTCGACAGCCACAATTTCTGTAACTTCCCCTTGAGTGATGCTACGAACTGCGTGTACCTTAGGGCAGGAGACAATTTATTCCATAATTTCACGGTGCGCACAGAAAAAAACACATCGTAAACATGAGATCTATGCAGTGGGATAGATAGATCCAGATTCGCACTTGACCGCAGGCGATGGCCACTACCATCCTCCATGTAAAAGAACTTCTCTGCAAGGTAAGGAGAAGAAGGAATGACAAGGACATTATACAAAAGACAAAGAACATAGTATCTGCGCTGACGGATCGGGAGCCATTTAAGTTGAGCGCGGTATTGAGACACATTATCAAACTTGTGAAGACCAAAGCAAAAGTGAGCGGGCAAGCATGATCTTCGTATGAAGAGGAAGGAAATTCTGCAGACACCTCAATGAATGGAAGGAGGAGAGTGACTTGGTGATTCCGATGGAGAGAGTATGCCCCCTTGGGGGACACCAGCAGACGGTTCACACCAGCTAGAAAATCGGTCATCAACTCGAACCCACTGGGAACAGAGGTAATCACGAAACCAGGACAGTGAAGTTGAAGATATATTTAAAGTACTAAGTAAACTGAGAAGTATATCAACAGTGTTAAAAGGACTACTAAAATCAAGGAGCACCAATATAGTCACTTTTCTATATTCTATATTAAGACGAATGTCGTCGGTGATCTTAACCAATGCGGTGGTTGTGCTAAAGAATTAAACAAGTTAAGTCTATTTAGATGTGATGAGAGACGTCGATTTACAAAGGATTCAATGATTTTAGATAAGACGGGAAGAATGGACATAGTACGATACTGCGAAAAGTACGACGGATTAGGGGTTTTAGGGAGAGGAATCACATGGGCGCATTTCCGAATTGTAGGAAACGTGCCAGAGGAGAAAGAAAAAATAGTAATATAGGAAAGGATAGGAGCTATAAAATCCGCTACCAGCATAATATCTAAGCTAAGATTACCCTCACCGACAGCTTGTTATATTAGATGTATTTTGTTTATTCTTGACTTCAAATAAATTCACCGAGTCAAAAGTTTTGGAAATGCGAAAAAGACGATAAAAAATGTGAAATGATATACAAAATTAACAATTCTGGTGGCATCAAGCAATTTTGGTGACTTTCAAATTAAGTACCAAAAAAAAACACCAAAAAAATATATTTTAAAAATATCCGTATTATTTACTTCCAATTTAACTTTATATTTTAAAAAGGAAACCTTTAACACGTCTTGCACACAATTCCCACACAGTCAATTATTGCTAAGGCACTAGAAACATATACCAAAAAATTGTGTCAAAAAGTATTCCTAGTTGACTACGGAACCCTAGAAAGACATAGTAACTCCGATATCATGTACACATTATAAGTAAGTATAATAATTATGTACTTTCGTACACAATAACAAAGTCAAATAAAAAATGTTTTGTTTCGTAAATATCAGTTACTCATTATATAAATACCTAAATAATATTACAATAAAAAATGTCAGTCATTTACATCCTACCGGTACATCGGGAACAAACTGATTTATCAAAAATTCATTTAGCTTGTAGGTACATACTCGTTACTAACAATTACATAAATAAATAAAATACTTCTTTATAATATCGGAATTTCAGTCACACTACAACAATTCACTATCCGTAGGTACGCAAGAAAACAAAACAGTCCACCTTTATTTATCGCAATCGCTTGTCAATCCGATCCTCAAACTAGCCTAGCAGCAGGTAGCAGAGCGCTGTGTCATGCTTCGATGTGTGCGTGAGGCGATTTGTATGTGTTGTGCGCGATGCCGGGGGGTGAGCGCTCTCGAGCGACAGCATGCGTTTTCGTAAATACCTATTTCGTTAGGATCGCGAAGCTATACTGTAGTCTTAAGGTTGATCAGGCTTAGCCAGTGCTATGTTTACGCAACACCACTGATAGGCACCAAATATTATAGTTCGTAAGAACTCCATATGCTGTATTATAAAAGCACTAACACTCATCTGTGGTTTCTCTCACGTTATCATATCGTTTGTTTAGTCCAAGCTTGATCTATATGTGTGCCAACTTTCATTTAAACGGTTTCGGTTAAGAGGCCTTATTCCTTTAAAATTTCTTTTTAAATTAAGATAAATATATTAATAATTTCAACCAAATTTTTGAAGTGAATTATACTTTTCCCCCAGTTCTAGGTAGCAACATAGCTATTTCATGCTTTCACTGCGCGCAGTCGAAAATAAGTTGAAAAAAATAATTTTCCGCGTGAATTTTGTCAATTTCGAGTAGTTTTTGAAACAAAAATTATCAATGAAAAATTCTAACTGTGTAGGTTTCTAATAAATCCCAATAGCCCGTTCTAGGTAGTAACATCAACATCAATAATATGTTAAGAAACATGTTTGATCATAGAGAAAAATGTCTAAAACAATCAGCATTTTAAAAGGAATAAGGCCTCTTAACGCACTAGGCTTTAGTTACGCGAGGCAACTAAATTGGGAGCAAAATTTGTCACTTATGTACATAAAAGACTCACCCTTCTCCGTATCTCTCGGACTTAGATTCTCGATCTCACGGAGTAGCAAACATCCAGACATATTCACAAAATACTATATCTATATATATAAAACTCAAAGGTGACTGACTGACTGACTGACATAGTGATCTATCAACGCACAGCCCAAACCACTGGATGGATCGGGCTGAAATTTGGCATGCAGGTAGATGTTATGACGTAGGCATCCGCTAAGAAAGGATTTTTCAAAACTCACCCCCTAAAGGGGTGAAATGGGGTTCCAAAGTTTGTATGGGGAAATAAGATTGGTTATTATTATTTTATTTGAAACTTCACAGGGGTATTTCTAACGATAAATGAGTAAACAAGTGTTTCAGGTTTTTGAAAATTCAACCCCTAAAAGGGAGAAATGTGGTGACAAAGTCTGAAAATCAATATGGGTATTGTTTCTATGGTTTATCGGGTCGCTGATTACCAAAACCGCAACGATTTTAAAACCCAACGTGGCGGACGTGAATTACCATCTCCCCTGTTGAGGTGAAATGGGGTTGAAATGTCTAAATAATAAACCTCTGGTTCTAGAGAGTCCAAATTTGGCACGTAGGTTCCTTATAAGGTGTAGGGGTGCACTAAGAAAGAATTTTTCAAAATTCACCCTTAAAGGGGAGAAATGGGGTCGAAAGTTTGTATGGGGAAATAAGATTAGTTAGACTATTTTATTTGAAACTTCACAGGAGTATTTCTAACAATAAATGAGTAAACACGTGTTTCAGAATTTTTGAAAATTAAACCCCATAAAGGGAGAAATGTGGTGACAAAGTCTGAAAATCAACATGGGTATTGTTTTTATGGTTTATCGGGTCGTTGATTACCAAAACTGCAACGATTTTAAAATCCAACGAGGCGGACGTGAATTACCATCTCCCCCGTTGGGGTGAAATGGGGTTGAAATGTCTAAATACTAAACCGCTGGTTCTAGAGAGTTCAAATTTGGCACGTAGGTTGCTTATAAGGTGTAGGGGTGCACTAAGAAAGGTTTTTTTTTTAATTCACCCCCTATGGGGGTGAAATGGGGATTCAAAGTTTGTATGGGGAAACAAGATTAGATAACTTGGTACCCTGTATCCCGGAAGGGGAAGAGGGAAGAGTTGGTTTCTATGGATTATCGGGTCGCTGATTACTAAAAAAAGAACGATTTTAAATTTCAACATGGCGGACGTGTAATACCATCTCTCATGTTAGGGTGCGATGGGGTAGAAATGTCTAAATATGTCTAAACATATGGGTGTCGTTTTTAAACGCACAGCCCAAACCGCTGATTCTAAAGAGTCTAAATTTAGAACGTAGGTTTCTTATAGGGTATAGGGGCGCACTTATAAACGATTTTTCTAAAGGGGGTGAAATAGAGATCCAAAGTTTGTATGGGGAAACAAGATTAGACTATTTTATTCGAAACTTCACAGGAGTATTTCTAAGAATATGAGTAAACACGCTTTTCAGGCCTTTCAAGAATTGAAGCCCTAAAAGGGGGAAATGTGTTGACAAAGTCTGAAAAATCAACATGGGTATTATTTTTATTATTTATCAGGTCGCTGATTACGGGTACAACAATTATTTTAAAACTCAACGTAGCGGACGTGAAATACCATTCCCCTGTGGCGGTGCGATGACGTTATGACTTATGATTGTGGGTGATATGAATATGGGTGTCATTTTCATGTTTTTTTGGGACATTTGTGAACATGAAAATTCTTGAAAGCATTTGTGCCTAATTGCAATTCAATCGGTGCAGTAGTTTTGCAGCAAATCGGTTGTAACAGGCGGACTCACAGACAGCTACAAGTGATCCTATAAGGGATTTATGTTTGCTTTTAAGGTATGGAATGAGTCCCGTTATCCTAATATGTAGATGTTTAAATTTGTATTTGGTGCCATTTCGATTGTCGTCAAGGCCAGTGCGGGCGGCGCGGCGAGACTGGAGTAGTCATCGGGAAACCTCCTGCCCTGCAGCCGTAATAAATGCATTCAAACTTTTCAACAATAAAACGGCTAGACGGATATGCATGAGGGATAAGCAGATTATACCCTAACTTTAACAAATAGCCCACTTTTTATCCTGAAAAAAAGAGCATCGTTCCCGTAGGATAATGTTTATTGTATAGGAACGCGGGCGAAGCCGCGGGTTAATGCTAGTTAATAAAATAATATTACATAGGATCCGTCGAGGATTACCTTTAATTGGGAACTGTATAAGTTAATAATCGAGTTTTCGGGAATGGTTACCGACAGTTAGGCGGGTGGCGGGTCCCGGGCGAAGGCTTCGTAAAAGCACCCCGGGCCCTTTTCGGTGCCCGGAACGCTTGTGCTAAGCGCTAGCGGAAATTAGTGTACGTATAATCGTGGGAATAATCCGGATACAAAGCAAACATTCTTTTCGAGCCGTTCGTGTATCGGGATCGCGTTGTTTAAATTTAATTAGTATCTAGCGACTCTAAGGCTGCAGTTCCACCAGAGATGTGCGAGGATGTGTAGCGAGGGATGTGTTTTTGTTAAACAATGGACTAACCGGTGTACGATTTTGTTCCGCTTGCAGTGGATGGTGGGTCCCTGGAGTTCTGAAGCGAAACAGTTTGTGCGAGCTCTGGGAAAGCGTTTGAGAGATCGAGGTGATCCGAAGTCTGGATCATAACTGGTCCAGCGTATTTCTTTAGCTATCCAGCGTGAGAATGCGGTGGGTATTCTTGGGACGTTTGAGCCGGGTACATGTCGGATAAGGCCATAGTTTTGTGTGGTGCAAATTTTTCTTTCTTTTTTTTTGTATTTTATTAATAGTTATAATGACGAAGCGTGTTGTGGATGATTTTCAATGTAAGTATTTGACGAAGCTTCTAGCAATATTATTGACGAACCCTGAGGCGGATGCAAATTCAATTGCAAAGTTTGTATTGTATTTTTAGAAGTAAATAAATTATATACTCGTGTATGGAATAACTTATTTTATTTATCCTCGCCTCGCTCAGCGCAACTGATTCTACTGGTTAACAAAAACACATCCCTCGCTCTAGCTACGCACTACTACTACTACTAGCTATCCTCGCACTAATGGAAACGCAGCCTTAAAATATTCTCAGTCGCTTATTCACTTATATTACCTACCTACGTTAATGTTTTAGCACGTCTAGCACAACTACACTCGCGTTTTTAACTAGGCGAACTAACTTGACAGTTCATTGCACACAAATGTTGCCACAGTTTCGCTAGTGTTGTTAATATCGATAATTAAAAAAAAAGTTCATACTAGAGCTTTAGTTAAACAGCGTTAAAACAAAAGTAGACGTTATATGTTTCATAAATTTTGCATTATTATGTTTGAAATCAATCTAATAATTTTAGGACACGAAACAATAATAAAAAAAACAGTTGGAATTAAAATACTTATATCGAACTAACTTTATTTTAGGAGATCGCTAAGAATGCTGTCCGCCTTTTTGTTTCTTGACAGTTCCGCGGTACCATCGAGTACACTAATAACTGTACAGTGTACATTTGTAAACGAATATAAACCTTATTGCAACATTATGTTAAGATTATATCGAAATATTTTTATCGACATAAACCAATCACTATTTTTTTTTCTATTCCTGACAACATTTTCAGTGTCAAGTTAGTTCGCCTAATTAAAAACGCGAGTTTATGCTTCGCGACTCGTATCGCGCGACGTAGTATCCGTCAATCTTTTACAGTTGTACTGTACAGAAAGAGATGGGTGGTAAAAATCTCGCGCGAGAACGGCGAGACAGGTTTCAAACTCGTATGGAGTATCTTCCTAGACCACAATGCGATTGTTCCTGCGGAGCTGACAGCATATAGAGGTGCCCGAAGATCTGCTGAGGAAGAGAGGCAGTTGTTATTAGTACGTTCCAAAAACTGATTAAACTGTTTTGTTAATTTGGTTGACAACTCGTGTTAGGTGATAGGCATGGAATGCATCCACATATACAAACGGAATATCATCTTAACTAAATGGCGATAAAACCAGAACGAACGTACACTTTTCCCGTAAGTAATTCCTCTACTTATGGTTTTAAAGACACCCGATAGCCTGACCTGTCAATCGTGAAAAAAACACGGCAAACTTGAAAGATCGCAAGCTGGTAACACGCATTCCATACATGACAGCTTGTTTGATGGCTAAAATTGATGCCTTCTATAAAAATAAACACAATCCTTTGGTCCGCTCATTGGTCTCTAGTCTAGGATATGGTAGCTTGTCTCTACCGACGGTCGGTAACGGATCCTAACCGATAACGCTTAGATTTTCCAGTAAACCTTATCTATGACATCAAAGAACATATGATAGGTGGTCGATACTTCGATAATCGTGTATTTTGCAGTCAGGCCATGTCGGCGCGCGCGCATGGGGCTCGCGCTCGGATCAATCGGCGGCCATTAGACGCCGTCGCCGCGAGCGCAGGCGTGTGGGCCGCGACGACGCGACCAGTGAGTCACGCTACCTCGCGCGTCGGGTAGTCGTAGTGTAGACTGTAGTAAGCTCCAAATTTATTTTTTTGTTTATTCTGTTCCATTATATTCGACATCCTTATATAAGGCTAAATTACCATGACTACATACATATAACTTCAACAACTAATTTTGTTGCATTTCCAGTTACGATGTGTTTGTACAAATGTGTTTATAGTGCAGGCTACAAGGAGATGTTCGTTTGCAAAAATAGCGGACCTCAATCTGACTTCTGATATATATTGTATAGATCCCAGACATCCTACAAACAAATGTTGCCAACCAGTTTTGTGGCCCCCCTCCCCCCACCCCGGCAATTAAAAATGGCATACAAATTAAAAAAAAAAAGTCATCAAGCCATGCCGTGTGGGGTATCAAATGGAAGGGCTTATTGAGTAGATCACGAATATACAGGGTGAGCAATCCAAATGGGTCAGTATGGAGGTTTCTGAAACCATAACAGATAGCGAAATCTTGGCTTAGGAACCATGACGTTGATTTTAGTAAAAAGAAAAACTGCATTCATATACTTACAAAAATACGTGTACTCGGCCCAGGAATCGAACCTGGACTTTTTGAAAAATTAAATTTCGTTATTTTCCTTTGAATATCGGTTATGTAGCTCTTAAATAGTAAATGTTACTAAGAAACATGATATCTAAAACTAATAAAATGCATTGTTTTTAAACAACGAAGTTTTATTTTTCAATACTTCAGTGCCGCCGCCGGCCCTTTGACTTTGTATGGGGAAGTTTTAATATTGTTTAAGTAATCGAACGAAATCTTATGTAAATATTAGACTGAAATGCCCACAATTTAAATATTTTGCAAAATAGCGTCATTAATATGATTCCGGTTATCATTATAAATCGTTTATCTGAATAGACCACTTATGCATATCTTATCTACAACCATCATATTAAGGGCCTGTTTCACAGGTTCTAACAAAAACAAACTTCTTTGTTTAAAAACAATGCATTTTATTAGTTTTAGATATCATATTTCTTAGTAACATTTACTATTTAAGAGCTACATAACCGATATTCAAAGGAAAATAACGAAATTTAATTTTTCAAAAAGTCCAGGTTCGATTCCTGGGCCGAGTACACGTATTTTTGTAAGTATATGAATGCAGTTTTTCTTTTTACTAAAATCAACGTCATGGTTCCTAAGCCAAGATTTCGCTATCTGTTATGGTTTCCAAAACCGCCATACTGACCCATTTGGATTGCTCACCCGGTATAGCACACTATAACATTTCTTACACTTTCTCTAAGATTTTTTTCAAATTTTACTAAAATGCTCCTTTTTAGGGTTCCGTAGCCAAATGGCAAAAAACGGAACCCTTATAGATTCGTCATGTCTGTCTGCCCGTCTGTCCGTCTGTCCGTCTGTCCGTCTGTCTGTCCGTCCGTATGTCACAGCCATTTTTTTCCGAAACTATAAGAGCTATACTGTTGAAACTTGGTAGGTAGATGTATTCTGTAAACCGCATTAAGATTTTGATGCAAAAATAAAAAAATAATAATAAATATTGGGGGCTCCCCATACTTAGAACTGAAACTCAAAAATTTTTTTTTCATCTAACACATTCGTGTGGGGTATCTATGGATAGGTCTTCAAAAATGATATCGAGGTTTCTAAAATATTTTTTTTCTAAACCGTATAGTTTGCGTGACAGACGCCTCCAAAGTGGAAAAAAGTTGGTCCCCCCCCCTCTAACTTCTAAAATAAGAAAATGAAAAATCTAAAAAAAACATATGATGTACATTACTATAAAAACTACCAACGAAAATTGTTTTGAACGAGATCTAGTAAGTAGTTTTTTTAATACCTAACTTTGCACCTAATTTATATGGGGCGCTATACATACCAGGTGCAAACTTAACTTAACCACTTAGGGATGGAGAGTGTTTGTACGGAACCCTCGGTGCGCGAGTCCAACTCGCACTTGGCCGGTTTTTTCGAGTTAACTTTAAACCACTATATAGATTGAAAACTAATGAATATATTTTTATAATTATTATTTTTAATAACTAACAATAGTCCATTGTTTACGCACCAATCGTTCGTAAAGTGAAAAAGTGGCACGGGGGAGTGGGGGGAGCAATCAAAGATGGCGAGTTTCGATATTTCAATATACTTATTTCTTAAAATTTCGGACTCTCAACAGTTTGATTTTGTTACAAGTTTTTGATCAGTTAGTGATTAATCCAAAGCCAGAGTCATTTCTAACTATAAGACGGGCAGCAGACAGACGTGAAGACGAAGTAAGTGTTAAATGTGTTCGCCATCTTTGATTGCTTCCCTCGCTCCCCCGTGCAACATTTTCACTGTACGAACTATATTGGTGCGTAAACAATTGACTATTGTTAGTTATTAAAAATAATGATTATAAAAATATATTCATTAGTTTTCAATCTATAGTGGTTTAAAGTTAACTCGAAAATGGAGCATTTTAGTAAAATTTCAAAAAAATCTTAGAGAAAGTGTAAGAAATGTTATAGTGTGCTATATATTCGTAATCTACTCAATAAGCCCTTCCATTTGATACCCCACACGGCATGGCTTGATGACTTTTTTTTTAATTTGTATGCCATTTTTAATTGCCGGGGTGGGGGAAGGGGGCCACAAAACTGGTTGGCAACATTTGTTTGTAGGATGTCTGGGATCTATACAATATAATCAGAAGTCAGATTGAGGTCCGCTATTTTTGCAAACGGAACTCCACTGAGAGTCCGGTCTATTATACAAATACACAGCAGTACAGATCCTGAGAGTTACTATAAAATAACAGGTAGATGTAACCAATAGACGTAGGCGGCCATATCACTAATTAGCGGTCTCAGTCTCTTACGCGAAGTGTATAAAAAACAACAAATAAACGTTCAGTACACGTCTCGTCTTCTCGAACTTTACTCACGCGTGATCTAAGCTATTTAAGACATGGCATGCCCATTTGTTGATTACATAAATTTTCTTTACTATGAAATGTAAAAAGGAATAATGAATGTTCGAAGATTAGTTCGAGCTGCATATGCCTAAGCCTGCTTGGAATAACTGACATAATGATAATGTAGATTGTTATTTGAATATCTATCAATAAAACTGTTGTGTGTGGTTCTGTTTCGGCAACATCACCGAGAAATCTTTATAATTATACAGAAGAGACAATCATATCATATTTGATCGTAAAGCTGATTGGTCCTAGAGTTCTTTTAGGTCATTTAAGCAAGTGAGGTACGTTTTTGCGATCATACGGCCTCAAAAATATTATTATTTTCACTGTTTAGTTAGACATTAACCCATTACGTACCGCGTACGCGTACCTGCCGCGCCCGGATCCTTGCTCTACAATATGAACAATAACGGAGACAAGGGCTACGGCACCCCAAACAAAGGGCGTATGAGGGTTGGACGCAAACATTCTTAAGGCCTTTAGAAACGGTAATGCAGTACCTACATCCTTTTATCGCGTGCGACGCACCGACGCCGAACGCAGCTGCGTGCTTTTTTACTTCGCCCCGATGATCACCCGCACTATACCGCCTCAATTACTAAAACATCGTATTATCCGCAGATAGCCTCGGCTTATATGATCTTTTGTATTCAAAGATTCAAGTCGCTACCGCGTCAATTCGTGTCCAGCGCCCGCGCAATGTCCTGTCAATCGTCTAAATGGGGTGCTTGTAGGCGGAAGTCTAGCGACATAAGCTGTTTTGTCTGTGAGTGGCGTCCACGAGTTCTGTTGCGGGAATTCTATGGAATACCTCGATACATACGCTTTATTGCGCGCACGGCGTCGCGATGACGCGCCCGCGTCCAACAGCAATGACTAATGATAATGATAAAAGGTTCCCTCCCGCGCTGTGGCTTGTCTGCTACCATTTGTTTTGGTTGCAGCCAGGCAACGGCGGCCAGTTTTTTCTAAGGTCTCGAAACCATAGAGCCGTTATAAAGTTATAAGGAATTTTAATTTTGACTCGTACCTTTAAAAGCTTTCCTGGTAAAAGTGTCGATGAATTTTCAGATAAAAAGGCACATACGATACGAATATATGTTTTAGAATAAAATCACCAAAATCTGACATTTCGGTTATTCAGCGTTTAAATGCATTGGTGTTGTGATATTGTATTTGTAACTAAACCTAATTTTCTATCTATCAATATTACATTTCATAAAAATAATATGACACAGCCAATATGCCAATTAAAATTTATCTCTGTAAACTTTTTGCAGTGTTATTATTATTATAAAAAAACGCGACGAACGAAAACATAATCTAGTTCTAGATTCAAATTGCCTATGTTACCTCGTTAACGTTAAATTACAATCAAAATAGATTTTATTGCGATGAAACAAAGTTAAAATTCAAATAAAACAACAATGTCACTGATAAAACCATCTGGGTACGAAGCCAATCTAAAATGGCCTGCCGCCCTGCCTCTCCGGTTGGAATTGTTAAAAGTTTCGTAGGGAACAGCTTGTATTGTCGGGTCACATTAAACTGGCCGATTTATTGAGTTGAGTCGGAAAGTTTCGCAGATATTGAAACGAATAGCGCCACCTGTTGGACTCGTGTACAACTTCAGTAATGGAGGATTCTATTGCTTAAAGGCTTCGTCTGACTAAATTTAAATTTATTAGGATAGGTGCTTTCAGTCTTTGGGTTTTGGTAGTTTCTTTTGAGGTTTTCACTATTAATTAGGTTAAATTCAAACTCTTGAATGGTAAATTATATTCATTAATGGACTAAGTACGATGTTGTGCGTTTTTGAGTACAATTCAAAAAAGTTCGTTTTTACTTCCCATAGTTTGGATAGGTACTAAAGGGTTTAATTATAGCTTGTGTGATCTCTTCTCTAGTAATAGGTAGGTGGAGAAAAGCGATGTGGGTGGATTTAGGTGGCTAAGTCTTTAGCGCTAATAAGCTCTTCAGAGAATTGCTGGGAATTCTTTAAACCACTTACCTTTTTTTATGGCCTCTTTCCTGTAATTCGCGGTGGTGGGCGCGGTGTATATTTACGTAATGTCCGTTCAGGTAAATATTAATTATTGTTACATATTTAATTAATTTAATATGCCTCTTAACATACACACACAGGAAACCCCAATATCTAATTATGATATTGATTTAGAAAACTATTGAAGAAATCCTAAAGATTGCTTAGTGTCGGTTTAATTTTGGATTTATTAGAAACTAGCGACCCGCCCCGGCTTCGCACGGGTGCATTGCTGATAAATTATGCATGTATTATACCTACATATAAACATTCCTCTTGAATTACTCTATATATTAAAAAACCGTAGTTGCCGATAAATTATGCATGTATTATACATATAACCATTCCTCTTGAATTACTCTGTCTATCTATTAAAAAAACCGTGTCAAAATCCGTTGCGTAGTTTTAAAGATCTAAGCATACATAGGGACAGACAGAAGGAAGCGATTTTGTTTTATACTATGCAGTGATGTCACGGTAAACTTTTTAATTATTTCGAAACAATCTCGCGATGTCTACAGCTCCCACAGCAAGTAGTTAAATTAATATAAGCTTTTAATATTAGTATACTTACCTATTTTGAATTGTATAGCGTACCTGCACGACACAGTTTCTGGTAGGCAGTCCTCTGCATTTTATATATTTTTTTTCTTAATAACTAGTGCAGAAACTGGAAGCAGATCCAACTAGCCACTGCTTAAGCATGCCAATTGGAATTTCCTGGAACATGAAAGGGGGCGATCCCGACTCGTGCGAAATTAGAAAGCGCGGACGTGCGTTCCTTCGAGCGTCGTTTGTGTCGCAAGCGACGCGACGGGAGATTGTTACGCAGGACACACAATGGCAATGGTGCGTTAATACGGGTTGAAAACCCGCGTGGCTGCGTTTTTGTGTGTCGAAAGACTTGAAAGGTCGACGGGGTCACCTGGATAAGCACGGGGTATTTGTGCCGGTTGATAAAATGAAAATGTATTGTCCTTGTCAACGTAAAGTTACTTGTGAGTTTACAGGGAGAGTACTCGCTAGCAACTGCGCAAACGATTTGTATCCAGAATTGTAGTTCTACAAAGTAACCGTTAGGGGTATACTATTCTCCATACAAATCGTTTATCCTGTCGCTAGCGAGCACGGTCACGTTAACTCATGGCAACGGTACAGTTACTTATTCTCAAAACGGATGTGTAGTGTATGTTGTTACGTTGTATATTTGAGCCCCGTGAGTCACACAAACACTTTACAAGCTTTTTTTTTTATAATATTCAATGTGTAACGTGTGTTGGTCTCTTTCGGAGACGGGATGCACTTCTCTGCATTTTACTTTTACATTGTGTACAACGTGTACCTAAAAATAGCTGACAATTTTAATATGCAATTTGATATACGCTAGGGTAGTAAACCTTATAAAGTACAAAGTACCTTTGATGCTGACCACCTTAGTAACTAATGAATATACCTATTACCTACAGGTCTAAATTTATTACATAAACATAGTTTTTGCGTTAACTCTCCGAAAATCCCGGCTTAGAATATTAAACAACTAAACAATAATAAACTCCAACTTTAGTAGCTTTGGGGTATTATTGAGGGTGTGCGGGGTACTTTAGCAGTGGGCTTATAGCACGGCTTTATGGCGGTGGACAGCGCTGGCGGCACGTTTCGGCCAAACGGCGGATCCGCCGAAATTTGGCCGAATTGGCTTTTGTTCCCGCAGAGGTTTTCTGTCGGCTTACATTATATTGATATTAAATATGGGAAACAATTTTGCTCTTTGAATTTGTCAAGTCCAGATGCGAGTAATAAATACCTACGTATGGGACACATATGCAATTTGATCTGAACGAGTTCGTTTTACATGTCTTTTGTGCCATCTATTTGATTAAAATATGGTAAAATCATATGTTATACAACAGTCACGAATGACGCGTTGAATTAAATTAAATTTCGTCACACAAAACACAGTTTTTTCCGTAGAATGGTACGCATTTACCAATAAAGTAAATGCGAAAGTTTTTAATACCGGCATTTGAGGTTTTTCCTTTCCATCTCTTCCTGTGTATCAGGCCTAAACGCCCAATGTATAATTTCTTTACATGTACCTGCGACCCAAGATTATTATTAATATTTTTTGTTTAGACTGCAACTGGGATTTTTTTGAAGATGCTCTAGACTCTAGAGTCTAGAGTCTAGACTTAAAATTATTAAAAATAATAGATTAGTCTATGCGATATTTGTAGGCAAAATAAATTTATATCACAATCACAACTCAATTGTACCCTAGCTTTACTCGTAGATATGTTTTGCGATCCGGATCCAATTGACAAGTAACTAGCAACTAGTGGCTTTTGAATGGAAAAGACAACCTTAGGGTAGTGAAATTGGTGAAAAAATCACCATTATCACTACATAGTATAAAACAAAGTCGCTTCCTGCTATCTACCTGTCTGTCCTTATGTATGCTTATAATCTTAAAAACTACGCAACGGATTTTGGTGCGTTTTTTTTAATAGATCAAGGGCTTTTTAATAATATATGCATAATTTATCAGAATTGCACCCGTGCGAAGCCAGGCGGGTTGCTCGTATTTAAAATAATTTTAAGATATTGCAAATTGTGAAACTCGAAGCGTGCTCGCGAGCGCGGCGGTTCGGCCGCGGCGCGGCCCCCGCGGTCGCGTGCCCGAGATAGGCCCCTGCTGAGTTAGGGTGGCGACGCGTTTAGCCCGCCGGCGACAACAATCTACATAATTATACATAGATATACACCTACATATGTGTGTAGAAATAATTATGGCTAGACGGTACTAGTGACTTCTTCTGCGGAGGAGAAAAACATCACACCTAGGGTCAAACCATGTGCTAAATCTTCCAAGCAAATGAACTGTCAAACCATACAAACCTTTTTGCGTTTCTGTAGCTGGGTAAAAAGTTATTATCAAACTGAGAAGTGAATACGTTTGACGCAAGTGTAATTAAGTATACTTACCTAATTCTGACGTATTTGGAATAACTGATGTCATATCCAAGCATATTCTTATTGCGGTCTTATAAAGTTCCGTCGATAAGTTGCTAGTGTACCAAAAATTATTGAAATCTGTCAAGCTGATGAATATTGTAAATTCACTTACTTCCGAAGCATCATATTGAAGATTGAAAGAACTGAAGAAGACAACGCTCCGAGGATCGCCAAAGCAAGAACAATCTTTGCTCAACACTGGTTAAATAAACTCGTATTGGATAAGAAATCTGGAAGATCATTAAACCATCTTTCTCCGTGTATACTAAGCCTAAGAAAATCTGCAATGTCGGCTTCCCCAACGAGGGCTATGCTCGGAGTTTCTCTGCTAGATCAAAACAAGAACGAGGAAATCCGTAGACAAACAAAAATATTACAAGCGTCAACACTATTCTAATACCATCGTTGTCGGTTGAATTAATGTTCCTAACACAGTAGACTATACAAATAAAAAACAATTTCTAGAATATTGTGATCGTCGCTACCTAGAAATCCCCGATCCACGGACCACGGCCATTGTAATACCGCGCCCGAGGCCGCGTCACGTCGCCATGGCAACCCACCCGCCCCCACCTACCTGCCCTCATTAATATGTACCCGAGCCGGACACCGTCTACCAGATAACTCGGGGCTTGCAGCCCTGGGAATCGGCACTTGATGTGCCATGGCAACCTTAGAGAACGCGGGTAACGTAGATACGAGGATACTTGAACAGGGATGGCAGTTGGTTAAGATACAGCGCAATAACTTTACTGCGTTAGCAGAAATGTGCTTAATTTACTGAAAAGAATAGTAAGAAAATGCGTGTATTAGATATACACGCATTATCGTAAATATATAAATACAATAATAAACACCAAAAAATAGGTCTGTATGTAAAACGCTTCACGCTCGACTGAAAAAGCTTGGGCTACTTAGTGTTAAATCGCACACATTATTTACGTACTAGTACGGTTTCCTAAAACTGGTAAAAAGATAAAGATATAGACAAGAGTGTGAAGGGTGACCTACATACCTATACAATCAATGCTTCAGTGGAAAGAAGAAAATTCTCAGTTCATCGAGATGGTTGCGTTTTTTTATGATTGACTGTTTTTTTTTTTTACTTTATTTTTTCTTTTATTATTCCATATTTTCCCGTATACTGAACCATTTTCATTGCTCACTATGTATGTACTTATATGGTATAATAACATGACTTGGTATAATAGACATATTAGATAGAGGCACGTTTTTTAGCCAATTTCTCGGATTGGGTTCTGTGTGCGCATTATTTCGGCCGCCATCATCGTTAAAGGTCCCGCCCTCACGCGCGCGCCAGATGTGGCACGCGCAGATGCTCACGCGCAGGATTCGGATTGATCGCGTATCGCCGCGGGCGCAGCCGATAATGACGGGCGAGGATAATGGCGCCCGTTTGCGTGGAGCGTGGATAGTATAACCCCTGTCACACGATCAGTAAGTACCTCTAGCTTCTAGCACAACAGTCACACTCATTGGTCGTGGGCATATGTGTACTGTCTGTTAAATTAGCGCGTCAGAACGAACTATGAATGAAAGTTAGACTTTACCACTAACTACTCTTGAGACGTTTCTTAGTAAACACTAAACATCTATAAAGACCTACCACTCATTTTTTGACAATTGATTGCCTGTGTGGCGGATGTTTTATCTTTTATGTTTAATGTATCGCGACACGACTATCATAGGCCATTTTGGAAACCTTTGTAGGGGTGTACCAAACGACTGAAATTATATTACCCTCGAAAGCTCTGTACTTATTTTTTGGTTACCCTTTATAATTATTTAATTATTTTATAGTCAAGCCAGTTTCAATTCTTTATATTTTTATTCCATTGCCGACCTGTGAGCATCTTGATGGTTATGGTTCTTGGTCGTCCTGGATTATCGACGTTGCTCCGATCTCGGTTATCGAGAGGCTCGTCAAACTTAGCGCCACAAAGGCAGTTGAGACCAGACGTCGCCGACGCCCGGGCTTGCGGATTTACATATATACTGTATATATATGTATGTATGATTGTATGCTAGTGGAGACGCAAAGGAATAGGGACATACAGAAGGTTTGTCTGTCGGAAAGCCTATAAACATATCAATATAAGTTCAATCGGGACAAGTGTACATATCGAAATATAGAAAAGTAAAGACGTTTTACTACTAACGACATTTTACCTTTGCCTACTAGGTAACTATGGTTGCGCGGTTGTATAAGATGGCGTTAGTATATACTTTACTTTTCGATATTTCGATATAGTAGGTGCATTTGCCCTGACTGACATTACATAGATCGTCGTAGACTTGAATGAAATACAATAATAGTAAATAAAATGTACACCCTTAAGTAACTCATGCACTTGTATATTCGCCTGGCGATAACCAAAACTCACTAAAATTTCTGTCACTGCTCTTCAAAACCTCGTATCTAGTAAGTAGATTGACTTAAGTTGGTATTTGTTACTTAGTGAGTTTTGGTGTAGTCATCCAGGTTGGAATCCATTATTCTACAAACTACCCAAGAGGACACTGTTCTAAATAAAGGCTGAATGAAATTCAACACTCGAGGATTAAATTTTTTTACTGTAATGTAAATGTAGCATCCAGTCGGTCAGGTTGGATCGAAATCGTGAGAAACCACTACATGGTATAACACCCTTTCGAAAGTCGGCCGGAGGCCTTCAATTAATGTCAAATTTAATGCACAATGCATGCAATTTTTTGGTAACAGTTGATACTGCCGCGAGTTATATGGAGCGGAGGGGGCCCTGTCTGTATACTTATTTATTTCGCTATAAGAGAGCGACAGTTAACTTTCTCAACCACGCATTTCATTACTTTGTTATTGCATTGCAACCTTGTTGCATATCAAATAGAGCACACAGTTCAAAACAATTGAAAAAATATTTTACTTTGAGAAAAATAGCTGAAAGGTACTGGTGTTCTTCGGGCGTGATAAATAAAGCGTCAGCCTTATTTATTTTTATAGATATTTAAATAGTGGCTTCAAGACACCAATAGATATTACAAGAAATCAAGTAACGGTTGTAACACTTGTAACCTACAACGCTTTGTACTGTAATGCTTGTAACAAACTACGCGTGCTGGTACTTACTTTATTATTACTTTATTATAACGGGTCTAACGCGAAATTTCTTATTTACCTTCATAATCTAACGTTTCGGCGGGATTACACACGCCGTGGTCTTGCGGCCGTCACGCCGTTGTCAGAATAATATCTTAAGATTGAAGACTTTTCGGAGTAGTAGGGCCTCGTGCAGGGTCCGTCCGGATTATTACAACCGTCTTGCCTGCTAACCCACCGCCAAACAGCAATGTTCGCATTGTTATTTGTTGTGTTCCGGTGTGGGGGTAAGATAGCCGGTGAAATTACTAGCATAGAGGCATTCTATCTTCGTCCTCCGGGTAAGCACTTGTGACTCCTCTGGTGTTGCAGGTGTTTATTAGAGCTGGGCGTTTTTTTCTGTAACAGTTTCAAGAAACCGTTTCTTATAAAGAAACGGAGTAACGGTTTAAAACCTGCTACTACACGTAGCCGATACCATTGTGTTAGCTAAATTTTCTCTAAAGACAAAAAAAAACGATTCTTCATTAAAATAGTCTTAGAATAGCTAACTAAACATTTTATGAAAAACTGGTTCTTGAAATAGCGTTACACATAGTAACTTATGAAACCGAATGCCGTAATAAAGAAACTGTTTTTTAAGTAACTTGTTTTCGAAACGGTTACTTGTCAAAAAGAAACGGTGACGTTTCGTTTCATCGAAAACGCGTAACGACCCAGCTCTAGTGTTTATGGGCGACGGTAATCGCTTTCCATCAGGCGATACGTTTGCTCGTTTGCCCCCTATGAAAAAAAAAAGATAGATTCATATACGTCGTAGTTTATTAAATAATTGGACTTCTTCTTTCTTCTAAATCTTCGCAGTGGGCCCCCAAGTAGCAGACAGGCTGCATAAGCACGTATGCCGCCTTTATACAGCTTCAATTACAGTTATAGTGAATGTATCGTAATAAATAGTCTTAATTAAATAGTTACGAGTTTACTTTTCTTTATTGGAGACAATTAGAAAATTAAAATATTTGGGGTACCTATCTAAGAAAATTGCATAACGCTATTATATTAACGCTAACTATAGAAAATATCTAAATGACCCTTCGTAAGTGATACAACCCGTCTATGACTATTTTTAAAGGTACGTAAAGTGGTTCGTAACACAGTTGTTGACAGGAACATCTTTCCTAGCGATAAAAGCGTCCTTTATCCGCCTCCATGAGCCAAGGTCGGTGAAACGTCCGGTCATACGTCTGTCCGGAGTTGTTTACAACTCTGTAATCACGAGTCACCCTTACTAGGAATTTGAAATCAGAATGACAGGGAAAATAAAAAGTTGGAGCATTGTAGCAGGCCAAATATCCTCCAGCATCCATAATTTGTCAGTTTCATTTAAGTCTTGACAAATATGTTTCTTCTATGTACTTAAGCGTAAGACATGGGAACTCAGGAGGTTAAAGAAAACAAACTTATTTAACTACCAAGAAGATGCCCATTGGATGTCCAGCTATCCCGGTACTAAAATTGGTTAAAATCCATTCAGCCGTTTCGGCGTGATGCGAGGACAAAGAAAATGTTACCAACAGATGGCTTTTTGTACGGTTCGGTTGAAGTAGCTCTATAGTACATTATATAGGTATATGGGTATATAATGTACTAGAGAGCTACTTCAACCGAACCGTACAAAAAGCCAATATATATAGGTAGGTATATATATATTTGTATATGCAAAGAAACACGTCAATCAATATTGCTAGTGTCGTGTAATACCTAAGTTCATAAGTTGTCGCGTCAAAAACCGAACCGTTCTCTTAAAATGTTCGACCTCTTACTGGACCTCTTACGGATGAACGGATCTAACCTAGAATTTTGTTATTGGTAACTATTTGAATCTTGGCTCTTACTTTATGATGGCGCAGCATGCAGGCACTACGTGGCTATATACATAAGACGTCTCAGATACACACGACTTGTTCTAACATGCCTGGCACGTCACTCGGCTCGCGTATATGCAGTCAAAGAGCATGTACCTACCGGCAGGCTCCTTGCTGTAGATTCGGCAATTATTGTCCGTCAGGGCAGCGGCAGGGGAGGCTGGGGTGGTAAGATGGCCACCGTAATTAATTGGCGCGACGCGGGGGCCGACCGCGGCGCGTCTCGCAGCAGCATTGCGCCCGCGTGAGGTGCCCATCAGTTCCGTGGGAATGGTGGGATCACGTTTTTGTATTTAGTTTTAAAAAATCTTTACGTATTAAAGAATGACACTGGTTGAGGCAAGTATAGACCTCAATCTGTTGAGGACTTGTGGCACAGGATAGATAAATGCTAAATCACCTGACACTAACATGCTCAAGTATGTCTGAAACGATGTTTTATCATCTATCTATCGCATGATGAAACACGACAACATCTCTGAGTGGATACTGTACTCCGATTTTACGAGACTTGTCGCGGCCGACTGTAGCAGTGTTAACGCCACTGATCGACTTTTGTTATGTTTTTAGAACGTTTACAAAACTACAAATTAGTTATCGTGATAAGAAATTATACCTTTATGGTCAAACACAATTAAATTATACGACGTGGTCAGCTTTTTCTCATAATGGGGCAATCGTCAATCGAGAAATAAAGGTGCTCAATATCTTTTAAATATCATGTACCGAGTTTTCCAACATAGGTACATATTTGAGAAATTGGGTCAGGAAGCAATTCCTGCAATTCGCCTAAAGGCCAAGATTGGAACTGTTCAGTATTTCCTGTATACATTTTGAAATTCTCGTTTGTACATCGCCTCTAAATGCAACTACTAAATATCGTTTATTGAAAACCGATCCCGTATTTCAATAAAGCCGTGGCCACCCTCGCGCCGTCGACCGGCGATCCGACCGTAAACGTCTCACCCACGCCGCGGGCGCCCGCTCGCCACTCGCTATACCTACCAAACAACCACCCAGCCTACCCTGGCCCCGCAACCCTTCTCGACCAACGGCCGGGGAGCTCCCCTAACGCTAGCCAGCTACCAATACCGCACTATATCACAGTGTGCCGTATCAAGACCTCTCACCGCGAGCACATTAGACCCCAACGTCACCCCCTTTACTTGGACCGAAGGGGAGGGAAGCGGATCAAGTTAGATGGTCGAGCGCTCATACAAATTGCATGGGTGTGAGTAACGTTAGTGCTAGTGGACCTCGCTTGAGCGTAAATTCTGTTGCGTAAGTTAGAAGAGACGTCTGGTGCTCGAGATAGGTCGGCCGAAGAGATATCGAGGGAAAGCGCGGCTATACGGGTACGTGTAGGTACCTACATAGCGGCGGAGCTGTGTTCAGCAGATAACGATGGTCGCTCGGTAACCTAGTAACGGGGGCAAAAAAGTAAGAGTGGAGTTACAATCACAATACTCTAGTACCAAATCATCGGTATTGCTCCTCTATTATGAAACTGAATAGTAGAAACGTCAGCTTTAAGTACTCAGAATTCAATCGGGTATTGATTCTCGTTAGTAGAAGGATCTCGAACTTAAGACATGCCCTGTTTCTCGGTTGGAGAGCCGTATTCATTAGAACTATTAGAAGCATAACTATGAATGAAGGGTAGAAACGTGCTGCGACCGTAAATAGGCAGATTTTTCAATGGCTTCAGTTATATGTAATTGACTAGGCAAAATATGTAGGTACTTTTATCTAGTTGCGCTCATAAGACTCCTACGACGGTCAACAAAACCTAGGTATAGCTATAGCTACCGCTAGCGCTAGTACGTTAAAGATACCCTCACAGCACGCGCAAAAAAGCTCACCACAGCGTTTTGATAAAGTCTTAAACTACAAAAGCAATCACTGTTCCAAACTAACTCACTCATTTCCACAGATTGTAGAGTTCAATCGTAAATATAATACTTATGCATATGAGTTTAAGTAGATTTTATACGTACATGACACGGCTTAAGCCGCGTTGCACGCGCCGTCGCAGCCATCACGATACCGCCGCGTTAATTTTGTCATATTGCGCGGTTATCGCGCCCCGCACGCCATCGCAGTCCCTGTTGATGCACGCTCCAATAGCTCTGAAGGGCTTGGTCTACCAGTTAATACATTTTCAAGCTATACATTTCTGGTAATAGACACTGTAGACACACGTAGTCATACATACATTTATTTACGTCTGTACCCCACTGGGGTAAGCAAAAACCACCGAATGCCACATTCTACGGTCACACACTTTTCGTTTCGATTACATGGATGCATCTCTTTATACACGTTCTTCGGGGCTGCTAGATGCTTGTTGATTATTACTGAAGTCACCGGAGACCATAAGCACTGACGGCAAACTTGAATAAAACGATAATCCCAACATTCAGAACTGAGCTCTGGAAGGCCTGGTCTCGCCAGCTACTTAATATGATTCAAGTCACGTTTGTTAGATGCCTTTAAGATAAATGGAGAACACAACGTAACAGTCGTAATACTTATGGTGCTTCAGCACGCTCCAATTGCGCTCTCAAGGGCTTGGTCCCCCAACCAGGCAAGCGCTACTTGCTCCGCCTTCACTTGTCGCGTGACTCATCATCACCGGTCATCATTTTTACCTGAAGAAAATTGTAGCAGACGAAGATTTCACGAGCCACCATTGTGCAAGAGGTGCTGTTTTCAAATGGCGCGTATTTGGTTGGATTCTTAAGTATTTATTAGCTGAGATTAAAGATACTGCGGTTAAAGAGGGATAATTGGATATTTCTAACCACTACCTTTGCACGTCTTTGAATTTGCGCCTCGCTCCGACCGGAACGGGGGCGGTGTGCCTGCGTCATTAGCCGCGTTCTCGTTGATTTGCATAAGGCACCGTAATCGTCGTCGCAATCTCGGTATCTCGGCCCAGCCACCTCAATGTATTCTACTCGTACTAGACCAGCTTCGCCCAGAAATTGCTCACTTAGTTTGGCCTATTTTGTATCTATAGTCTGTACGTATAGTCTCCAACTATAATCGCCAGCAGCACTATTGCGGTGTGTTCGACCAACAGTTACAATTTCCTCAAGTCTGGCAATGTGTTTTGGTCTTGAACTCTTGATAGGTTCTGAGTTGTATGCGGATTTAAGTGAGATGATTGCCTTATTGCAGACTCTGTAGTAAAGTATTCTACGCTCACGAGTTGATTTCCATATAAACGACTCGGGCTAATAGGTAGTGACGACAAGGACAAGAACTCAGTCACCGTTTTGTAAGAATCTTATGAGAACAGAATATCTACAATAATTCGAAAATACTTATATTGAAAAGTTGTGAGGATTCGAGGCTATTAAGTAGTAGGTATGTATAAGATATGTATAGATAAATATGCATCCAAATCAAAAGACATTGCTGTCTTAGCTGTTGCGCAACGGGATGAAAATTATAACTACGTGATGTGTTTTAGAAGGCACCAATCAAATTATGGAAACCGAGCGCGAGACCGTATAATGGGAGTGTGGGTTATTGATGACTCACTTTCTTACAACCGACGCGATGTGCATCGTCGAGACCATAACACGACGCTAGTTGTGTCGTTACGTCGTACTAAATACATGCATATAGACGGTGCCGATACCGTTACTTCAGGAACTAATTACTCGTATGTAAGTTATTATCAACTAGCACAGTAAATATTTGTTTTATATATCCAAAACAGAACACAAAATACCTTTAATCAAACCTGGTTTTCTGAATCGGTTAGGATACAACACTCTTTATTGCACTCCACAAATTCTACAGGGATACAAAACATGAGAGATATAAAGTAAAATAATAAACAGGTAAACAACAGGCGGTCTAATCGCTAAAAAAGCGGTCTCTTCCAGACGACAATTACTTAGGTAGCGGAGGAGATAAACAAACGTTAGAAATGAGTAAGTACTGGATAATAAGACTGGTTATTATATTGTTGTGCCTTCAATAAACTACGATAGATTAGGTATTCATGCAAATTTCGAATATCTTTTACGTGGACCGCTACAGTCGGCCGGCGCTAGCGCCATTTGCAATTAGCGTAAGATCTCCAACAGAAGGCCTTTCAAAAAGGTTTCAGCGGAAAATTTGTATTTACTAACGGCGATGCGGGTCAGTTTATACAGGCTGTGCTAAGATCGAATCAAAAGAGCGATAAACTGTAGTAAACTTTATAAAAAATAATAACATGTATAGTAAACATTTTGCGTATTTGGGGTCAGTTTAAAGTCGTCCACAATTCCCAAGAGGAAAAATGCACAGGACTCTATTCCAAAAGAGATAAAACCCACGGCTTCCTCGTAAATTCGATGGGCGTCATATAAGGCTTGATGTTCCACATTTAGGGCACCCTGTGTATTACACAGCTATAGCGTAGGACAGCGTCGGCGCTGTTTAAAAGGCCATCAAAGCGTCTACATAAACGAGTACCATTTTACATTCGGGCGGGACTTTACAGCGGGCAGCGGGCGGCGTAATGAGGAAACGGGCCCTACTATACGACTTTAATTTTATTCGCCGTGTTTACGCTGATTGGAGTTCGGATCTTGATTTGTTAATACTTAATGACAATTTATTTCTTATGTGACCAGAATAACGATGAACTGACCGCGTTCGAAATGACGGAACATAAAATCAATGAGTACAATCCATCCAGTCAAGGTCTCTTTATTTATTGCATATAAAACCGAAGTAAATTACCTAATTGGAAAATCTTACAAACCAACACATGTGGAATATCTTAACGACCAACACATATGTGCATTCTTATTTCATTGACGTTATTTAGAGAACTTGTTCAGATAACAAGAATATACCTAAGTACTGACCTACTAATATTATTAAAACCTTCGTGAGACATTTTCAATTATTATAAAAACGTCTTTACCCCCCTCCCACCGCGCTAGAAATAGAAATGGAATGCGCACAAACCTTTGGCTAATTTTGGGTTACAATGTAAAATATAAATTATATTTAGAATCGCAACCCAAAATTGGCCACATTAAATTCATTCATATATTTTTTTCTTAATTCTTGTTTTGCTATGATTAGTCCGAGCTATGCTTATAAGTGATAACATAGCTTGAAGCAAATCGTACGATAGTTGCTGATGTTTTCGGATATCTATATCAATTCAATATCAATGTTTTATACATTCATTCTACTGTGCTACCTAGTCGAGGTGCAGTGGTAAGGGTCAGTCCAGCTAATTTAGCTCTTGGCACCTTATCAGCGTCAAGTAGGGAGCTGCGAGCTGAATAACCGGTTAACCTGTCAGTATACTGTATAATCACCTGCTACCGGCAGCGCCTATACCTATTTATATGTATACACTTTTATTGTTTCTAAAGGTTTTTCGCATATAAAAGAAAAATACAAATATAGCATTTTAAATGTCACACATAATAAATCTAGGGTGCGCTGCAGTGTGAGAAACCTCACTGACTATTCTTATATAATAAAAATGCATAATTTAAATAACAATATCGGACAGACACACATATCAATAAGAATAGTTCCAAAGTACGCTTTAAGTCTTGTGTCATGGGTGCTAGACGACGATATAGGTACCTACCTACCATTAAACTTATAGATAATTCTATACTTATCTATTTTATTTCAAATACATAGAAAACGTCCCTGACCCAGGAACAAATATTCGAGTTCGTCGCACAAAAGGCAAGATGGCTAACCGGGACGTGAGATAAGGAACGGGGCCGTATATATGTTGACGACGCGGTTGGCGCAGTTTGTAGTGCACCTGCCTACTGAGCCGGCGGTCCTGGGTTCGAATTCCGGCCAGGGCAAATATTTGTGTGATGAGCTCGAATATTTTGTTCCTGGGTCAATAAAAAATATATAATGTGAAATTGTGAAATGAAATTGTCAATTGAAAACATGCGCATGCGCACAACATTGACAGCTGATTGCATTGTTGCAAACGTAATCGTAATTATGTATGTCATGGATGTTATCTATATATGTATTTACTAGCATTAACCCGCGGCTTCGCCCGCGTTCCTACACAATAAACGTTATCCTACGGGAACGATGCTCTTTTTTTCAGGATAAAAAGTGGGCTATTTGTTAAAGTTAGGGTATAATCTGCTTATCCCTCATGCATATCCGTCTAGCCGTTTTATTGTTGAAAAGTTTGAATGCATTTATTACGGCTGCAGGAGGTTTCCCGATGACTACTCCAGTCTCGCCGCGCCACCCGCACTGGCCTTGACGACAATCGAAATGGCACCAAATACAAATTTAAACATCTATTAGGATAACGGGACTCATTCCATACCTCAAAAGCAAAAATAAATCCCTTATAGGATCACTTGTAGCTGTCTGTGAGTCCGTCTGTTACAACCGATTTGCTGCAAAACTACTGCACCGATTGAATTGCAATTAGGCACAAATGCTTTCAAGAATTTTCATGTCCACAAATGTCCCAAAAAACATGAAAATGACACCCATATTCATATCACCCACAATCATAACGTCATCGCACCGCCACATGGGGAATGGTATTTCACGTCCGCTACGTTGAGTTTTAAAATAATTGTTGTACCCGTAATCAGCGACCTGATAAATAATAAAAATAATACCCATGTTGATTTTCAGACTTTATCAACACATTTCCCCCTTTTAGGGCTTCAATTCTTGAAAGGCCTGAAAAGCGTGTTTACTCATATTCTTAGAAATGCTCCTTTGAAGTTTCTAATAAAATAGTCTTATCTTGTTTCCCCATACAAACTTTGGATCTCTATTTCACCCCCTTTAGAAAAATCGTTTATTAGTGCGCCCCTATACCCTATAAGGAACCTACGTTCTAAATTTAGACTCTTTAGAATCAGCGGTTTGGGCTGTGCGTTTAAAAACGACACCCATATGTTTAGACATATTTAGACATTTCTACCCCATCGCACCCTAACATGAGAGATGGTATTACACGTCCACCATGTTGAATTTTAAAATCGTTCTTTTTTTAGTAATCAGCGACCCGATAATCCATAGAAACCAACTCTTCCCTCTTCCCCTTCCGGGATACAGGGTACCAAGTTATCTAATCTTGTAACGACACCCATATGTTTAGACATATTTGGACATTTCTACCCCATCGCACCCAAACATGAGAGATGGTATTACACGTCCGCCATATTGAATTTTAAAATCGTTCTTTTTTTTAGTAATCAGCGACCCGATAATCCATAGAAACCAACTCTTCCCTCTTCCCCTTCCGGGATACAGGGTACCAAGTTATCTAATCTTGTTTCCCCATACAAACTTTGGATCCCCATTTCACCCCCATAGGGGGTGAATTTAAAAAAAACCTATCTTAGTGCACCCCTACACCATATAAGGAGCCTACATGCCAAATTTGGACTCTCTAGAACCAGCGGTTTAGTATTTAAACATTTCAACCCCATTTCACCCTAACGGGGGAGATGGTAATTCACGTCCGCCTCGTTGGATTTTAAAATCGTTGCGGTTTTGGTAATCAGCGACCCGATAAACCATAAAAACAATACCCATGTTGATTTTCAGACTTTGTCACCACATTTCTCCCTTTATGGGGTTGAATTTTCAAAAATTCTGAAACATGTGTTTACTCATTTATCGTTAGAAATACTCCTGTGAAGTTTCAAATAAAATAGTCTAACTAATCTTATTTCCCCATACAAACTTTGGACCCCCATTTCTCCCCTTTAAGGGGTGAATTTTGAAAAATTCTTTCTTAGTGCACCCCTACACCTTATAAGGAACCTACGTGCCAAATTTGGACTCTCTAGAACCAGCGGTTTATTATTTAGACATTTCAACCCCATTTCACCCCAACAGGGGAGATGGTAATTCACGTCCGCCACGTTGGATTTTAAAATCGTTGCGGTTTTCGTAATCAGCGACCCGATACCATAAAAACAATACCCATATTGATTTTCAGGCTTTGTCACCACATTTCTCCCTTTTAGGGGTTGAATTTTCAAAAAACCTGAAACACGTGTTTACTCATTTATCGTTAGAAATACCCCTGTGAAGTTTTAAATAAAATAATAATAACCAATCTTATTTCCCCATACAAACTTTGGAACCCCATTTCACCCCTTTAGGGGGTGAGTTTTGAAAAATCCTTTCTTAGCGGATGCCTACGTCATAACATCTACCTGCATGCCAAATTTCAGCCCGATCCGTTCAGTGGTTTGGGCTGTGCGTTGATAGATCACTATGTCAGTCAGTCAGTCAGTCAGTCAGTCACCTTTGAGTTTTATATATATAGATATATAATATATATCGTCGTTCTCTATAGACGGGTGGGGATGGGTACTAAAACTAATACAGTACGAGTACAAGCTTTGCTTTGTTTGGGATAAGGTCGGTTTATTTATGTAATGACTGCACTCGCTATCGATTATGTACTGATTTTTATAGAGACATACCAATCGAATCGGTTACGCAGTCACTAGCGAGTGAGGTCATTTTTATACACACGGTAGCGGTACTAGGTCTAAACGTGTTTATGTTCGGTGCGCCGACGCACTTCGGTCGAAGGCTTTACTTTATGTAGTGATTCACCGGTGTCCAGACGAACCATTAGTATGGAGTATTAGCCCGATACGCGAACAGTTTTGAACTTCAATAAAATACAAGTGCGTGATTTTTTGTAGTCAGTTAGAGTAGATTGAGTACTAATGGGTATGAACATTTTCTAACAGATTTTGAGTGTGCGTTAGGTATAAAAAAAGTTTTTGTAAGTGACCTCTGTAAATATTAGAAAAAAAAAATCAAGTTAATTTCTTCTGCACTAGGGCATCGCATTTTACAGTTTTAACATTCCGTATTGTTGTCTAACAGATTTGTCGAGAGATTATGTCAGCGCAATACGAAACAAATGAAAAAATTATAAATCCCTGAAAAGATTATACAAGTGACTTTTGGGAACGAAAATGTGTTTAAAAGTATGAAATGTAATGACAGTTTTAATTTATAACAGATTCATCAGTAGCTTTATTTTATATAAACAATCGAATTTTTAAATCGTTCTCTAGGCCACAAAATTTTACGCAAAATTGTCAAGTCGGTGTAGTGAACTCATTTTTATAAAAGTAATCTATAAACTTAGAATTCTAACCAATTCATCCACGGGAAAAAAAAAATATTACTTTATTAGTTGTACGCGACATTTAAATTTGAGCGCCAAGGCCGCCCAATTCTCAGAAATTCTACAAAAGACAATGTTAAAATTTTACTTTTGTTACTATCTTAGTTGGTTAAAGAATAGATCTCATATTGTATTGTTCATTCGGTGTATTATTGTCCTTATTTAATTTAGCAACTTTTAGAAGAGTTTATAGTGCGTTTTTTTTATTGATCTTACTAAATTAATGTTTCGGTTCTTGGAAATATGTAATTCTAAACTTTGACTGAACATGACTTTAAGGTTCTTTAGAAATATTATGCCGTTATGTAAATACATAGGTTTGAAAAGTTAGTTCTATTCGCATTGCACCGGATTAATCTCGAATAATATTCGGGTAAGTAATTCCGAACGTCATGTCATTCAAACGAGAGCTTTATTGCCTTAGGTTAAGGCGAGTAGGTACGTGAAATGGTGAATATGAATAATATATTTTAAAATCCTAAGGCTTGTAATCTAGCAAAAAAATACGTTACTAGCATTTGCCCGTGGCTTCACCAGCGTCCAAACCTATGTATACATTATACACTATCTTACGGGAACGATGTTTTTTTTTACAGGATAATTAATAACCTATTTGTTAAGTTAGGGTATAAAGTATCTCTGTTCCAAATATCATGCATAAGAAAAAAAATAAAAAATAAAACGATTGGTAACAGTATTACCTGATAAAAAAAATTGGAGGAGATAAATAGTACATAATTGCATATAAACCTGTGAAGTATGACCTACTTCAAAAAACTTGCTAAGGGTAGAAAGAACGGCTATGGTCTGTAATTGACAACGACCGAAGTGTTGCTCGCTTTCGGGATCGGCCGCACCCTAGGCACCTTCCAACTTTGGGGATATGACCCTCAAGAGATCGCCAGGTTAAAATTATAATGGAAAGGGATCTTTACGAACTACTAAGTCGAAAATAATTTTCAGTGGTGTCATCAATTCATCATCATCATCTGCTTACACGTCTACATTATATGGTAGCGTAGTAAAGTGGTCTTAATGCGACTAAATTGAAAAATATTGTCAGAGGTGTCATCATCTAATAATAATGTGTCATCATGATAATGTGTACTAACCTGAAAATAAATCTTACAAACTAAGGTGTGGTAACCATTTATGATTTATGATGATGAATTGGATTGGCCCTTATTACACTTGCGAACTGCAAGCGTGTTTTCTATAGGTACAATATCAGTCGCGGCGAATTTGCTGCGTGATCGCCTACATACAAAATTCGCTTGCAACTCGCAAGTGTGATAAGGTGTCACGTAAATAAATAATACCCTAGCCTTCTAACTAAGGGGTTACCTATCCGGACGAAATAATACAAGAATTTAATTTTAAACTATAATTTATTAATATTAATACTATGAAATAATTACAAACAAAAGGTTTAGGTCTAAGTTGTACCTTTAAATTCACTTTATGTATAAGTTAAGTTAAGTTGTAACATTAAGTTAAGTTTTGGTTTAAATTAAATTAACCAATAATTTAGCTTAATTTTAATTTAAATATAGGTCCAAGTTTTTCGGAAAGCTAAGTTTTAAAATAAATTTAAGTTGAGTTAGATTTAACGTTAGATTAGATCTTCAAATTTTAAGTTAAGCTTTAATAGTAGTTAAGTAACAAGTTGAGCCTAAGAATGTCTAGACTGGATCCGAAGCCTAGATTCTGGGTCATAATCCTGAGAGTTGGGTCATTTCCTCTAAATACCCTCACGCCCCTTGTGGTGTGTCTGCATGGTAATGGCGGGTTGGCAGCACTGCAGCGTCAGGACAAGAACGTAGATCACGCAGACCTCCTCTACAGCCCGTTTCAAGGACGACTCCAATAGTCGTGAGACTTATATTGATGAACCCGTACGGTGTTCCTGGAACGCGTCCAATCATAAAGAATAGGGAGGTGTCATTGTTCTGCCCTGGACTGTTGAACATCACACGCGCGCACCAAGGGGTGGATATTTACAATGAAGCAGTCGGTCGTGTATGATGGGCAGTCCAGGTACATGAGAAGCAAAGCGGTGAGGCTAGAAACACATGCCAAGCGAAAAATAAATAATTATAATTACAATATTAACGCGGTCAAATCCGAAAGATAGCAGTAGTATGATGATAAGTCGGTCTCCAAATATATAATTTAAATTAACATATGTGTGTATTTCAGTTTTCGTTTCCACGTAGGTCGTGAAGCAAGCTAGCAATGGCATGAGGTTCTTGCATCATTACAATGGAATTGATACAATGATTAAGCAGATATAATATGCGTTTAATTAAAAACCTTTTCTTACAAATAATTAATCATTGTATTTAATGTTATAACCAAGAGGGCAAAATTGTATTTAAATAATTATTTAAATACAATTTTGCCCTCTTGTTTATAATATTTAAATAAGTTTTACAAATCTAGAAATTAATTAAAGGAAATAAATATCTTTTCAGTTTACGATATTGATTTATTTTAAGTAATTATTTATAAGAAAAGGCAGTATGTTGGCAGGCAAAAACAACCAGCGAAGAACCATAGTTTTCTAAATGATTTATTTATGTAATAATTACTAATGATCAATATAAAAAAAAAAACATGACTATAACTACACATCACATTCAGTTATAACAATATAAGCGGGACTACGCAGAAACAAAGGAATGTTCTCAACCAGACAAAGAACTCGCCCACTGACGTGGTTGGTAACGGTAAATCTCCTGTTTCTACGAAATAATTTATAATGTGCGCTTATTGCTACAAAAGCTACTTAGTCTAAAGATAATTTATGCAACACTTACCCATTTACGGGAAAATACACAACATAATCTAGTAGTTAAATAAATAAATAAATAAATATTAAGGGACAATCATACACAAATCGACCTAGTCCCAAACTAAGCAAAGCTTGTACTATGGGTACTAGACGACGATATACATAATATATAAAAACATATATAGATAACATCCATGACCCAAGAACAAATATTTTGCACAAATATTTGCCCCGGCTGGGATTCGAACCCGGGACCGCCGACTCAGTAGGCAGGTGTCTACAAACCGAGCCAAACGCGTCGTCAATATTTAATATTATAAAAAAACACGTCCACTCGGAAGGCGGCGCTTCAAGGACAATTTTTTATGATAAGCAACCGCAGGCGGATCGCAGGAGTGCTCGCGACCGAATGTACTCGTACGAGAACGGGGACGGCAAGGCGCACCGCAGCAGATCGCAGTACTTCGTAAGGACTAGGCGAATGCTTATCGCCCGGGATCCGAGCGCTCAGCCCGTACGTTCATAATTTAAAGTATAAAATATCTCTTTTAAGTTTGAGCAACTCAGACTATACCTGTCGGTTTATTCGGAAATGCAAAATTAATATTTTTTTAAGGCGAGTATGGCTCTCACAGATTTGTGAGGAGATTAACGTTATTCGGCCCGTCGACCGCGCACCGCTGAAACGAATATTTCGAATTTCGATTGTAAAACTCATTGAGTTGCTTCATACGTTCTAATTGTGCGAGCGGCGAATGGAGATAAGAGATCAACCGACAGTATAACTTATCTACAGGGGGTTCGAATCCCGGCCAGGGCAAATATTTGTGTGATGAACTCGAATGTTTGTGCTTGAGTCATGGTTGTTCTCGTTTCGTTTCGTTTCTATGTATTTAAGTATAAATTTATCTATATAAGTATGTATATCGTCATCTAGTACCCATAACACAAGCCTTCTTGAGCTTAATTTGGGACTAGATCGATTTGTGTGAGGTTGTCCGATATTTATTTATTTATTTATTTACAGGCATTAAAAAAATCGGTAAATAAAATAAACAAAAAAATAAAATTATACTACTGACTACTAAAATATTCTTACCTTTGTATATTATAAGAAAAAAAAATGTCTGTATGTCGAACGTACGGCTAATTGGAATGCAGAGAATGGAATAATACATTCGATAAAATTCGAGCGCCAAGGCCGTCCAATGCTCAGAATTGGAAGGCTTTGACGCTCGAATTTAAATGTCGCGTACAACTGATAAAGTAATATTTTTTTTTTCCCGTGGATTAATTGGTTAGAATTCTATGTTTTAGATTACTTTTATAATAATGAGTTCACTACGCCAACTTGACAATTTTGCGTAAAATTTTGTGGCCTAGAGAACGATTTAAAAATTCGATTGTTTATATCAAATAAAGCTATTGATGAATCTGTTATAAATTAAAACTGTCATTACTTTCCATAGTTTTAAACACATTTTATTTGCCAAAAGTCAATTGTATAATCTTTTCAGGGAGTGAGATTTTTTTCACTCGTTTCGTATTGCGCTGCCATAATCTCTCGACAAATCTGTTAGAAAATAATAACGAATGTTAATACAATAAAATGCTATGCCCTTGTGCAGAAGAAATTAATTTGGATAATGTTTTCTAAGATTTATAAAGGTTGCTTACAAAAACTTTTTTTATACCTAACGCACACTCACGATCAGTTAGAAAATGTTCATACCCGTTAGTACTCCATATTACTTTGCTGATAAAAGAAAAAAAACGTACAATGCGAATTATTTTAGTTTAAGGTGTAATTATACCCTTCCCGTATCGGGCTATATAATATGCGTATCTAATGAGCCTGGGAAAGAGGTAATTAAGTACTCGGGAACTTCCCTTATATGCCGCGTCGCCGCTTGTAATAAGTTATAACCCAGTTTACCTAGACCTGTATATCATACGGGTACACCGGGATATTACGATCTTGATCTGGTTTTTGTCACGATTATATATGTAATAACCTAAATTCAAAATTTTAAATACCCCTTCACCAAACATAGCTGTCGAGATTTTTCTAGAACCATACAACAACACAACAGATAAAAATATCGGCCAAGTGCGAGTGGGACTGGCGCACGAAGGGTTCCGTACCATTATCTGTAAGTTTGTGATATGGGAGCCCCCCGTAAATATTTATTTTATTTAATTTTTACTATTTATTGTTATAGCGGCAATAGAAATACATCATCTGTGAAAATTTTAACTGTCTAACTATCACCGTTCTTGAGATACAGCCTGGTGGCAGACGGACGGACGGACGGACGGACAGACGGACAGCGAAGTCTTAGTAATAGGGTCCCGTTTTTACCCTTTGGGTACGGAACCCTAAAAACGACTGACAAGGCTTTCGATAAAAAAAAACACATTCAAATCAGACTTTCCATTTGGGAACTACGATGCCACAGACCGACACTATTATAGACAGACACACATGTGAAACTTATAACACCCCTCTTTTTTGTCGGGGGTAAATGTCTGTTGTGCATTTTGATACTCGTATTATTTGGCACATAGGTACCCAGGTAACAAACAGGCTGTATGAGAGCTTATACACTATATATATTTGGACATTTAGTCATACGAACAACCATGACCCGGGAGGAAATATTCTAGGGTGCCAAAAGTTTGGAACACTGGTAACGTTTTGACAATAAAGCCCATATAATTTAAACATGATAACGAAAAAACCGGCCAAGTCCGAGTCTGACTCGCGCACCGAGGTTCCGTACAAACTTTCACTTATCCCATCTGTGGTTGAGTTAAGTTTCGCCGCACACAAACGAGGTGCAAACTTAAGGCAACCGAGTTCTCCAAATATGATGTTTGAAAAGGACTATATTTTTTATGATTTTATTACAAATGTATAGTTTTCAGATGATAATAAGTATTTGTAGTATGTGACGATATTACTTACCAAATTTCATAGTTCTAGGCCATCAGGAAGTATCCTATCATTTTGATTACCTTGAGTGTCGAAATGTACGTTTATTGCGACATAAACGGCCGTATCTTTTTTTCACGTTAACGTAAAAGTTTGATTTTTTCACAGCGTCAAGGGACCGTAGATTTAAGTATATAGTTTAAATTTCAACTTGATGCCTCATCGCTTTCTCGAGATAAGGGTTTTGACAAACATACCGTTGACAGGGTTCCGTTTTTTCTGATTGAGGTACGGAACCCTAAAAAAGGGTTGTACCTTGTTTTCCCTACTACGGAAATACGAATTTCAGAACTTCTTTTTTTTCAGGAAACGTCAAAATGGCAGTAACTCTCTCACGTATTTAGTTTTTTTGTAGAAGTACATAGAAATGTGCCGTTCTTGAGAACGTTTCCTGATCTGTATAGGGAAAGAACGTTCTCGAGAACATTTCACATATGAATCGGGAAATGTTCTCGATAACGGCACATCTTTAGTACAGTGATTATACATAACATACAGGGTGGAACAGATCGAGGGACTTTTAGGCAAACAGAGAATTGTTCAGACTGAGTACTTCATTTTTCACCAATGAACTATGTGAATATTTCTATCCATTTTTAAGATACATTTTTTTTTAAACATTAGTGTAACAATACAAATACAAAAATACAAAATGCTTTATTGCACACCAAAAAAAAGTTTACAAATTCAGTACAGAACAATAATTTTAATAACGGTAGACAACAGGCGGTCTTATCGCTAAAGAGCGATCTCTTCCAGACAACCTTCTGCACATATCAACCCTAGCATCTTTTGAACATCGTTTAAGTTAAAGACAGGTGTCAATTTAAAATGTAAATAAAACCTTTGAATTAGTAGGGTTGGCAGTGGCACTGATATTACAATATTTTATTTTGATGCCTTTTTGTAGTTTTAAATCCAGCTTTACAATTATAATATGTCGATTGTAGATCACTCGGATGACACTATCCTGTCAGCCCAGTCTTTAGAAATGTTACACGCTGTATATACCTACGAGTACTCGTACATATAGAGTTCTGTCCGCGCTTCGTCCACGAACTTCTTCAGGCGCGGACAAGCAGTAAATAATTATTTTTTACTTTCATAACGTCGAAAAATATTAATATGAATGTGTTCAGAATGTATACTTTAAGCTTTATGTTGGAGAGTTGTGTCTGCATTGATAGGCGTTCGGTCAGAAAGGAGTTTGTGAGAATTAACTGTAGCTATCTTCGCATTTGCAGAATGTCTTATAACACTGATGTATTTTCGCCAAGTTTGGACGTTATTCATGTGGATTTGAAGTTGGTATTGCAACTGAACTGTCCAGTAGAGCGTGGTTGGAGTTTAAGGCGATTTCTTGCACCACGCGCACGAAACCCGCGGCCATATGTTGCGGAGATGCAAGTTTTTATTGCCAACTTTCTCGACCATGCTCAAAACATGCTGAGTATATAGTATAATTTAGTTCAGCTCAAAACTGTTTAGGAAAATTGTGTCATAAAGTAATATCTGAAAATAAGTATGGAAAAATGCTAAAAAGGTGACCCCTTTCAGCGCCATGTGTTGTGTAAGTTGTCTTTATTTTTGTATAGTTTTTAATTTTTATTTTATACATCGAGTAAATGTGTTTCTCATTTTTAAGGTTCCGTACCCAAAGGGTAAAAATGGGACCCTATTACTAAGACTTCGCTGTCCGTCTGTTCGTCCGTCCGTCCGTCTGTCACCAGGCTGTACATCTCAAGAACGATGATAGGTAGACAATTTAAATGTTCACAGATGATGTATTTCTATTGCCGCTATAACAACAAATACTAAAAATAAAATAAAATAAATATTTAAGGGGGCTCCCATACAACAAACTTGTTATAGATTATGGTACGGAACCCTTCATGCGCGAGTCGGACTCGCACTTGCCCAATTTTTTATAATATTTTATTAATCAGTTTTGCTGTCTTAAACTACTGTCGAATACTTCGTTAAAAATTATCAAATTGTATGTATTACACGAAAAGTGATTATAAATTATAATTTTCTTGCCTGTTGTCTCCAATTGCGTAACCCTGAATGTTATACGTTTGGTTAAATTCAGTAGTAACTTACCGTAAAAAAATCTTATCAAACTCCGTCCCAGTATCAAAACCAAACCGAGCGCCATATCTTCCGGCGAAGTCATTCGATTTCAAATTATGACTTTAGCTTAGGCCTTTAGTCAATACCTTATCGATAGTATAGATTACGATTGCAATGCGTAGCCTGATAACCCAACTACGATTAACGCAGAGCCGTCCCGATAACACACAGAATCCTGTAAAAAATCACCGACGCGCCCGAATCGATGACCGAGGCTTTATTTCAACTTTATCGTTTTTGCCATAACTTGGCACGTAGGTGCGCCGAAAGCCGGTAAAGTATGTAAATTACGGTCGCCCGCGGCCGTCCTCGGGTGCCCACTTATCTATTCAAATTCGGCGACGCCTCGCCGGCCTGTGCTAATCAAAATCCGATCAGCCATTAAGTCCTCTCGCTATCTGGCCCTAGTTTACGACCGCGGGGGCTGTGATCACTTATTTATGTGGCGGGCTGAAAAACTACCCTCCCAGAGACGCGTAATCCCGCGTCTTTGCCGCGTAGTGTTGGACCCCTGTTTGTGATGTTTCTGATCGTATCGTGAACAGAATTAGCTTGGAGGTCTTTTTACCAAAAAGTACATCATCTCTATCTCTAGCAAACGCACAGCTCTCTCTCTCCTTGGCAATTATTATTCCCATCTGATGGTGGGGTCTGCCTTCTTCGTTTTCTCTTTCCACTTCGCTCTATTTGACGTGTCTGACTCAGTAACTCCGCAGGAACTAAGGTCTTTTCGGACCACATCTAACCACCTGGTCTTCGGTCTTCCCCTCCTTCGGACCCCCTGCATGTTTAGATTGGCCACTGTGTTTCCGATGTACTCTGGAGGTCTTCTCTTCACGTGTCCAAACCATCGCAGCCTACTCTCTTGCAGCTTGTCGGCGATGTCGCGTACTCCGAGACTACCGCGAACGTACTCGTTGCGTATCTTGTCGAGTCTCGTCACTCCGCACATCCACCGAAGCATCTTCATTTCGGCAACTTGGACGGTATTAACTTGGCGCTGGGTAACTGCCCATGTTTCACTGCCATACGTTAGAACAGGTCTGATCATGCTCTTATATACGAGGCCTTTCAATTTAACAGGCATTCTACGGTCGCAGGTTACGCCAGTCAGCTCCCGCCAATTCAGCCAGGCGGCCGCAATACGATGCTGAATGTTTGCTTCCAAATCTCCTGTGGTGTGCAACATGGTACCTAGGTATTTATACTCATCGCATCTCATGACTTGTTGTCCGTCGATTACGAGAGGGTCTTCCAAAGGGCCTGGTTTATTACACACCATGTACTGGGTCTTAGAAACACTCAACATTAGACCACCCATCTGTAGCTGACGCTTCCACTCGTTCAGTGCCTGTTCCAACTCATTCCGAGATGTTGAGCAGATAGCTACATCGTCTGCATAGATAAAGGACCATGGAGCCAGTGTTTGAGCATTCTCAGTGAGTGCATCTATCACCAAACAGAAGAGGTATGGACTTAAGACCGAACCTTGATGCACCCCTTCAGTCACTGCTATTGGTGCAGTCTGCCCCACTGTGGTTCTAATTGTGGACTTGACGTCCTTATACATGTCAGCTATGATGTCGACGTACCTTTCCGGGATATTTTTCTTGCGAAGACTCCACCAGATTGTAGGTCGAGGTACTCGATCGAATGCCTTTTCCATATCTAAAAACGCCATGTACAAAGGATTGTTATTTGCTCGAAACTCCTGTGCTATCATGCTAATTGCAAACATCGGGTCCATCGTAGATAAACCAGGAACGAAGCCATATTGGTTGCTAGACAGAATGCTTTCCGATCTCAAACGGGCATCAATGACTCTTTTGTAGAGCTCTAGCAAACGCACAGCGTTAGAAAAATTTATATTGGCAGATAAATCAGATTCTCATCAGCATCAGTACCTTCTACCCACTATCTTCGATGGAAAATGGGTAGAAAATAACTTGTGGCGCACCTTGAATCTTATACTAAAATAAATAATACGAATAAAGATATAATTTCATAATTTATTACACTTTTCATTAAGTACCACAATAAAGTTACTTGACCATGTACGTAACCAGGGTTGTAAATCTCAGATTACTCCAAGATGACAGTTATGATATCTTACCGTACGTTCACATAAATACACATTGTTATTACGCCATCACACGCTGCTGTATGTGGTTGTCAAACAGTAGCCAACTAAACTTGTTTATGAAGTTAAAATACTGGTTGTAATATTCTCACTGTCCACGCGGCTTTGTAATCAAGCGAGCCGCGCTTTTTATGAGTCTGCCTTTAGCGGCCTGCGCCTGGGATAAATTTAACCCTCCACTCGTACCTATGAGCTTTGGAATGCTTTGTACTCCATCGCAGTGGCCTGTAGCTTCAAGGAGGCCATCTAACAGTAACGTTAGCTTTGGGGTCACACTGGGAACCAGGGCATTTGCATGAATTTTAGACAACGGCGTTTGAAAGAATCTGGTTCTATGGAAGAAACGTTGCCTCCTTGTTGTAGGTACTCGTATGTGATCGTAAAGCTGGTTGGTTTTTAGTTTTCTTTTTTTTTCATGTTTTAACCTGCAAACTGTGTCCGCGAGATTTTCCCTTGCGGTCCTTGAGTGTTTTGTAAATAAAGGTCACTTCATTATAATTTAGCACCTATTAAAATTCTTAACAAGCGCGGCTCGCCTTAACTTCATTAGAGTCTGTACTGTAGGTATGAAGGTAGCCCTTGCTTGCTTAACCGTGCTGCCGCTGGAATAAAGCAATCCGTCGTAAAAAGGATCCGGATGCCCGGTGCGTTTATCTTTTAATTACGTTTACAAGTATACCGAGTTATATTGAAGGGTAATATAAAGGACATAAAGTAATTTTGGGACCCAGATATGGTCGCGTTCGCGGTCCATAAATTGCAGTCTTAAAAATCTAAGCAAACTATACCTATAGGGCTGAGCATTATACGACATTTATTTAATGAGGCCATCTTTTATTTCCGCCGAAAAACTTAATGCTGTTAAAGTACGGTACATTATGTACCGTATATCTGTGTATATAATTATATGTGTGCGTATACCTGTGAAACTTTCTACAGATACAGGTAAGTGTAGGTTCAGTTGTTTGAAACCCATCAGCTTTTTTCTTGGTGTTTCGGAATGCTTGATCATTTTAACGATAGGTACTTTAGGTTCAATTTAGGTATAAGAGAGAAGAGACAGTTACATCTGGTGGATGGCGAGCCTAAGGAGTGGGTGAGTGCGCCGGCTCGCGCTGACCGCGGCATATATCTACCTCCGCGCCGCCGGAGGCTTTAAGACCGAGGATATAGGCTTAACTAAAGCGGGAGGTTGCGTGGTCGAATTCTGCCCCACTGGGTATGTACTCTAACTAAGAGAAGAGACAGTCGCGTCGGAGGCTTTCAGACCGTGGATATAGGGTTAGCTATGGCGGGAGGCGGTATGGGCAAATTTTGAGACATTCTCATATCTTAGTAATGCTATTTTATGCCTGATGAGCGTTTTATTACCTATATTGAAGAATGAAACCTCGTAAGAAATTAAGACATAACTAATTCGATGGTTTAACTGTTATAACTTAGCTGTTTTGTGTAAGAGTGAAAAACATCAACTTCCAGTAGTCTACGGAGCTTATTGTTGAAAAAGCGAGCAACTCAGCATAATCTATTGCAGTTTTCATATGAAATCATATTTACTACACATGATTATCAGCACTACATACAGCCAATATCGCCTTCAGATAAGTGAGCTACTAATTTTATAGGATATATCCACGATTAAGGATTCATGTCAAATTATATAGATTCGATTATTGCATACGGTGGGAAAAACGCTAGCGCTTAATTACTATGATCAATCTCCTCTAAGTGCCGCGGGGGCAATATACGGTATTGTCGTATTTTTACCGGGATCGATGGATCGCCCGCCACCTGTGCTCTTACGTGTCTACCGTCTACCTACCTACTTAGCTACACGTATCTTATATCTATATCCTACAGATGTGTTTATATGGCACGAAAGGAAAAAATAAATAAATGGATTTTTCTTTTTATGCATGAGTTGTACAGCATCAGGTCTGGATAGCCTGACACTACCAATGAGTTGGACTTTGTGTGTGGGAGTAGGTACAACAAACCTAACTAATGGTAATGTCTCCGCGGCACAAGAGTGATTCAGATCTCCTCCGCACAAGAGCGAACAAGGCAATTTGAACAACTACCGTGCTGCTTTAGCCAGTATTTATGGACGACGAAAGGGACATCCAAGTAATGGCAGTATCTTATATTCTATACTTACTTATTATGGTTGTCTGGAAGAGATCGCTCTTAAGTGATTAGACCGCCTGTTGTTTACCTCTAATTGTAATCTCTTGCATTGTATTTCTCCTGTACGTCATGAATATCACCCGAACGATGTACTCGTAAATTCCAGGGTACGGGTCCTTTCAGGAATGTTCACATCAACACACAATTGTCGTATGCTGATCTTATTGAACGGTTTCCTGCGTTCTTAACCAGATCGACAGTCCGCTTTATCAGCACCTCTAGCACAACTGTGACACGCGACTCTTTTTCGCGCGATAAATATTACCCATCTCTTTGTTCGCTGTACTGTGGGAGAGTGACAGGCGATGCTATGTCGCACGACAAGAGTCGCGAAGCGTAGTTGTGCTAGACGGGCAGGAACCTTGCCGCTTAGCATTTTCAAATAAGTACGTTGTCGCCATTCAAAGTCCGATCTCTCTACCCTAATAGCATGTTTCTACGAGCGATTCTCATGAACATTCTGATGAAAATGTTAACTACCTTAATTACCTTGAGGATCTCTAATCTACCGTATTAATACTGAAATCTATTTTCGAAGTGCTGACGCGGCGGCCTTTTCAATAATGTTTGCGCTCGCTCGCCCCCCGCCGGTCCAGCCGGCTAATTGATACGGCTGCTGCTTGTTCGTTCATTTATATTGAGTCACTGGCTATGTTACTTTGCCGGATTTTCACGTGTGGGAAAATGCTTTGTCTTTTATGGATGCTTTGACATTTGATATCTTATCCTATCCTGTTACTGAATAGAGACTCACGTGATTTCAACGATAAGTGCATTACCTCCAATTAAATATATCTCAGCTTTATCATGGTCAAAAAATTGGGCAAGTGCGAGTCCGACTCGCGCATGAAGGGTTCCGTACCAAAGTGGCAAGTATAAGCCAAGCCCCCCTTAAATATTTATTTTATTTTATTTTTAGTATTTGTTGTTATAGCGGCAATAGAAATTAGAAATACATTCTCTGTGAAAATTTGAACTGTCTAGCTAACTATCGCCGTTCTTGAGATACAGCCTAGTTACAGACGGACGGATGGACAGCGAAGTCTCAGTAATAGGGTCCCGTTTTTACCGTTTGGGTACGGAACCCTAAAAACGGACTGGAATTGTTTTTTGCTATTCGAGCTCATTAACTGACATATTGATGAATGGGTTCACATTTGATAAGTGACTAGAAGGTGCCCGCAACTTTGTTCGCGTAAACTTTTTTCTTTATCGTAGTCGAGTAAAAAGTATTTTTGAATGTCCAGTTATCTCTGTACCAAAATTGGTTATAATCCGTCCCTTCCATCAGCCGTTGTGGCGTGATAAATAAATAAATTAATATCGGACACCCTCACACAAATCGATGTAGTCCCAACCAAGTTAACCTCAAGAAGGCTCGTGATTGTGTTATGGGTACTAGACGACGATATACGTACGTATATAGATAAATATATACATAGAACAACCACGACCCAAGCACAAATATTCGAGTTCATCACACAAATATTTGCCCTGGCCGGGATTCGAACCCGGGACCGCCGGCTCAGTAGGCAGGTGTCTACAAACCGAGTCAAACGCGTCGTCATGATGAGGGGATAAATATTTTTAGGCAACAGATGGTGCTGTATTTCTGATGCCGCACGCTTATAGAAATCCTGTATCGCACTGTACAGATTTTTCCTGAAATAATGACCCAAATACATACATAAAAAAATGACACTGTTCTTCAAAACCTTGTATCTAGTTGATATATTGATTGATACTGAGAGACGAGCTATTTTTAAGTAGGCATTTACTTAGTGAGTTTTGGTTGTCAACAGATAATACTGTGAATAGAGACTAAAGTCCTATGTGTGACCTTTCAAACGGTCCGGTAGTTTTGAATTTTTGATATGTTGTCTAGAATGGTTAGACAGTGCTTAAAATGCAAAATGCACAATTCCCCCCCCCTCCGCACCCGCCACCATTTTGAAAAAACCGGCACTCTTCATATTTTTGCTCATATCTTCCTTTAGGAGCATTTTAGCTAGAAGAAAGCTTCGACAATATTATAGAGAGTAAAATTTACTACATTTTCCATTTTATATTTTGTTTCTAGGACAGATAGTTACGGAGATATCTAGGGCATTTCTCAGGAGTGGCATTTTTAAGTGTCCGGGCTTGAAAATGGTTAAATTTACCATCGAATATTTCCGAATAAAATCAAGCTAGTACCTAACGGTTTGTTTCGTCTGGCGAGCTATGTAAACATTTCATGATAATTTCATTAACATGACAATAAAAAAAAGTTATTACAAAAATTGACGTTCACTGGGAGCGTCCGCTTACCAGATTTGTTGAAACAAAAAATCATAACTGGATATTGGGTCTGGATACTATGATTTCAAATGTGTTCCCGTATTCAGCATTAGTTTATTAATCATTTTGTTCCTATAGATATAATTTATCTGCTAAACATTTTAAATAAAAACAATTTTTCGGAGCGTCCGAGGGTAATTAGTGATTTCGGTGTAAACTTTAAAACACGTCAGCACTGCCTTAAAGAAGTATACTAGGAAACCCGCAGCTCGCAAGCAACTAGCTTCAGTTGTGTTCTCATCGCCGCCGAGAGTAGACGTCGGCTCAATGGCTTGTAGGTAGAGTTCGTGTGGGTTCGTTCGTCATTCGGTGGATTTGGTTACGTGTTTTTTTGAATTCGGTGGAACAATTTGTGTTGTTCAGTGATTGTGTGTCTGCAATTTTATAAGTGAATAAACTATCTCCGGGAGAATGTAAGTCCATAATAATTTGTTCGTGTCTATATTACTTTTAGTATTCCTTAAATCGATAAAAAACATTAAATTTTGAAATCAGTGGAATTGATTTCCATGGATTCGGTGTAATTTTTGACCACTGAAGTCAATAAAAATTGCCACCGCTATCAATTTTTACGATAAAACCAACTGGTTTTACATTATTTCTATATTGCCATGCCCATCAATCGGTTCCTCAATGCTTATAATCGTCATTTTGTTAATGCAGCATAGTTCTGACTGTGATTCTCTTGTTTACTAATTTCGGTGGGTTTCTGTTCGTTAGGCTGCTTTCACCGGCATCTCATTGGCATTTTAGCACATGGTTTACCCATCTCGTTGAACTGGTGCATCAGGGTATTATGCCTCAACAGCCTGACACTACAAATATTCCTAAGGGTCGTCATTTCAGCGAGCTACACATCGGAAACTATGAAGTATTGAGCCTTTGATTTCGGTGATTGTAAAATCTTAAATATCTTATGAACCACTAAGTTCAGAAGAGGGCCTTTCCTACCAATATTTTTTAAAATTAGGCCGTTTTCATATATTAGTCACGAATCAAAAATATGAAAAATAAAATTGACCACCGAAGTCAAGCAAAATAGCTCGGCCCGGAGAATCGCCCTCTACATTTAAAAAAAAACCGGCCAAGTGCGAGTCGGACTCGCGCACCGAGGGTTCCGTACAAACACTTTCCATCCCTAAGTGGTTAAGTTAAGTTTGCACCTGGTATGTATAGCGCCCCATATAAATTAGGTGCAAAGTTAGGTATTAAAAAAAAAATTTATGGTTTTCGTAATTATTCCTTTATCTATGCTATAAGACGTTGCTTCGTACCAAATTTCAAGATTCTGAGTTCACGGGAAGCACCCTGTAGGTTTTGATTCCCTTGCAAGTGTCGAAAATTTGCGGCATAAACGGCTGTATCTTTTGATTGCGTTGGCTTAGAAGTTTGATTTTTTCACAGCTTCAAGGGACAGTAGACCTGAGTAATTGATATAAATTTCAGCTTCATACCTCCACGCGTTCCTGAGAAAAAGGGTCTTGACAGACGGACGGACGGACAGACGGACAACAAAGTGATCCTATAAGGGTTCCGTTTTTTCCTTTTGAGGTACGGAACCCTAAAAAACGTAAAAAATCGCAATTTCCTACTAAAAAACAAACTTCTGGATTATATCTTCGTTTAGGAGCATTTTAGCTACAACAAAGCTTGGGCAATGTTGTAGAGAATTAAATTTACTATAATTTACACTTCAAATTTTGTTTCAAGGACGGTTAGTTACGGAGATATGCACATTTAAAAAACAGGAAAAGTCGAATTTTCCGAAAATTTCTCAAAATTCTTGGTTTAGAACGCTGTCATGCAGTTATGGACTAGTCTGGGACAAATTAAAACATGTAGGAAATATAATTACTTATAAAACTCATGTCCATTTTTACATACATTTTCGGAAAACGTGACTTTATTTTTTACATATCTCCGTAATTATCTGTCCTAGAAACAAAATTTGAAATGTAAATTATAGTAAATTTGATTCTCTACAAAATTGCCCAAGCACTGTTCTAGCTAAATTGCTCCTAAACGAAGATATAATCCAGAAGTTTGTTTTTGAGTTGGAAATTGCAATTTTTTAAGTTTTTTAAATGTGCATATCTCCGTAACTATCTGTCCTAGAAACAAAATATAAAATGGAAAATGTAGTAAATTTAACTCTCTATAATATTGTCGAAGCTTTCTTCCAGCTAAAATGCTGCTAAAGGAAGATATGAGCAAAAATATGAAGAGAATGCCGGTTTTTTCAATATGGCGGCGGGCGCGGAGGGGGGGGAATTGTGCATTTTGCATTTCAAGCACTTACTAACCATCCTAGACAACATATCAAAAATTCAAAACTACCGGACCGTTTGTAAGGTCAAAATCCTTTATTCACTGAATTAAGACGATATGAGGCTGACTATTGTAGGTACCTATACTTATAGCATTTTATGTAATGTATGATTCTATTATTGCCTTGGCCGGCCGTAACACTAATATAAGTTACAAGCTTTTTACCTGCGACTGAACTAAACGAGGAATTTACTAGTTGCAAGTTTATATTTATATCCTGGCACATACTTTTTTCACCAGACACGTTCCTATCCAATATGATTTCTTCAGATACCTAGGAAGCTTGATATTACGGAACGCTGAAGGGGTGAATGTGGTTACTGAAAACAAAGGGTAAAAACGGGACCCTATTACTGAGACTTCGCTTCGCTTGTCCGTCCGTCCGTCCGTCCGTCTGTCACCAGGCTGTATCTCAAGAACGGTGATAGACACAGATGATGTATTTCTGTTGCCGCTATAGCAACAAATACTATTCATGATAAAACAATAATAATTAAGGGGGGCTCCCATAAAAAAATAGGGCTTTTTGCATGATATTTCGTTCAACGGGCATTTTCTCCTGAACCGTTATAGGTACACAGTTGAAATTTTCACAGAATGTACATTTTTGTTACCGCTATAAGAACAAATAATAATAACAAAAATAAGTAAAAGTTAAAGGAGGACCCATACAAATAACGTGTTTTTTTGTTCAGTATTGGTACGGAACCCTTCGTGCGCGAGTCCGACTCGCACTTGGCCGGTTTCTTTTTCTGTTTATTTTATCTGTATCAACAGTCAACACATATAAGTTACGCAGTACAGATGATGCAGAATGGTGTAGTGTTGCGTTTTGCCCTTAATACTCTTCCCGCCATGTGATGCCAGGCCAATATTCAGCGTTTCGAGGTCATGGGGTACGCCCGCGACCCCAACCTTCTTATTTTGGTAGGCCGTGGCGTAGGTTACAGGAAACTTTGGATACGCCAGCGGACCCCTTGGCCTGCTGAAGTAGAGCCGCTTTAAATATGGGTGGCAGGGAGAGTGTTAAAGTTTCATCAATATGAACGTTGAAGGTGACGAGTCGGGTCGGGGTCGGCGCTATGGCAACCGGGTCGTGGATGTGGTCGCCGGACGCGGTCGGTGGAAGGTCGCCACTTAAAACGAATAAGCCACGTGTAGGTACATATATTTAACCAATTTCAACTTAAGCTGCCGTCGATTTGGGATCTCATTTCTTTTTATAAGAAGGTATCGTATAGGCTCCTAGCTGCGTCTATTGCAGACGATTCATGGAGTAATGTTCGGAAGACATCGGTATTAGTGGCAAACTAAACTGATTCGAGATCTAGTATTAGGTATAAAATATCTGATAATCAGGTACTTGGTTAATACGCTAAGTGTACAGGAAATTTCACATAAATCTGCTGTACTTATATTATCTAAATGCATAATGTTCATCTTCCAAGTATAATGCTGTGACACAGTAGTGAACATTCAACATACAAAACTTATACAAAATAACGCGGTCCGAATAGAATTGATGAGGAAGATAATCAATGAATACTTTCCAGATTTTGTATACTAAATCCTTTAGGCTTTAGGTTGTATTGTATTGTATTGTATTGTATTGTATTGTATTGTATTGTATTGTATTGTATTGTATTGTATTGTATTGTGCTGTAACCCCATTTTATGTATTAGATAAAAGTCTTTATTCAGGCTTCCTTGTATTTCAGATTTCAGGGCAATTGACCGAGTATCTGTTAGAGACGAATTATCACAGCATTGATACTACGGTTTGTAGGTGTCTGCGTTGCGCGTCCGCCATCGCGTCAGTAATCTTACGCGTCTATACCTACTGCGATAAGAGACACAGAGTATGTGGACAGAGGCTCCAATCCACACGAGGCGTAATTTTTATAATATCTGCTGGAAGACATTCGTTTTTATTTTAAACTGTAACTTGCAACTGTAATTTCATGGCCGCGGAAGTGACCACATTGAATACTCCGATAAGAGCTGGAGAAGAGTTCGAATATGTCGGGCCGCTCCTGACACTTAACCGTGAATCATCATCATCCTCCTAGCGTTGGTTCCGTCTTGCGACAGGGTCCGCTTTTCTACTTTTTCTTTCCACTTCGCTCTATCCTGGACATCGTGTTTCTTCCAAACCGCAGTCGTTCAGGTCTTTACGAACGAGATCGAGCCACCGTAACTTGGGTCTACCTCTTCGCCGAGAACCCGTCAAGGCAAGACTGAGTGCTGTATTGCCGACGTACTCTACAGGTCTTCTTTTGGCATGCCCAAACCAACGAAGCCGACTCTCCTGGAGCTTATCGGCGTTGTCCCGTACTCCGAGGCTGCCACGAATATATTCATTTCGGATCTTGTCAATCCTCGAAACACAATATTATTATAATCAATAGGTATTCTACTATCGCAGGTCATACCAGTCACTTCTCTCCATTTCAGCCAGGCTGCTGCGATCCTGTGTTGAATGTTCGTCTCCAATGATCCTGAATTATGCACAATGCTCCCGAGGTATTTATATTCATTGCATTTCTGCACTTCCTGCCCATCAACCACAAATTGGCAAGGGGTGTGAATTGGGAACATTGCACTCCATGAACTGGGTTTTCTGCACACTCAACACTAGGCCGCCCCTCTGTAACTGATGCTTCCATTGAAGTAACACGTTTTGTAGTTCTTCTCGGCTCTCGGTACAGACTGCAACGTCATCGGCGTATATAAATGTCCAAAGCGCTTTGCTCTTAACTTCACTTAACCGTGAATTAAATAGTTAATTTTTCTATATTCTTATAAGGTTTATAACCTGTTTATAACTATTTTACTGTGGATATTAACTATTTTAATATTTAAATGTAGATCTCAAAAACTTGATAGAGCGAATCAACGACATGTGAAATGAAATGTAAAATGATGCGTACAAAGAGTTATTTTTGATACGGTTTTCATCATTGTTTCTGGAGAATAAGCAAAATATCATTTTAAAGTCTTAGGAAAACTCCTAGTCGATAAACGTGGAACTATACTTGGCCATACTGCGAATTTTTGAACCGCGCAGTTCTAGCGTCATTCTTTTTCACCTACTGGTATGGGATGTTAAAAAAATACCTACCTAAACTTGGCGCTATTTGTGATAGGTAGTTCTTTTGATGCCATAATGAGAATTTGACTCTCTTTTTCACAGGAATGTTTCTGATAGGATCAATTGTAGGGAAAGCACTTTCTGCAGCTAACTGCGCTGTGCTGAGAGCTGGCAAACGCACCGCATTGGCACGTGTGTGCGCAGTGACGATGCTGCAAATAAGGTGCAAATGAAACGCAGTATCGCGTTGCACGGTCGCGCCCCGTGTCGCGATATTGCCTGCCTATACCTACCTACCGACCTACCTACTGTTGTTGAGCCAAATCAATGTGCCGATGAAGTCATAAACATTGTGCTGGAATTCTTGTTCGCGATTGCTGTTTTTTCTGATTTGCGAGCGAGGCCTTAATGGTAGACTTTATGGGTACGTCTGCGTTTATTTTGGCTCTACAATACATGCCTGTGCCTAAAGTTAGTAAGAAGGTGCAGATTTGCATTGCTTTTGTTAAAGAAATATGACATACTAGGAGATGCCCGCATCTTCGTTCGCGTTTTTAATTCCCTGTATCAAAATTGGCTAAAATTTTTCCAACGTTTAGACAAAGGAAATTATGAAAATAGATGGCGCCAGGTTGGCACGGCCGGCCCCGAGCGCCCATACAAAACATGAGGATTCTGCATCTCGCTATAAAGTTTTTTCCTGAAATCATGACCCCCATGAAAAATGATTTTCAATACGAATTTTAGAATAGCTTAGATAATCTGAACTTTGGTTCCCTAATTGAGGCCACGGCGAGAACTGCTGCAATCCGGAAGCAAGCCGGAACGTCTTTTCCTTACCAAGTTCAGGTTCGTTCGTGTTTTTAGTGGGTACTGTACCCTTAACTATGAGATTGCAGTGACTGTACTCGCTAACCACTGCGTAATCGATTTGTATGGAGAATTTTTAGTTCTACAGAGTAAACGCTAGGGGCGCTATTCTCCATACAAGTCGTTTACGCCTTCGCTGACGAGTACGGTCACATTAACTCGTGGTAAGGGTACTGAAGGGGTACCTCCTCCGAAGATCTAAGTTTGTACCGCGCCATCCTTTCCTATCTCGTGGCAAGCACTTAAAAAATGAGCGGGACAGCACGATACAAAATTCAAATTTCGAACATCGGAGTCTCTTGATGCCATATTTGGGACAGCTCGGCTTAGTACCAGTTAGCGGTGGTAGTCCCAGGCTCAATCCCGTAAACTCAATCGTGACGTTTGGTCAATAGTCGGGGATAAATTTCAGAGCCTAGAACATCGCCGCAAAGTTCGTATCGAATACGTTTTGGAAATGTGAGCACTACAAATCAAATCAGATACTCTTTATGAAATGTTAAAAATGATCTGTTAGGATGTAGTTTCTATGTATACTGGCTTGATTGTGACGTCATAAAAATCAGAAATCAAAAACGTCTTATTTTTCGTTTTTGTTCTATTACAAAATAGTATAATGTCCTAAAGTTATTAGTAGTTTATTTTGTTCCGCGGATTTTTGAATATGTGTTTAGTGGTTTTATTAAATTATATAATTTATTTTCACTATAGTAAAATACCGTATTATACGATTCAATCTCCGATTCCACCAGGCATAAAATATAAATAGTATAAACTCCAGACTCGGAATACAACAATAACTTCATAGAAAAAAGTAGGTACTAATGCTAGATGTCCGAAAGGAAAATTTCAAACTGCGGTTTTAATCAGTGCCGATTTTGGCTCTTATAAAAACCTGGCAGTAATAATAGTAAGCTTTTACCGTCCAAATTGTTAGTCTTACTTACGTATCCTAAGAATTGAAGTGTTTTACGTAAAAATAAAGAGTCGCCTCTGTCCCTAATACCTAAATAAAGCACATAGCATAGCACACAGCGGGCTCAGCTGCCGATAACCACAGCGTCTGGAGGCGCGTGCAGCGCGCAATTTGCCAACATGGCCGCCGTCTAGGGTTGTCACTGCTGCGAATATAAAGTATAATACGAGGCTATTGCTTTGACAGAATCGATAACCGCTTGGTGTACGTTATTATTATTGGAGTAGTGTAGGTTTAGTTAGACTATTTCTCAGATCGTTTCGGTAGGTATCTCTAACCTCAGTGGCCGTATCAATCTTTAACTACTGTGTCATATAAACCGCGTGCAGCGCGTATAGCAACATGGCAGCCTTCTAGGGTTGTTACTACTGCGAATAAAATTAGGGGATGTAATTATCATTGTTTTATGTAACGTATTTCGAACGTCAGTGACCACTCGTAATTATTTTCGTGATTCATTAAAATTTTTGGTTTATTTAAAACCAGTAGACAGGCCCTTTTAGCAAATAAGCAACTAAACATCGCGATAAACTCAGTTGTTTTTTCGTGTATTATTGTAACTATACGCGGTACTATTCAATAATAACATTGTCCCTAAAACGGCTGAATTTTTTTTTCAACCATACATTTTTTATCTGACTACGTACCTAAATATACAATTTTACCCGTATAAAGTCGTTATACGTAAGCCGAGTGGCGTGGCGGCGACGCAAAGCACACGCTGGCCCTAACTGCCGATAACCGCAGTGTCTGGAGGCAGTTGAGTATACAATTTACCAACATGGCGGCCGCGTAGGGTTGTCACTACTGTGACAAAATATAGTAGCACTTAGACTCGTGTCTCTCTGTCTGTAATTAGTAGATATTAGCTATCGGTGATTTAAATAGATAGTAGCTGATAATCACAGTATGTAAAAATTTGGTTAAGATACATCTTCAAACTAATACCTAAAACTAATAAAATAAACTATACTCAAACCTTTCTAATTAGAATATAGGTATTTAAAGTTTTGGCCCAGTAAACGTTTAACTTTTTGACGGAGCGGGCGAAGCGTCTCTGCATCAGCTTCGCTAAAAATGCTTTCGTAGATCCAGATCATGTCGATAAGTGGGTTGAAAGCGTAGAAGATGACAAATTTCTGCCATTTGGAAACAAACTCGCGAGGTCTACAACTCACAGAGTCACTAGCAATATGAGTAAATACTAAACAACAAAATGAATTAAAATGTGATATAAGTATATGTAGGTATGTATGTATATTGAAAACATGTTTATTTCTTCTATAAGCAAGCTTTTTAATTTCTTTTCAATTTGAATTTTATTACAGAAGCATCGTCTCGCTACAACCATAAACTTAACGAATAAACTTCAGTTTCGAAACTCTTCAAGTTTTAGGTACCGAGGCACGTTTTACGACGTATCCGATCACGTGGCAAGTTGACAGGTGTGGCAGCCCTAGCCTCGCGGCGCCCGCGTCCGGCCGCCACTCGGATGATCGGAATCGTTGACACCGCGCCAGCCGCGCGGCAACGACCGCGCGTCCGCTTAATTGCCGCGTCACCTTCGCGCAAGGGCGGCCTCGCGACTACCCCCCCTCTACCTAACCCCCCCTACACCCCCTCCCGCCTCGTGCCCGCGTCACGTTGCCTACGACGGAGTGTTTTTTAAGGTCTTGACGAATTCGGCTGATTTAATTGTTTAATACGTCTGGGCTTTTGTTATTGTCCGCTATCTTTGATCCGTCTCGCGACAACACAGATGATAATAAATATCCGTGTCATTAAAGAAAAATTACTTATTTGTGAATAAGATTGCTTTGTATCTTAGTTGGGGGATTGTTCTTCACAGACATCACGTCTGTCAAGATAATATGTATGGTTTCCGAATCAGCGACGATGACGTGACGACGCACTTGATCTCCTAACTAATGCAATTCAAATTTTAATCTTCTATGATATCCCAACAGTTTTGCTCTATATCTAATCAATTGCTTTGTTCAGTCTCTATTGTCATGCGATAAATACTGCCCAGTGGCTAGTTGTTTCTATTTCCACCAAACATAGCTAAGAAACATCTCGATGGACAAAACCGCACTCAAATTGGTCCATCCGATTGGGAACTACGATGGCACACACAGAAACACAGATACACATGTTAGACTTATGACATCCCTCTTTTTTCGTCGTCGGGGGTTAGAAACCATAATATGCACGTACCTACATAAGTACATATGCATTATGTGTGTACGTGCAAATCTGATCGCGTAACACCGCGTCAACCAAATAATTTGATGCTTATTGTTGTCAGCGATTGCTGGCTCAGCTAAATTGAAGGATAAAGTTACAAATTACAAAAGTTAATAATTGAAATTACTTTTTATTTTAATGGAATACTAACTTTAGACCCGGATGAATAATGTGGGACTTCAATGAGCTGTCGGGTTTGAAGTTGAGTGGTTGCTCGCCTTGTTTTGGTAATTGGTCGAGTTAGTGAGCTTTAGGGCCTGGCCACATGTCCACGACACGGCGTCGTAAACGTAAAACGACACGGTGTCGCGTCGGAGCGCGACACATTATCCACCGTGCGAATATCCGTTGCCGCGTCGTGAAAACACACGACACGGCGTCGTAAACGTAAAACGACGCTGTGTCGCGTCGGAGCGCGACACAATTATCCACCGTGCGAATATACGTTGCCGCGTCGTGAAAACACATGCTGCACCGGGCACCGCAGGTCGCGCCGCGCGCCGGGCAGATTAACTTTGCTGTGTTGAGTAGATGCACGGTGCGGTGCCACGTTCGATTACGACGCCGCAGCTTCTCGTACATGTTCAAAATATTTTGCGATCAGTTTTCAATTCGACATGGATCCTATCACACGTATTCTGCTCTTTTTGCTTTTAAGAAGAAGCATGAAGAAAAAGCAGAAGAAACGAAAATGTTGGATAAATCCATATCTTTCTATTATGAACCATGATGGCAGTCATTTCAAAAGGAAGTACGAGGCTTTAAAAATAAGTGATCACAAGTTTTATGATTATTTTAGAATGTCTGTGTCAAGTTTTGAAGAACTATTATGGAAAATATCGCCTCGTTTAAAAAGGCAAAATGTATTTAGGAAACCAGTCCGACCTCTGAAGATGTTGGGATTAACGATAAGGTAAGAATTAAAACTATATATATTTATGTTATTGTTTATTGTCATTGTCAATCAAACAAGAATGTTTTATAAGTAATTAGTCAAGCTTGTAACTATTTGGAAATAATTAGGTAACACTATTAACAAATTTTATACACGGTGTCACATGAAGACACCGAATAATTTTAACAGCGTATTCCTGACGCCACAAGAAGAAAAAAATATCATGTGGCTTTTTAAACCAATGCGGTCAAAAAAATATTTTTTTTCTTGTTTTTTTTTTTGTTTTTTGAGCGTGGTTTCACATGAGAAGTAAATTACAAAACTGTGTCTAACAACAAATAAGAACATTTTTTTTCCTGAAAATCACGGTGGATAATTGTGTCGCGCTCCGACGCGACACAGCGTCGTGTGTTTTCACGACGCGGCAACGTATATTCGCACGGTGGATAATTGTGTCGCGCTCCGACGCGACACAGCATCTTTTTACGTTTACGACGCCGTGTCGTGTGTTTTCACGACGCGGCAACGGATATTCGCACGGTGGATAATGTGTCGCGCTCCGACGCGACACCGTGTCGTTTTACGTTTACGACGCCGTGTCGTGGACATGTGGCCAGGCCCTAAAGTCATGAATGTTGACTTAAGTCCGCGGCCCGCGTCATGCTCATAGTGGTAAGTGATGCAAGCTAGCTACATCTTTAAAATTGGTCTTTACTCGATAGCTACCCCATCATCATTATGACCAATCGGTTCTTCGAGTACTTCAGTCACTTCGGTGACCGTTATTTTTTGTCAGGCAAATATGTTCTGTAACTCCATAAACTTCCAACAGTTTTTTCGCCTTGGAGCGCCAACTGTGACCTCATTGACCCGCTTTAGCGGCGAGCCGGTGATCTCTGATTAAACTGTGAAGTTAAATACTACAAGACGTAAGATTAGTAAACTGAAAAAGAAATGAGACTGACATAACAAGATAAAACTAATGGATGAATGTTCAGCGTGGGAAAACGGTCGTTGATTAAAGGTAGAGCATATTCTAGGTCCTTCACATGACATAAATTTTCTCGCAAATATGGCTTATTTAGACGTTTCCAGTTGCTGGCGCCAACCGGCCCTGGTATGAGTATTAACACGGACTCTACGCTCTAGCACAGGACTGGAAAGTTATTTATGGTTTTGTTATGCCAGAGAAACTTTTTTTAATACTACGACGGTGCAAACTAGCATGCGTCCCGCCTGATGTTATGCAGTTACCGCCAACTATGGACGCTTGCGACGCCAGGAGCATCACACACTCGTTGCCGACGCTTTAAGAACCTATTTATTTCCCTCTTGAAGAACCGCATACGGCAATAGCCCCCGGGGAAAACCTCGGCAGGGAGCTCATTCCACATGCGGAGCGTTCGCGGTAGGAAATTACTCTGGAACCGCGCAGTTCTCGACCAGGCTCTGGTGAGTAAGGATGAACACCATGCCGATGGCGAGCAGTGCGATGGTAGAAAGTAGCCGTGGGCATCATGTCAAACAATTCCTCTGAACGCATCCCGTTATCTATACCATGATTTCAGGAAAAATCTTAATATCGGGATGCAGGATCGTCATTTGTTTTCTGAGTCTGGCGCCGTCTGTTGGTCATAATTTCCATTGTCCTGTGTCCACGCCGAAACGGTTGAACGAATTTTAGCCAATTTTAGTACAGGGATAGCTGGACATCCAAAGATGGCTTTACCCATCTACGGCAAAGAAAAAAAATACGAGGACGAAGTTGCGGGCCTTCTAGTACATTATATAACCCGAGCATAGCTACGTACGTTATAATAGTACCTATAGGTCCGGACCCATCCATCTAGAGGGCTACTCCTAACCTAAGATTGCAAAGCCAAAATCCAGATTCGAGACTATATTTGGCTGCACGTTGGCGAACAAATCCCCGGCGACGAGAACGCGGCACGTCTTCGTTTAATGTCGTGACGTGACGTAACGCCGCGACAGACATAAACATATTTGCGAGCTGACTATGAAGCCTTCTATAAATATATTTGCGGCCTCAAATAACTGATATTGAGGCACCAAGCGATATCTTTGGGTATGTTGGTTTGGTTGTACGGTCAGCATCAAAAGAAGCTGTCAATTTGACTACTGGCTATTGTCAGATTGCATACTGAAATTTCCAGGTACTTTTGATGCGGAATATATAGCCCTGCAAGGGATTTCACAACCCACGCCATATTGCGGATTTTCAGTAGTACTAAATTATTTTACTGGCAATGACAAATTTTTGGTAACTGACGTTGAAAGTCGGTGAATGTCACTGATGTAAACAAAGAGGAAAGAGGACTAAATATTCCGCAAAATTTGCAGAATAAAGCCAAGACTATCCACAGTGATGAAAGTCAAGTTTTTCATCAGGACTCAGTATTTATTTCGCAAGAAGAACGAAGGATTGAGCAGCATTCCGGCAAACAATATTTTGAATTTTCATAATGACAAATCCTTGACTGGCGTTTAATAACGTAAATATGACGTATGCATATTATTGCCATGTGAAAACTGTTTGTAGCGCCACTATCCCTGGGCCGGACCGACGCTTGCTTGTGACGCTTGGATTCGTGTTAAGTGTTAAAAAACTCGACAAGTCTAGGTAGTTATAATCTAATTAGACCGTGCTTTGTTGGATCAGACGTCGTATTTAATTGAATTTCTAATGTCAGAACAAAAATGGCTTTAGTTTTGGTTCAATTTAAGGTACGTACCTACTATTTAATAAAAGCTATCATTTTTTGTAAATATGTTATCAATGTATGTGAATCCATTATATTTTAGATGTATTGAAATACCTTAAATAATAAATTTTGTCTGTTGTGATTATAATATGCTGATCTTCTTTTGAATGAAAATATTATGACTCAGATTGAAGACCTGCTGAAATGAATTTAAAAATAAACGCTATTTAAAAAAAGAACGCCTCGCCAACGAGAAATGAAATAATTTCCAACGGCACAACTGCCAGTGTTTTGATAACAATCGCCCGCTCCCGCCCTTTCGCTTTCATTCATGCCCAATGCCCAACTAAAACAAACTTTATTTCAATTTGTAAATGTGTTTGTTCCCGTGCCGGTTCCATTGCGCATGTGTGCGTTTCAGGCAAAGATTATGTTATTTTGTAGAAGGTGAATAATAACGATTTTGTTGGAATTCTTATTTGTTGTGTTTCTTATAAGAATTTTTTACATCGCATTCTTTATAGTGAATTGACGTTATTTCGCAAGTTTATTTTCACCGATCTACACAAACACAATAACAGATTTTTCAGGAAATAAAAAGAGGCAAATACAGTATAGGTGATTAGTGATTACCATACGAATGACTATTCAAATGTAAACATATATCGACTTTATTAAATTTTGAAATAAGAGTTAATTGAAATTGACTAGGTAAAGTGAGGTAGGTATAATTCGTATTTTTGAAAATTATAAATACTTCATCTATTTATCTAAAGTGTAGGTACCAGTGACTAGGGTCCATAGCACTCGATTCTCACCAGCCTGCCTTCGTATAAAGAGTTTGTGCATCCTATTATAGTCTCTACTCCTAGAGGAAATCCTAGTTCTAGACGAACAAGCTAAGCGAAACCCTCTCCGGCTTTATGCTCCGCCACCTATGGTACCACCGGAAGATCAGCACTGGCTCTCTCGCAAGCTAGCATTACGCTGAGGTGGAACCGTTTCGAGGCAATCATAATTAGCATAAGTACTTAGTTTATAGATTTTTTTTTCTTTGTTTGTCACTATTTATCTGCGCAATTGTGTTTTATCCCCGAATAGAATAGAATGATAATTTATTCATTAACATTCACAAAGTGGACAACAAATATAAGAAATAAAATAAAATCGTTGTTGCGTATGCCACGAAAAGGTCACACCTCAGCATAAATGCTGGCCCGGGAACCAGCGCTGGTCTTCCGGTGAATAAATGTTTTTATTTTATTTTATTTTCTTTACAAACGATATGTTTGACGCCGCGCCACTATGCAAAAAAAAACAAGTTATTGTAAAAAAAGATCATTAACGTTATATTACTGAAATAAAGAAACTATTTAGTTAATTTCCCATGAAAATGAAAATTTTGACAAAATTCTTGTTAATGATTCCAGAAATTTGATTTCCCACCAACTTTCCCACCATTTGGAAAGGTTCCGCGACTTATCCATCTGCAGAGGCTATTCCTACTACTTTTTGACTTGTTCGCGGTTTGGAAACTATTATATTATATGAATCTGTGGTTTGGATCCGATCCTCCGATCTTCGAAATTCGAACTTCGTATCGTGCAAAGACAAACTTCGAATTTCGATATTCGGAGTAGCCCTTCAGGATTTTTAAGTACGAGTAAAGACATAAATATATCGCTTTAAATAAACTATAATATAATTCTCACTGCGACTGCCTGCCAATTCCACTAAAGACGACCTTTCACATATTAATCTTTGGTCCATAGCAGTCTTAACACATAAATATGTAGGAGGTATCGCCGCAGATAAACTTGTAAAAAGTTATGAATGAAACCGAGAGTGCCGTAGTAGAGTTGTAGGCCCCCGCTCCCCCCACCCTCTCCCCTTAGTCACCCTTGGCACTCGATTTGCCGCATTAGTTTTATTTTGTTTTGACTTGTTTTATTATGGAATGGTATAATCTAGTAGGTATAGTTGTTTGTGACGCTGTTCAGGCTGACATCTTTTTGCGTGCGTTTTAGTGCTTTTTAGGGTTCCGTACCCAAAGGGTAAAAACGGGACCCTATTACTGAGACTTCGCTGTCCGTCCGTCCGTCCGTCCGTCTATCACCAGGTTGTATCTCAAGAACGGTGATAGCTAGACAGTTGAAATTTTCACAGATGATGTATTTCTATTGCCGCTATAACAACAAATACTAAAAAAAAAAAAAAAAAAATAAGGGGGGCTCCCATACAACAAACTTGTTATTGATTATGGCACGGAGCCCTTCATGCGCGAGTCGGACTCGCACTTGCCCATTTTTTTTAATAGGTCAGTTTTAGTTGAACGAAAAAGGTTGCATCAAAAATAAGTATTCATAGTGGGGACTGACGATTAAAATAAAAAATGTTTTTCTGTGTTTTGCTCGTATAAAAAGTATTGTATCAATAGTTACACACAATTAGGTCTTAAAATCTCGTACTCTTACTTAGGCCACTCGGCAAGCCTCGTGACCTAAACGCGGTACTCGACTTTAAGAACCTTCATTGTGCAACGATTGCATAAAATTACTTATGGCATCCTACATATTTCGTAGTGTACACCTACGTACTTTTCAAACCATTGTAGTTTTGTTTACTTACGAAAATCGCTCTACATACAATGCTATTTATTTTATTATCTGCTTTTTGACTAGAAAATTGTATTTTCTCGATAATCCGCTACTTAATTCGTTCCTGCCTATTGTTATTAGCGTCGTAATTAAATTTGTGATTTTCCATTTGTCTGACCCAGTGTTTGTGTACACGTTGATTTGATTCGTTAACGAAACTAGCATCACTTCCGATTTCATTTTAAATAGTTATATCCTCAAAATCAGATCAATTTTCATTCATTGCAAGAGTTTAAGGAACTAGGAAAACACCTTTAATATTTATTTAATCACTGTGTGGCCGCTTTAGACGCTAACTCATATTGTGTGGTAATAGGTACAACAACTCTTGCAATTATTGACAATTAATCTGATTTAGATGATACAAATAGAAATTGGAAGTGGCGCTAAGTTCCGCCCTACCCTTCTCCTTAAAATGATAACTGGGGCTATGAGCATAATTAGGTATTTTTGGACATAGCAACAGAAGAACAACACAAAAAAGGTAGTAGATGGTAAAATAGTGTAAGTTTGGAATGAGTGTTATAGTTTTATATTTTCTGTCCGTCTCTTTGATTTCGACTCCTAGTAATTAGTCACAGATTCTTATTACATCTATGGGCTTCTTCAGTGCCGTGCACGTGACGTTCAGTCATGGTGACCTGTGCCTTAATAGAGTGTATTATCTAGAATAATTGTGCGCAAGGTGTTCACGAGCCGCTGATCGCATCTCCATTACTGCATTAGCGCACTCGGTGCAACGAGGGCGGTTAGGTGGCGACAGTTCTGAGGAAGACGTGTTTATGCCGCCAACGTGAACTTCGCGAGCGTGTGTAACACTGTGTCGAGAGGTATAATGATAATAATAATAACTTTAACTAGTACAATTGTGCCAGAGGTATTCACGAGTTGCTGATCGCAATACATTAATTCATTAGCGCACTCGGTGCAACGGGGTGGCGACAGTTCAAAGGAAGACGTTGTGATTTTGCCGCCAACGTGGACTTCGCGAGTGCATAACACTGTGGCGAGAGGTACATAATGATAAGAACTATAACTAGTACAATTGTGTTTGAGGCATTCATAGTTGCTGATAGCATTACATTACTGCATTAGCGCACTAGTGACAGTTCGCAAGTAGTGACATGCTGTTTCCGAGAATTTCCGGAAATTCCCGCATTTTGTATGGGAAATGTTTTCGAGAACGTTCTCATCCCATACAGATCGGGAAACATTGTCGAGAACGTCACATCTCTATATGACCATAACTTAGACGCCGTATATTGTGAATAAACAAATAATTTTTATTGCTCCCCAGAATATAAACACAAAAATACGATTTAAGAAATTACAATTGGCATCTGACGGTCTTATCCCCAAAAAGATCTCTTTCAGCCCAGTGTAAATATAAATACTTAAAATGCAGCTTAACAGATGCTTCTTTTATAATTCAAAGTAGCGGGACTATTTGCAAATAACAATAAATTGCGCTACAACATCAGTGGACGCAGGAAGGGATCATCAGTGTATATATACTGATTTGATGGAATGTGTTTGACGAAGCGACAGTAATCAGTAAGTTTTATCCCATCAAAAACATAAATGTAAAATGAGAGCCAAGTTCAATATCGCGTGTACTTTGCCGACAAAAGAATTGAGATCTGCAAGGGCGCCAAGTTCTTTGCCCTAAAATTTTTAGATACAAGGACATGCGACATACTCAATGCATTTATTTTACTTGGGGAGTAATTCAATATCAAGATTTGACTTGGCTAGTTTTCACAAACTAACTAAAGTTTATAAAAGTAACATAGTCATAGTCATAGTTCATTATCAAGCTAACAGTATAAGTAACAAGACGTACACTAACTTGCGTACTTACCTTTACGAAAATAGGTTAATGATTTGATTGATTTTGATTTATAATTTAAATTTATATTTTGAAACTAGCCAAGTCAAGTCTTGATATTGAATTACACCCCAAGTAAAATAAATGCATTGAGTATGTCGCATGTCCTTGTATCTAAAAATTTTAGGGCAAAGAACTTGGCGCCCTTGCAGATCTCAATTCTTTTGTCGGCAAAGTACACGCGATATTGAACTTGGCTCTCATTTTACATTTATGTTTTTGATGGGATATCATTACTTTTTGTCCAGAAATTATTATGATGTGTAAATTACTTAATTATTATTTGTTATTTACTTAATTATTATCTGTGTGCTATTCTAGTACATATTTTGAAAGTTTTGAACAAATAAAGAATTTTCCAAAACTGTTAGTACGTATTGGATTTTTATGTGCATGTATGTGTAAGTGTGTGCGTGTGAGTGTATATGCTATTCTAGTATATCTTTCAAACAAAAAAAGAATTTTCCAAATCGGTTTATAAATGACAGAGTTCTGAGGCAACAACCATCAATAATAATAATAATAAAAAACGTAAAAATATCACTGTTTTCGATTTTTATATGTATACACACACAATTACTAAGCTGGATGCCAAATTTCACCTTTCTAGGTCACCTGGAAGTGGGTTAGGTTTTTGATTACTAGTCAGTCAGTCAGTCAGTCAGTCAGTCAGTCAGTCAGTGATAAAAATACCGTTTTTTGGACTTTAATATCTCAATAACTATTTAACCTATATTAATGAAATTTGGGGTTCTACTTGTTCTAAAGGATCTTAATGCATAAGCCAAATTTCATTTTTTTATGTTAAACAGATTTGGAGTTATTGGGGGGTCAAAAGTGGCTCCAAACGGTTCGTGTAATATAACACACGGCTGCTGCTCGCCAGTTCCTGCGGTGAACTTGGCTGGACACGCTGCCGCGTGTCTAGATGAGAAAACCGCACTGAAAAAATAATAACAGTAGCCCAATGTTAGCGACTAGTTACATAAATCGGAGGACTGACAAACTGAGGGCTACTAGTAACCAAAATAAGTTATGTAAAATTAGCATAAGTTTGGTTACGACTAAGCACAATGTGGCTATTTCTCAAGTACCTAGTTAAACTAGTTGAGCTACCGAATCCTGCGCCAGATCAGACGACGCAACGGAGCCACGCTGTTACGTCGCCTAAATCAAACTAGATTTAAGTTTTTATCTTTATTTTCTGTATAATTTTGTAGTTCACAGTGCCTTGGTTTAATTACTGTAATGCTGTGTAACTAATTTGAATAAATAAATAAATAATTTTTTTTTCAATGTTGTATATATATTTTATCGAGTGTGCCTTCGTTAAGAATCCCACTGAGATCAATCACGCATATAGCATGCAGTCGGCGGTGACTAATGCTCGCCGTTTAACTGTAGTAATCCATCCACTTACCACCGCGACATGCCTTCTATACATAGGTATACCATGTGCAATGGTTCGAGTAGGAATATATATAGTAGGTATATGCGGCTCCTAGTATCTGCGACGGCTTGGGCTAGCTTATAACACGAGGCACACGAACTACTGTGATGACGCAGTTAGCTTGGTTACAGTGCTGAACGGAGCGGGTTACTGAAACTCCTTATATAGTTCCTTATATATCTACACAGTTTGTGCGGCACCGATTATCTGCAGTACAGTTCTGTATCATTATTATCTACTAATAAGCAACCACTGCGGGTCCTCGGTCTTCCCTAAATAACACGACATTATACTGAATGTGACGTTATTCCTTGAACCCCATGGCCGCATGTCTATAAGCATTTGAACCGCTATTACGTGGTCACATTACGATTATTTAGTTATTTGCTATGCAAGGCTGCAAAGTTGTTATTTGGCGCGAGTGTTGAAATGGAAAGTTGAGCGAGGGAAGGCATCTAACTTTAATGAACCATTCGCTTCGCTCCTGAGCGTATAGCGAGGCTTTCAAGACACGAGAAGCTAAATAATTTTGCGAGATGCAAGTAATAGTAGTTTATGCAACTGATACATAATGAGAGGCCTTAAAACACGAGTGTGGTTTTATGAAACGAGCGTCAGCGAGTTTCATAATAGGATCACACGAGTGTTTTAAGGCCTAATTATGTACAGTCCCAACTAGCAAAACTGAACCAAATTTAGCTGTAAATCAGTGACAGACGCAGTTTTATATCCGTGATAGAAACATCTCTATCACTGGGAAGTGGCCCCAGTTTTACAGCTATTTGATGATATATCATGTGTATTTTGGCACCGCACGTCACTACTTTGATGTATATCCATGATACTACAATGTTTTATGAATCTCTTTAGCGTTACACCAATGGTGCCTGAATCACTATATCACTAAATTATGATAAGAAAGTAACAGCAATGCTGATATAGAGCTGTTTGTTGTTATATTGTTATTAGGGATTCTTTTATGTCGCATATCGTTAGTGCTAAATACTGAGTGTTATGTGTAAATAAAGTTATATGAAAAAAAATGACCTTACAATTAACAGTTTTGTAAGTATAATAAAATAGCAAACTATTTTTGTGTTAGTAAGTAGTGGTCAAGTTGCTTTTAGGTACGTGCATAACGGGTAATTTATCATGCGCTCAAAATTTTATTGATGAAATAGTAGCATATTATTTGTGTTTTTTTCATGCCCCTATTAAATATTGAATATTTAATTAAATAAAAGATATTTAAAATAGCAAATTATTTAAAGTCACCAATATACATCTAAAATGTGTTCTGGTTACCGATATATCACAAATTTACAGTTTCCCACCGCCATTACCAAACACTTTCGGGTTCCTTAATAAAACTAGTAAAACCCCCTACTGTACCTACCTTTAGGTAATAAATAAAGTATCTTCAATATTGTTCAATTCATTTGCGTGAAATGAAAGTGGTTATATTTTTGGTCAATTACTGTTTTTCAAGCAGAAGTAATTTCATAAAACTCAACAGATTTGAATGGCTGTGGAAGAATATGTTTTCATCTTCTCGATTGTCATCAAAACTGTCAGTCGCAAACAAGTCATCTTGGTATCCTGAACAATGTTCTGTTAAAATTTCATTTTTTGTATCTACGGAACCAACTTCCGAATTCTCGACGCTGGTTTGACTATCATAAAGATCCTATAAATGAGGTTACAACAGCTGATATACATTTATTTAGCGTTATATTAGTAACAATAATGTTTATATGTCACTGATGATATAAAAGGTCTTAAAAAGTGTATTTGCAACTGTTTAGTGTTAATGTAGATCTTTAAACAACTTTATGCTGCTGGTGTTAAGGAAACGCCATTATATGATACTTTAGACGCATATCAGCTGCGTTATGTTCTTATATATCTCGAGTTAGCTCCATTAGTGCACTGATATATCACCAGCGATATTGCAGCGCATTAAAAGCCACAATAGAGTTACTTAGCTGTATACAGGCACTGTATATATCTGATATGCAACGAAATTGCTCTAAATCACAGTTAGGGATACTGTTGTGCAGCTGTGTTATATGTGCCGTATTAAGAAGTCCAGTAAACGTTTATGTCATCAATTCTTATCACGATATAGCTGTATAAGATTATACAGCTAAATGATGATACAAGTCGCCAATATACAACATAGCAGCTCCGCGTTGCTATTTTATGACTTTTATATCATTATTTAGTGTTAATACATTTTATTTTATCACTACTTTGCTAGTTGGGGTTGTATACACTACTTTATCTACGCACATATCATAAGTACTCTAAGATGGGTTCAGAAGCCATAAGGAAATGACCGGCACCACTAGTGCTACCTGTAAAATATCTATAAACGACATATACTAATGCAGTAAGAAATAAATCTGAACAAATACATAAACATTGTAATTTACATTTACATTGAAACAATATTTTCAACTAAAATGTGAATTACAATAAACTTATCACAATTCTACTTTCGTAACAGCAAAGAACCAACAAACAAATGACAACAATAATGGCGGCAATTCGAACCTCCGTCAAGACAAATGTTTTTTTTTTTTCTAAATCGTATGTATCCATATTCTCATGTCACTCGAGATCAAATGTCGTGCGGTTTTTATAAAAAAACATACTGAATTGACGTTTCGTATCGATAACAATATTAATATCTATGGATACTAGAATAGAGACCTACTTTAGTTTTGACAGCTGTTCCAAATTTAAACTCATAACCTTACAAAAATTGATACTGTTATAACATTACAGTACAGATTTTACCTACTGCCACAGATAAGAAAGTTCTCATAGTAAAATTGGTTGTAGTAATGCTGGTCATTTCCTACGGTTTCTGAACGCATTTTAGAGCACTAATGATATGTGCGTAGATAAAAACAATTAAAATATAAAAATAATCATATTTAATTTCGTTATCTATTTAACATATCAAATTTAAGAGATAACCACACTCAAATAAAAAAAAACAAAAAACAAAAAAACGCATGCATATAAAAAAATAAGAAAGAGTTAATGCATCACAGAGAATCACAATCATCGCATTCGAAATTCAAATGATTTTTGCACGTTAACAGATAAAATAGACTAACACGCAGATTTCGCGCTATAGACGGAGGTTTTCCGAGCGAGTGAGGTGAAAATGTATTTGTGTTACATTCTACTGGCATTACCTAATAAAAAAAAAAAAAAAATAGGTTATTTCAGAAACTCAGATTCCATATATTGTTAGTATAATTAACTTATAAACTATGTTAGATACATTATTAAAACTTTAAAACATGAAAACACAGACTTATGCCAAATAATTTAATGTTTTACCGGTTTGATACCGGTATTCATTAAAATTGAAACAACTTTCTAATGTTGCGTTTTCTTTCGAATGTTATTAAATAGAATTTCGCTATAGTTACTCGTATATCTTTGAAAACAGCCCACTATAATGTAATAGTGTATAATAATAATAATAAGTCAAAATCGAAATTGAATAACGGTATTTTGTATGGAGCCGAATAAGGGTTATCCGGTCCCTGGTTTTATTCTCTAGCAAGTTAGTAGGAAAGTGTTATAATCGGTAGCCAATCACTTGCTAAACAACGTTTCATAAATATTCATTTTACAAACAACGTTAGACAAATTAACGATTCCCAAATTAGACGTTGCATAACGTCTTATCACAAAATATTATTTAGCAAATTAATCATTTATTATTCTAGTCAATTAACAAAATAACGAATGATAAAACAACGTTAATAAAATGCATTGTTTGTTAAACATTTCGTTTAATAAATCATCATGGTGTGAACGCCATTCATATGTGTAGTTTTCTACGAGTACAAATATTAACGTACTAAATCTTTAACAAAGTATAATTGTCCTGATGAGCATACAGATGTCTTAGTGTTCAGGTTATTGAGGTTTTTTAGGTAACATGGCTCAAAAACGGAAAACTGTAGGTTAGGTTAGGTTTGTTTTATGACCTTGTATAGTCAAAATGTTTGCTTAAAAAATGGAACATCACTATCTAATATCTAATCTAAGCCCAAAAACAAACCCAAGTCCCAGGAACGGCCCCTCTTTGCTACAGTCTGACCGAAATAAGTACTTGCCTGTTTAATATTTGGCCCAAGTGTTTCGAGTATTAAGCTTCATAAGTTCATACCGTCCTGCGTTTCGTTACATAGAGAGTTATTTTTAATATTTTTATGAAACAATAGTTTATCAATTAACGTTTTGCAAAATAACTGATTTTTAAAACGATTTATTCGTGAAGTGAACATTTTTTAAATGAAACTTTGTCTTTCAATATGTTTATAAAACGTCAAAGTTACTAAATGTATATTTGTCGAGTGAATATTTGTAAAATGAGCATTTTGAGAAATTACAGGTTTGTGAAATGAATAGTTTGTGAATCGTTGTTTGTTAAGTGATTATTTGTAAAAAGTTGTTTAGCAAATGATGATAAACCGCTATAATCACCCGCATCGCCCGTCACAACGGCAGAGGCGCGCGGTTGCAGCTGGCTCCGTGGAAATGGCCGCTCTCGAGCCATAAAGGACCCGCGCCTGCCGCACGCGCCGCCGAGCTAAGACAGCGCTTGGCTAGAGGCATGCACACACGTCTACTGATGGAATCAGAAGTATTGCTATAAAGAACCCGATTGAGGAATTCTGTCGATTTTCAGGGTTTCGTACCTCAAAAAGAAAAACGGAACCCTTCTAAGATCACTTATTTGTGGTTCGTCTGGGTCTGGTCTAGAAGGGTCCGTCGAGACTAACTCGGGATCGCGTGGAGGTATCGGTTGAAACAAAAAGTGTATTCTCAGGTCTACAGTCCCTTGAAGCTGTGAAAAAAAAAATCTTATGTCAGATTACCGTTAAAACATTATTAGGCCGTTTATGCCACAAAAGACGTAGGTATATTTCGACACTAAGGGAATCAATATTTATAGGGTATTTCCCGTTGACCTAGAACTATAAAATTTGGCAAGTAATACCGTCTTATTCTACAGTGCTACAAGTTCAGGGAAAAATCCGAAAACTATACATTTGTAATTAAATCATAAAAATATAGTCTTTATTTAACCTAAGTAAAACAGTTTACCAACAGTAAAGTTAGTTTTGTCAGTCAGTAGATACAGTTTATCTTTTTTTAATATTTTATTTAATCATATTGCAAGGTTATACGTCCAATACAGCTTATATATTAAGTTTGAGCCATTTGAAGGTAGCAATATGCAATGGTAGTTTTCAAAGTTCATAAGGAACCCTCGCTGGGCGAGTTCGACTCGCGCTTGACCGGTTTTTTCATGGATTCCATCAACCTCATCTCAATTCCGACGGGAATAAATCGGAGAGTTCAAGCTTTCAGGTTACCTTTGTTGCTTGTATTGTATTGTAGGCATACACCCCGAGCAATTAGGTTAATATGAATACCAATCAGAATATATTCTGAATCTTGGACCTGGGGGCTGTACAGCCTGTCTCGAACCTCCGCTATCTAAGTGATTACTTTGTGCAGATGTCAGCCTGGCGCCTACTGGAGGCTATGGGATTCACAGCTAGTGGTGGAGCAATGAGGGCAATATGAGTACCAATCAGAATACATTGAGTCTTGGAACCGGGGGCTGTACCGCTTGTCTCGAACCTCCACAATCTTAGTTACTTTGTGCAGATGTCAGCCTGGCGCCTACTGGAGGCTACGCGATTCACATTTAGTGGTGTAGCAATGAGGGCAATATGAGTACCTACCAATCAGAATATATTCTGAGTCTTGCACCATGGGGCTGTACCGCTTGTCTCGAACCTCCGCTATCTAAGTGATTACTTTGTGCAGATGTCAGCCTGGCGCCTACTGGAGGCTATGCGATTCACAGCCAGTGATGGAGCAAAAAGGGCAATATTGTCTTGGACCCGGGGGCTGTATCGCTTGTCTTGAACCTCCGCTATCTAAGTAATTACTTTGATGATGTTGATGAAGTGATGTCAGCCTTTCGATTACTGTGAGTTACACTTACAAATTGCTTGATCTAGGGTCACCGATGAAGCTAAAGGTGTGTACGCCATCAGCGTAAATATTCTAACAGATACATATGTATATCAATTCAGCCACGCTGGCATAACTGTCATGCAACTTCGCTAATCATGCTACACAGTATATTTAGCACCACTCTAACAAGCGTCGATAACTACCACCACTCTCTAGCGTCTTTCTTGCACTATACTGGATGGAAAGGGATTTGGACTGGATTCAGGGACCATGGTATGTGGAACACTACTATCCTTTTACTTGATCGCTCCCTCAATGAGGAGGATCGTTACTCTTTATCTTGTATACCAGACGCTACTTGGGTGCGCTCTGCATTGATAAAGTCTAGTGCTGATATTTAACTCGGACCTCGACTCACCATCACTTAGGGTTTGCCTCTACATTTTACCCACTATCAGAAGATTTTAACAAATCGTTCTTACCAGACGTAACTACAAAAAGGTAAAGCTGGTAACTCTTCGATTCTAGAGAACTTTCATCTGAAATGAAATTCGCTAACATTTTATAGTATCGCATAGCTAGCCAAGGGGACGTGGCACGCGAGACGTGACTGCGTAATCGCGAGCGCGCGGATTAAGACGGGCGGCCACCGGTCAGACCTCCCCTCCCACCTCCCCCCACCCTCTCGGGTCGGAGGCGCCCCCACAAAGCTGGCTGAGGATTGTGGTCGGAGCATTGTGCGCGTGGCGAAACGACCAGACATGACGTAAGTCGATAAGAGGCTTCAACCTGAATATTCGTAGTATACTGTCTTCCAAGAATCACATGTCAGACATTGTTATAAAGCGCTCGCTCGAAAGCAGCATAGCTACTAGTCTAATAGGAATCCTTTGAATCAACCAGAGCATGTGGCGACTTTGTATTCCAGCACCTCTAGCACAACTGTGCCATGCGGCTCTTTCTCGCGCGAGATATGTTACCTATCTCTTTTATTAAAGTACTGTGAGATAGTGACGAGTGAAGTTATGTCGCGCGACAAGAGTCGCGAAACATTGTTGTGCTGGACGGGCCGAACCTTTAGCAGAGCGGCGACAAAAGTTTTCTGTCTCTTTTCTTGAAATACAGTGTAAGCAACGCGGGTGATGCTTAAGTCGAGTGATAAGTTACGCTTACCCAGCTGAACTGAACTGCAGTAATGTAGCTACGTAAAAACGAGTTGATAAAAGACGAGCAGATCTGTCATACTTTTCTTTCTACTTATATCCAATTTTATTAATTACGTAATTACTTTTGAACGTCAAAGTTAATAATAATATAGCTACGGATTTGTAATTATTTAAGAACCGTAGTGATCAAATATTAAGCACCCCCCTCACAGCTCAGTGAAACCAAAGTTAACTTTGACGTTACCTCGTTTTCAATCAGTCCTCTAATGAGATTCCGCCATCTTAAATACGCAGTCATCTAAACACGGAAAGTACTACTTTTCACCCCAATTTCACTACTTTTATTTTCCTACTTCCTTATGTCAAACTTGATTACTATACTCGTATCAGCCGAAACAGTTGTATAAACGCTTCTTCTCTTTCTCACTCTGAATTAAAAGAAAACTTGCATAGATATTATTTCTGCAATCTCATAGTTTAGCTTCACGCGTGCCATCAATACCCATAAATAGTAGGTAATACATTATTGGTCTGGCACCGACTTCAAAAGGTGACTAATAATGAAATCGGTACATAAATAGATTATCTCTGGCTTTTTCTGTTTATTTTTGATGACAGTTCGATTTTTTAAGTATTATTTTTGTTGTTTAAATTCGTAAGTCGTAAATGTCATAACAATTAATTATAGCCACACTGTTTAGTAAAATCATCAAATAGTTTAATATATACGCGATATGATTATGATGGTAAAATCTCAGTCGATATCAGTCTTACGATAACATCAACTAGGTAGCGTAGCAACCGTCCAACAGATTATTTTATTTAAGTTAGTGTCAATCGTGGAAACCGTGGAAAATATGAAAAATCACCAAAGTTAACTTTGATCATGATCAGTCTTCGTTTTCAATCAGCCCGGTTCTAATGAGAGTCCGCCATCTTAGATACCCAGTCACCTAAACACGGGAAGTAATTCCCGGTCGCTCCTGAGGCTCCGAGGCGAATGAAAACTACTTACGTATCCAAATATTCAATACCCATTCCGGTGCAAATGCGGATCTCCTTGGACACTGTTGAGACACAAAGCCGCTGGAAGGGCGATGTACGCTTTAGGGGAGAAATAGTAGGGGATCTTACGTAGCGAAGAAAATCGACTACTATTTTTGACATTAGACCATTGATAGATCCTACCGGCTGCGCCATATAGGATCTTGAAATGAAATACTCTCTTGAAGTCTTCGAGCTTTATTATTGGTTTAAGTCAGGAAATTAATACAACATTCTCTTAAAGACACGAGCAGTCGATGTTCTCCGTTTCGCAGGTCATAGAAAAAAGGTGTCAAAAAAGTGACATTTGGCTGGCTCCCTTTTCGGGTGCGTTCCGAATTCCGATACTACAATAGGAGACATATGTTCATAATTATAATGACATATCTTTTGTTATTAACTGAATATAAGTTGTATGTAAGTTGACATAATTAATATTGTAGAATATATAGTTCACATAAATAATGTAATTAAATTTGTAACAATTAGCACGTAAGGTTTAACTGTTAGTGCTAGATTGTAATAAATAAATAAATAAAATATTCTACAGCAGTCTTCATGGATAATTATTTTAGGAAAAATCTTAACAGCACAATGCAGCAGCGCCATTTGTTGATAGCATTTTTTTTGTTCGCTCGTCACGCCGAAATGGCTGGCCGAATTTTAACCAATTTTAGTAAAGGGATAATTGGACACCCGAAGATGGTTACAGGATACTTTTTACCCGACTATGATAAATGAAAAAATATGCCGAAGAAGTTGGGCACCTTATATTGTTGTTACGCCTAGAGACTTCATACATCTCTAGGATATATTAAGTTTCTAGGTCCATTCACTGCTGCCTCTGGGTACTTAGGTAACGCTGGGATGCTTCGATATTTACCCATGACGGAGGGTTGCTTAAATCAAAAGATGTTGTTGTTTGATTGCGCCAAAACAATCTTTCCTATACGGGTTTTCTCCTTTCATACGCTTGAATAGTATAGCCATAAACGCGTGTAGCGTGTAAAAATTATACGGCCACGGGTATATTTCACCTCACCAGTCGTATAGTCCAATTAAATGTTTGCTTTTTTAGGGTTCCGTACCCAAAGGGTAAAAACGGGACCCTATTACTGAGACTTCGCTGTCCGTCCGTCCGTCCGTCCGTCCGTCTGTCACCAGGCTGTATCTCAAGAACGGTGATAGCTAGACACTTGAAATTTTCACAGATGATGTATTTCTATTGCCGCTATAACAACAAATACTAAAAATGAAATAAAATAAATATTTAAGGGGGGCTCCCATACAACAAACTTGTTATACCTATAATAATATATACATATATATATAGGTACGGAACCCTTCATGCGCGAGTCGGACTCGCACTTGCCCAATTTTCTAAGTTCTTTTTTTAAATAGGATGTTATAGCAGTTATCGCTGCCTAACTGCCTATATCCATAGGCAACGATAACTGCTTAGCATCCGCTTACGATGCCAAAAGCATCACATGCGCGGGTTTTCTGTCTTGTGACAAAGGTTCTCAAACCACCATAGTATGCTTGACATTCACTGCCCACTGCCGAGGGCCGACACATGGCCAAAAAATATAGGATTTAATGCCCCAAGAATGTTAAGGTTTGCATAAAATAGAAGTTTAGTGAGGTCGTAAAGACCCTCGGCCCTTCCAGCGAGTGCGCGTCCGCGGGGCCTAACGAGCGGCCGCGCGCCTAATGTCTTCATTTGTATTCAGATTTACCTACGCAGATACATGGCTATGTACGCTGGGGTAAATGCGGAGATAAGATCGTGCGCGATTCCCTGCGTTTGACTGTTTTAGTAAGGACAATACTTAAATGAGATGGTTTTAGAGGTATTTTTTTAATGTGACAAAGTAGGCATTTATTTAGTACGAACCGGAGATACATACGGTGATTACGCGATATTATACAACACATGACAATTTTTAGTTACGAGACCGTTGGGTGGAAAGTAGTTCATAGACATTTTCAAAATTATAATAATGGAGAATTTAAAGTTTTTGGAAGATAAATAAAGATGTACAATGAAATATCCCATGGTACATTAGACATGGCTGCAAAAATATCTACCATTCAATATGGTAAAACTTACCTACTAAAAATGTCATTTTAATTTGGTCAGGCATTTTTAAAAATCGCAGTTAACCACGTGTAACATTCCTAACATTTAGGCATTTTACCTAAAGAACATCCACAAACAACGTGCCAAAATCAACCAATAGCGAAAACAAAGGAAATCAACCCAGAACTACGGCCGCAGCCGAAATGTCGGCCCGGGAATAGCAATCAGCGTCTTCGGAGCAAGAGAATTAAAAAAGGATTCAAAAATTCAAATATGGCGATCCTCGCAGCAGCTGACTCCCCCTATGTCCGGCGCCATTTTTTGCCCTTTTTAGTCAGAGCCCTAGTTGCGAAATTATTTTTCTCGCAGCTTTTCCCCGCGATTTCGCTTGTATGGAGTATTATGCTGGCGGCTAAAATTGATTTTGTCTTAGGTATGGCTACTCTCAGAATCTTCGTTTTGTTTTAGGCAAGACATGACTTGATTACACGGTTATCTATGTACTAGCTGTTGCCCGCGACTTCGTCCGCGTGGAACCATTATCTTGAAAATTTTACATCTTTATTATTTTCAGATCTAAGTAATGTTGAAATAGCTAAACGTGCTTTTTTTGCAATTGTATACGAAATAGTAACGAACCCTTCGTACGCGAGTCCGACTCGCTCTTGGCCTTTTGATGAGTCAGTCAGTCAGGACACTTGCATTTATATATATAGATTAGCGGATTTCCCCATACAAACTTTGCACCCCTTTTTAACCCCCTTAGAGGTGAAATTTTCCAAAACGCTGAAATTACTTTTTTGTATTTGATTACGTAAGCTTTCTACAAAGTTTCAAGTCTCTAGTTCAAAAAAAAAAGTTTATCCTATATAAACCTTGCACCCCTTTTTAACTCCCTTAGAGGTGAAATTTTCCAAAACGCTGAAAGTACTTTTTGTGTTTTTGAATAAGTAATCTTTCTACAAAGTTTCAAGTTTCTAGCACAAAAAAAAAAAAGTTTCCCCCATACAAACTTTGCACCCCTATTTAACCCCCTAAGAGATTGATTTTTTCAAAATCGCTTCTTATCTCTTGTACACTTTATACATGCAACCTAGTGTGCAAATTTCAACTCTCTAGCATTTGTAGTTTCGGCTCTGCGTTGATGAGTCAGTCAGTCAGGACACTTACATTTATATATATAGAGTAGCGGATTTCCCCATACAAATATTGCACCCCTTTTTAACCCCCTTAGAGGTGAAATTTTCCAAAACGCTGAAATCACTTTTTTTGTATTTGATTACGTAAGCTTTCTACAAAGTTTCAAGTCTCTAGTTCAAAAAAAAAAGTTTATCCCATATAAACCTTGCACCCCTTTTTAACCCCCTTAGAGGTGAAATTTTCCAAAACGCTGAAATTATTTTTTTTGTATTTGATTACGTAAGCTTTCTACAAAGTTTCAAGTCTCTAGCACTAAAAAAAAAGTTTCCCCCATACAAACTTTACACCCCTATTTAACCCCCTTAGAGATTGTTTTTTTCAAAATCGCTTCTTATCTCTTGTAAACTTTATAAATGCAACCTAGTGTGCAAATTTCAACTCTCTAGCATTTGTAGTTTCGGCTCTGCGTTGATGAGTCAGTCAGTCAGGACACATGCATTTATATATATAGATAGATATATTAGCGGATTTCCCCATACAAACTTTGCACCCCTTTTTAACCCCCTTAGAGGTGAAATTTTCCAAAACGCTGAAATTACTTTTTTTGTATTTGATTACGTAAGCTTTCTACAAAGTTTCAAGTCTCTAGTTCAAAAAAAAAAGTTTCTCCCATATAAACCTTGCACCCCTTTTTAACCCCCTTAGAGGTGAAATTTACCAAAACGCTGAAAGTACTTTTTGTGTTTTTGAATAAGTAATCTTTCAACAAAGTTTCAAGTTTCTAGCACTAAAAAAAAAGTTTCCCCCATACAAACTTTGCACCCCTATTTAACCCCCTTAGAGATTGATTTTTTCAAAATCGCTTCTTATCTCTTGTACACTTTATACATGCAACCTAGTGTGCAAATTTCAACTCTCTAGCATTTGTAGTTTCGGCTCTGCGTTGATGAGTCAGTCAGTCAGGACACTTGCATTTATATATATAGATGGATAGATTAGCGGATTTCCCCATACAAACTTTGCACCCCTTTTTAACCCCCTTAGAGGTGAAATTTTCCAAAACGCTGAAATTACTTTTTTGTATTTGATTACGTAAGCTTTCTACAAAGTTTCAAGTCTCTAGTTAAAAAAAAAAGTTTATCCCATATAAACCTTGCACCCCTTTTTAACCCCCTTAGAGGTGAAATTTTCCAAAACGCTGAAAGTACTTTTTGTGTTTTTGAATAAGTAATCTTTCAACAAAGTTTCAAGTTTCTAGCACTAAAAAAAAAGTTTCCCCCATACAAACTTTGCACCCCTATTTAACCCCCTTAGAGATTGATTTTTTCAAAATCGCTTCTTATCTCTTGTACACTTTATACATGCAACCTAGTGTGCAAATTTCAACTCTCTAGCATTTGTAGTTTCGGCTCTGCGTTGATGAGTCAGTCAGTCAGGACACTTGCATTTATATATATAGATGGATAGATTAGCGGATTTCCCCATACAAACTTTGCACCCCTTTTTAACCCCCTTAGAGGTGAAATTTTCCAAAACGCTGAAATTACTTTTTTGTATTTGATTACGTAAGCTTTCTACAAAGTTTCAAGTCTCTAGTTAAAAAAAAAAGTTTATCCCATATAAAACTTGCACCCCTTTTTAACCCCCTTAGAGGTGAAATTTTCCAAAACGCTGAAAGTACTTTTTGTGTTTTTGAATAAGTAATCTTTCAACAAAGTTTCAAGTTTCTAGCACTAAAAAAAAAGTTTCCCCCATACAAACTTTGCACCCCTATTTAACCCCCTTAGAGATTGATTTTTTCAAAATCGCTTCTTATCTCTTGTACACTTTATACATGCAACCTAGTGTGCAAATTTCAACTCTCTAGCATTTGTAGTTTCGGCTCTGCGTTGATGAGTCAGTCAGTCAGGACACTTGCATTTATATATATAGATGGATAGATTAGCGGATTTCCCCATACAAACTTTGCACCCCTTTTTAACCCCCTTAGAGGTGAAATTTTCCAAAACGCTGAAATTACTTTTTTGTATTTGATTACGTAAGCTTTCTACAAAGTTTCAAGTCTCTAGTTAAAAAAAAAAGTTTATCCCATATAAACCTTGCACCCCTTTTTAACCCCCTTAGAGGTGAAATTTTCCAAAACGCTGAAAGTACTTTTTGTGTTTTTGAATAAGTAATCTTTCTACAAAGTTTCAAGTTTCTAGCTCTAAAAAAAAAGTTTCCCCCATACAAACTTTGCACCCCTATTTAACCCCCTTAGAGATTGAATTTTTCAAAATTGCTTCTTATCTCTTGTAAACTTTATAAATGCAACCTAGTGTGCAAATTTCAACTCTCTAGCATTTGTAGTTTCGGCTCTGCGTTGATGAGTCAGTCAGTCAGGACACTTGCATTTATATATATAGATGTCACTTTTTTTTTATTTTTTTTTATTATTTTATGTTCTTATCTTACACGCTTAGAAATAAATAATATAACCTAATGTGAAGAATGGATAAGTATAATAAAATAGGTGCAAAAAAGTGTAGGTTTACGAGACGTGTTTTTCTAACACAATGTTTAGTTCACAACGGTTTATTATAGTTATAATTATAACTTCTAGTTGTAGCTATATACTTTGCTCTATATATTTTATGTAACAATAAAGGAAAAGAAGACGTATGTAGACTGAATTTACGGACTGATTTAAAAGCGGGCAATGTCAACTGACCAAAAACATCGCAAAAACGTCGACAAAACAACGCGATCAATTAAAATTTATGAATTCTGTACGCGTGTTGTCATAGTCTGCCGACAACCTCAGGCAGCCTCCACAGCCTACCCCCTAGACAACCAGCGGGCAGACCCAGACAGACCTACTTACATACATATTACCCGCAACTTTGACCCATTTTCAGCGGCAACTTTTATTGTCTACAACTTTTGCGCAGCAATTTTTAACTCGTTAGGTTATGATAAAGGATTACCTATGGGTATCCGAATAGGCCATAGGCTACAAATTTTGAGGGCATTCATTCATAAAAGGGTTTGTTTAACAATAAATGGAAAACCATACAAAACACCACTTTTTATTCATAACTAATGTATCATATATCCTATAGGTTATGGATAATGGTTTATAACGTTTGAATTTTAGAGCTCTATTTGTTTGAAATACCTAGTCTCTCTTTTGGTCTGCTTTAATGAGTTATTAAAACAATATTAGGCGGCTATAATAAGTTCTTGTGTCGTTTTTAGGGTTCCGTAGCCAAATGGAAAAAAACGGAACCCTTATAGATTCGTCATGTCTGTCTGTCTGTCCGTCTGTCCGTCTGTCCGTCCGTATGTCACAGCCATTTTTTTCCGAAACTATAAGAGCTATACTCTTGAAACTTGGTAGGTAGATGTATTCTGTGAACCGCATTAAGATTTTGATTCAAAAATAAAAAAATAATAATAAATATTGGGGGCTCCCCGTACTTAGAACTGAAACTCAAAAAAATTTTTTTCATCAAACACATACGTGTGGGGTATCTATGGATAGGTCTTCAAAAATGATATCGAGGTTTCTAGAACATTTTTTTTCTAAACCGAATAGTTTGCGTGACAGACGCTTCCAAAGTGGAAAAAAGTTGGTCCCCCCCCCTCTAACTTCTAAAATAAGAAAATGAAAAATCTAAAAAAAACATATGATGTACATTACTATAAAAACTACCAACGAAAATTGTTTTGAACGAGATCTAGCAGGTAGTTTTTTTGTTAATACCAAATACCTAACTTTGCACCTAATTTATATGGGGCGCTATACATACCAGGTGCAAACTTAACTTAAACACTTAGGGATGGAAAGTGTTTGTACGGAACCCTCGGTGCGCGAGTCCGACTCGCACTTGGCCGGTTTTTTAGGTAAGCTGTTAGGGATAGTTAGAATGTGTTATCCTCAATATGATAATGAAATATTTACCAGTCAGTAATGTGTACTCGTTCGTGTAAAAAAACAAAGTTTACTACGTCAATGAAAGTTATTCAAGGAAGCATGCTTACTGCAAGCATTCGCATGTAGGTAATGTAACATATTTATTTTTGTCATGATTTCCATATAATTTTTTCTTGCTCGCAGTTCACGCTCCTTAAAAGACAAATGTAAGTAGGTTTCAAGCACATAGAAAATAAGTAATTTATAAATAAAAATACATGTTTTCCCCCATTATGTTTGCATCTATAAATAATGTTTAGTAAAAACTCATTTTAATAAATAGGTAAGAAAAATGTTGAAGGTGGTTTTGTATTTCAATGTTTTTCAGTTTAGGTACCTACACTATTTAACAGTTAGGTAATGATGATATTATAAAAGTTTCAAGTGGTTAATGAATGATGTTAAATCTATTATCGTCATTTCGTAAAGAATTACAAACAATTTTCAGAATCTAACGGGAAAAACAAACTTCTATCCATTAGATACTTCGCCTGGAAAATATGAAACAAATAAAAACACGAGGCCCGCAAAGGCAAAGCCTGATGTAAAAGCAATAAAACCAAGCAGAATACAAGAAAAACTGCGAGCAACACAGGCCGCTCCTATAAGAGGAAAAAAATACCTTCTCTGAAAGAATCGAGAACATAAAGCTAACTCAATAATCATAATGAGGCAAACGTCCAATTTACGTTTACGATTCGGCAAACATTTCGCATTAAGAAGACAGCGGAAGCACATAAAACAGCGTCTGGTGCGGCGAGCGGGCGCGGGCTCTCTCATCAGCGCCCTCGCGGCATAAACAAGCGGGAAAAACTCCCTGAATAATAATTAGGGTTCAAGATTAGGCGGCTGACGACGGCCGATTCGACCTCTCGCTATTAATTACGGTGCCCAAGGCAGCTACACGCTCGGATATATAGGCTCGAATTTCCGGGCATATACCTAACGTATACGTGGGCAGCGCGTCTCGCGCCCCCGGCCTCCCTCGGGCGCCTCCCCCGTCTAATTGACGCCGCACCGGACGGACGACGCCCGCGGGGACGCGCGCCGCCATCCGGGCTCCGTGCTCCGAGTACGATTTACTACATCGGCCGATAATCTTTTCTTGATGACACACCTACGTAACGACCGCCGGATTACGCGCCAACTTATTGTTTACGCGGCCCCCGCCAAATCTATCCGACGATTTCCCAACTTCTGCATCTGAATTTTGTCAAGTTATCTCGCGGTTATGAGCGGAGGAATAAAACTGCGCGCCGTGTTTATGCTCGGCTCTTTGGCGTGCCGCAAGAATAGATGTGTTCAAATGAACGCGTTCCTTTGTTGAATTTCGAACAGATACGTTTCAAAAAGGCGTCTCTTATGTTCTCGGCGCATTGTCTCATGGTAAGCGACGTGCAAAAGCAGGATTCACTATCCTCCTATTATTCGTCGTTAATTCCTGTACCGCCATTGTCGGTGCCGGTACAAACGGCTGCAGGGAGCCGAGGCCCCGCGGCGCGCTGAGCCGGTGCGAGTGTTCATTATAGCGCAGCGACTCGCTGCATGAGTCTTATTAAGTTTCAGCGAGCAAGGTGTCAACACAGCGCTGTCTACGAGTTTCCGTTCCCTTTGGGGGTACTAATTAAAAACGTTCTACGCGAGCCGGAAGACCGGCTCGCGGGGCCGGCGGGGGCGGTGGGAGCGGCCGCGGGGGTCCGCGTAACGTTCGCACTAATTAATAAGGGTCCGCCGATATTGATTTACGAGTCGCCTACCCTACCGCGTGCCGCGTGTGCCGAACCCCGAGGAATAATCGACGCGAACCCAAACGCGAATTAGATCCCGTCGATTCCCGAACGGGTTCGCCGGAACCGCTCCGTGCGAACAAAGAAAATTTAATTAAAACCCGACATTCGATTATGCAACAGACGCTTTCTTTGTTTCGCGATCCGTGAACGGTACAAAAACTTACCGTTCTCACTTCGAGCGAGTCCTAATTCACACCTAACAAGCGGGGAAATAAATGTTTAAATTGAAAATGTGATTTCCCCTTTATTCGTTAGAGATTCTGGGGCGTAATGAGCGGCGCACCCTAAAAAACATTACCGAAAATTCCCAATTTCCATTTCCATGCTGGCGTTACTCGCGACGAGAAATTTGCATCGGAAAGAAATGCAAAAAGAGCAAGATATCCGCGGACGCCACCCCACCCCCGCGGCCGCGTGTGTGGGTGCGCCCGCTCTAATGACTACCTCGATAGTGTTCTGTCCACACTGCCGATGGATTAATTTACGTCATATCGTAAAGAACGGGAATAATTTTCGAGAATTGGAAAATGGAGGAGCGAAATGATTCGGATTTACAGTCGCATAAGTCGAATAACCTATTTCATTCGTACCTGCACACTGCACATCAGTCGAGTGTCTTTATTGCACACATACCTACCTTCGTAATAATGTAGACTTTTCATGATCATTCAAGGTACAAGATGCTTTCACATAAATAGCTTCAATATGGGCAATTTAAATATACATTTCAAGACAGTTCATCGGAATTTATTGTACCTAGTCTGTTTATAAGTATCCTTAAAGTTTCCATACAAGACTGTACACCGTTTTTTCAGCAAAACATAACCACCTTAAATGGTTGTAAATAAATTACGATACCCCATTAAATACTTCCTGCAAATATCGATGGCTACGCCATTAAAATAGCTCCGCTCCATAAGTGACATCCTAGTGAGTGAGTTTTACAGGGCAGTTATGACACCAACTGGCCCTCCTTGGCCGCTACAGCAAGTTGTTTACGTATAAAGTTAATTTTTATTGCTTGTTGTTGTTGTCATGTCATAATTGTTCGCAAGAACTAGGATTCTATACCTATCCTCATCTAGACCGCAATTCCTTTTAAAAACTATTCAGGTTGTGGAATAGGCTCGATTATAATTATCATTATTTTAATATAGCCACCGCCGACTATAATTGGCTCCCACGCTCTTTGTTTTATCGGCCCAGTATTTGCGTCCATCTTACTAATTTGCGCGGCTCGTAACCCGTCAGTGGGCGTATCAGCCACCGAGGCTTCTAATGTCGCACTATTAAGGCATCATTTGGGCTTTAAGTATTTGAATTTAGATAATTTTCAGCAATAGAACCCTCATGGATTTGAAGCGAACTACGAACGTAATAGGTAATTGTTATCTACTATGCATATACCTAGTTATAATTTAATTTATATTAGCGTTACGGTTATGAAATTGACAGGCACACATAATCTAGACCAATGAAATCAATAATATAACTTGTGTCCCCATCATGTTTTTAGGCGTGATACAGGATTTTCCAAAAATGATTTCTTAAGACTGAAGTATTTGCGATCGTAGCAGTGGGACGAAATGTAGACAATCAATAGATAGATACACGAAAAACAATTTAATTATATTTTTAGACTATCTCAACCACAAATTTAAAATATTATAGAACAGAAGTTCATTCAAAACAGCAGCGGCAGCTGCCCTCTAGCGCAACTATACTTCGCGAATTTTTTCGCGCGCCATAGTATCACCCGTCACTCTCTTACAGTACTGTACAGAAAGAGATAGGTAGTATATCTCTGGTGAGAAAGACTCGCGGGTCACAGATGTGAACAGCCAAGTCCCCGAGCGTTGCTGTACCCTTACCATGAGTTTACAGTGACCGTACTTGCTAGCGACTGCGTAATCGATTTGTATGGGGAATTGCCCTGACTCATTTACGCCTAGAGATGTGTCTTTCGCGCGAATTCTCGACAACCTTCTGCGTTTTGTAATGAAAATGTTTGGCGACGGGGTCGGCGCAGTGGTTAAGCAACTGCCTACTGAGCTGACGGTCCCGGGTTCGAATCCCGGCAAGAGCAAATATTTGTGTGATGAACACGAATATTTGTGCCTGGGTCATGGATGTTCTTTATATTTAAGTAGGGTAAGTCCGGGGTAGTTGGCCATAGTTTTTCTTAAATGCTGTTAAAAAAAATCTTATACATTATTATAGAAATCAATATTTGTGATTAAACTTTAAACAATCAACTTTAAAATTATAGAAACAAAAATAACAATTTCTAATAGGATAGCCTAAAAAATATGTATTTTTAAAAATTCACGATTGGCCATCTCTCCCAGGGTGTCCGGTTGTGATGACCTGACCATGGCATAACGGGTAAGATGGCCATATCCTTAATTCTAATTCTTACAGAGTTGTACTGAAACTTTTTACTGAAGCCAGCCCTCTTCTCTGCACCACGATCAGAGCACATGTCTTAAAATTCAGTGCAATTTTCTTGTACCTACCCAAAATTGGCATACCATTAATTGAAGCCAGTTCTTGAAAAGAAAGGTTTCATAATATTTTTTTCCACATCCGCGGCAAATATCTCTTTCATTTAACTTCTTTTCCTTGTTCTAATTTGCCATCAATGTTAAGGGACGTCGTTACTGCTATCAGATAGTCATCGGATAGCTTTTCTTCGGATGGCCATATGGCCATCATATACCGCCTAATACTGGCCATCTCTCCTTTTCCTCCGGGAGAGATGACCACAACAAAAAAATAAATAAGTCACTACTAATACGGTGAATAGAGACTAAAGTACTATGTGTGACCTTACAAACGGTCCGGTAGTTTTGAATTTTTGATATGTTATCTAGGATGGTTGGTCAGTGCTTAAAATGCAAAATGCACAATTCCCCCCCCTCCGCGCCCGCCGCCATTTTGAAAAAACCGGCACTCTCTTCATATTTTTGCTCATATCTTCCTTTAGGAGCATTTTAGTTAGAAGAAAGCTTTGACATTGTTATAGAGAGTTAAATCTACTACATTCTCCATTTTATATTTTTTTTTCTAGGACAGATAGTTACGGAGATATCCACATTTAAAAAAACGAAAAAAATCGCAATTTGCTACTGAAAAACAAACTTCTGGATTATATCTTCGTTTAGGAGCATTTTAGCTACAACAAAGCTTGTGCAATGTTGTAGAGAATTATATTTACTATAATTTACACTTCAAATTTTGTTTCAAGGACGGTTAGTTACGGAGATATGCACATTTAAAAAACAGGAAAAGTCGAATTTTCCGAAATATTTCTCAAAATTCTTGGTTTAGAACGCTGTCATTCAGTTATGGACTAGTCTATGACAAATTAAAACATGTAGGAAATATAATTGCTTATAAAACTCATGTCCATTTTTACATACATTTTCGGAAAACGTGACTTTATTTTTTACATATATCTCCGTAATTATCTGTCCTAGAAACAAAATTTGAAATGTAAATTATAGTAAATTTAATTCTCTACAAAATTTCCCAAGCACTGTTCTAGCTAAAATGCTCCTAAACGAAGATATAACCCAGAAGTTTGTTTTTGAGTTGGAAATTGCAATTTCTTAAGTTTTATTAAATGTGCATATCTCCGTAACTATCTGTCCTAGAAACAAAATATAAAATGGAAAATGTAGTAAATTTAACTCTCTATAATATTGTCGAAGCTTTCTTTTAGCTAAAATGCTCCTAAAGGAAGATATGAGCAAAAATATGAAGAGTCCCGGTTTTTTCAATATGGCGGCGGGCGCGGAGGGGGGGGAATTGTGCATTTTGTATTTTAAGCACTGACTAACCATCCTAGACAACATATCAAAAATTCAAAACTACCGGACCGTTTGTAAGGTCAAAATCCTTTATTCACTGAATTATACACGATGCGAGTAATTTTGAGGTTAGGACAAGCTGTGACTCGTATACTTTTCAACCAAACCAATTATAACCATTATTTTACGAAACTAATATCATAGCCACCTAAAACAATAACCTTCTGAAAAATATTTCCACTTCACAAAACAAATAACAACGATTTTACTTACTTTTTGTTTTTTTTTTTCGCCAAAAAGTTTGCACACCCCTGCTTCTATGCGCGTCGCCAAGTGAATTAAAAAAAAATCAACTGCCATCTAGCCAACGGTTTAGGAATTATTTCGACAGGCCATCTCTCCCTTATGGCCATCTACCCCGGAATTACCCTATTTATTTATCTATATAAGTATGTATATAAGCTTTTTGGGACTAGGTTGATTTGTTGCGGTTGTCTGATATTTATTTATTTATTTTTATTTATAAATGTTACTCGTTCCGTAAAAAATAATAAACGGTCTCGAGAACGATATAACTCAATTTACCTAGTACGCTTTCAGAGCCCACCTCGTATTAGCGATGCCTCGTGTAGATATAGATAATTATAATTGTATACTGAATCATGTTATAAAATTATATAGGTTACTATTTAATGAACTGCATCGTAACAAATCCGAACTTAATGCTTTAGGGCGTCATCGTTAGTCAAACTACAGATAGCACGTAAGGTGAATCTAAAATGATATAAAACAGTTAGTCGAAAATACTTACCGATGCGATAGTCGATCATATAAATTGAAGGATATAATTGGAAAAGCTTATACAAATTCATCATAATCTCAGTAATCGTAGAACTATGATATGACCATCAACACTTATTTTGTTTATCCTGATCAAGGGCTGCCCGGCTTGTATACTCGCTGTATCATAATGAAATTTGGACTTTTTGCTACAACGCATCATCAACTTATCATCATTATCATATCGACCCGAACACATCCACTGCTGGACAAGTCTTTCTAATCTCTCAACAGAAGGTAGTTTCGAATTAATCTTATTATAACTTTTAGGTGTAAATTACCACCATTTTCCCTTTTAAGGCTACCTGTCCACTGAAGCGGGGCGGGGTTAAACCAATAAGGTTGCGTCTTTGTGAAGCCCAAAATAAGTGCATTTAAATCTGAGGAATGTAATTGGTCTATTTTTACACGACTCTGCTCTAATCCGCTCCAGTGAACAGCCAGCCTGAGGCTGCTGCTGAGATACGGGAGTTCAAAACGTAGAAAAAATACATCTTTCAGCCATTTAAAATGTTCGCGAGCTCTACTGTACCGTCCCTAGAGCCGGTAGCCTATTCTGCGGTTACTTATACCAGCTAAATTTAAAGTTTTGAAAGCAAAAGCAAATATACCTTACGTTCACTTATAAGATCACAAGTATTCGTCCGATTTATTTAAATTAAACTCGCGACAGCGCAGCGCAGATATACTCCACTGCACTGCACGCCGCACGGCGAATAAAGCATTTCCAGGGGCCAGATTCGAAGTGAAAATGATAGCCGAGAATGTCGCAGATACGAGTATGACCACTATAACTAGTGGCTTTGTGAGCTGTAATAAAGAATTAATTGTGATAATAAGTTCCGTTAGAAATACTGTCCGATTAAATCACTGTCCTCTATAAAACGTCATGCTCAGTTTTTTAGACCAATAGCATATTTCAAGGATATATAGCCTTATTACTCCTAATTTTGGTATCTTACTCATATTACTATATCTTTATAAATTTCAACTTGTTCGCGCAGTTTCAATTTGGACAATGTAGATGCATGTACGAGGTAATATCTAACACATATTTACGTATGAGACACAGCAAATATACAATACAATTCAACAATACTTTATTGCACACCAACAAGAAAAATATTACATGACAAAATCTTTAATTAAACAACGGTAGTTGGTCTTATCGCTAAAGAGCGATCTCTTCCAGACAACCTATATCACTCTTAATTGCTACACTTCTTTCAGCGTACGCTGCGGGTTAGTTGATACTGTTCAGACAAGTAACACGTACCAGAGTTTAGTGCATTACCGAGCACACACATTCCTAAACACACAGTCAATGTGTACATAAACATAGGTAAAACAACTATAAGTTACCTACCAATGTTAAATTGAATATTGCCCCAGGCTCTTGCCCATAAATTCGCCTTTCGGGCGTTTCGGTGCAGCAGCCGTCAAAGCGAAAATCGTAAAACGGGAACTAGACGATGGTCGTTTGGTCGTCGTCGGTCGCGAGTTGACGCAGTCGCTGAAAGAGCAGTCAAGGACAGCGTGGACTGAAGAAATGCAGTTAGATAACCATCAGTGCAGTTTTCAGTTACGAATCTTACACCTACTGTCTCATCATCATCATCATATCAGCCGATAGACGTCCACTGCTGGACAAAGGCCTCCCCCAAAGTTCTCCACAACGATCGATCTTGCGCCGCCCTCATCAAATTTCTACCCGCGATCTTAACCAGGTCGCCGGTCCACTTTGTTGGAGGCCTTCCAACGCTGCGTTTTCCAGTCTGCGGTAGCCACTCAAGAAACTTTCTGCCCCAACGGCCATCGATTCTACGAGCAATATGCCCAGCCCATTGCCACTTAAAGTATGTCTGCCATTCGTGCACCGAAAACCCCGGGGTATAAGCTGAAACGACGATTTAGCTATATATATTGATAAAATTTATCAATATGTATATTGATAAGGGTTGGCGTCGAAGGGGGAACAAATAAGTTGATTTGTTTGCTGAATGCTGATAGTTTATAGGTACTAAAGTTTTTGGTAGTAAGACCACCTGGGTCAATTTCAACAAGACGCATTTTTTGTATCATTTCGGTGTGATTCTTTATTTTTGATTATTTTTAAGTTTTTTAAATGTGAAGAGATACTTTAGACTATATTATTAAACATATGTAAAAGGGACCCTGAAATCTGAAATAGTTTTCGAGATATTCGAGATCGAATATGAAACATACAACGGAATGATAAATGTACACCAGGATGATAAAATAAGTGCACCGCAATGAAATTTCATACACCAGAATGAAAGAAAAGTAGCATATTATGAAAGTAATTTTACTTTGTATATTCGTAATATATATTATATTGGCATTACATAATAATATAAACATATATGTTAGTATGGTATTAAAAACAAAATAAAAAAAAAATATTATTTTAACAATATTTATGAACACTGAAGCTACTTTTGATGTCATTCCGGTGCTTTCCTCATTTTGGTGGGGTTTAAAGTCATTTTACTACACCGGAAACACTGGAATGAGAATGGTGGAATGAGAAACACGACATATTTTTATTTCTTAAAAATAAAGTAAGCCCTATATTCTAAAACTAATTCAACTCTTGTAATGGCGAGTGTACTTTACCTGATATATATAAATTTCAAACCACGCAGTTAAAAAATAAAGAAACTATAACAAACTCCGGAATGACATTTTTTTTGTCCCCTGTCCACCGCGATGAAATATTCACGTTTGTACAAGCCAACGTATTGCCACTATACACAACCGGCCTCGTCGAGCGCCGCAGCTTGACTAATTCTTTGAAGTGCGCGGGAGACGGGGGGCGTACTTGATCAAATTTGGGAAATAAATCGGTTCGAAACATTGTCGGCGGTAATGAGAAGTTTTCTCAGGACAAACGTATATGCACTTATTCAAGGGTATACAAAGGAGATATATAAGGGGTAATGTGCTTTTTTCGTTACCTATTTATATGGTAATAAAATAATGGTAACAGATTTTCTTTGTCATGCATAGTATTTGACTTACCCGGCATTTTACAAACAAAATCGGCTTGGGGACAACCCACCTTGATGAGAAATTTGGTCTAAATATATTTTTTTAAATTATTATATATATTAATATTTAAATTTTAGCTGTTGCCCGAGGTAGACAATGGCGGGCTGTTTCCGAAAAAAAATGGTACTTTATTATTCAACCTTTCTGCACCTGCGTTTTCAGTCTTGCCATCAAAAAATACTGCTTGGGAAATTGACCCACCTATCATTTTAGCTAAATCGTCGTTTCAGCTTCAGCAAACAAACGAAATGTCCAGATGTCCTAAATAATGTCTGGATGGTCTCGTCTACAGATCGCTGTTCATCCGATTATCATGAAATTGAGGCTCAATAATTGTATAGATTGTTTTGACTATTTACTTTTTCGACTTTTGAAAGTGTACTAAACGCATATTTTTAGTTTTAAGCTATGCAAAGATAGACTCTTTATTGCATATGCAAAGAATTCTTATTGACTAAGACTCAAATTCAAATATTTATTGCATATCACATTTTACATTAAAGATGGAACAGTAGGTATAGGAACATGTGACACCCTGCAAGGGCACAGCAATTAGAGAGGGCTACTATTTAAACATTTCAAAATATTACAATTACTTTAGGTGCTGCACTCTTTATTGCATTGTATTTTCTGACAGTCTCGTTTATTAAAAGAAGCATAAATGTTATTGCACTTATCCATGTTCATAAGAAACTAGTTTCTGGCGTCACTACTCTAGTCAATTCTTTCTTACATAACTTAAACACTTCCGAGTTCTTCCAATGCGTCGAATGGCTAAAAATTCAAATAGTAATCGTAATGTTGGAGCTCTATAACTAGAAATATACTGTTCCGAGAACATACCCGATGCGTGAAATGGGGTATGTTCCTGTAAGCAATGATGTTCATTTTGTTTCCCATTTAAGAAATATTCCCGGGAACAGCACGTTACTATCCATAACCCCCTTGATTGGAGTAGCCATTTCCGCCAGTCGTAAGGTCGCGAGCATTTTTATTAGGTCTCTAGCTTAATAAGCAAAGTGCCTGGACCCGCGGCGAGACTTTACGGTTATGGGATCGGCTGCCGCGGCGAATGACGCAGTAGCATTAAATACACGGTTGACTTTTTGTCTAAGGTCTAATTCGACTAAGCGACATGTATCTAAATTGGGGATAATTTAGATATATCTCGGATTTATCGTGACCATACAACTGACATATATAATTTTTCGGTGTTAGAGCTGCATCAGAACTGCTTTTATGCAGCTGGGTTGCACTTCAAATGCTATCCGTTTTAACCGGACCTTAATGCGTTGCGATTTAAAAAAGGTATCTTTATATTTTTATGGATTCAAACCCCATATCAACGTATTTGAAAAAAAAAACGCATAAAAAGTGTTATAACGAAACGGCTCACAAAATTGAGTATTGGTTGAGAAATGCGACCTGTGATCGAGAAAATAATTGGATAATCGGACATCCGGACAAATGATGGACGCTTTCCTAGCTTTGCTCGCTTGGTCAATAATTGCCCTGTTGTACGTACTACTGCTTTTCACAAATACCGCTTTTCCTCGCACACTCGCCGTACCCAGAGTGTGAATGTCTCCCGAAAGCAATAAGACACCGCATAGTGCATAGCCGTAAAAGGAAAGTTTTATTTATTTAAATACCGCGACGGATAACGGTTGACACCCACCGTCTCCGGAATCTGATTAGTTTTAGACACGTCTGCCAAAAGGTGTGGATGTTTTACTACCAGCGCTGCAATGAGCTGTGTCTCGCACTTTCAAAACGTCTTATTTATATAGGAAATGTATCGATACATACGACGTATCGAACGTGATCGCTGCAGCTCGCGAAATGGCGCAAGTTACGAGCCTTGCATTCACAAGCCTCATTTCCGGGGGTAATAAAGAAATTCCTCGGAATTCACTCGGATAAAAGAGGTCAGGCTGATTGGTTTTTCTGTTTTAGTTAATTTAGTATCGATTGAACTTAAGTATTTTTGAAATTCGTATCTTAATGCCTGTTTTCACCAAGCTATGGTTGGCAACATTCACTATCATAGTAGAGGTATGTACACTGAGAAAAAAAATTGATTACATTAATCAAAATTTTGATTGTTTTAACAAAGTAACTTAATGTATAGGGAGCAGATAAAGTTAACTGTTTGCAGCAATCAAGTTGAAATGATTGAAAAAGGTAATAAAGTAACTTTGTAAATCCAGTCATGACTTAAATATAAAAATCATGTTTGTTGACTACTATAATCAAGAAATCCTTAATAAAACCCATCAACGTCTTTACAGATACAATTAAAGAAAATGTTTGATGAAATCAAGTAAAATGATTAAATCAATCAAGTCTACTTTATGAAATATATATAGTGCACGATTCAATTAATCAAGTCTACTTTATGAAATGTATATAGTGCACGATTAAATAAATCAAGTCTCCTTTATGGAATTTATATAGTGCACGATTAAATCAATCAAGTGTATTTTATGAAATATATATAGTGCACGATTCAATTAATCAAGTCTACTTTATGAAATGTATATAGTGCACGATTAAATAAATCAAGTCTCCTTTATGGAATTTATATAGTGCACGATTAAATCAATCAAGTGTATTTTATGAAATATATGTAGTGCACGATTCAATTAATCAAGTCTTCTTTATGAAATGTATGTAATGTACCAAAAAAGCCACAGTAGGGCTAATCCCGTTTGTAAGGACCATGTAAAAAATGCACTCTGGTCTCGAAGGGATAGAATCAAACACCGAGATTGATAACAATTCAACGTATGTTTAATTCTTTGAACTATATGCACTCCACACATATCGACAAAATAACAATAATAATTTACAGTACTTATGCATTTTATGGTAAACAAACGTTGGCGCGATGTACAATTCACGCTCTACGGTACAGCGCCATCTATCAGACAATTAAGACAACTAACTATTTAATAACAACTTAAACACGCATGATTAGTTGAAATAAGTTGATTATTTAATTCAATCTCGTTTATGTTTGATGCAATTAATTGCTTTTAATTGAATTAATGTTTTAACTTAATTCGTGTGTTTAAGTTCAATGATACCATTAATAAACTGACTTAATAGATTCAAACAATTTCATAATTGACTTAATAATTTTAGTCAAATAGATTGCTTAACTGAAATAAGTTGATTATTTAATTTAATCTCCTGCCTGTTTTATGTAATTAATTGCATTTAATTGAATTTATGATTTTACTTGATTCGTGTGATTAAGTTCAATAATTAACTTGATAACTTTAGTCAAGTACATTGTTTAATTTTATTAAGCGCATGATTAATTGAAATAAGTTGATTATTTAATTCAATCTCGTTTATGTTTGATGCAATTAATTGTTTTTAATTGAATTAATGATTCAAGTTACTTCGTGTGATTAAGTTCAATGATACCATTAATAAACTGACTTAATAGATTCAAACAATTTCATAATTGACTTAATAATTTTAGTCAAATACATTGCTTAATTGAAATAAGTTGATTATTTAATTTAATCTCCTGCCTGTTTGATGTAATTAATTGCATTTAATTGAATTTATGATTTTACTTGATTCGTGTGATTAAGTTCAATAATTAACTTGATAACTTTTGTCAAGTACATTGTTTAATTTTATTAAGCGCATGATTAATTGAAATAAGTTGATTATTTAATTCGATCTCGTTTATGTTTGATTGCAATTAATTGCTTTTAATTGAATTAATGATTCAAGTTAATTCGTGTGATTAAGTTCAATGATACCGTTAATAAACTGACTTACTAGATTCAAATAACTCCATGTTTCGATGAGTAAAGTAAATGATTAAATTAAAAGTCAATTAAGAAGTTGATCAAATGAAACATTGTTACTTAATTAAACCTTTCGATCAATTTAACTTTGTTGTAGTTATAAAGTATGCCTTGTGTATATGATCAATTAAATAATTAATTCAATCATATTTTTTCTAATCAAGCAAAAAGTCGACTTGATTAAATCACTTTTTTCTCAGTGTATATGAACTCAGAAGTAAGTAGCTAAAAAAAATATGAAAATGGTTTTTTTTTTCTCTGGAAGTTCAAAGCCAAGTTGTTTTAACCTTTATGTTTCATTTCATGGCTAAATATTTGCGGATTCATAAACACAAACTATGCATAGTATACCATACCGGGTGATCAATCCAAATGGGCCAGTAGGGAGAAGTCAGAAACTATAAGAGATAGGGAAATCTTAGGAACCATGGCGTCGATTTTGGATTTAATAAAAAAAAATTGATTTAATAATCTCATACCACCCATTTGGATTGGTCCCCCGGTATAATTTTCGTGAGCTTTACTATCAGTATCGGGTCACAAAGCTGTATCGGCCGTTGATACTCCCGACCGGTGCGGTGTCCGATATTTTTCGGCGCTCGCGGCCCGCAGGCCGGATGTCTTTTGTACTAGCGCTGGGATATACTGGGTGGCTACGCTAAACCGAAACCTCGTAACTGACAATATTCTGCAGGTTTGATATCATCTGCTGTCAACCAAAACTCCCTAAGTAACAAATACCTATTCAAAACAAAACAAGGATAAGGGATAAGTTCGCCTTTGTACCTATATGTTATTTATTTGTAGTAGATGTATTTTTTTTACTGTTTTTTGTACAATAAAGTGTTTACTTACTTATGTATTTACAAAACTAGTATCTCGCTGTGAATCTATTTACTAGATACGAGGTTTTGAAGAGCAGTGACAGAAATTTTGGTGAGTTTTGGTTGTCACCAGGCGATATGAGAAAGAGCCCGCCTGATGTTAAGCAGTTACCACCGCCTATGAACGCTTGCAACGCCAAGAGCATCACACGCGCGTTGCCGACCCTTTAGGAAGGGTTAGTTGGTTTATCCTTGTTTCAAACAATCACTTATTCATGTTGACGTACTATTTATTGACTGACAATATTCAACAGAGGCTTTATTTCATTTTCTTAAAATGAGAACAGCGTTTGAAGATTTTCGTCACTAACCAAGTGTTGCACAAAAGGATACCTTAAGATTTTTCATACATAAATGAAAACAAATCAGTATCAGTGTTTCGAATTCTATACCGATTTAAGATCTCACTGCGTCTATTCTAAATATGTCAACGGTGTAGTCGTTCGGTTTTGACTCATAGCAATGTTGTGTGCTGAGCGGTATGCGGATAACCCTCTGCACGATTGATCGAAGCTTGTTCGCACCTCAGCACTACATAGCTAGTTTCACTTCAATACAATATTAATTCACTCCTTATGGTTCCTTTCATTACTCAACCACTGCAGTTGTTTGGTTCTGACGCGGAGCAATGCTGTGTGCTGAGCGGTATGCGGGTGACCCACTGCACGATTGAATGACACGACGCCTGTTCGCAACTCCGAAACTACATAGCTAGTTTCACTGCGGCTTGAGCTTTATTCTTTTTTCCTATGCAGAGTTACAGTACCACAGTCGCAAAGTTACGGCACGGCAATATTGGGTATCGGGGGTGTAGCATGGAGTTGGAAATTCGCTGGACTATTTAAAATCCAGCCTGGTAATCCAAAAAGTTCGTTCAATTCAATACAACGCCTTCATTGATTATCTCACTTGAAATAGTGACAATGTGTTTTGATACTAAATTTACAATTATTACTACTTTACATCTCGGTTCACAATATTATGCTGCCCCAATTTGAAAAGACAAAATTAGGATCTCTATTGAAATTAAACTAGGATATTTTCGTTTGGCTTAATACGGCAGTATTTATTTATAAATGTGTTATATTGTTTAAGTATTCTTGTTACTCTTTGGCTTTCTTTTCTTGCCTAAATGTTTATAATTAGAAATCATTTACTTCGTTAAAGTTATATTTACAAAACCAAATGTTTTAGTTCACGTCTTTAACGCTTAGGGCAACACAATTTAGTGCAATAACGATCCGACGCTGTAGCATTGATAGCAGAATCTGCGCCAACGTCTCGCCTATAGCAGTGAGGTAGCAGCACAATCGGGCGCCGCAAGACGAGCGACCGCAGCGGGCAGCTTTGTGCGCGCTTGCTGCTAAATTACGGCGCGGGCGACGTGACGAGCGTAGCGATGAGCGGACACAGACCTGATCATGTTTGCGAGCGGTGATCTTTAACACTGAGCCGTCGCTGATTAACTATCCTACCGGCTGCGCCATTTATTCGCCTATACTTAAGCAGTGAGGTGGCATCGCAATCGGGCGCCGCAAGACGAGCGACCGCAGCGGGCAGCTTTGTGCGCGCTCGCTGCTAAATTACGGCGTGGGTGACGTGACGAGCGTAGCGATGAGCGGACACAGACCTGATCATGTTTGCGAGCGGTGATCTTGAACACTGAGGCGTTGCTGATTAACTACCCTTATGAACTATCCTACCGGCTTCGCCATATATTCGCTATACTAAAGCAGTGAGGTAGCAGTACAATCGTGCGCCGCAAGACGAGCGACAGCAGCGGGCAGTTTTGTGCGCGTTCACTGCTAAACTACGACGCAGGTAACGTGACGAGCGTAGAGATGAGCTGATATGTCGTGACACAGACCTGATCATGTTTGCGAACGGTAATATTTAACACTGAGGCTACACTGATTACTCTAATGAACTATCCTACTGGCTGCGCCATATACTTGCCTATTGGGGTAGTAGCAGAATCGGACGCCGCAAGACGAGGGACCGTCTGGGATTTTTAACGAAACCATATTACGTGGTTTACATAAAGATGATATTACCAATTACCACCTTAGTACCGGAGAGGTTTCAGTATATACCTAAACGAGATCATGTGGAACTAGATACTGTTTACAAAACGAAGCTCATTCTATTGAATTTTGGGTTGCATTTGAACAATGGTAGACAATACCAAATTTGACGATGTGGGGTTATGTTATAACCGTTGATATCCCATTGTTATAGTTTACCGTAGCTAATAAAAGCAATTTCGTAATTAAGTGTACTTTATGATTGAAAACTGCCTCCCGCTCTTCCAGCCACTAAGCGCTCAGTCTCACCCGCCCCAGGCTCGAGCGTCAGGTGCCCGTATTTTGGTCGCTTGGATCCGACTAGCCGTCGCCGTTCAGTTTATGTAACGCGAACACATAGCTTATACCTACTCCGCTATACATACACCCTAGGTACATAGCCTGCTTCGCTTCGTCGAGCTTCAGCTCACCTTACTCGGAACTACGAACATGAATACTGAATAACCGTCGATTGTAAAACAACTAGAACAAATGAACCGATGCGAGTAAAAAATCCAACCCTTCGGGTGACGGGCGGGGGGTTCCGTGGAAGGTAAATTCTTACGAGTGCGAGGGGAGGGGTAGTGCGCGGGTCTATTTCGCAGTAATCTCGTGGCGGGAGCTCGCGTGTCGACGCAGCTAAAATACCGTATCACATCGTGACACAGCGGGCGACGCAACAACAAACATTTTTTTTTAGTTTTAATGACCTACCTAAACTACATACTAGCCTTGCCTTGCCTTGTCAAATGTCGAGTTGTACATGCCTAAGGGGTATGGAGATATGTCTAAGCTCGGATGTGTCAATAGCCTCGATATTTGCGGTTTAAACGAGAATGATGTCTGAGGCAGAAATGGAGACAAAAACGGGTACTATCATTATGCTAGTGTTTCCCGTCTCAGGACGGGGTGATGGTAGCTTTTTTTTTATGTCATTGGGGGCAAACGAGCTGCACGTGATTTGCTTTAATCAGTAGCGAAGAAGATAGGTGTGAACAACTTTATCCATCAATGTTTTATAAGTTGGTAACAGTTCTTATTGCGTAAGATATGCAATCAAATCGTAACTTTTGATAGAGTCTAGACTCTATCAAAAGTTACGATACGTCGGAGTTCCAAATGTTTCAAGAAATAGGTCATTCATTGTTTATGCAGTATTTAACAGCCTTATCACACTTGCGATTTGCGAGCGAGTTTTCTATACAAATAAGCGACGCGGCGAGCTCGCTGCGTGATCGCCTTCATACAAAAGTCGCTCGCAAATCGCAAGTGTGATAAGGCCCTAATGTTTAAAATGACACTCAGAACTGGGAACTACATAATTATATACGCATCCGTCACTTTTGTGAGATCAACAAAAGCGTTGCCATAGCGTAAGCCACATTTGACTCATGTTAAGGCTCCTTATCCGTTCAAAAATGCTGATTGTTTTAGAAATTTTTCTCTATGATCAACATGTTTCTTAACATATTATCAACGTACTACTTTGCAATTTATTGGTGTATATTTGAAACCTACAGTGTGAATTATTCATTGATAATGTTTGTTAAATATTCATGAATAAAATAAAATTCATGAATAAAACGGCTTTTTTAACTTATTTTCGATTGCACGCATTATTTTTGTTACTTTCTAGAACTCAGAAGTATTAGTCACTTCAAAAAGTTTGGCTAAAATTATCAATATTTGACATAATGTGGAAAACATACATTTTAAAAGGAATTAGGGCTTCGCTTTTCTAGCGCTAAAGTAATCTTTCTACTACAAAATATCATTTCATGGTTGGAAACCTGTTTTGCGTTAGTACTAAGTTTTTATTGCCAGTTTGAAAAGAAAATTGTAAAGCCTGACCAGAAATATATAAGGACTGTCATAAGGGCGCTATTTATAAGATTAATGTGGCAACAATTTTGCAACCAATCAACCGCACTATCATGACATTAGTTTAAATAGCTGTAATATCATCTCTTTTCCTGTTTTTCTTTTAGTAAACACGTGTACACTTTATTTATAATATGACGTTCACGACTGTGAATGGTTTTCGGCATTTTTTAATATTTTTAAATTATTAACATTGTTGACAAACATTGAAATTGTTGACAAACCATCATAAAATCATTGCCAGTGTTACTTACACACATTAGTTCCTGTGAAATTCCGCAATATGGCGCCTCCTCATATATTTTTGGTCAGGCTTTACCTAAGTTATCTAAACTCCCCGGCGCTGTGTGGAGTGCTGAGTCGCGCCGGCCGCGACCGGCGACTCAGCTCGTTCCCGAAGAATTACACACCGCCTTAGCGGACAGGGAAATTAGATCGCGACCTTTCTACATGCGCACATTTTACGGCCTACGACGGACTTCGGAATTGCTGCTCATTTTCTGTTCCACAGAAACTTAACTACCCATATAATATGCGTACTGTAGAAATGTATGCGTCTATTTTATGTATGCGATTATTAGAATAGTCATATTATTTGTATGTCAGGTATTTTTGTTTAAATTAGCCTCGTTTAAATTTATTTGATCAACATATACTTTGTAAACACCTGTTTATTTATGTATTAGGTATGTTAAATGTAATTTTTATAATTTTACACAATTCTCCTCGATCATCGCCTATATTAAGAAAAAACCTGAGTTGAAATCTGTATCTCAGCTCCGCTTCACTCTTGTGATTGGTCGATTCCGTATACGTCTCCGCTCCATTCCGTTTCAGTGTGGAGACGCACCCTTAGTGTCATTCTGTCTAGAATACCCAACTTTAGCTTTGGAACTGCCACATTTTGATATTCATGTCTAATGGACTCGCCTAATTCCGCCTAGGCACACTTGACTTCACTATTTCATAGCTATAAAATTATAAGTACCCAAAGCTGAAATCAATTAATATAACGCTATAATTACCGAGTCTAGTCTAGCATGACTGAACGTCGATGCATTGCAATTTTAGTGCCGCTCTGTCTTAAATCCTCAGCTTTAGGCCTGCCACCTTTGACTCACGACAAATGGGCGGGCCTCATGCTGCCTAAGCTAAATAGCTTATATTAAAGTACTTCGACTCTATATCTCTATATGAGTTCCCGAGTAGTCGACATTTTTTCTATTGTTTTGTAATTATATGTATAGGTCGACCTTTGTCTATGCATAATATGACAAAACAATACCTGTCTTACACATTACACAGCTAAAGCATAAATAACTAAATAATTAAGAGCCAATCTTACAAAAAAAAAATTAAAATTTTACGTAAAAACCTGAAATTACTCGGAACCCGGGAACGCATTCGAGCTCATCTCAACATACAAAATTTGGCCTTGCTAAGAAATGCACAGGACCGCTAACTTTGTAAATGTCATAATCATAAGCATAAGTAAGTATTGACACCTACAAGCAGTATCACTGTTTCAAGCTGATACTGAAATATGACGGTAAAATGAAATAATAATGAAATCTTCTATATTAGATTAAGAGGCCTTAATCCTTTTAAAACTCTTTTTTTTGTGATTATTACAAATATATTGATAATTTCAACCAACTTTTTAAAATGAAAGTAACATGCTATTTCATGCTTAGGTACATCGCGTGCAGTCGAAAATAAGTAAAAAAAAAAAAACAGTTACTGCGTGAATTTTGTCAAATTCGAGTAGTTTCTGAAACAAAAAAATAGCAATGAAAAATTCAAACTGTAGGTTTCAAATATATACCGATGGCCCTATTCTAAGTAGTAACATTGATAATATGTTAAGGAACGTGTTTGATCATAGAGAAAAAAATGTCTAAAATAAGCAGCATTTTTGAACGGATAAGGAACCTTAAGCGCCGAGATTTAGTTTCATAACAAGAAAATGCTTATAAAATGTGTAAAAACCGACCTCCAGACGGCATAATACACAGTTGTATAAAATGTTTTCGTGAGACGACTCTACCTGTTGCCTATGGGGGAGATAGCTTATCAAAACCTGCAACTGTGTGCTGTTGTCGGCGATTTTCGCTTTTGGCTCTTATTTTTGCTAAGGACCCTTTAATCGGTACCTTTCTGTGAAGTGGGGAGGTCAAGAGTGATTTCTGCAAGTGTGGAGATAATTCAATCGTAATTCTTATTATCGACGTAATAATAATAAGGTAGATACACTAGCTACTGTGCTGAACTTGAAGCTCTTTATTTTTCCACTGTCTCTTGTAGACATCTGAAGGGGTAGAGAGGTGTACTAATAGCACTAATAGAATCTACTTCTCATTAAAAAATATTATTTTTCATGAAGGGATGATATAAACTAACTCAACTGAAGTCATATTGAAGTCTCGTTTTTTTGCTCTAATTAGAGCTATTTCATTACTCCTATTTCATGTCTTCCTACGATCCTAAGTATTATTTAGCATGACCGAAACCTTGATACTTACATTCCAATTTCAGTGTCGCTATGTCTAAAATTCTATCCTAGTTTTCGAGTATGAATCCCAAGTCTGACGACAAGATAGCATAGCCACAAATTTGTAGCTTAGTATAAGAAACCACAAAAAAAATTACCTTTAGCATTTGTAGTATGCATACACATTCTGATACAAAATTGCAGCTTTTTAGTACTAATGATCACGGAGCTAAGCCGCGGACGGATGGACAGACGGACAGACGGACAGACGGACATGGCGAAACCATAAGGGTTCCTAGTTGACTGCGGAACCCTAAAAATGGATTGTGTGAGAGATAGTATCTAACAAGGAAACGGTGCAGGCAATGATATATCAGGCCTATGTCAAATTAAGAGGAATTAAATAACGAATTACACGTGCGTGTTACATAGATGCAGTTTGCATTTTCCATCCATTGCTAAAAACTACGGAAGTAAGTATAGAAATGGGGTCATTACATTATCACTACATTATACAGCAAAATTAATCCAACATCACGACGTTGATATCAAAGCGCGGACGGCGTGAGTTTTTTCCACGCACAAAGGTCTTTGGGAGCTTCGCGATGGCCGCCATAATTCCACCGGGGCCCCGGGCATTACGGTCAAGCCACACCGTACAGGAACGCCATAATGATGTTTGGATAATGCGAGCGTAACACACAAAAATATTTGGGAGAGCGGTCTGACAAGGGCCAAAAAAAATTACGTACAGTGAAATATACAACTGCCTCCTTTTTTGGAAGTTGGTTAAAAAGCAATCTCTGGGCTCTTTCAAAGCAAGTGAATTCTCGCAAAAGCGATTCATCTCTATTGCTCCCATGCACTGAAAAAAATGGCTTATTTTAAGCTTAACTATAACTAATTAATAATTATAGTTTTACTTGATAAATAGCCAAATTGTGCTATAGGAACCAAAATTATGCTAATTTTCCATATTTCAACCAATTTTAAACATTCTTGATATCAACACAATTTTATTATTTACTAAGACTGTCTCTCTAGTGGGAGGAGCATCAAACTAACTTAAATCTAGCTAAGTTCACGGGCATCCTATTCTCCTTGTCAGTTTACATATGAAGGGTTTCTTTGGCGTTACTGTTTGGAATCTGTCATAAGCATAAGACTGTGCGGTAGGTTTAGACGCGGCTTATGCTGAGCCCAGCTGCATAACACAAATTGTACCAAGAAATAGTGGCATCTTTGTTCCTTTAAAAATGAAATTAGTTCTATCCTGGCTTCACGCTTCTACGTGGAAACTCATTTTTATCTACATGGACCTATTTACCTTTATAATTTAGTCTATTTTTAGCGCTGCGTTCCAAAAAGTAAAAAAAAAAGTGTGTGTGTCAGCTCCGACGCACGACTGGAGTTTACTCTCCAGGCCAGGCGCGCACCACGATTTTTTTTAGTCGCGCGATAATTTTGTCCCAGAAATAAGCTTACTTATGGGTTTATGAAAATCGTGGTGCGCGCACTCTCATATAAATAAACCCATAGACGGTGACGGAACAATTCTACGGGTATGGCTACGCCGGGATTAAGAGCCGTCCAGGCCGTCAAAGCATCGGAGGCGTAAGGAATGATAGCCTTGTCACCATCAAAAGATAAAATTTGAGTGACAAGGTCCACCACCCCACACGCCGAAGCCAGGAAGGCCGGGAGGCTCACATCTCGCGCGCGACGCACGCCCAAACCACCAGTTCGAATCGGCAGAGAAACCTGGTCCCATTGACCTTGGTTAAGGGAGACGTTCAGCACCTTTTCCAAACTCTCCTTCAACACGAAGTCAAAGGAGTCTGTCTGGACAGGGTGCAGCCAGGCTGGCACGGTGCACAAGAAATATGTCAGCTTAGGCACGGCAAAGCAAACTCGCAACATAACGAGGGCTACGTGAGCCGAAAGTTCATTCAACCTCTGCGCAGCCATCAGCAGAAGCAGCTTTCTCTCCTCGAAGGCTTCAGGAATGGCTTCTGGGAATATTGGGGACCCCAAGAGGTTGAAAGATCTCGCCGACAACACTTTCAGTCCGGGGAGCAGAGCACTGAATAAGGGGAAAGAATCGTGTGAGTTGGTACTGCAGGGGAAAAATTCGCATTTGCTGAAATTAATATCTAAACCCAGAGCTTTTAAACGAGGCAGGAGCATGAGCAAGTCTTGTTCCACTTCTTCAGGTTTACCACCTAGGGTACCGTCATCTAGGTACCAGATATTCAATGGGGATTTAACCTCTGAAATTACCTTTTGTATGGCCAGACAGAAAACTAAAGAGCCTAGCGGATCCCCCTGCTGTGCACCAACTTGGGAAAGAACAAGAGGACCATTGTAGAAAAGATTAGAAGCGGAAGAATATACTTGGAAAATGAAGGATAAAGTGCATCACTCTAGTGATGGCACTTTATCCTTCACTTCGGACAGTAAAACATCACGCTCCACTGAGTTAAACGCGTTTTTTAAATCAATTTTAATTAATAATAATAATAATGAAATAATGAACTTTATTCTGCAAGTAGGCCACAAGGGCACTTTTACATGTCTGGGTCTACCGGCATTTCACAAGAGGAGACCACTGTTGAGAAGAAACGCCGAAAGAAACTCAACAGTCAGTCATTTTTTCAGAAAGCATAAGTACTTAACTATTACAATGATATGAACTTAACTATACGTATTAAAACGGATTCTAAGTTTTTGCTATCTACCGAAAAAGCCCGCGTAGCGTGAATTGCAGCCTCGCAGCCCAATCTTGTGCCAAACCCTAATTGGCAAGGTTGCAGATAAGCTGCCATTTCTTCTCTCACTGCACGGCATCCTAGCTTTGCCGTTAAGCGGCGGAAAGCGCTGCCTATGGCAATGGGTCTTATACCACCGTCTTTTTTTGACAGCGCTCATAAGGAAGCACCATAAATATAGGAGCAAACTTCAGGGTTTAATTGACCACTGAGCAAAAAATTACAAAGCTTGGCCAGATGTTCCAGGAGCCGAAAATCGGCGTCTCCCGCAGATGCAGACGTAAGCTCCTTAAGATGAACAGGGCGGATACCATCCAAACCGGCGGCCGATCTATTGTTGAAAGATCTGAGTGCCTGCACCACTTCCTCCGGCTTAACAGTTAAGGCAGAAATAGATATGTCAGGTTCCGGTGGAAGTACCAGCGGCCGGGACGGGGCTGGATGCTTCGACTGCAGCGTAGCTAAAGTCTCAGGGCTCGACGGCGCCACGCCCTCATCCGACATAAGCACTCGCACTGCACCTGAGATCCCCTTCATGTACTTTACGCTCAATTGTCTTCAGTATGGAGTGTGATCTCAAAGGCGTGGTCTCTGCACCGATGTTCCCACTGATATCAAAAGAAGCAGAGTTAATATTTCTCTTAACTTTCGTGGTTAAATTGCCCGTGGCCGACGCTTCAGGCGATTTGAGTGCGGAATAGGCAAAAGACAGTAAACTAAACCATTCGAGAGTGCCATTGGAGTCGATACACTTAAATCAATGAGGTCGCTCAATTTGGCCGCTGCCAAGTTTCGCGCCCCTTTGGGGATATGCCGTAACACACGTACTGACTGCTTTAACGTAGCTAGATCACCAAAATCTAGATGAATGGGGTTGTTACCATGAGCTTGCTGTGAAACCGACAGTCTAGGGTTGGAGGGGATGACTTGGGGAAAATGTTTATGCATGTGCCCTATATGCACTTTAAGTCCATGAGGGGTAAAAGTTCGAGTTGAGTTGGGACAATGGGGACAGCGCAAGGATGAAGAAGGATCACTCATATTTATAACTAACACTTACAAATAAAAGTAAAAATACAAGCAATTATAATAAAAAAAGATACAATTTAAAAGCCAACATCAAAAACATAACAATTTCGATTTAAACTTCATAGCTTCTTGTCGGTCGGCAAGACTCCCGTCTAGAAAATGAATGGCTCGGTTGTGTTGGATCCTTGATTTATGTATGTAATTATCCTGGAAAGTTTCACGAAATCAAAACCATTCTGCGGCTGAATGCAGGAAAATGAGAGCAGTGGTGATGGAAAAGTATTCACGCCTTCTCTATTTCTAAGCTTAAAGCTGAGTCACAATTAAAGCGGTCTCTCTCTCTACAGCAAGACGTCTTCTTCGATCTTAGCACCATACAAGCACGGCTTAAACACCAAGAAAACACGGTCTTTGCATTGCACGTTATAAAAGTTGTAATCTTGGATATCACAAAAATTCGTTAGGTTTGTTTGGGAGCTGAAACGAACACGTATCTTTTAGCCGATTGTGTGACGGGCGCTTATTGTTTCAAAAGCAGCACATTTTACCCGTTAAGCGTAGATTTGATTAAATTTTATTTTATTTATAAAATTTTGTTGACACTCGACATGAAGTTGTTATTGACAATTTTATAGTTTGTTTATGTGAACATAATGGTAGTTTAAAAAGTCGTATCTCAGTATACGATCGGGGTAAAAATACGACTTCTTAATTTAGCAGGTTATGCGTTAAGCGTTATAGACTAAGATCCCGATATAAAACGACCTTCACCGAGATGTTTATTTGATGAATGTATTTTATATTTAGTTTAATATGTCAATAAATATATTGCATATGGGTTGCCTAACAATTTTTAGTCCAGGGTATGTTTAGTAAAAAGTAAAAATATATATTTTTTTAACATTTCACCGATTTGATTAGGTATTAGATAAATTCATAATTAAATAATCTTTAATTTTATTCAGTTTCAATTCAATAATCAGACCGTTGCAAAATGCTAGTAGGTATAGATTTACCTGTTTATACCTGGCTACCCGATAGTTGTGACGGGAAAAGAATAGGTAACCTAACGTTTGCATATTCTATGGGCTTCATACTTTCGATTGGTATAGAATTTATCTAATATTAATCAAACCGGTGAAATGTTTAAAACATTTTTTTTTATTATTAATTAAACATACCCTGGACTAAAATTTGTTAGGCAACCCATATGCAATATATTTATTGACATATTAAATTGATTATAAAATACATTTCATAAAATAAACATCTCGGTGAAGGTCATTTTATATCGGGATCTTAGCCTATAACGCGTAACGCATAACCTGCTAAATTAAGAAGTCGTATTTTTACTCCGATCGTATACTGAGATACGACTTTTTAAATTAGCACGGCAGATACGTTCGATTTTATACCCCATATTTTTCATACCCCGGGCTTATATATGAAAATCGATTCTTAAGGAGTAAACTCCAAAAATCCTTATGGTGCAGCTCCTTTTGTTTGTCACAGGCGTTATATCGATAACACCATGTAGTCAGCATCAAGAGTAGCTGACAATTTTGGTATTATATTTATTTATTTTAACCACCCTCTTTCCGATATCTATATATATAAACGGATTTGTCCTGACTGACTGACATATCAACGCAGAGCCGAAACTACTAATGTTAGAGAGTTGATTTTTGCACAGTAGGTTACTTTTATAACGCGGGCTAGAGATAAGAAGCGATTTTGAATAATTCTATCCCTAAGGGTGTTAAAAAGGGGTGCAAAGTTTGTATGGGATACAAGTTTTTTTTAAAGCTAGGAACTTGAAACTTTGTTAGAAGATATTAAAATAAAATAAAAGAAAACTAATTTCAGCGTTTTTGAAAATTCATCCCCTAAGGTGGTAAAAAAGGGGTTGAAAGTTTGTATGGAGATCAAGTATTCTTTTGAGCGCGGGACTCGAAGAATACAAGAAAAGTCATTTCAGCGTTTTCAAAAATTCGTCCGCTAAAAGGGTTAAAAAGGGGTTGAAAGTGTGAATCCATTACAAATTTCTTGAAACTTCTTATTAAGTCATATACAATAATAACAAAATAACATTAATTTAACGTCATTAAAGATTCAACCTCTAAGGGGGTTAAAAGGGGGATGAAAGTTCGTCTTGGGGTTCAAATGTAATTTTAAGCTAGGAACTTTAAACTTCGTAAAAAGTTATGCAAATAAAATGGAACAAAAGTGATTTCAGCGTTTTTGAAAATTCATCCTCTTAGGTGGTAAAAAGGGGGTTGAAAGTTTGTATGGAGATCAAACCTTTTCTTGAGCGTGGGACTTTAAACTTTTTATAAAGGCATATAATTAAAATACAAGGAAAGTAATTTCAGCGTTTTCAATAATTCGTCCCCTAAAATGGTTAAAAAGGGTTGAAAGTTTGATTCCATTACAAATTCTTTGACTAAGGCATATATAATAATAACAAAATAACATTAATTTAACGTCATTATAAATTCAACCTCTAAGAGGGTTAAAAGGGGGATGAAAGTTTGTCTCGTGGTTCAATTTTAATTTTAAGCTAGGAACTTGAAACTTTGTAAATAGGTATTAAAATAAAATAAAAGAAAACTGATTTAAGTGTTGTTGAAAATTCATCCCTGAAACTGGTAAATAAGGGGTTGAAACTTTGGATGGAGATCAAACCTTTTTCTGAGCGCAGGACTTTAAACTTTGTATTAGTGCATATAATTAGAATACAAGAAAAGAAATTTCAGCGTTTTTGAAAATTCAGCCCTGTAGGTGGTGAAAAGGGGTTGAAAGTTTGTATGAAGATTCAAAAAAAATTTGAGTGTGGGACTTGAAACTTTAAATAGAGGCGTATTATTAGAATACAAAAAAGTGAGTCAGCGTTTTTGAAAATATATGTAGCCCTGAAGATGGTGAAAAATTGGGCAAGTGCGAGTCCGACTCGCGCATGAAGGGTTCCGTACCTATATATATATATATCTATAACAAGTTTGTTGTATGGGAGCCCCCCTTAAATATTTATTTTATTTTATTTTTAGTATTTGTTGTTATAGCGGCTATAGAAATACATCATCTGTGAAAATTTCAACTGTCTTGCTATCACCGTTCTTGAGATGCAGCCTGGTGACAGACGGACGGACGGCCGGACGGACAGCGAAGTCTCAGTAATAGGGTTCCGTTTTTACCCTTTGGGTACGGAACCCTAAAAAGGGGTTGAATGTTTGGAATGGAATGGACATCAAACCTTTTTTTGAGCGCTGGACTTGAAACTTTGTATTTATAAAGGCATATAATTAGAAATCAAAAAAAGTAATTTCAGCGTTTTTGAAAATTCAACCCCTGAGGCGGTAAAAAGGAGGTTGATAGTTTGTATTGAGATCAAACATTTTTTTGAGCGCAGGACTTGAAACTTTGTATAAGGGCATATTATCAGAATACAAGAAAAGTGAATTCGTTTTTGAAAATTCAGCCCAGAAGGTGGTGAAAAAGGGGTTGAAAATTTGTTTGAAGATCAAATATTTATTTTGAGTGCGGGACTTGAAACCTGAGTTCATAATGATTCCGCGTAATTAGAGCAATTTAGCCGAAAACAAAACTAAAAAGAGGCCAAGAGCGAGTCGAACTCGCGTACGAAGTTCGGTACCATTACGTATAAAATGGCAAAAAAAAAACGTTCATTGTATGGGAGCAGCACTTCAATATTTATTATTATTTATTTTTTGTTGAATTACAGTAACCAACATCAAAATCATCAACTTGCAAAAAAAGAAAAGTAATTTCAACATTGTTTAGATCTGAAAATAATACAATAAAGATGTAAACTGTTCAAGATAAGATTCCACGCGGACGAAGTCGCGGGCAACAGCTAGTAATCAAATAAAGGACAAAAAATTAAATATTACCACATCATATCATAACTATCATTACTTGCATTGTATGTTTAATGTATGTTTGTTCGGGTGAAATCTTGCAACTCAATTTTGAAGCAGATATCGTCAACCGATTGAGCTGAAATTTTGCATACTTACTTAACTTTGATGACAATACAATAATATGGTACCATGGGGCTGATCTGATGATGGAGCCGGAAGGTGGCCATATAATAGAAAAAGCAATCCTACCGAGCTTGGGCTCTTTAGAATCGTCTCAGTGAGCATTTGATGGATATCCTAATAGGATTCAGAATTTATTTCGCAAGAAGAACGAAGGATTGAGCAGCATTCCGGTAAAAAACAATGTTTGGAATTTTGATAATGACAAATCCTTGACTGACGTTTAATAATGGAAATATGACGTAAGTATGCACATTATTGCCATATGAAAACTGTTTCGTCGATGTCGCCACTATCCCTGGGCCGGATCGATGCTTGCTAGGCTATACAATTGGGATTTTTATAAGTACTTACAAATTAGTTAAATTTAAAAACATTCCATTGCATTGAAATTATAAATAGGTACGATTAATTATATCTATCAAATATTCTCTTTTGTTTCTCTTTATCACAGCCAATAAAAACTAATTCAATAACACTACTCATTCTGCAAATTCATAAAATTATAAAATATATATCCTTGTAATATGCCTTTTAGAGTATGACGCAAACATTTATAAACGTGGTCGCTTATCCAATGACTTTAGCAATCCACCTCTCAAGATAGCTATAGGATAGAGCAAGGCTGAAACTGCTCTTCCGTAATGACACAGTCTTGCAGCAGGCAGCGCAGTCGTGCGACAAACGCGATGCGCACATCGTACCTAGTACGTACGAACTCGTAGTAGCTCTGTGAGTTGCAGATTATTTTTCGAAACTGCTGAAATTTTTAATTGTTTACTTTTTCAACTTCCGAAAAACTTAAGAGGCCTTATTCCTTTTTAATTTTATTTTCTTCATATTATGAAAAATATATTGATAATTTCAACCATCTTTTCAAAGTGAATAATTCTTTTCCCTGACTTCTAGAAAGTACCATAGCTATTTTGATGCTGTCGATGCGTGCACTTGAAAATAAGTGGAAAAAAACCGGCCAAGTGCGAGTCGGACTCGCGCACCGAGGGTTCCGTACAAACACTTTCCATCCCTAAGTGGTTAAGTTAAGTTTGCACCTGGTATGTATAGCGCCCCATATAAATTAGGTGCAAAGTTAGGTATTAAAAAAAAAAAATATGGTTTTCGTAATTATTCCTTTATCTATGCTATAAGACGTTGCTTCGTACCAAATTTCAAGATTCTGAGTTCACGGGAAGCACCCTGTAGGTTTTGATTCCCTTGCAAGTGTCGAAAATTTGCAAATTAGGTGCAAAGTTAGGTATTAAAAAAAAAATTTATGGTTTTCGTAATTATTCCTTTATCTATGCTATAAGACGTTGCTTCGTACCAAATTTCAAGATTCTGAGTTCACGGGAAGCACCCTGTAGGTTTTGATTCCCTTGCAAGTGTCGAAAATTTGCGGCATAAACGGCTGTATCTTTTGATTGCGTTGGCTTAGAAGTTTGATTTTTTCACAGCTTCAAGGGACAGTAGACCTGAGTAATTGATATAAATTTCAGCTTCATACGTCCACGCGTTCCTGAGAAAAAGGGTCTTGACAGACGGACAGACGGACAACAAAGTGATCCTATAAGGGTTCCGTTTTTTCCTTTTGAGGTACGGAACCCTAAAAACCAGTAATTTTGAGAATTTCGAGTAGTTTTTGAAACAAAAATTATCAATCAAAAATTCAAACTGTAGGTTTCAAATATATACCAATAAATATCAATAGCCCTGTTCTAAGTAAGTAACGTTGATAATATATAGAGAAAAATGTCTAAAACAATCAGAATTTTTGAACGGATAAGGAGCCTTAATCGCAAAAAGAAATCTAATACTTATTGAACCAAAATTTCTTGACAATCAAATGATAACTGTAACATTATGAGGCCTTATTCCTTTTAAAAATATTTTTTCATAATATTTTTGACCAACTTTTTGAAGTGAATAATACTTTTCCACGAGCTCTAGGTAGTAACATATCTATTTCATGCTTTTATTGTATGCAGTCGAAAATAAGTTGAAAAAACGAATTTTCCGCGTGCAGTTTGTCAATTTCGAGTAGGTAGTTTTTGAAACAAAAATAATCAATGAAAAATTCATGCTGAAAGTTTCAAATATATATACCAATAAATCAATAATATGTTAAGAAACATGTTTGATCATGGAGAAAAATGTCTAAAACAATCAGGATTCTAAAAGGAATAAGGCCTCTTAAGGTACGTTTTTTTTTGGCAAAGCTGAAACGAAGGCGCTTCGCTCACTCGGTCAAGAACGAACCTTTATCCGATATCTTTACCCGAAGTTTACGAAACATGGGTATGTTTCGGCACAAGCAGGCTTACATTTAAAAACTTAGGTATTATTTTACACTACAATTCAAAATTGCTGTTTGAGTACCTAAAGACCGAAAAGTTTGCAAACTTAATTCACTCAATTAAAGTGGTATGAAGAAGTCGTATGAAAATTTCCGTTGTTTGAGGGCAATTCACCATTGAAAAACTTACCTTAGGTTCTATTTTGGTTCCGTATTGTATCGTTAAATGTTGTCTCACAACGGAACTTTATCCAATTTATTTTTTTAGATATTGAAACTTATTTGTCTATTATTAATAATAATATGGTTACAAACGTTAGTTCAAACTGTAGGTCACTTGCGGCCACACAAGCGTACTAACATAATCTGTCTCAGACTAGGCATTTCGGCTTTATAGGGTTGTCATCTTCCATATGTTACAATACTACGTATATTATATTTTTATCGCAGAGCATCTACGGCGTAGCGCTTTCGTAGCACGCTTATAATGAAATAGCTAGATTAGATTTTAGTGGTTGTAACTAAGTATATCAAGAAGATATTAGTGAGTAAAGCTGTTAGTGTCGAGTCAGTTTCAACGAGCCATTTCCTGCAAATAGGTGTACCTTACCTACCACAAAATGTATAAGATAAATTTAGAACACAATGGCCTTCTTTTTACTCTCACGCAAATAGTAACCAAATATCATTAGGACAGCGAACTTTCTCGAAACCTCATAACTGAAACCTGGTTATAATACCCAGGTATATACCCAACCAATTTACATTATTCTTGAAACCTTAAAGCCACGGCCGAACACCGAAAACCTACACGCACTTACTAAGTATCGACTCAAAAGGACCCACAGGGTCACCCGTCAACCCCACGTGAATAACTTACAAGTTTCACGTACAACTTTAAGTACTGTAAATAATAAAGGAGCACCGTTTGGCCAGAACTGGCGGAAAGTCAAAATCAAGATTATTGACTTGGTCAGCGGACAAATAATTAAGAAGGACACTTTAGTTGGTTACCAGTTGAAAACCGAACTCATTTTGGGCTATATATATGTCTTTGGAACAAAATGAATACAACTTTCCGGGCCAACACTGGCGTCCTCCCAATTGGACCACCGAATCAGATGTCAGAGCCATTGAATTTTTCAACCAGTTGCTTCGACATGCCTTAGGGTGGCATCGTAGCGCCATCTACCAATGCTAGCAATATTAGTAGAATAGAATTTTAAGGCTTGGATGCCACCCTAAGGCATGTCGAAGCAACTGGTTGAAAAATTCAATGGCTCTGACATCTGATTCGGTGGTCCAATTGGGAGGACGCCAGTGTTGGCCCGGAAAGCCGTTGGAAACGCAGGTTCGAATCCTGTCCGAATCATTAAATTTTTCAATTTTCGCTTCATTTGTAAACATTTAGTTTACGTTAGCAGACGTTACTGCTTTAATAAAAATAAAAAATGAATACAGTTCTGTACTGAAATACTGAGTATTGGAATATTTTTTAAAGAACATGGTTTTTAGTTTTATATCATAAAATAGATTTAGATGACATAAAACTAAACATCACGTTTTAGTAATAAGTTAATGCAGATATTGTGAGACGATGGATATCTATGTTAAAGAGTTTGTTTAAATATTTCACGATTTTCGTCAAATATGTTTAGTTACGATCCTGTCATGCAAGTTTAAGATCATTACAACTTTTCACTGCCAAGGGTTAGATTTCCTACTAGAACTTCATACTAACTTTAAGACCAAAGTTCAGAAAACACAAGTAGACACTTCTACCTAAATTAAATGCGGCATCCTCTCCGTAACGCACTCCCAAAGATATATCTCCAATTTACCACAAAACAACGGACCCCAACAGACCCGTCGCCTCATTTTTCTCAAACTCTAATTATAATCTGTGTGCGTGCTACTCGCGCGCATCCAGAGCTAAAGGGGCCGGGCTGCCATTAACACGACGCTGCGTCGTCCATTCCCGAGAATCTACGCCCCTACCCGACTGTTCCACAAGAGATTGGGTTGATTTTAGCTCGGCTGAGCGGTAAAGGAAGGTTGGGAGGGTGGTACATAATTTACGCGAGGACGATAGACGGTCGCGATTGTTATTACTTGCGGATATTGGATTCGGCGGCGATAGCGACGTGCTGCCCGCGACGACGGTCGCTGACAAAGCTAGACTCGGTATTAAAGATCTTTGTTTAGAGGTTCTGTAGGTAAAAGAGAATGTGGCTCATTCAATGTGATGTAGGTTACGGGCCATAGATGGAAAGTAACTTATACAGTATTATTTTTTATGCGAGATATATTATGTTCGAGAATAGAAACGCCGTAAAACTAAAGTTAGATTGTTCTTCAGAATAATAACTTACAATAACATACAGGTTTGGCGATATGTTATTTTTAATGTTTTACTAGAGTAGATACCTACTCAAGTGATTTTGAGACTATTCCGTTGTTTTGTATGGGTACGACGAAACTCACAGCTAAGAAAAGTTGTTTTCTATATTTCATGTTTCGTCATTAGGCCTAATCATATCATACCTAATCCAAATGCCTATAGTGACTATACGTCAAAGGCAAACTGACTATGTATATGTCATATCTAAACGTGTACTGAATGTCTGTTATTTAAGAGGAGTAAACAAAAGCCGCCCAGCCATTACAGAGACTTTATGCGTTGTTTTCCGAATTCCCCCGTCGCCTGATCTATACACAACACGGAATATCCCTGCTTACGCACAGGCGCGGGTCTCACTGGTCCGTAATTCAGCGTCTAATCGCGCTGTTGACTCCCGATGTTGATCGGAATATCGACTATCCGGTCCCCGACCGTGCCGCCAAAACACCACAGTGCGTAATTCTGTCCAAAACAAATGTTTGATCAAAGCGTTGGTCGTCCAAGCCAGCTCGCGGCGTGATGGAGGTTGCATGTCGTGGACGTTGACGTCGCCCGAGGGTCGAGAAGAAAGGCCGTAACTTCCAACTATTTCTATGCAAATTACACCTCTTTTCTATATGACGGCGTTCGAGCCAGTAGAGTTGTGTTATCTTAATTATTGCATACGTAATATGAGCAAGCCGTTTAGTTTATACTTGCTATAAAATTCAAAATGGAGGCGGGTTATTGAACCTAGGTTAATCCAGACGTCTAAAGCCGTCGCGGTTAGGTCAAACGTCATGTTAGTATTGGAAAATCTGGCGAGAGTTACTGAAGCATTAAAAGCTATTTCCTATATGAAGATTACAAAACATATTCAACGTCGCTCAGGCATGGATTACCGGCTTAGAAAGCAAAGGCGCGCTGGTAGCGTGTGGCACGTGAGTCGGAATATTCCCGCTGCCGGTAGTAATGCCCGCCAGGTGGCGCGGGGGCGGCCGGCCCACCCCGCGAACCCTTAGAACGTGCAGGGACTTGGACGCACGACCCGCGAAATTCCATTTAAAGATGTCGGGATAATTTAGCGCTGACGAGGCGAAGGCCAAATTGACGCGCCCTCGGGCCGCCGCCGTGTCGCCGCTCTCTGTATCGATCACTCTTTTTCCAAGCATCACCTCGAGGGTCGGGTACGTAAATAACTCTCATCCGTTTTCGCGGGGGCCGAAACCTCTGCGAATATTCCATTCTTTAGCGTACCCACGCCCGCCCGCGGCCGCCACTTTTAACGGGCTGCGTAAGGATAAAATGTATCGCGCCAATATATTTTCCTACCGGAGAGCTGACTAATCAATATTGGAGCTTTGCCTGCGTAACGTATGGCACCCTATGTACATACTCTACCCGGCTTTTAAAACCAACACATTTTCGTGAGCTGTATTCGACTCCGTCGTTTCAATAATAAATGTTGTTATTATATTATAAAGTATTGTTTTATACTTTTACTTTTCAGTAACTGATCACAATAGGATTTCCAATCTATTTGGAACATGTACGAGTTATTGCAGAGCTTTATTAAGTTTTACGTCACCCTAGGCCGTAAGTGGGATTTTCTGCCCGCTACGCGGTCACATTCTCACTTCTTGGCTATGAAAAGACGTAAAATTTTAGACAGACCACTGACGATAATTCGTAAAGCCCCAGATCGCATGTTTATGGAAACACCTACGATCTGCGACGTTCACGAATTCACCGCCCTAGGTATGATGTGTACTATAAAACCTTCTACACTAACTAAAATCATATATGCAAAATAATATAAGTTCTGCCCTGCTAAGCCGGAAGGCGCTATGTCTGAGATACACCTTTTTGTTTTTTTTTTAATACCATTCGATAGGTATGACAATTTCGCATCTAATGGTAAGCCACATAGTGTTATCTGACTTAAAACTATAATATAAACCACTAAAAAGTTTTTTAATATTTAATTTTTTTTATTAAATTATTAAGAGCATTCGCGGCATATCGTTGCTTTGAAACCAAAAAGCCTTATAATGACATGGGCTAGAGGCGCTTAAAAATACTTGATAACTAGTTCATTCAATTTCTAAGGCAATAAGTGGTAACTCAGTTTTTCGAGCTGGTTACGAAAAGTCGATTTTCTCAAAACTTACTCAGATTGAGATAGCGCTTTTCGGCTTAGCAGGGCAGATTTGCAAATGTTACATTTAAATACTGATATCGCTCATTAACCGAATAAACTGCTCAGAACGCGTCGTGTTGTGTCTTTTGCATTGTGGCCCTAGTAAAAAAAAATCACATCGTATATGAATTACGAAATTCCACAACGCGTTCATTTCTATCCGAAATTAGCGTAGTGGCCGTTTTGCACTAGTCGCGTTTTGAGTTTTTTTTTCGGTCAATGAGCAATTTCTATCTTTGAGCGCAACACAGGCTTGGAATTGTAAACTAATATATTGCTTTTTGTGTTTTCTTAAATAACTTTTCTGTGATAAAGCGAAAAATATAAATTTCCCGTGGTTTTGTCGACATGCCAAATGTATTTCGTTTATCCTTCGGGAGTCTCGCATTTCCCCAGGTTGAAAGTAGCCTGGATATGTCACAGGACTTACAGGTTGTACTCAATCTCTGTCATCCTATGTTAACAGTTTTAGTGTAGTCTAGGTTCTTATCATTCGAGATTCGTTTTGTTCAAAACAATTACATAGTCGGGTCATCTAGTTTATAATTATGTTTATAATATATACATTAATTGAAAGGTGATGAATTTATCTTTCTAACAGCTAAATATTTATTCAAAATGGCCTCCGTGATTTTCGATACATGCCTTCAACCTTCGCGGCCAGTCATCTATCGCTGCACGCACGACTTCCATGTCGATTTGTGCCGCTGCTTTGACGATAGATGCTTTCAGAGACTCCAAATTGCGGTGAGGTTTAGAGCATGCTTCCTGCTCTAGATGTTGCCATATTTTGTAATCGAGGGGGTTCAGGGCTGGGCTGGAGGAGGGCCAGTCCTGGTGCCGGATGAAGTCAATTTTACGGCTGGTGAACCAGGCTTGCGTACTCCTTGCTTTATGAGCCGGTGCTGAATCTTGCTGGAACACCCATTGTCTGTTCTTGAACATTGTACGTGAAAGAGGTTCTAAAACGTTTGCTAGGATGGTATTTTGGTATACAGCGGCACTATTTTTTACACCTTTTTCGCAGAAAAACACTTGAGTTAGGCCTGAATATGACACTCCGAGCCAAACCATGACTGATGACGGGTGGTGGCCACGTTGGACACGGGGTATACGCCTGCTCGCTTCTTCACTGTTAGTTGCGTATATTTTATCATTTTGTTTATTGAAGGCTTCCTCCACAGTAAAAATATTTTCGTCCGAAAATAGGATCTCGCGGTATTTTTTACCTGCGTACCGCTTTAACAGTGATCGCGATCTTAGGGGCCTAATTTTTTTTAGGCGAGCATTAAGAAGATGACCGGTTTTTTTCCGATAAGCCCGAAGTCCTAAGTCTTCATTTATCACTCTTTTAACTGTCGGCCTACTTATGCCCATCTGAAGATTTAAAAGTTTTTGCTTGCGCACGAGATTTCTTCGTATTCGCTCCTTCACAGCTTTGATGACGGCTTTAGTCCGAACCGAGCGTGGACGCCCACTTCTCTTTTTATCCACGAAAGAAGAGACTTCCCGGTATTGATTAATGGTACGATATACGAACCTAAGCGTAATTTTCAAATTTTCTGGAAGTTTAAAAATTTGTTTTGGCGCGTAACCACAGCGGTGTAATGCAATAACAGCGACACGGTCTTCTGCCTGCGTCCACTCCACGTTTGAAAATGGGGGCAATGTCTATTTTTTAATTTTTTTTAATTGATGAGATATTCTATTTTCAAATGTAATGCTTATTTTTCCAGCCAGGGTTCAAATTTTTAAATTTGAACAGTGTGACAGAACTTATGACCTGACTACGTACATAATTATCATTTTTATGCAACTTTTCAGTTTTCCCATCGTTCTGCGAAAGATGAAATCAAAAATCAGCAAACAGGGCAACAAATCAAGTCCCATAGATGATTACACGTCACCTCAGTAGCACGCAGGCTTTATAAGCGCTTATACAGACCTTACACAGCTGTTATAAGCCGAATAAGAGCATCGTCGTACGACGCGACGTCGTCGTGACACGATGCGACGTCCTGAGATTGTAAAATGAATTTTAATGTTGTATCTTGTCACATGAAAATAAAGTTCATTTTGGATTTATGCATTTCCACGACACGATGTCGCATCGTGGCACGACCTCGCCTCGTACGACGATGCGATGTCGTGTCTTGTAATTGTGTTTTGGCCCTAAGGGCTGTATGTCTTATACAGCATATGTGCGACGTGGGCACGTTTTAGAGCAACAAACTGAATAATATACATGACAGATTGTCTCAAAATTGTTACTGTCATCCTATGTTAACAGTTTAAGTGTAGTCTAGGTTCTTATCGCTCCAAACCCAAGTGATTACTTTCGCGCAGTAGGGTGTGAGCTCGGCACCCTTACTATGAGTTAACGTGACCGTGCTCGCTGGCGACAGCGTAAACGTTTTTTTTTTTTTTTATTTTTTTTTTTTTATGTCATAGGGGGCAAACGAGCAAACGTATCGCCTGATGGAAAGCGATTACTGTCGCCCATAAACACCTGCAACACCAGAGGAGTCACAAGTGCTTGCCTACCCGGAGGACGAAGATAGAATGCCTCTATGCTAGTAATTTCACCGGCTATCTTACCCCCACACCGGAACACAACAATGCGAACATTGCTGTTTGGCGGTGGGTTAGCATTTATATGGAGAACTAGCTTTTGCCCGCGACTACGTACGCGTGGAACTTGATAAAGGGGATTATTAAAAGCGCCTAAGCAAATGTAAGAGCAATTGTGCTATTGGTCTAATCATTACATTTCCTACAGGGTCACCGCACCCCAACAGAAATGTTCACTCACTTTTCAATCTTTTTAGGTATAATTTCCAGGATGAAAACTATCCTATGTCCTTCCACGGATCTTAAACTATCTCTATGCCAAATTTCATCAAAATCGATTCAGCGGTTTAAGCGTGAAAAGGTAACAGACAGACAGACACACTTTCGCATTTATAATATTAGTATGGATAGTGCAGTCCTACTATGTAGAACTACAATTCTCCATACAAATACTTTACGCAGTAGCTAGCGATGCGAGTGCTGTCACTGTAAACTCTTGGTAAGGGTACGGAGGTAGGTCAGCGCGCTATCGGAAGGGCCTCAGCTTTGTCCCCTTATCTGCGACGGCCCTTTGCGGCGCGTCCAGTCGGATACCTACGAGGTTTGGGCAAAAACCAAATTCGTCTGTCGTGAAATTTCGCACACGGGGTTATACAAGTACCTAAAACGTGGGGAATTTATACATAAAGATATACGAGTGTTTGTGAGATTACGAGACATAAATGTATCATTGTCGACGCGGTTGGCGCAGTGCTTAATCTGTGGCAGTGCTTAGTGCACCTACCTACTGAGCCGACGGTCCTGGTTTCGAATCCCGGCAAGAACAAGTATTTGTGTGATTGACTCGAATATTTGTACCTGGGTCATGGGTGTTATCTATATATGTATTTATACACGTATAATGATAAAGGTGAGTTGTACTGTGCGCCTTGTAACAGAACCTTCAAAACCAAATTCGGTTTTGCAAGCCACATTCGTGCACATGACCGATGCTCGTGAAGGTCATGTCTCCAGGTTTCGCCATTGACGGATACGTCAAGGAGGACGATATACCGTCGTCTAGTACCCATAGTACAAGCATTGCTTGATTGGGCTTCGTTAATATTTAGGTATCCTATTTTTATTATTTATTTAAGTTTTCAGCTGGTTTTTATTCAAACAATTCCTTAATAATTTTTTTCTTAATCTTCTAGGTACTTCTATTCGTAAACATAAATCTAATCAAAGATCCGTATATGTTCTTAGAGAAATTCACGTGACAACACTCGTATGTGGTGAGACTGGTGAGGGACTCAATGCTTGCAGTCGGTTATCATTAATGCCTTTGAATTACTGCTGTTACAAATGTATCTTTCTCTTCTTCAAAACATTCACATTCATCACAATTACGAATGTTGGATTTTCAGTGTCACTTAAAGGTCCTGTAATAAATAACTACTTATTACATTTATAGAATTTCTCTAACAACTGGGAAACTCCAAGCGAACATAGCACGTTTAAACCCATGTTTAGTACAAGCGTTAATGTTAGGCAGGGTACCGATAGATGTGGGGTACCTATAGACAGGGTAGGCAGGGTAGTATAGGTAGGTAGCTAGTTTAACGAGGGCAATCTTACTCGCGCCGTGCGTCGCTGTTCTTTTTACAACGCCCCCGGCGGTCGCGGAGCATAGATTAATTCATGATCAGAGGATTCTGTCAACTTCTACGGGAATATGGATAATATTTTGGCTCACTGTTTGATCTAGTCTTAATATTTGTATATACACAGTAATGGGGCGTCCATAGAACGCGATTCCCGTCAGCTTGTTTTAAGGAATTTATGCTTAAACTCTCTAGAGCTCGACTGCTCTAGAAGGATTAATCTAAACCAAACACATTTCGGATTAACTTACGATTCGTTCGACGCCAAGCCATTGGTAATTATATAGATACTCTAAACATAGGAAAATATATATAAGTCAGGAATTCGCACTGTGGAATTATTTGGCCCAGGAATTATTTACCCTTGCAGGGATGTATCGTCAATTGTAGGTAAAAAATGCGTAGACATGCCTTTTTTATTAAAACCGTAAATTGTTTGCGTCTGGGAACATCTTTACTATTACAAAATCCTAAATGTATATTGAAAATATATTTTCTATAGCGAGAGAAAAAGTTTCAAGAAAAGTCTTACTTTTGGTACAGGGATAGCTGGATATCCAAAGCTAGTATAGGAATACTTTATACCCGACTACGATACAGAATAAAGGAACGTAACGCGAAGTTGCGGGCACCGTTGCATTTGAATCCGCGCATATGTTTCGGTAGCCTTGTCGATAACTTTTCTTCTTTACACGGATACTACATTAAATGTGTGCGAAAATCAGTGAATATGGACTTTGACATTACATTAGCATTAAAGAATCGTTTATCACCGTAAAAATAATCCCGTCTCTCGGTTACTCTGTACAGTATCGAGAAGGGTGGTATGCAGGAGGGGGTGTTTTTAATTAGAGCGCGGACGCGGTCCCCGTGTCCTGCCCAATACCTACGGCCTACAAAGACGAGCTTAGGCATGTCCAGGGCCTACACAAAGACGGGGCTAGACAAAGACCAGTGCTGGTGACGTAAATCAAATACTAAAATGGAGGGCGAAAGCCTTTGGCGTTGAGGATGTTCTTGAGGGATAATTTTTCAATTTATAGAGCTGAGTAGTGGTTTATTTTAATTTAAAGTAGAGATATTTGGTGATTGAGTCAGCCCCTACTTGGATATTCTTAATCAGTTGTTTTTTGTGGCTGCCTCAGTCAGTTTTTAGGGTTCCGTACCCAAAGGGTAAAAACGGGACCCTATTACTGAGACTTCGCTGTCCGTCCGTCTGTCACCAGGCTGTATCTCAAGAACAGTGATAACTAGACAGTTGAAATATTTCACAGATGATGTATTTCTATTGCCGCTATAACAATAAATACTAAAAATAAAATAAAATAAATATTTAAGGGGGGCTCCTATACAACAAACTTGTTTTATGGAACGGAACCCTTCATGCGCGAGTCGGACTCGCACTTGTCCAATTTTTATTTTTATGCTTACTGTGTGTGTATCATTTTGATTTAATTACCTGCATAGTTTTGTTTATGTTTGTTTGAAAGGTGACTTGATGAGCTATGAATTATACTATCGACTATTTTTAGGTTCATTAAGGGTTTTATAATTTTACCTATTGGTTTATTGTTAATCGCGACTAGGAGACTCATTGATTGTGACAAATAGTCGATTAATTTGTATGTTGCTTTTCTGCCGACTAGACTGGTCTATTGAAAAAAATCGCAGTGGGTAGGTCTATAAGACAGACCTTATGAGTGGTATTTTGGTTGGAAAGTAGATAGGGTGGAAATTGGGGATCAATAAATGTAATGAGCTAATTTCGTGGATGATTTTGCTTAGTTTGAAGTTGGTTGTTATACTTAATTAGTATTTAGTTCATGTTAACTAAGTGTATCCGCGTTACTTGGAAATAAATTACTCATGTTTCAATCCATAACTGTACAGGTAATGTGTACCAAGTTTTATATCAATCTGTTCTATAGTTTGAGCATTGAATAACAAAATCAAAACATGTTGACAAACTTTCACATTGAGATTTAGGAGAATGTTCATGAATCAGCGTTTATTGATCGTATCTGTGGAATTAATAGTCGGTTCCCAGTCCTCGTGATATCATATCATTGATAAAGCTTTGTGTTTCGACAAAATAATTGTAGTAGAGTGGATCAAAATTTCAATGCTTTGTCAGGAGAGAAACCTTACACATTCCATGACGTAGGTAGGTAAAGTTCATTTGCGAGTCGAAATTGGTAGAACAAAACAATGTAAGTACTTGTGAGTTATATAATAAAATGCTTGCATTTTTGTACATGATGCCGACAGTAGATAGCACGATAGAAGACAGTCTGCATCAGCAGTACACTTGTAATTCACGCGACTCTTTGTCGCGCGTTATATATTGCCTGTCTCTTTCTTTTGTTACTGAGCGAGAAAGACGGGTGGTACATTGTCGCGCAACAGGCGAAGTCCGTTCTAGATGTCCTAACTAGACCTGCAAAAGTATGTTTTCTTTTTGGTGATGAGATCTTTTTGCTTTACTACAAACTACTCGAACCTAAGTACAAGCTTAGGATAATTTTAAAGTGGCGAGTTTTATGCTCGAGATATTGTTAGGCCGACTCAACGTTTATGTAGGTATTTGCCCCGTGCACGTTTGTCATGATGGCTGACGCCAGCTGCGCCCTCCCTCGTCGGGCTTCGTCGAGCGGCACTAAGAGCCTTAACACACTGGCGATTTGCGGGTGAGTTGAAAGCGAGGCGAGCGCGATTCCTTTGCGAGCACGCCCCGAGTTGGCCACGAGGAAGCTATATCGAACACTCAGCGAACTACGTCGAAATCGTTGCGCACTCGCAGCGATGTCGTTGTGTGCCCGCACAGCTCGCGGCGAATGCCTTGCGCGGTCGCGCGCAGCACGCCTCGCTTTCAAATCGCCAGTGTTTCTAAGGCTCTAAGGAGATGCTAAGGCTGCCAGGATGCATAATTTGCCACGATCGACTTTGCTTATGCGCGAAGTACTCACGTGTCACGTGTTACTGTTACTTGTACGGTATTTAGGTTGAAGTTCTTCAATGTGCAATGATGCGTAATTGCGTAGCAAATTTACTTGTTTTTCAAGAACGTATAGAATCAGCAGCGCTAAGCGAGGACAGGTAAATGAAGTGATTGGTTCTTAACAATCCCTCCTTATGCATCATTGGACATCTCTCGTGGAAGCGCAGACCAAAAGGTAAGAAACTGGCAGTACTGGTTGCTAAAAGAAAAAATGTCATACGGAATGGCAACGTCATATTCTATTATACTTCTACATTCTTCTATATATTCTTCATATTATGAAGACAAACTAAAGACAATCAAAGAAATATTTTAGGTAGCTTAGTCTAGCAATAAGCTATGATTTCAAAACTTGTGTTCTTCCAAGCGTTTCGCTTTAACTCCTCAAACTGTTACAAATCAAATTAAATAGCACGAAGTTTACCTCTTTGTAAGATTCAAACGACACCACCAGAGGGCGGCTCCGTGTCCGGTCAAAGGCGGGGAATCCCCCGGCGGCCTTTGTGGCCGGTCTTGCGAGTTGTGTTCAGTTTGAGAGCCGGAACTATTTTACCTGGATATCGAGGATATTTGGTTATGCTAGTTTGTGGGGTCGTACACATACTGTGTACTGTAGCGTACATAGCGTAACCAATGTTGAGTGTCATCTACACACAGTGTGGGCAAAGGAGGTTGAAAATGATATCGAGCATTTTGTATGGCGAGTGGCGACCTATTCTCATTATTACTAGTGCTCGCATATATATCGAATTACCTGCAATATGTTTTTTTACGTTTTCAACCCTATATAACCGCCATTTTGAAAAGTTTCGTTAAACTGCACTGACAAAAAAACATATATCTTAATTAAGTAATCAAAACTCACAAAATTCCACGAGAATCCATCTAATGAATATTATATGTCCTACCGGTCTTCTTGTCGCATGTCATAGTTTTTTTTAAGACATGACTTAAACTGTGTCCGGGCTGGTTAGCCTTCCCAGTTGTCGGACTTTGTGTGGGAAACCCGCTAATAGCATAGCATTACCCGTTCCTCTCTCACAGTCCCCTAAACACCTGTATAGAAAGAGATTAACTTACATTAGAACGACGAAATCGTTGCGCGCGCGTAGTGGAATCGCGGCGCCTGCAAATCGCCAGTTTGGTAAAACTCTGTCGCGCGAGAAACAGTCGCATAGGAGATAGATAGTTCGCACGCTTGGTAAAATAATGCAACATGTGACTTTGCGTCAAAAGTGGTTTTATTACGGAAATATCCTTAGAATTATGCGTTCTACACAGTAGAATTTTTTTATAATTTTAACTTTTGTCGTTTCTGAGATATTTTAAGCGGAAAACGACGCAAGTGAAGAGGCGACGTAAAATAATGCTACAAATGCGTATGCGTCCTTTTTTGACGTCGTTCCTGTGAGCACATATCGGCGCGCGCGTTGTCGTAAAGTCAGATGCGTCGGTGTTACCGGACTGTGATCATGCGTTGCGTTTTGGATCTAAATCGGCGAGAATGGATGCGGAAAACGAAACCGGTAATGATAAGTACTTTTTACAGGTCAAGAAAATTATCTTGTAATAAACAATCGTATGTGCACATACGACTGTTTGAGTTCTAATTATTGAGATTAAATAGCCAGTCGCATGATCACATTCGACGTTATTTATCGATTTTTAACTAATTAATATTTTTTTTTAACAAACATGTTAGGTAATATTGCTATAATGTTATTAGAAGAGTTTAAGGTAATTTAATTGTTTTTTTAAATTATGGTCGTATATTCATTTGCGTCGTTGTTGTACAAACTATTCATAGTCGCATCGTAACATGTTGCGTTATTTTAGGTCGTAGTTTAAGATGCGTCGTTATCAAAAAGTTTGAAGGTATAAAAAAGCCTGTTATTGTAAAAAAAATCTAACGTTTTATTAATATGTAATAACTAAATGCCTTACCTGTAATTCCAACCATTTTAAACCATGAAATTTTTCTTTTTTTAATTTTTATTACCTTTATGAACTGTACGAACTTTACCTACTAATAAAATCTACTTTTTTGTAGATCTTAACATATTTATCATATTGTATTTATTTCTATGATGCCGTTTTTAGAGAAGTGATTATTCTTTTCGTTATTTGAAGTTTCTAAAGGAATCTCGAAATATTGGGACACGAGGAAATCTTCGACAAAGGGAACTTAGAAGAATCTGCTGTACCCGCCCCTATCAGCGAAAAAATAGCCTGTTACTAATTACTACTGCATTCATCATGCTAGCATATAATGTGCTTGTAACAGTAAAAGCAAAAAAAAGATAAGAAGGAAGGCCCTGCTCTCGACAGATGTCCACCAAAACTTTTAAACCTAGTTAAATGTTTCCACGCACGGTGCTGTTGTTCATGACAGCCGGACTTCTGCTTTGTTCGACATACGGAGGGACTGCGGCCGAGTACTGCCACCGATACTTTTCGACATCTTTTTTCCTGCTTTTGAAGGTTGCATTTGGGAACTTTAGTTTAGGGGATACAATTTACACACAAGAGCAGAAGGGAAACTTTTTGTTTTTTTCCTGTTGAGGTCTCGTCGTAAACGTATACATCGATTCACTGTTATTTTCCGATGATCCCGCATTCGTTGCCATCAATTTCCCAAGAGTTACAGATTCTTTTCGATAAGTTCGCACACCCTTGTTCTCTCTTTTCCATGTCCATTAATGCTAAGAAGACAGTTGTTCTGGCGCAAGGTTTTTACCAGAAACCAACTATTTTGTTGGAGAGTGTCGTGTCCCTTGATGTTGTTGATCAGCTCCCTTATCTAGCAATCCCACTTGTCAAGCAATCTGTCACTGAATGTGGATATCGGGAACCGGCTTGGTAAAGCGGTTACAATGTTTGGGAAGCTCAGTGCAGGAGTATAGACTAGTCACTATCTGACAATCGCCTTCGTAGCAGTCTAAACATCACTTGGCGAGAAAGGGTCACGAATGAGTGTTTCTGCAATGCTTAAACAGCGTAGATTGTGATGGCTGGGGAAGCATGTGCACCGTATGGATGCCACTCGCTTACTGTGTACCCTGAAATGTGGGGAGGCCCATGTTGCGTTTCAAGGACTGCACTAAGCGAGCAATGCCGGCATTTGGCAACAGCCCAGCAGACTAGGAAACTCTAGCCGACGAGCATAGCAAGTGGAGAAAGTCTTTAGCCGAAGACTGTAAGACTGAGAAATCAAAGCTTGTTTCAGGTTTAGCCGCAAAACGCGAGAGGAGACGCCATAATGAGAGGAGGGTTGTTTCACCAGCTCAATCATCTAGCGACCCTTTATCGAAATGTCAACCTTCATCACTGTCACTCCCGCATCGGACTTTATAGTCATTCTTAATCTTAACACTGCCACAAAAACGCTGCATAGTAAAATAATCATCTGATACAAATTTTAAGGCCTGTGATGAAAACAGTTTATGACTTATATAATTATTAGGTCTTAAAACACTCGTGTGTTTCGTAAAACCAAGCTCAGGTCAATGCTCATGTTTTATGGCTTATCATTAAGTAACAGTTGTATATACTACTATCAAAAAGTTTAATATTCTTATCTATTCGTTATTAAGTTATATAATACAAGTACGGGTATTTTATAAATAAAATTTATATAGTGTTTAGTATGAACGAGTTGTTACTTACTAGTTTCAGTTTTAACGCTTATTTTATTTATGGAGTACCTACATATTTTATGGAAAATATTATGTAAGTGATGATACCTTATCATGCCGATAAAAAGTTAATATGTATTAAAATTAATAACATTGTTTTATCTTCTTGCACTTACTGTGTTCTAGTAGCAAACCACAGTATTTTTACTCATTGCTGCCTAGTTATTTAAATAAATAATTCTGTAAAATAAGTTCACTTGAAATAATAATCATTTACAGATACCTAAATCTTTCAGATTCTATAGAAATATAATATTTTACACATATACGACCTCATAATTTCAAGGGTTATTCATAAAACAAAGACATATGTGCACATGCGTCACGTAGATTTTTGTAAAATAATGACGGATCTGCTGATACGTCGGCTGATGCTTGGTAATAAATAGCCGTATGTGCACATCCGTTACATTATTTTGAAAAATAATGCGTTAAATTAAATGGGACATAACACATTTAATTGATTACATTAATATAAACCTATATGCAAAAGTACATGACAATTCGACGAAACGCAAAAATGTGATCAGCAAAAATCACTTGGAGAATTTTTAAACTGCTCTCCTGTAAAGTAGACATTTTGCAGATGTGGCTTTGTTTTACCAAGGGTGCGAGTTGTACTAAAGGGGCTAGTGTTACCTATCCATCGACATATCTCAACGACATCTCATCGATACTCATCCAAAAATCCTCGCCCACACAATTACATCAACTAGCCACTGTCAATAATTACTACCGAGGGCTTACAGCCCGCACTCAGTCCCGGTCGACCCGTCCCACGACCCTTTTAAAGATTCAAAACACCGCGGGCAGGGACGGACCCCTTTGAAGATACCTTCATTAGCGGGTGGGGTCTGCTTGACCCCGCGGGGACGGACCCCGGCTACGGGTGGATAGGACAGCCTAAGCAGTGACACTCTGTACGCGCGTTTACTAAATCTATCAGTATACTGCCTCTGGTTACTTTGACGTGCCGCCCTGCCTTTTGAAGATACCTTCATTAGCGGGTGCGGTGTGGTCTGCATGACTCTGTGGAAACGGACCCCAGCTACGGGTGTATAGGATCACCTACGCACTGATAATCGGGATCGCGTCCACTAACTCCATTAGAAGATTTCTAGATATATTTCCAGCAGTGTCACAATGAGTAATGCCGCCCCGTTTTTATTAACGCAACATATCTAAAGTATTGCCTCCCTGGGTACTAGTAGTGCTTCCATGTGTAAATCCACGGTTGTCACAGGTCCTTGCATAGATCTTTGCCCCAGCGATTTTCTGCAGGGTGCGTCAGAATTGACGTTTGTGGAATTGCGTTTCTCCCGCTTGGTGTAGGCCATTGGTAATTGGGCCTCGCTAGTCTACCAAGTGAGTTTTAAAATAAAACGCATGTTTATCTACGTAATCGTAGACTTATGTAAGACACAAAAATGTCTTAATCCCGCAAAAATACTTACTGATACATATACAGAATACAGATGTGCCAGGCGCGTATCCTACCTACCCTCTAATAAGGTCGTGGGCATTCATACAAAAAGTCAAGTGCAGATGCAAAAAAAAAAATCCAACATTCCAGCCGATAGGCTAGGCCAGTTTGTTTAGCAGTTTTTCAGCAATACAGCGTAGGCTGGCCCTGGCCGAAGCAACTGACCGGCTTATCATTGCGAATCGTGCGTCACAAGTCAAGGATTTACGTAGTTGAGAGTTGAGAATTCCGCTTAATTGGAAATACTAAATGCTCGGTAATAGATTCGAATGATGAATACTGAATGTTCCAGTTTGCATTTTGCGGTGTTTTATACGTCTACGGTTCAATATTTTATGATTAAGTTGTATAATGGGAATGTGTAAGTGTTTCGGAAGATATGAATTTTGTAGCAAGTGGGGCTGCAAATTGGTAAACAATTTATTTTTTTACTTTTTTTTCAGGTGACAACGTCTATTGCACTAATATTATAAAGGCGAAGGTTCCTGAGTGTGTTTATGTGTTACTTCTTCACGCTCAAACGGCTGGACCAATTTGCTACTTTTTAGGCTACTTTTTATCCGGAAAAATGTAGTGTTCCCGTGGGATGAGCGGGCAACACCGCGCGGCGCAGCTATAGTAGAAAATATATCGCAATTTTTCTCAGTATTGTCGCTCCATAGCAGTGATGTGTTAGGTATGTAGCCTTTGTTGAAGATAGTGCTTTAGCAGCTTTTGTGCGTGCGTCCAGGCTCGTGACGTCACTGCGACACTGTCTAGACGGCAAAGTGCACGGCAGTGTAATAATATCACGTTACGGCGCAATATGGAGGTGCACTTCGTGGAAATATTGGCCTGGCAGCTGAGAACGCCTGCTCAGAAACAGATTAGTGACACGGATATGAGAAATATTGTGCTCGACAGAGAAACAGTTAATTCAGTCCGCTTATTGAATGAAGTCTGGTGATATTCCGAATTTGGCAATATCACTATATTGTATTCGAAATATAAAAAAAAATGCTATTAGAGCAGCATTGAGTGACATTGAGAAGTGAACAATTTAAAGGAGATATGGTACTGTTAAGTAGATATACTGCTCGCTTTTGTCATTTGTGCTTTAGCGATCGATATCCCGCCGGATATCGCTCTATTAGCTATATTTCAAGTAAGTAGGCTTGTCAACAGACGATATCACATTACTTTACGGGGCAATATGGAGGTACACGTCGTTGAAATATTGACCTGGCAGCCATGGAACATTTAAAATAAGATTAGTGTTGAAAATAAGATATAAAATGGATTTAAAAGAGAGCTAGTGCATCCAGAGCGTATTTTTCTGAGATTAATTTGAATTACCGCAATATTGTGACGGCCTGAGTAAAAAAAATTAGGCAAAATACTGCTATTTTACACACACAAAATTTGTCTAAAAGTGGTCGGAAACCCAACACAAAACGTGGTCCCGGCGTCCCGGCGTCCTCACGCCAACTTCCACGCGAGGGGAGACAGGGGTCGCGTGAAGAAAAAAGATTAGAACGCCCTCGGCCATATTTAGCGTTATTACTATGCGTGCGTCTGTGCGCGGGGAAATATATACGACTGGACATGAAGGAGACCAAAGTGTAAAGTAATGACAGTGTTTTCGTCTTTAAGGGAAAAATCTAGTTATCGACTTGCATACACGGGATAAATTCGACGTTAATAATGACTTCTGTCCAAAATCTATTCGAAGTTATTTTTTTTGACATTTTCTTTCCCATTGCCTATTTGATAAAAATAATACAAAATCTCAAGTCAAATCACAAGCGAAAATGGCAGGTGCAAATGTCATGTCTAATTTTGCAATATAATTATTCGTTTCTACTTTGAAATTTCAAAGCATTAAGCACATTGTGATTTCCAATTTCCAATAAGTGAAACCCCAATTTACTTATTATTGATCTATTTTAATCATAATACAGTTTTTCTATAAAGTTGACCGACCGCTCTCAAGTACGCTCTGACGAGAACTGCATTTTGCTTCGTTTGTGGCATACTTGCTTGACGTACTTACCCAGGATTTGCGCTAAGAGTAAATAAGCTAAAAGTAAATTACAGTTAGTGCATACAAAGTTTATTTTTGCGCTTACTTAAGAGTCGCCGGGAGTTCAACTTTCTCTCATTTTTTTTGATTATGTATAAAGGAAAAAATAAAGCTAGTGCAAAAGATACTTGGATGTTTAAAGAGTACTTCTAGCTCTTCTCAAAACTAGATTTCAGTAATTATAATAGTAATAAAATTTATCAGTTTCATAATAACATTTAATTTAAACCAACTTAATAAAGAATTATTTTAATAATATCCATAATTCTCACCTCTAATCTATCATAGATTAATCACATGATTGCTTAAAATTGATCAATCAATTGGTAACCCGAACCAATTGTATGGTAACCAATATAAACAGGTACCGTAGCAGAATTGAGCAACCCACCAAATTACGTGGGCATAATCTCCAAAACGTCACGCGTCAAACGAACTTATGTGTAATGTGTATGTGCCTCCAAATTCTCATCTCGAGCGAATTGGGGACTCAGCACGTGTCCGGACACTCCGGGCCACGGCACGTGCCGGATATTTATAGCGTCCAGCAAGGGACGCTCCTTCGATGCATTGAACGGAACACAAGAAAATAGGGGCGCGGATAAAGACGTCGCGTCGATGTGTCGCTCGGGGAGCCCTTTGTTGGTGGAAAAGGAGAAAGTATTTTGTCAGAATGCTGGTTTTTATCAAAGATTTTCTTGTCTTAAATATAAATTTAATTCGAAAAATTTGGCAGGTATAATAATAATAAATCCCTAAAACTAGCTCCATCATCACCAGCGCTATCAAATGATTACATCACGTTACGTTCGCTACGCCGTAGAAGACTGTTTGTGTTGGGCTGCAGTTATCTACGTTGTCTGGACAAGGACTCTGTACATCTTTACAGTTATATAAGATTGCATATTTTGTAAAAAATATGCATGATCAATCATGCACATCATAGGTATAATTCCACGTAAGTATTATGAAAGTCACCATTTCATTGCGCATTCTATTATGTATGGATAAAATTTATCACTAGATTCGAGATATTTATAATCCGAGATAAATATTTACACTTAAATTTGCGTATTAAATAAATAAAACAAACCGCAATGAATAGAAATGGTCTCTTCTTAAACAAGTAAGTACCTAGATAATATGATACTCTCAAGTTAGAATTAATTTAACTAAAAAAAAATTAAACTAACCTAGGCCGTCACCGCGTTATTACTTACCGTCCGCGCCAATCCGGCAGATAACGAAACTCAATTTGAATCCGGCACGGCACGGCGGCGGGTCCTCGCGAGAGCCGCATATTTTTAACCCCCCAGCGAGGGGGTTAATTAGTCGCGAACGGTCCGGCTCCACTCCATCTAACTTGTTTCCTTCTTTATTTGCCCACTTGAAACAAATGTGGGGATTCAGCCGGCGGCGATAGTGCGCGGGTTGCCAGCGATTTACTGTTCGCGGACTTTATAGCGGGAAATGTAGGGCTTTACGAATATCTATTAGAGTGGATACAGCGCTTACAACGCTTAGATATATAGTAGAGTAGTAGGAGATATAGTATAGCTGTATAGGCAGTTATACAGCTTGTATATGCTACGATGGCTTTTTTACAGTTATGATTTTGAGTCAGTGGTATGTTTTTGGATTTTTTGAGTCCGTTTCGTGACAAAGAAACCTGCCATTCGTCGTTTAACAAATCGCTCAGGGCTCAAACTTCGTCAAAGAGATGTGATAGTGCGCGGATTGCCAGCGATGGTACTGGGCGCGAAATTTCCAACGGTGAAGAGATATATTTCATCGATGTAGGTATGTCGTCTGTTAATCCACTCGGTCGATTTCATATCTTGGCATCGGGTCCATATATGAAGACACTGTGTCGGTTCGTCCACGTACATTATAAGGACCACTATCTTTAATAGTGTAATACGGCGCTATATAACGCTTTAATCTAAGTTATAATAGCTGTATATTTGTATAAACTGGTCTACAGTCTGTCTGTCTAGATGTGGCGTGGCATCCATAAAACCCAATTTTCCACCGGATTCTTTTTTTGATAAAAAAATCTAGCTAAAATCTATATCGTGCCCGACTTGTGCAGAGATTTAGTATCACGCCACGCCACTAGTGTTTAGAGATGCTCGCTTAAAGGTCTTTGCTTACGGTGGCGTCGTTGATCGGGTCGCAGCCTTCCCTATAATATGGTTGAGGGAGGCGATGGCTGAGATATGCGTCATACTCGTGAACGGGTGCCGTTTGTGGGGTCCGGTCTGTTCATGCTAGCAAGGGCCAAATTAAATATGTAGCAACCGCATACTAGTGTTAAATTAAGCAAACGTGAGAAACTTCACCTGTACTCGATTGAAGTTATTCAATGTTGATTTTATCTTTTTGAACTCTTAGAGACTGTATACATCTCTAAGAAACAGCTTAGTGTAGTATGACACTCAGAGACTTTATACATCTCTGAGGAAATTAAATCATTTTAAAATATTTTATTGCATGTTATGACGCCTAGAGACCATATACATCTCTAAGAATTTTAGGTTTAATAACTATTTTCTAAATTATTCACGTTGACGCCTAGAGACCTTATACATCTCTATGGAATTAAATTAATTAAGTAATTATATTTTATTGCATGTTGTGACACCCAGAGACTTTATACATCTCTGGGTATATTTAATATTTTAAATTTATTAAATTATTATTTTATTTGGAGTATCTATACATCTCCTTTACGTGTACCCAGTGTAATTAGTTATAACACAACTGTATCATGTAATTGTTTTAAGTATTATTTACGAAAAAATGACTTACTGTTGAGTTTCTTTCGGCTTTCTTCTCAACAGCGGTCTCCTCTTGCGAAATGCCGGTAGATTCACAATCTGACTTGTAAAAGTGCCCCTGTGGCCTACTTACTGAATAAATTATTTCATTTCATTTCATTTCATTTCATTTCAGATAGATACGTTGGATCTTTAAGCAACTATTTTTGTCGCCATATACTTAGGAAATTTGGTGAACAGTGCTCAATACACTAATATTGCAACGTACTCGTAATAAAGATCAGATCATTTCAACGAAAGTCTTCTTTCGTAATGTTGCTTCCAACAGTAAGACGCAAATCATACAAACAGTAGCTATCTTTGAACAATGATTTATAGATTTTGTGTCTCTCCCAATATGTATCGAAAATTTGCCTGAATAATCAAGTAAGCTTGATATCAATTAAAATTAACCGACCGGCGATGTTTACCCACGTGTTTGGTTCATTTATAAATATTTTCGTAAAATTATGAAACCTGACACCGCTGGCAACATCGTAATCGGTCGGTCCAGGGTACCGGGCGGATTAAGAATTATTAATGATCGCTTTAAAGCAGGGAGGAGCATGTAGAACCACCGTAGCGCTTTTCACATAGAGACTGTCTGATTGTTTTTCCCGACAAGGTTTGTAACGGGGATTATTACAAATCAATGAATATCTTGTGTCTCGTGCTAACCTAATAGCGTTAACCTATGTGTATAAGTACTGTCCTAGGTTATTCACTTGCCTGGTAAACAAATTATGCTAATCGTTTGGTAACCTACATGTCTTTTTATGAAAAAGATACAAAGATCAACACAGCAAAAAATGGTATTGCGCTCATCCACTGGTCCACCTTCGGATTGCTCCCATTCACTCGACTGAAGACTGATGACTTATTTCCCCACCCGCTTGGATTCCTGATCCTATTTTTTTATTTGAAAGACTACAAAGATAAACTTGAAGGCAAGGAAAGTGAGAACACATGATTATCTATGCTTTACCTACACATGATCATGAAACTAGGGGCTATGAGCAGAGACCGGATATCTCGTGGCACGTTTGAGCTGTCATAGAGACTTCTCGTTTATCGACTTCCGATATACTCGTACATGTGTAATATCGGTAAATACCTACAAAATACAATATTTAAAATATGATTAAGAGTATAATTAAATAGTAGGTAGACTTATCGCGAAGGAGCTATCTCTTTGAGATAACCTTTGAATACTATAATAACATAATATTGGAATTTTTAAATAGGAATTATAAAAATAATATTTTATTGTTCCTATAAACTAGTAGCTCTGTGAGCCTGACTTTGTTTTGCGATAGTGATTAAATGTGAAACCATTAACTTCTTACTTATTAACTTTTCATTGTTTTAATTGATATATCTCTCTATTTCACATTTCAATTACTCAAAAGTTATCAGAATGAGATTGTTCTTTAGCGAGAAGACCGCGTGATGTACGTCTATACTTTTATTCTTCTTAATATGTTGTGTTCTTGTGTTCTATAATGTAACGATAAAATATATTAATCGGAAGTCGATAAATGAGAAGTCCCTATGACAGCTCAAAAGTGCCACGAGAAATCCGGTCTCTGGCTATGAGTATTGTATATACCTACCAGGTGTTACCTGTAATAGGAGCAATAATAAATTAAAACATAGATTCTACTCTTCAAACTAAACAACATTTAATAAGTAACTTAAAAAAAAACAGCTTTCTGTATATTACTATTTCCAACAAACTAAAGGAGCAATTCCACGGTTCGTACGGGACTAATCGTACGGATTTTTATTTAAAAATAAAATGAAAAGCAAACCGAGTGTTTCCTACACAACTTGCAACATGTATGAATATAGGAATAAGGGATGTACCTATACTAAACAATTATTTATTCTTCTAAACAGTTACACATTCCTGAGTAAATCCAAAAAATAATAGCGTTTGTACGGGACATGCGCAGACCACCGTGTTTTCAGTTTTATTCAATCTTGCCTTAGTTTGAGCATAATTGGAGTATATTGAATCGATAAATAAAAATACACTTTAATAGACCACATTAATACATGTTAAATGACACGAAGGAGATGTGATGAAATATTTATTTAATAACAACAAAAAAAAATTAACTTAACGGTTTGTACGGGACAAAAATGTTTGTACGGGACTTGTACGAAATTTAGTTTTTATAAACAAAGTTTTATCAAGGACGATACATATAGTTCTGCATCAAAGAAATATTTATTGGACTATATTTTTTGAACCACTAAAAATTACCATTTTCTGTGGAATGCTCCTAAATAGTATTTGGGACACTTTTTACTCGATTACAGTTGAAAAAAAAGTTTTGCGCTAACGAAGTTGCAGGCACCTTCTTGTGTCTTATACAAAACTGTCAAAAAAAGGAATTGACTTTTGCCTAAAAAAATGAGCATGAAGGGAAGGGGTGAGGACCAGACCAGATAGAGAGATCTCTAGGTGGGTGTCCTGAAGTTTGATGATAGTTGGTCGCAAGTTGCATTTCTGCAAGAAATCGGATGCCACAATGTAGAACAACTCTAAATGTAGAGTCATAGACAAGCTGATAAGAGTTTTAAAAATGCGTCAATGCCACGGAAACTATACGAAGGCTAAGAAATAATATCTTCCACATAATGATCGTAATTGCAACCAAATTTAGCAGGATGAGGGTAAGGATAGGTTCAAGCCTGACTGAAGAATTTGACGTGGTAACAGGCATTAAACAAGGCGACGCGCTGTCGCCTATACTATTCAACTTGATACGCAAACACGTCATCAAAATGGTGCTGATTGCTAATGGCGGAGTGCAGTTGAATGGTACTCACCATTTTTTTATTTACATCAACAGGAAGAGGCCCCCTAAAAGTAAAATTCCGTTATCCAAACACCAACCCTATCACAGACGTCCTTTCCAAACACTTCCGCGTATGCTTATATGTCACCTCTCCGTGATCGATTCAAGTTATTTTCGTATCTACGCACCGCACCTCGATCCTTCGCTTAAGTCTCGGTTAAAAATAAATTCGGACAGGCCAGCTAGTAATTATTGAAGCGGGAGGACTGGGGGGGATGATACGTGTCTAGAAATTTAGGTACCTACCGTCTGTACAGCGGCGTGATTTGTTGGAGTGTACAGCGGATGCTTTGAGCTGATTAAGGATTTGACTCGGAATTTATTGAAAATTTGCGCAATTCGCCGAATTAACAATATTTCTTTATGAACAATCCTTTGATAATCTAAGTAAGTAGTAAGTAGTTTAGAACTTAGAACTACATAGATCGATTTGCGTAAGACAATTCAAATACTTATTAGGTAACTAAAATTAGTCTCTATATTCTCCATTCAGCCATTCATTCAGTACCAAAGCAATATAAAGCTTGTGAATCAAATTGAATCTTTTGAATATTATGTTTAAACAAAAAATCCACTGATTTGACTAAAGTCTAAGTATAAATCTGTTTTCTTTATCAATCATGATGATGATAAGCTAAAGGTGAGATTTCTAATTTATAAGTACGTGTAGATGCAGTAGCGGAACAAATAAAGCATAATGAAATGAACTTTAAGTTTAATAGGATCTAAGGATGAGATTAATCTAAATGAAAATAGCCCGAAGTATAAATAAGTAACTTGTAGTGTACGAGTAGTAACGAATAAAAAATATATATTTTGTGAGTGTAGTTGCAAATCTAAAAATTAACTTACTGAAAATTTACAAAACAATTGTATTTTTTGTCATTAACACGCAAAAGGTCGACAACGTTATGTAAAAAACTTGATATTTAATTTGTCACAGAAGAAATCGCAGGTCAGTACTTTGTTATACAATATCTTTTGCAATTGCAAAAGATTGGCAACTTTCGTACAAAATACGCCAATACGAGTATGATAGATTTGCCGCTATTGTATGTTATGTGTTACAAAATACGACAACTATTTTATAGACAGCCTGTGGATTCCAATAAATCAACAGCCCACTTCCTCACACTCGTATACAACTCGGACGTTTCATTGCAAAAACGATTTTGCTCACTACAACTAAGTCGTATTCGATATAAACTCGCCTGAAGAGTATCGTCAGTACTTTTGGGAAGTTCGACCCTTTTATGCGGGGTGTATCGTTTCTCAGTTTATAGTGTCAGCAGTAAAACCGCCCTTTCGCGGGACTCACCCTTAAGGCTCGCCTAATTTACGAGCTGTTAAAGCATTGACAAGCCCTGTTAACGCGTTTAACAGGTGCGCACTTAGGGTCAAAGGTTAGTAATGGTTATTCAATACTTTCCGGGTCTTTGTTTATCCATTTGCAAATAAATTCTTAAGTAAAGGACCTAGGGCCTGCGATGTGGATTCATAAGAAATGTCACTTACCATTTACTTGCAAAACCTTTCTGAGACAACAAACAAATTTTGATTCAATAAATACCACCGTAAAGAGCCCATTCGGTTAAATTTGATTTTCCCCACTGTATTTTCTTTCGGCGTTATATTTCGGTGATTGCTATACTAGTATCAACTATCAAGTGACTTTGAAAAGTAGTTTTAAAGGTAAATTAGTATCGCTAAAGTAGACATATGTATTGTGGTTACATTTCGGAACCTTGGGAGGCTTTGGCACTAGTAAGGAACAGAAGTGGACTGCACTTTTTAATGCTTTTACATATAAACCGATCCGAGATTTATAGTCTACTTAAGGGTTCGTATCTGGCCCTGGGACTTCGCCGCTAAAATGAAAGCATGTCCTTGCGCGGTGGTCTCGCGGCGGAAGCGCGTTGCGTGCGCGGGCGCCGATCGGACGGCAAGGGAGAGGGGCGGAGGGGGCAGGATGCGGTCACGCACATTCGCGAGAGATCGCATCGCCCTGGGACGCACGCGATAGCAGGGAAACGTGTAGGGATGCGGTGAAGTCGACGGCGAGTGAAAGTTTTTCGCGTCGATAATCTGGGGGCAGGGTAGTGCCCCCGCCAAGACGAATAAAAAAGAAGCGGGGTACACTGTACTGGGAAACATCAGGTTCGATATGAAAGTTACAAATAGTTCAAACATTCAGAAAACTAAACGCTGTTTTAATTATAGATTCTCCTTTCAATGTTGCAGACGTGTAAAAATGAAAAGTCAGATTTATTTTTAGAGGACCAAAATGATTTGTTTGATCAGAGGAGCCTTTTTTTACGCCGTTTGGTTATTTATATCGATATATCGATCGATACTTCCCAATCTCCCCGTCCCTGCGCGGACGCAGTGATCGCGGACGCGCGGCGCGCCTGGGAGGCACGTCCCGCGAACCGCGCTCATTGCGATGCGCCTGAGTGCCGAGCCGAGTGACACCGCAATTTCCATGATTAGATATGCGTATAAGGCTGTTGAGTCACTCATGGACAAAATCCGAAATAATATTGCTATATAAAAAAGGAGACCCAGCCGATATAGGGAACTATCGACCGATTAGCCTCATGCCATGCCTCTATAAATTATTTGCATCCTGTCTGCTCGAAAGAATACGCCCTAACATTGACGCGCACCAACCCATCGAACAGGCCGGTTTTAGAAGTGGATTTAATACAGCAGATCACATTCAAGTAGTCGATATGATGATAGAGAAATACTCAGAGTTCCGCAGACCATTATACTTGGCTTTGATTGATTACAAAAAAACATTCGACTCTATAGCACACAACAGTATCTGGGAAGCCTTGAGGACACAAAATGTAAATGAAAAGTATATAAACATCCTGAGAAACATCTACACAACCAGCACAAGTAGAATCAGACTAGACAAAACAGGCCCGACAATTGACATAGAAAGAGGGGTGAGACAGGGCGACCCAATCTCGCCAAAATTATTTATTGCCGTCCTACAACATATAATGAAAAACTTGCCATGGTCTAATTTAGGGATCAACATAAACGGAAACTATCTAAGCCATCTCAGGTTCGCCGACGACATAATCCTGTTCTCGGAGAGCCCACAACAATTACACCGTATGATTAACGACTTGCATACGGCAAGCATAAAAATTGGGTTAGAAATGAACCTAGAAAAAACAAAAATCTTGAGTAATAGCGACAAAACGCCTATCCTGGTAAATAACATCCCGATCGAGTATGTTGAAACGTATGTCTATCTAGGCAAACAAATATCCTTTAGGAAAGAAAGAAACGCTGAAGAAGTGGACAGAAGAATAGCACTAGCGTGGAGGAAATTTTGGGCCCATAAAGAAATACTCAAATCGAACACAATTCCATTATCGTCAAAAAAAATTGTAATGGACACAGAAATTCTACCGTGCCTCACTTACGGTTGCCAAACTTGGACTTACGACTTCAAGACCCAAAACAAAATCAAAATAACACAGAGGAAAATGGAAAGAAGCTGCCTAAATATAAAATTAAAAAATAGAGTCAAAAACACAGCTATTCGCAAGAAAACGAAAGTAACAGACGCTTTAACATTCTCCCGGCAAAGGAAATGGAAGTGGGCAGGCCACATAGCTAGATACAGCGACGACAGATGGACCTTAAGATCGGCAGCGTGGACCGGACCAAGAGGCACCAGAGCGAGAGGCCGCCCGCGCGCCAGGTGGGCTGACGAAATAAAGGCGGTAGCTGGTCAAACATGGCTAGACATCGCGAAGGATAGAGAAAACTGGTTTTCATTGGAGGAGGCTTTTACCCGCAGGGGGTCCATACAGGACGACCAGTCCTAAAACACAAATTATTTGCATGATTTATTTACTATTTTAATATTATTTTAAATCCTAATTTATTATTAATAGTAAATCATATATGGATATTTTTTTATTTTATTTTTATTTGAATAATGTAAATAATTGTAAATGTATGTTGATAATCGAATTTAATTTAATCTGTATGGAATGAAATAAAGCTTTATTATTATTATTATAAGGCTGTTGCCAGATGGTTACATTAGTTACATTTTTCGAAACTTTTGATCCTCTTTGTGATATTGCTTAACAAAGTTACAAGTTCTATATCTACTATACATAAGCTGTGATTGTCTGTGAAACGAATCGTTATGAGTAAAGTTACATAAACAGACAAACGCTCTTATAATTGCTAAAGAGCGTACCTTTACAAATACTAAGTAGATTAGGATTTTGTCTCAAATTACTGGATTATAGCGCCATTGCTATTTCAGGCACAAGTCTTGATTAAAAGTGACAGAAGCTGTAGCTTAACAAATAAACTTTATTCAGTAATTTAATATATAATTCCGCAAAGTAACGCCTGAATCTATCAATAATTTAGCTCAATATTTTAAATCTCAACGTTAATACACAAGAGTTGTGTTTCCAATGGGAAACGCAGCTTCTGAGTCTAAATTTTTACACTCCCTTTCTAAGTTGACACACGCTCTTTTGTATTTGAAAAGCGAACTAATTAGGTATGTTGTCGACTTAACGATCCTGATACGCCTAGTCACGCTCAAAACGCTACTCGTCGTCTTGTTTGGTAAATGTCGACCGAAAGGCTTTTGCCTTTAATTAATGTTAACCGGATTTTCATTATTACAGCTTAATATGTTTCCGACATGTTTCATCTTAGATCTATAGAATTAGAAACTATATGCATTTCAAAGACGATCATAATATCTGTTACCTTTTGATATATTGATGCCAATTGGGCCCATAACCAAATAACATACGCAGTTTAAGACGGGAAAGAAATAATATTGAAATGAAAATATACAACAGCTAACTGAACGGCGGTGTCACCTGATGTGATTATGTGATCCAATCCAATATACAGGACAGGGTGATAATTCCAAATTGGTCTGTAGGGGGAATTCGAAAACTCTAAGAGATAGGGAAATCTGTTCGTATTTAGAAACCATGGCGTCGATTTTAGATTTAATAGAAACTATATTAATTTTTTTTTTATAATCTTTTACATAACCTAGAATTGAACCTATAGTTTAAATTCTGTAAGTAATCGCATGTATCGTATTGTAACATTCTTTACAGCGATTTTGACCGGGTTATTTATGAAATGATGTATGAAAGTTACTTAGTAAAGAAATAATCCGTAATGTAATTTTAATTAAATCTAAAATCGACGCCATGATTCCTAAAAACACCCTCCCTATCTCTTATAGTTTGTGACTTCTCCCTACTGAGTACATAAGGTTGGATAGCGACAATTTACAAACTATTTTAACAGATATCATGCACACACAAGACACTTAACATGTCAAATAATAAATTATACAAAACTCCACATTTTAGCAAATAGTGTTCCGATAAAAGGGAAACCCATGAAAACGCATCTGTTCATGAAAGTTACACACACCGGAAGCCGTTATAAATCTCAACCATTAAACAAGAAAACTTGGCCGCCCACAAAAGCTGAACGAATGATATACAACCTTGAACCCGCAGACAATTAATGTTCAGTTATCAAGCCGTTATTCTCGACCGTAAGTTCAGCCGGCAAGGTTCATATTTCGTGGTTCAAAACAGAAAGACTTCCATAAAATAAGTCGTAATGACACAACCTGTTGCTTGATGGCAGTTTGTGTACAAACAATGTGAGACAACACAAGATACAACAGCTTATTGACCGAGTTAGCAAAGCGAGCTTGGCCAAAAAATCTTTCGTAATGTCTGTATGGTTGGATATCCGTTTGTAGGGCATTCCGGTTGTTCTCGCCTATAGACCGCATTTCTCAATCGATTCACGTGAATTTTTGTGAGCAGGTTTAATAATTGTATGGAAATAATTTTGGTTTTTTTTTTTCAAAATTGCGGCGTAAAGATGTTCATTTTTCAAACGAAAAATTATCGCGAGGTCTACAGCTCACAGAGTCACTATGTATATTTTACGTGACTCTAGGCCGTAAGTAAGATTTTCTGCCCTGCGCTTCTGGAGAGAAAATCTCACTTCCCGGCCAAAACAAGACGTAAAGCTTTACACAAACCACGGGCGGTAAGTCGTAAAGCTCAGTTCGCATATGTATGGCCCTCACCCTCGGTCGGGCCACAAACACCTGCGATCTGGGACATTCACGAATCCACCGCCCAAGGTATGTGATAAGTACGTCATGGTTTATTGAAAGTTAACGTCTAGAAATGTGCGGTTCAGCGACGTGATATGAAACTTGTCACTTGTCAGTAAGAAAACCTGGGCTGATTGATAGTTGCTGGGTAGTTGATTGAATTTTTACTCAGAAGTTTGAATAATGTGCTCAAATAATAAACACGCCACTCTGGTACTGTTTTCATCTCAACACGCTGTTATCATAAATTTATGAAACATGTCTAATAATATTATTTATAATCCAGGGGTACCGCGTTCGATTCCAGGTCTCTACCACCAGGTTACGCATTTAAATTTTTCTTTGAGATCTTTGTATAATTGGTTAAGCTGTTATTATATATATATATATATTTTTTTTATTTTTTTTTTTTCCACACATACAATTATCATTACAGGCTATACCCAATGCGATATTGTTTCAAACATAACATAAAAACAATCTTACGTCTAAATAAATACAGGTAGGTATCATTTCAAGATTACCTAACTAGGATAGGCAATCTTCCATAAAGCAATTTTTTTGAATTCACTCAGAGCACAAGAAAACAAGTCTAGATCTATCGCGATGACGTTCAGGGTGCGTAGTGCACGCGTCAGCGGCGCCTCCCGCAGCAGCTTGGTGCGCGCGCGCGGCAGCGCCAGCAGCCCCGGCCGCCGCCGGCGCGTCGCGAGCGCGGGGGGGGCACACAGACCCACTGCACCCAGTATATCCGGATTGTGTATATTACCCCTTATCACCTTAAAAACATACGTCACGAGTGAGAGTTCTCTTCTGACTTTCAGCTCCTCATATCCGACCATGCCTAAAACAAACAATGTGGGATACATGAGCGGATAAAAGGGATAGACACCGTATTGCCTCATGTACATGTACCTTATAAATTTATTTTGAATCCGTTCTAGCATGAGACTATACTTTGCTTCGTACGGACCCCATATTTAGGCATTGCATTCCAGCTGACTCCTCACTAATGCATTATACAACGCAGTTATCGCCTTCATGTTTGTGAATCCCTTTGCCATTCTAAGCACAAAACCGAGGTTTCGAAATGCTTTTTTGCAAACATTTGTGACATGATTTCGAAACGCTAGCTCAGTTGTAAAAAGAACCCCCAGATCTCTAACTTCGGTAACCCTAACCATAGGTCTCCCGTCTACAGTATAATTGTGTGTAATCGGAGAACGAGCCCGCGAGAAGGTTATTGCCATACACTTCGCGGTGTTAAACTCGACGAGACTTACGAGAGATAACTTGAGATCATCTGCGAATAATAAACATTTGGCATCTTTTATCACTTCTGGCAGGTCGTTTATCATTAATAAAAATTCCAGAGGCCCCAAGTTACTACCTTGACTTACACCAGATCTAGTAAAATATGGTTTAGAGCGATATCCTACATATTCTACAAACTGCTGTCTATCCCTCATATAATCTGAAAAAAAATTAAGAAGATGTGGGGTAAAACCAAAGCCTGCAAATTTCTTCAGTAAGACGTCGTTATCTACTAAATCGAAGGCTTTTTTGAAGTCAAAGTATGTAGTATCGGCCTGGCCTCCGCTATCCACGGTAGGCATTAAATCGGCTACGTGACTAAGCAGATTACTGGCTGTACTTCTTGCCGGTCGAAAACCATGTTGCTCATCTGTAAGCTGCAGGCTTACTTGCCCGTATATGCTCTTGTGGAGAGCCGATTCGAAAACTTTCGCTGGAGTGGACAGCACCGCCACAGGTCGGTACCCCTCAACCTTGTTACCCGAACCTCCCTTGGGCACCGGTATGACCCTGGTTACTTTCCATCTACCTGGAAAAACTGCCATTTTAAGGCATAGATTATAGATGTGCAACAGCGGCTCGGCTAGCACTGCTCTGCAATCCCTAAAAATGTACGGTAAATTTTTATGTTTTTTGCAAGAGATATTTCGCCAATGTCGACACGTCTCGACATATCACGCAAGAGAGGAATGGTCGTTAGCTAATTTTATATAAATATATGGTCAAATATCATTTTATTACAAATACACATATAATTTAGTCCCCGACAGATTTGTGGTAGTACCTAGTAAAACATCATGATTTTCGTAAATAATAAATAACATATATGCTATGGACGGCACAGACAACTTTTATGGTTGAAGATCCAGATATGATTAAATATATTTTAACGTGCGTGCATTTTTAATATTTGCATGCCTGCATGCTGGCTGGATACATGGAACTGTAATGCTTTGATTATAAGACCTCATTTAACTACCTGTATTCTAGCAAATAAACGATTTGATTGATTGATTTTCAGACATTAATATAGGTATAGGTATATTGGGAAAAACTTCAAGATACTTCGTTCAAGCTACTACATAAATGTTGATATTGAGACTACAGATTCGAAGCTTCACTATATTTTCTAAAGATAAAAATAATATTCGCTCTACTTACTTATTATTTATTTTGTTCGACATGTTGTTTTTAGGAGCTATGTAGTAGAACTAGGTTTGACAAACAAAAGACTATAGACCAGCAAAAATTTCGTCGACTAGTGCCTCCAATCCTCCGTTATAAAAGTCTCTGTTAATAAAGAAGAACATAATTTCGCTTTTATAATGTAAACTACACCCCAGGCCAAAAGTCTGGAAACAAAGTTTTTCTTTTAATATTTAAAGTTTCTAATGTTGTTTATATGTGAGTAACCATTAGGTCCATTAGGGCACCCTAGAAGATTAGAACATTAAACGTTCACTATTAGAACATCATAATATTGTAATAAATTTAAGATGTATACTTATACTTACCTAACTCCGGAAAAAAGTTGCATGTCGCCTTTTTTATTGCCTTTCCAGAAAATATTGACCTGGCAATTTTTTTATAAGAAGAATTTGGGTTATTGACTTTTAAAATTTTTATTGTGCAATTTTGTAATTTATTCCGTAAGGAAATCATAGCTTTGTTATATAAGCTTGTTTCCATACTTTTGGCCTAGGGTGTAGTTAAAATACAAACGAAACTGGTTTACTAACGTCACAGAATACTTAATAGTATTACATACTCACGTCGTAGAAGTCGAATACCGCTCGACATGTTACGAAAATCGAGTCTTCGATTGGCCGCTGGCGACACTGATCGTGGCTCCTGATAATGAATCGCGTATCGATCGAAATATGTATTAAGGATAGGCAAAAAAAGATCTCGTCTACGAAACATGCGGTTCTGTATTAAGTTTTCATAGTCTTTGATTGTTTCATGATTTTGGCCCTGACCCTAAGGCTATATAGGCGACTAAAACAAAGATTTAGACCTTTGTACCGCCCCCAAAGAGTCCACTTCACAACCACCTGTCCTGCTCTGTACGCTGTGATGTCCTGCGATCTTGACCTGATCGTCACCACATTTCCTCACCAGTAATAAATAGTAATAAATTAACCTTTTGAGCGCGCTGCTAGTTGACGGAAAACTGTGTCACAAACGCCAAACAGGCAGTTTGTTGCCTATGTATGTATAGTATGACATTATATAGCGGCAAAATGTCCGTTGACGTGATTTGCCGTCATCGGCGCTCGAAAGCTTATAGTCAGCCAGTAGCCATGGGTTGCTCACCCCTGTAACGCTTGCGCCAACAAATTTTGACCGTTCCAATGCGGCTCATCTATTATATTCACGGCGTGCCTCCGCACGAGGCAACGCCACATCCATAACGGCTATTATACTATAACTAAGGCGCGTCACACGATAACTGTTATAAACAGTATAGTAACTTCCATAAAATATGTCGGCCATATATAAAAGTATATGTATATATCAATTGTCTGACTTCATTAACGATAAATGGGGTAACGTTTGCTGCCGTATACTTAAGAGTATTATAAAATATCGTTTAAAGTGATGGAAAACGCGCTTTACCACTCCTTATTTGTATTGAGCAATTTTTCTATATTAAACGATCAATATTAATCTTGTATGTTTCTGAAACGGCCTGCCTTTTCGTTGAATGTTGCATTTCGCCGAAGTGTCATTTCGTAGAAAGTAATTTTCTCCGAAACCCTAACCTTATCAACAGGATGATTATCTTCAAGAATTATGAGATATGTATGGCGAAAAGTCAGAATATCCTCTGAAACTGCTCGCAAATAATGGTTTATCCCAATCCAAGCTTCTAACAAGAGTCTTCTTTCCATCGGCCGTGGCATAATGATCTTTACACATACGACAATTTATTTGACAAGAGACAAATTGTAAACAAAATGTAATATCCAACAGCAGCATGACTCCCTCCTCAATCTTGGTATTGGTATTCTTTTTGTGCATTTTACTTTAGCGGTAACACGAAATCAAGGCACTGATTACATTAACTGTGACAGGAGCCCTAGTACAAATTAGAGCGTGCCGCGCTTTGAGCTGCGCTTGACCAAGCGTTATTCGAATTTCGAGCAAGACGCCTAGGGCTGAGCGCCTGTCGATGGCGTCGTGAGTCGATACTCGCGATATCGATTGAGGGGGTCGCGGCTATGGCGACGCGCACGGACGCCACTCATGCGATTCCTCACTGCACGCTGGGCTCTAATTGAGAGCGCTGTGACAAAGTCGATGTATCGATGTCGATAGTATTGTTAGTCAATTATAAAGTTTTTATAGAAATATATTATTGGAACAGCATATAGACGAGTTCATGTAGAAACATAGAGGCAAGGTACATTATATAATTTTAGACGTAATACATTAAGTAAATATTAATTTGCTTTTATCTTCATTCTGAGTCCATATCACTTTAGAGACGCTTCCGGAAAACTGATTCACTTGTTAACCTGTGAAACCGTTCACTGCTGAAAATAGGATGTATTAACGATACATAATATGTCTGCTCAAATTTAAATTTGCCAATTTATAATGTGTTCGAAATGTCTATATTATTATAACTGTGCATTGTCTAATAACCAACCCAAGAACTATTGTGTAAACAACCAAGCGTTTTATAAATGTAGTATTTCTCCCAATATTCTGACTCCTTATAGGTACATATTTTACCAAAAAGCGTTGATCATAAAGGATTTCTCAGCGTTTATTATTTACAGAAACATAAAACCTGGCTGAGCAAACTCAACTTCGCAGAAAGTTTATCGATAAAAATAAAAAGGCAACAAACGTCCATAGCGCTCGAGTTCTTGAGGACGAAGAGTCGCAGTTCGCAATCGATTAATTTAATTAAATAACTTGTTAGGAACGCAATGCCCTACCGCATACTGTCCCCGACTTTACAGACTTATCTCAACTTTCAACCGTTCATTATTTACAGAGATACAAAGAATCAACATCGCAGAAAGTTTATCGATAAAAATAAAAAGGCAATCAAAAGTCCACAGGGTTCTCGAGAACGTAGAACGGCAGTCCGCGCGGGTGAATTGCGCCACCCGTTGCGGCCGCGGCGCCGGGGTGGCACTACTCATCTATGTCGATAATAAATGGTCTTTGTATATGTAACTAAACACTAAACATAACGATTTAAAAGAAATGCTAGCAAGTTACGAATAACTACCTAAGTTCATTTTCTTCTGGCATAAGTTACAGTAACTTCATAAATCTATATCAATTTCCCACCGTTTATTATTCACATAAATATAAAAAAGCGCACGGAGCATGACTTTATCGATACAAAATAAAAAAAGCAACAACCACAGCGCTCGGGTTCTCGAGGACGAAGAGCGGCAGTCCGCGCGAGTGATTCGCGCCACCCGTCGCGGCCGCGGCGCCGGGGCGGCGCTGATTATCGATATCGATAAAAGAAGGCCTGTATATAAGTAGCTAAACTCTAAATATTGCTATTGTTTAATCTACTATTCTTAGGTGCACTACCTAATAGAATTATATATTATTTGTGTCGTTAGACAAGCACGTCGACGTTCTCTTTGATATTGGTATTATAGGTTAGATTCCACATTCACACAAAGAGTTATTTTTAACGTGAATTTTAAGACTTTGCTTTGTTAGACCCTGACAGTTGTTTTAAGTCTAGGTCTACCTACAATAACAGTTTAAGATATTTCACAACTTGACCTCTTCCCACACAAAAGTTGAAAACTTATTCTGAACGTGCACAAATTCTAGAAAGCTATTTTATTGTTTTATAACGGCCGATCTCGTTGAGTATCTCGTCAATAAATATCCGAATAGCATACAGAGTCGTTACGAAGTAGCTAACCATAACAAAGGGTTTTAAAACCTCATTTCCCAACCTTGGGCGGCATTAGGCTCAGGTTGAACGTGTCAAAGCCCCTGTAAACATGTCGCGGTGGGGTTCGACAAACAAAGGAGTGTTTTTGTGACGGGGTGGCGTGTCCGCGGCGACGTCGCGGGCATCGCGGGTCGATACCGCCGAGATCGGCCTACGCCGGCCATTTGCGTACCTCCGCCTGAGGCGTGTGTACATAACCCTGCCACCCACCCCCCGATACACCCCCGATTACCGCCTACAAAGCAAACTTCATTGGTACGTGCATGCAATATGCGCAAGGAGCCCGAATTGCGCCTAGCTCGCCCAGATTGCTTTGATATCCTAGCCGTAAATAGCCTATTGCGGACTGAGCTAAAGGCGAGGCCCGTATACTCGCAATCACGTTAATTACTCAGCCGGTAACGAACAAGAGCTGGCCAGGTAATATCTTTGATACAATTCGATGGTTCTTGGCTGTGATATCTCTGTAGTCTTAGCTATTCGCTGAGCAGGCTTTTATTAGCCTATCATATTAAAGGCAAAAGTTTGTGAGTGTGTGAGTTTGTTAATACTTCGCGCTCAAACAGCTGGCCCAATGTTAATAAGTTTTGGTATGAATAATAGCTGACACTGGGACATATAGGCTAATTTTTATCCCGAAAAATGTAGTATTCCTATGGATAGTAAAACTCACACTATAAGTAGGTATTAACAACACGTACCTATTTGTAATCGCTGCGTCCTAGGTTCATAAATTAAAACTGGATATTTATTCTACACTATTGCTCACTCAAAATGTTATACCTGATAAGCGCAAAATCCACATACTTAAGCATTGCAATTATCTTCCCTTGTAGTATAGAATTGTGCTAGTTATCTCTACTTAACTAAAGTTTAAGACTAAGTATCAATAAAATGTTGATTCTGCTTCTGTTGTTCCTCTTCTTGACATTCACACCAACATAAGAGATATATAGTTACATATAATCAGTATGTACGTATAATCAATGCCCTCGAGCCGCGAGGTAAAATCTTGAAAAGGGGGTTTCATGACAAAGGAGCAGCGTGTACGGTAGCAAAGAGAGCCGAGTTTCAATTGAAAGGCTGGGCGGGCACGGTATAAATCGGCCAAGTGCAGCGAGGGGCGAACAGGGAAAGTTTACATTAGCATATTGGCCTTTGCGTCGTGAAGTTCTGAGTGTGGAGATCATAGTTTTAAGGTGTGAGTTATGTCTGTAAAGAGCTCTAGTGAAGTGTACGGAGTTCTATTATGTTCTGTGGCAATTTAATTTATGAATGCGTGTGAGTGAAGCGTCTAGTTATATATAAGTTTTTGACCAAGCTGAAGCGGGCTTGGTCAAAAACTTATATCGTGTGTCCGGATGTTTGGATGTTAGGATGTGTTGTCCAGATGTCCGGTTGTTCTCGCCGACAGGTCGCATTTCAACTGATTCTCATAATTTTTTTAGAGTAGTTTTGATAATTATAATTATATTGCTGATTCACTATTTCGTTTTTTTTAAAGTGGCAGATTTATCAGCGTTGTAAAGCGAACTTTCATTTAGCTCGATGCACCTCGGGTGAACGAGGTCTCCCCGTAGCTTATAACATTTTAGATATTTATTTGCAGCTACAGTGTAGTGGCAAAAAAATATATTTCCAGTGGATTCCATCACATATAAACCTGAACGGTAATGACGAAGCCGATAGGTTAGCAAAAATTGGAGCTGACGAAGGGATATTTGTAAATCATATGCCTTTCTTCACTGACCTGCTCAGAGGAGTAAAACTAAAATGTTTTGATAATTGGAAAGAATACTTTGACGAGAGGTCGAAGGAGAAGGGCATATGGTATAGGACTATGACCACTTGACCAGTGAACCTCCAAAAATACCATGGTTTAGCGAAGGTCGGTTGAACCGTCACTTAGCGGTCACCAGCATGCGACTGCGCTCCGGGCACATGCCACTTAACGTGTTCGGGCACTTGATGAGAGTGGTCGATTCTCCAAATTGTAACACATGTGGCATGAGAGAAGATACCTACCACGCATTGGTGGAATGTGCTCGGATCGGAGCCGACCGTAGGGCATTTGAAGCACAGGCCAATCTTAAGTTAAGCGATACTGGTATTTGCAATGCTATACTATCTGAAGTTCAGATTCTGAACCGACTTCAAAATTAGCAATAACATTGTACTATTTAATTATAAAATTACTTAATCGCAGATAATTATTAGAATAGCATGTTATGCGCTAAGCGATCAAAGCCTTTTTTTTTCAATAAAGATTAAAAAAAAAAAGCTCACTAAGCCCCTAGTTTTTAGAGTCACGATAAGCCATATTGCTCGTAGATTCGGTCTACATCGGCTAGGGCTGAATGGTTTTTTAGTAGCGATCACGTACTGGAAGAGGCAGCGTAGCGCCTAAGAGAAGGTGGACTGTCGAGCTTGTCAAGTACGCAAAAAATCTTGGATGAGGGCAGTGCTCGAGATTTTTCTCGAGATCCTAAGGCCATGTTGAACTGGTATTCTAGCATTATTACCAAATATAATGCGGTCGGTTGCGTTTCTTTTTCAGCGTGCATCGCTACTGCTTCACCGTACAAACCTCGAGTGACACAAGCAAAATACTTGTATGCTACTATACATACGATAGTAGGCAAGACAACGCAAACTTGGCCTATCGTTTACATACCGTGCCCATAAGTAAACAGATGCTGCCAAGCCTATTGTCCCTTAGACTAGGTGTTTATGGAATTAAACATGTATTTATGCATCAGTCTGTGACATGGTATATCTGAGATCAATTGTATCCTGGAACACAGGGAAAAGTAGGTATTATTAACTTTAAAAAATTTGGATTTTCAAAAATCAATATATTTATCATGATATGCAAAAAAATTAAATTTAAAAGGAATAAGTCCTCTTAATCACAGCCCATCTTCCCTCAAATCTGGTACGGTTCTCCTGGTCGCCAGCTCGAACAAACAATGGTTTGAATAGGGCGAGTGCGCGGCGAGAATTGAAATGAGGTGTACGGAGGGGAGGCCTTCAATTATTAATAAATACGTGTCAATCAGGACGTGCAATCTTTGCGACTCGCAATTTTGGACGTTCGTTAATTGATTTTGTTAAAGTTTTAACTTATTGATGACGAAATGAATCATAATCTGGATTCGACTTAAGTTTTATTTCAAGAATAACACTTACTCTCGGATAGTAATGTCAAAATCCCATAATAGTTTGACATTACTATCTGAAGGTGCGCGTTAACCTCGGGTTAAAAGTTTGGTCGAATCTAGCCTTGGACAATAGTATACAACAAAACAATACAATAATACAAGTAAGTACTCTTTATTGGATTTATAACCTAACCTTACAAAACGTACAAGGGAATTACGACGCATTAATTAAAATTAGCGGTAATAAAATAAGTCTCGTCTTCTCGCCAACAGCTGGTCTTCCCGCTAAAGAGCGATCTCTGCCAGACAATCTTTGGTAAGTGGATAACTATAGTCTATATGTTTAAATACTAAGTATAATGATTACTGAGTAATCAAGAATACTTATTATTTCATATAAATTAAATAAAATAACGATGACGTTACATAGATCCTGCGGGTCAGCCCTCTTACTTACTCGTCCATCTATTGCTTACTTTCCAGCATCTACAACAATGTACTCTAGACATTGCCATTGGTTTAAGGTTAAAATGTCCGGAGGGTCATCCTATACTGATTTACAGTAATATGAAAATCCACCCGCTATATCTACAGGGTTAATTCCCATTCGATCTATGAAACCTGCTTAATCCTACTGGTGCCATGGGTAAAGAACAGATTGGCTACAGTAACGTTTAATTTTCCGCTTTCAGATATCAGTCCATGTGATCTAAGTCTACTGAATCGATCCAGCAGTACCATTACCATGAGTTAACGTGACCGTACTAGCTAAGCGACAGCGTAAACGATATGTATGCAGAATAGTACAGTGCCTCTTGCGGTTTTTTTGTAGAACTACAAATCGTTTACGTATAGTCGCTAGCGTTCACAGTCACTGTATACTTTACTTGTTCGTTTGTCTATCACTTCAATGTTTAGTTTTCTATTTCATTTGCTCAAAGGTTAACTGAAAGAAACCCCTTATAGAGATAATTTCACCCTTGTACACAAGTAGGTACACATGTATTGTTAGGGTTCCGTACCCAAAAGATAAAAACGGGACCCTGTTACTGAGACTTCGCTGTCTGTCCGTCCGTCCGTCCGTCAATCCGTCTGTCACCAGGCTGTATCTTAACAACGGTGATAGACAGTTGAAATTTTCACAGATGATGTATTTCTATTGCCGCTATAACAACAAATACTAAAAATAAAATAAAATAAATATTAAAGAGGGGCTCCCATACAACAAACTTACAGATAATGGTACGGAATCCATCGTGCGCGAGTACCACTCGCACTTGGCCGGTAATTTATTTTTGAGTTTCTGTCAATATTGTTTTATGTGCAATAAAGTGTTTACATACGTACATACATAAATACTCATGGTACCGGTCCATAAACTTATGGTTAGCCTAGGCTAGTACGACGTGTACTAGGCTAACCGATTAGTGCGATCGCGTCCGATGATAAATCGTGCCGCGGTGTCGTGTCGCATGCACGGCGGCGCACAATGCTGATTACCTCGGCTCCACACTATGGGGCGAAGTTGGCTGAAGTAAGTATGCTTAGTACCTCTCCATTCTATGAAATTCGCCCAACCTCGGTCAACATCGCGAGTAGTACAGAGCCGGGGTTACACTTTTGAAAGATCCATGGAAACATTACAGATGGGCTTTTGTTAAATTGTTTTTAACAGTCTATTCATATTGCATCCCCTAAATCCAACCTGTAAATGTCTATAATTCAAGGCTTAATACCAAAAGCCTATGACTTCCGGAAAACTATTGGTTCAATGGTAAACAATTACTTTGGGGATAAACAACAGAAAAGAAATGTCACATATATTTGACACATAACGCGTAACACACAATACTTAATGTTGAAAAATCGTCAATAATGCTCTTAGTAATTAATTAACCAGAACAAAGAGTATGACCGATAAGAAGTATCTTATATCAGGACTATCAGGAGTCACGATATAGGTACAAGTTTCTCTGTTTGTCTGTAAGAAACTAGCAGTTTGACCTCCGGTTGCGTGTTAATAATTAATAAGTATATAAAAAGTTCAGGGTCCAAGTGTCCTCGCTGAATCACAGACTAATAAAATTAAAGTCATCGCCTAGATAGCATAATCTTAAATGTCCCAGCCCGATCTAGACACGAAAACCCACTCTCACCATAATCTAATCTAATTAAACAATAATAAATACCGCGCCGAGGGCCACACTAAGCCTAGAGCTCTATTAAAATTACTAATACAACCGACTAACTCACTCCCATTTAGCTGCGGTGCGAAAAATCTCAACCGAGCTGCCGTACGTAAACAAACTGACCGTCATAAATAATCAAAAGCTATAAGCGAATTTGAGCGTATTTCAATATCGCGACATCCTTAATCTACCGCTACCGGGTAGGTAGGGGTAGCGGGCGGGTAGCGGGTAGTACTCGTAAATCTTGCAGGTCGGGTCCGGAGTTTTGAATCATTTAGCGCGGTGCGAGCGCGACTTCCGTCCGGCGCCCCGCGTGTCTTGCCGAGACAAAGGCGAGTAGGGATGGGGGTGCACAGCGGTATATGAATAGGTTATCGATAAAAAGATGTATTGGTTTTGAATAATGGTTTTAAAAAAATATATATTCTTAACCATCCGCAGGTGCAGAGTTGTGCCGCTCTTAAGATTTATTTTATAATTTGCAACGAACGAAAACGTTCTCGGGGACTCACCGCATAAAAGACATGTACACGTTGATAAAAAAATATTGGAAAGCTACAACTTTACGTAAATGGTGTTGGATGGGAATGTATATTTTCAGGCGTAAAGAGTCCGTTTTTCTTTTAAAGCATATGGCGTATATGAGTAGACGTCCTTACGCACCAACTAGGTTCATGTACTTATATACAACATTGGCCAGGCATGTTTATGGCTATGGTGACAATTTAGAATTAGACACAAACCAGATCTTCGATTCTCTAATATTAAACAAGGGTTTCAAAACTTTGATCAATAAATTAGCGTCAGTTAGTTTTAGACATTAACTTTAAAGCCTGTTTTAACTTTAAAGTCTATTTCCTTGGATATTGTTAATTAATCATAACACCGTGTGTGCTCGCTGTACAATCAGCAAGTTCAATAGAATTCGGCTCGGCACTCAAATCTTCCAAGAAAATAAAACCAAAACAAATCATCGACAACTCCATCGACTCTCCCCCACCCTCCGGGACGACGTCCGAGCCTCCCCTAATTTGAATTCACGGAGACTCGCGACGCGTCCGCCGCGCCGGCCGCGCCCGACTTAATGAATCGCGAGTGGGTGGGGGGGACGTGGGTAGGGGGTGGTGGGGGCGATCGGACGGCCACCGCATCCTCTGCGCGGATAAGTGACGCCCGTGTTGCTTCGTACATACTCCTTATGTAGTTCTGGACTCTTGGTACATAAGGCCTGTATACCCTTATACCTCCGTGCCAAATTTATGTCCCGCACATGACTGAGGCCGCGGTGTACCTTTAGAGGGATTTTGCGTGTTTGCGCTGCCCGATGATATTCTCGGAATTTGCTATTGATGGCCTCTTAGCTTTTTCCATGTGGGTTTTAATTTTCGGCTCCGCTGTATAATGCGGCCTTCGCAACGCTATAGTACGTGCTCATATTGGGATGTACCTATCGGGATAAAGTGTTCGAACCTTACCCAGTTCACTTTTACAGACATTTACTTAGTCACTTATATTTACATATACCTACCTTCCTAATAATTATGTATTCATAATTTGACTCCAAACTATTCCAAATCAATGCTAACTGTTATGCAGTGAAAATATCTCGTAACATTATATAATAAAAAATATATAACTACTTATAATTTGAAATCTCAACTTCCCGTCGGTTTTTTAAAGCCCCTTAGATATCCCAGTATATATTTATCCCAGTAGATAGACTTTTAATTTCAAAAGGAACTTTCTAAATTTGAATTTTAAATAAAAAGTATCCTTCTTCGAAATTTAAATAATTAAAAAAAAGGTGAACGCCGCACAGTTAGCCAGTCTCAAGGTTAGTGGACCTCACGAAATTTGTTTTACCCTCGCAAACGCCTAATATGTTAATAATCGTGTTATAAAATCAACCTTAATTTCAGGTAGATTGGTTATAGATTAGAAAAAAGCAATGTACGATAAGGAGCTTGCAAAGATTGCTCGATAATTTCAATGCAAATTCAGCCTGGACGTCGCAAGCTTCGTGAAACTAAAACGCATTAAGTGACGCTAGTTTCGAATTCACTTAAGGCGTTTTAACGCGAGCGGAGAAAGGCTTTGTCCGATTCCGTAAACAAAAAGTGGCTAATGGGCCATTATGTAAATGGCGGGTGACCAATCAAAACGCAGTAAATTATTCAGGCGATACGATACGGAGCCCGGGGCGGTTTGCCGATACCGAATACAAATACGAAGATGATTGTTGATACTACAGTCACGCATTACCACATTAATCGATGACTGCAGTTACCTCGTATCTTGATTGTTTGAGTTGCATTTAATAGTTGGAACATCACTATAACTAGTGGGTCCGCGAGCTGTAGACCTCGGGATATTGTTTGTAAATGGCAGACATTTCTTTTTACCTTTTCAACCCCCATATCTCCGCCATTTGAAAAATGACGGAAAATGGACTCGACAAAAAAAAACTCTATACTTATCGATACTCACGTCATGAGAATCGGTTGAGAAATGTGGCCTATAGACGAGAACAGCCGGATACCTGAACATCCAAATATCCGGACATATGAAAAAAATTGGGTGAAGCTAAAACAGAAACGCTTCGCTCGCTCGGTCATTAAAGTATGTATATTGTAATTATTTATTTATATATGCAGCCTATGTAAGTACCAGGTGTGCCGCGCGGTGTTATCCGCTCATCCCACTGGAACACTACATTTTTCGGAATAAAAATTAGCCTATGTTTTAATCCAGGGTGTTAGTTTCCTACATACCAATATTTATCAAAATTGGTCCAGCCGTTTGAGCGTGAAGCACTAAGAAACATACACATCAACAAAATACTCATAAACATTCGCCTTTATAATATTAGTGTGATATTCATGTTTTCCTGATGCCCCATTTTGTTTCGTTTTGTGTATGGCCTTATGGTTGGTTCAATAGTAGCGTTTTCTAGTCTTTAGGCATTAAAGCCACCACCTAGAGTTAATTTAAGGTATAACATTTGTGTAACAAATCGCTAGCGAGTACGTTAAATTTTTGATAAGGATACAGAATAGACTTCATAACATAACTCGGTTGTTTGTCTAATCTCATAATTACATGAACTCCCATTACAGATTACAACTACAAAGGCCATAACAAAACCATATCACAACACGCCTATTGCTAAAAACGTCTGCAAAATAACAAAGAAAGTAATTACGCGTCGCCCGACACGTGCTCGCGGATTACCGGGGGCGGCGCGTGGGAGCAGTCGATATCGACACAATACATGCTAGCTAAGACAGTACTTTAACACAGCGGGAGGTCGGAAAGATATTTTTTTTGGTAATTGACATTGAAAGTCAGTGAACATCACTTATGTAAACAAAGAGGCAACTGGACTAAATATTCCGCAAATTTCAAGTAATTTTCGCATAATAAAGCCAAAACCATCCATTATGGCGAGTCAAGTTTTTTTTGCGACTTCGATTCCGCACTTAAGGGCCCAGATGCCCACACAGTGCCTCCCAGTCTCCGGCAAAGCCAAGACGGCTAACCGGGGCTCGAGAATGCGAGACCGATCACTGCCAGCAACGCATATATGCGTTCACATTCATACAAGTTTGTTCCTACACCACGCCCCCTGGCAGTGAATGCGTTAACACGTTTCTATTAGCTTCACTTGCAACTAAGTTCGTTAGTTTGTATAGCCTAACAAGTTGTTGTTTTGCCCTGGGATAGTGGCGCCACAAACAGCTTTCATGTGGCAATGATGTTCATACGTTATATATGATCATATAATATGTCATCATCGTCACTCATCAAGTCATCACCCAAATTAAAAACATTGTTTACCGGAATGCTGCTCAAACCTTCGTTCTTCTCTAAAATAAATACTGAATCGTATTGAAATTCATCCTGTTATTTTATTTTATTTTAATTATTTCACTTGACTTGCATACCATGACAATATTTCATTTTTACTTAATTATTTAAAACGGATACCTATGTAAAATCTAATATATTTAGTCTTTAGTTTTTAAGGAAATTGCAATGCCCTGACAGGGCATCATGTATTGACGGCTTAATATGTAAACACCCTACTGTACCTACTCATGACAGCAATAAATGAATATGAATATGAATATGAAAAAACTTGACTTTCACCACTATGGATAGTTGACTTTATTATGCAAAAATTACCTACTTGAAATTTGCGGTATTTTTAGTACTGTTGCCTCTTTGTTTACATCAATGACGTTCACAGACTTTCAACGTCTGTTACCAAAAAATGGTCGTTCTGACCTCCCGCTCCGACCTCTGGCCGCCGCCCGTCTAACTCGTCTAACGTCGCGCGATTAGTGGCCGGGTCACGACAGTTGCACCGACGCTGCGTCGCCGCTGCGCGAGCGCTCTGGCAGGACGCCGGCGCTCATCAGTCGTTATCGTTAGTAAAACGCTAACGTTTTTGAGACGCACGAACACTGTCACATGTTTTTCATGGACAGCGCCTATATTACTTAATAAATTTTGCAGCCTACATCTGCCCGTCGTTTCTGGTCGTTTAATTGAACTTATTATACTGTACAAGAGTGAGAGTTATTTGTACTGTGCTGCCCTGATTATCGCTAAAATTACACAAAAAAGACCGCCATGCATATTGTGATGGGAAAACTTCTAGTAGACTAATAGTAAAACTAAGCTACGCCATCAATTTGATATATTTTATAGGTATTTACTATCGATAAATAATAAAAGTACATAGATAATATTTGATATTTCTGTTCTGATGCAGTTAACGTAACTAACTGCATCAAAACGGCCCTCGGCTTGCCATTTTACAGCTTTTGCCATTCAAATGCTGTCCGTGTGTATCGGCCCTAACACGTGGTGGGAGGACCAGGGCAAGCCTTTAGCGTGGGAGTGGGGAAAATACTTGTGTGTTGTGAGATCCTAATTGGGATGACTTCATGTTTTTAATGATGTCTATCGATCTTATTAAGACATAAGGGTTCGGTGAAAATACGATGTATGATGATTTAATGTGACGACGCACGGTTGGCGCAGTGGTTAAGCAACTGCCTATCGAGCCAGCGGTTCTGGGTTCGATTCCGGCAAAGGCAAATATTTGTGTGATGAATTCGAATATTTGTGTCATTTGTGTCATGGATGTTATTCGTATTAAAGTATGTATTTATCTATATAAGTATGTTTATCGTCGTCTAGTGTCCATAACACAAGCCTACTAGAGCTTACCTTGGGCATAGACTAGTTTGTGTGGGTTGTCCGCTATTTATTTATTTAGTAAAGAAAAAATTGTGGATCGGTCAAGCTAGATCCATATTACATGTGTTAATTGGATTTATCAAGTGACATTTTCCTTTTGGTGTTATGTTTTTTTATTTTCACTTTATAATCTTTAGCATATTTGAGTATTAGCATTAGCAACCACGTTCATAGAGGAATAATAATGCTATACTATAACATATATAACTCGTCTCCCATGCAAGGTTTTTCAGCTCTAAATTATTTTGGCATGACCGCAAAGCATTGTAAAATAAGCCTACCTACTTCATAATGATAAGTTTGACCAAATCCTTACGCCTATTATGAACTAAATTAACACAGAAATTCCGCCCGGTCGATCCCCGCGCCCGCGTGGGAGTCGGTATTACCCGGCTGAATAACCGAGATTTTTCTATAAAGTCCCCTCTGGCGACCCGATGGAGATAATGCCTTTCAACAGTTTCAACCTTAGGCACAACTCCATCATCTAGTACAGGGTAATATTTTTTCTCAAACCTGTAATGAAATGTCGTCATAACGTGCGTTATAACAGGCTTCGAAGTATCACGTTTCGGGCGGAACAGCTCGGGAGAACTGTAAAGGAATTTTATACAAAATTGAAGGTCTAGGCCGCGAAGTATTTTTTTTTAAACATGGCGTAAATCGACACTTATTTTAAGACCTAATTATGTACAGTTGCATACAAAAAATCTACATTCATGTTCATCATCATTATCGTAGATTTTCTTTTATGAAAATATGAAACAATGAGTCCTGCCAGTCAGTCCGCGGAGCAGAGGAATACATGAGTATCAAAATTGATACTGTTATGGTGACCTCGCGGTGGCTATGCTGCTGTTATGAAATTACAATATCTGAACTTGTTAGAGTAATTTAACAAGATGGTAACCGTTGTTTGGCCCGTAAGTCCAACTACAGCCTCTAGCGCAAATAACCAAAGACGTCTACGAAATTGTTTAGTTAGCTTGCTATATGCTACGACCGCTACGCCTCGTAGCGCGGCTACGAGTTTTACAATATAGCATCGTCATTAATGTTATGTGTACATACCCCTTGGTTTTTTTGCACAAATCATTTGACACTAGGAGACAGAAGGCGTCAAATCAGTCATGAACCTACAACCCCAGGGTATGGTTATGTAGTGAATGGTTCTCCTGTCACATGGCTGACAACTGCCGAATGATAGTTCCTTCCATATTTATCTCTCACCACATGTGGAACAACTGTGCTAATCCAGTACAAAGCATATAACAAACGAATATAAGTAAATTAAAATATTTAATGATAAGAGATTATTACAAGTGTAATGTGAAAAAAGGGGTAAGATTGAGGCGGATCCTCAGGGCCTCTTCTTTTGCTATGAATCTAAAATGTAGGTAGAATATAATATATGGGCAAATAAAATAGATAAAACGTCAAAATAAAATCTATTTTTTTACTTGATAGTCCCCGTATTAAGCATGTTCTAGCAACATGCTTAATACGTTGTAATGTTTCTTTCCCAAAAACATAATGAAAGAGAGTACAGAGACGTAGGTAATCTATATATATAAAAGAAGAAGTCCTGACTGACTCATCAACGCACAGCCGAAACTACTAATGTTAGAGAGTTGATTTTTGCACAGTAGGTTACTTTTATAACGTGGGCTAGGGATAAGAAGGGATTTTTGGAAATACCTCCCCTAAGAGGTTTAAATAGGGGTGCAAAGTTTGTATGCGGTACAAGTTTTTTTTTAATCTAGGAACTTAAAACTTTGTAAAAAGGTATTAAAATAAAATGGAAGAAAACTAATTTCAGCGTTTTTGAAAATTCACCCCCTAAGGTGTTAAAAAAGGGGTTAAAAGTTTGTATGGAAATCAAGTATTTTTTGAGCGCGGGACTCGAATTTTTGTGTAAAGGAATAGAATACAAGAAAAGTAATTTCAGCGTTTTTGAAAATTCTACCCCTAAGGGGTTAAAAAGAGGATGAAAGGTTGTATGGGGTATAAGTTGTATTTTAAGTTAGGAATTAGAAACTTTGTAAAAAGGTATTTTATTAAAAGAAAATATTTTTTTTAAAACTCATCGAATTTAGTAAAGTTATTCGTTCGTAGATGTACCTGATTTTACAGTGATACCGCGTAATTAGAGCTAATTAGCCGAAAGTGTGATTTCAAACGCAATGTAAATTGTCAAATGAATAAATACTTATGACTTATGAAAAAAAATAAAAAAGGCCAAGAGCGAGTCGGACTCGCGTACGAAGGGTTCGTTACTATGTATTTCGTAAACAACTGCAAAAAAAGCACGTTAAGCAATTTCAACATTACTTATAGATCTGAAAATAATAAAGATGTAAAATTTTCAAGATAAAGGTTCCACGCGGACGAAGTCGCGGGCAACAGCTAGTATAATATATATATCTATATACATTTATGAATGGAACGTTTATGTTAGTATTTATAGTCACTTTCTTTTCCTTATGCATTGCCTTTTTCCTTTTGAACCAATGCCAAAATCGAAATGAGCTCAATTCAAGGAGATATAATATTTACCTATACATGTCAACGACGTATCTTCAGTAAGTAATACAATCAAATTGTGATTCATTTCATATCTACATTTATAAAAATAAATAGAATACCTTTTACTCAAGGAATGAAACAAATATATAGTGCTATCAATTCTGCAAACAGTGGCGTGGCGTCAAGAGTAACGTTGGTTAAACCAGAACACAATGGACTAGTTTTTCTTCAAGAGCAATAAGTAGGTACAGAGCCTTCTGTTTTTGGTCCACCGAAATCACACGCAACATTTTAATGTGTTTTGCTTCTCCATACCGTTAAAGCCTTGTAAAGTTTCAAGACAATACCATCCGGTAACATCGCACTAAGTGCACACAAAACTAAAAAAAAGTAAAAAGTGAAAGCGCAACGAAAGTGAAACCGAGTCCAAGTTGGCGGGCGACTTTGTTTCCCAACTTCGGATCCAATTTGAGGGAGGGACCTCCCCTCCCCCTAACCGACCGTTTAGGTGCACTGAAAAATGTTATGAATAAACAAACTTTTATTCATGAATTGGGATAGTTTGGCAGCGAGAGAAAGTTGTTGTGTAGGCTGCAACGAAACGTCGTATTTTGACCGCAAAAACGGATCAAACTTTGGTGACTATGGCTTCTATAGGCTAATATGGAAGTAGCGAACCTATTGTAGCATATCTATACTCATAGTATATATACTTCATCTAGTCGGGGGCCGACCTACGCTGCGCTTTTCTATACGTGGTCGCCACTCTAGGACTTTGCTGCCGCCGTCCATCCTCAGGGCTACATGGCCTGCCCATCGCCACTTCAACCGTGCAACCCTGTGAGCTATGTCGGTTACCTTGGTTCTTCTGCGGATATCCTCATTTCTGATTCTATCGCGCAAAGAAACTCCGAGCAGCCCTTTCCATTGCACGTTGCGTTGAACGTGATAAAGACAACTATCATAGGCCTCCCATGTAAGACTTGCTGGTTGCTTGTCAGGAATACTGTAAAATAGTAATTTATTTTTATTTCTTATTTATTTATACTCAGCAGCTATAGAGCCTATAGACGCAAACAAACCGCCAAATTCTAGTTTATGATACAGCTAGCGCCATCTATGTAATAATAGTGCCATTGCTTGCTAGGGAAAGGGGAGCTTATACTCTCCTTGCCGTGAGACTTACTGAACTTCCAAACTTCCAATTCTAGCGCCATCTGTTGACAAGCATTCAAGGTGAAGGTCCTCGTATTTTCATAACGAAAATAGTCTGCAATTATAAATTATAAATTTCTTCAAAGTTTATAAATATTTAACACTTGAAATATAAGTTTAGCACTAGACGTGTTGCAATCTCACGCGTAGTTTAAGTGACAAGAACGTCACCGAAGGAGCACTCAATGCTCACTAACTCTTGTTTTGAAGACCATTCGTCACAGTAATATTCTAGCAAATAGACTACTGAAAACATATCCATCCTTAACAAGGCACTTAAGGTAAGATGGGGTAGGACCATAGTTTACTGTTATTCCTCTTATCAGTATCACAGAGTATAGAAACAATAATAGAGAGAAACATTATATGCATGTATCAATACGTGTCTCCAAAATAGCAGTAAAGTACGGCGACAAGCCTCTTTCAGCGGTACCTAACACAATGGTTTACTGCGACATAAGACGCATATTGCTTCAGTAATAACCCGAATGTATTTAAAGTACCGTCTCCCAATAAACGATGTTTAGTTACTTACAACTAGATCTTTTTAGGGTTCCGTAGTCAACTAGGAACCCTTATAGTTTCGCCATGTCCGTCTGTCCGTCCGCGGCTTATTAGCTCCGTGGTCATAAGTGCTAAAAAGCTGAAATTTGGTATCACGCCGACAAAACGGTAAAATATAAACTAAAAAAAAACTTTTTTTCGGGTACCCTCCGTAGACCTATAGTGAGGATGAATTTTTTTTTCGTTCCAACACTAGCGTGTGGGTTGTCGTTGAATAGATCTTTTAAAAATAATAGGGGTCCTGAAACATCATTTTTTTTTTATAAAGTCAGCAGTTTTGTAAATATTCGCTCGGGAAATCAAAAAAATAGTGTCCCCCCCCCCTTCAAAATGAGGCTGAAAAATTCATGAAAATGAGGCCTTATTAGTACTTTCAATGAAAACTATATTGAATGAAATCGGTCGAGCCGTTTTTGAGTTATCGCAAAATTTCACAATTTTCTTTAAAATGACGTAAGTGCCGCGCGTTTTTCTTATACTTCGAACGTTACACATATTAGTTAAGTGCCATACTGCATTAAAACATTTCGCTCAATCTGGCGCGTATAATCGATAACTTCCAGAAGGTATTAAGTAATTACAGTTAGGTACTTTGGAGTTTACGATCTTTTTATAGAGCTTGAAATCTTTCTCGTAATTTAAATTTTATTTTATTGTCTATTGTGAAGGATGGGCAACTACGGAACCCTACACTGAGCGTGGCCCGGCATGCTCTTGGCCGGTTTTTTTTGACTTACCTACTGCTGCTGCAACCTTCTTCCAAGCAACGTCAACCAGAAACGCAGCTTTTATAAAGAACACGTACATTTCTCAGACATTGTCATTCCACTACTTTACAATAGTACTTATAATTAACACAAATTATAACGGGTCTAACGCGATATTTCTTATTTACCTTCATAATCTAACGTTTCGGCGGGGTTGCACACGCCGTGGTCTCAGATGTACTGGTGAAACAGCGAGTTGTTACTGTTACTGGAGCTGTCGGCCAAATGTAGTACTACCCGACGAAATGTCTAATAAAATGGATGGGTAGGAAAATAAATGTTCGACTACCACCCATTTATTTACTAATTATTGTCACCGGTCCGACACACAACACTCACAAGCGCGTTAGACCCGTTATAATTTGTGTTAATTATGAGTACAAACCGCGAGAGTATAAAGTGTCATGCAATTGAGTGGATAATAGTACTTATTATGTCCTTTGATAAAACTTGTTCGTTGTTATAGCCGGAACGCATAATGTCCCCGTACACGGCGATCATCCGAAGGAAAGCCAACCCGTTCGAGCTAGCCCATGTGACCGTTTCGTGGCTCGTCGGCGCAGGGTACGGAAGTGTTTTCTTTAAGTATAATAATGATATATTTAATGACCTTACTAAAGTAGCGAAAAATTTACAAATTTAATGGTTCAGCCGGGGTTCGAACCCCCCAACGGCTTTCCGGCAATATTCCTGCGGCGTCAAATATAGGAAAATTCTGTAGGTTTTTAATTACATGATTATAAATTGAAGATAAAATAGGTTCGACAGGACTAATTATTTTTATTCAAGTAGTAACGTCTAACCAAATGTTTAGAATGAAGCGAAAAATCGAAAAATTGAATGGTTCGGGCGGGGTTCGAACCCGCGTCTCCAACGGCTTTCCGGGCCAACACCGTCGTCCTATTACCTATTGGACCACGGAACCTGATGCGAGAGCCTCAACATAATTTGTGACGATGGTGCCGAGATCGATAGTAGACACGATGTGTTACACGAACGAAGCGAGAAATTTAAACTGCTTGAAAAAGTCAATGGCATCAGGTTCCGTGGTCCAATAAGGAAGGACGCCCGTGTTGGCCCGTAAAGCCGTTGGAGACGCGGCGCGGGTTCGAACCCCGCCCGAACCATAAAATTTTTCGATTTTTCGCTTCATTCTAAACATTTGGTTAGACGTTACTACATGAATAAAAATAATTAGTCCTGTCGAACCTATTTTATCTTCAATTGATAATCATGTAATTAAAAACCTACACAATTTTCCTATATTTGACGCCGCAGGAATATTGGCGATGGCGAAATATTCTCAATTTATTTCGTTGCCAATAGTTCCCAAAACATATATAGAATTTCACGTCTTCCCATCGCCTAGGTACGACGCTTACGTGGTCGTCGGCTGCGCCATGCGCGACGTGTGCATGGCCATTCGGTACCGGACCGCGTGTCCGGAACTGCCTGATGAGAACCCGGTGAGTAGCATTATATGACAACGAATACGTTGCAAAGCCAACTCGTTCAAGCTAGCCCCCGTTGTCGTATTGTGGAACATCGGCGACAAGTGCATTTCCATCCGGCACCGGGCGGCATGCCCGCACCTACCTGATGAAAACCCGATAAGTGTCTTAATTAGGAGGAAATACCATGGGCGTTCTTCAATCAGTCCTATACTCCGAATAAGTCGTACTTAGGCACTGCCTACTACTTAAATTAAAAGATACATATTCATCATTAGCACGTCGGCAGTGACTCTATGCGATGTCCAGATAACTGACCACTGCACACTGTCTGTATTTCAAATAGTTTCACTACCATCCATTGCAAGTTTCCACCAATTCTCAGGATCTCAGATGTGACGTTGTACATACAGTGTAGCACGATACACGTATGCTCTGTTTAGTTCATATTATGTACATCTATTTAATACTCATGAAATATACCACCTCGACACACATTGGAGTATATTTTAAAGTAGGTATTAGATCAGATTATGTTAATGTGCAGAAAGTAGAAGCGCCGCCACCATCTGCGGAAGTGCCGCGCTACCGATTAGTGCCGTTGCCCGATTTGACGTCCAAGTACTGCATCGAGATGGAGAGGAAGGCCAAGGAGCAACAACAGAAGGAGATTGACAAACACGAAAACATACGTCTCGCTAAGATTGCTGTAAGTCATCTCACGTCTGAAATCAGTTTTAGTTGTACCGGGTGTTGTCTGTAATAGGAGCAATAAATTAAAATATAGATTCTTCCCTCGAAGCTGACAAAATTTTTAGACACACCCGGTATACAGCTTGCAGAGTTGCTTTTATTTTCATGTTTTTTAACTATTTGGTACCCGATGCTTCGTCTTTTTCAGTTTTAATCCAATCATAGTTTTCATAGGCCTTACGTCAGAGACTTTCAGTTTCTTTCCTAAAGTTTTCTGTACTTATGGTGGTTATCATACTGCCGCCGCATCCCGCTGCGATGTGAGAACTACGGTTTTTAATTTGTATTGTATATAATCTTGATTTTTTATTAAAAAAAACCGCAACATTGACCCCGCATTTCCGTGCGAACGATTTTTTATTGCCGTCAGCACCACCACCTAAATAGCATAATAGTTACCGATGCCTGGTATTATATTTGGGTCCAGGAACTCGAAAAGCCTCCACCGGATGACATTATCGACTGGCGCACCCACGCCTGGGTGCTGATCCTGCCAGGGTTCAAAGACGTTGCAGAGCCATTGTTCGTCGAGCCCAGCGATGGAACAGGATACCCGATCAACTCACCGCAGTACCGGGGGCTGGACAGTGTTTACAATCATGAAAATTATTATGTGAGATTTTATGCTACTTTCCTAATATTCATCATCATCAGCAAACCAGAGATTAATCGATTTGTATATTTAGTTTTCTTGCAGAAAACTTTACGGCAGAATGGGGTACATGGTTCTTGAACCTCGCAATATATGTATATATTATATATATATTATATATGTATATTTATTAATTATATAAACGGTTTAAACTCACGTTAAAAATTGTCAGGAACTGCCCGACATGTTTCGAACTCATTTGGAGCTCTTCATCAGGGGTAGCTATCCGTGCTGCTACGTGACTCGCGACCCACTGAGCGTAACACTAAGCTCTCGCGTAGCGGCACGGATAGCTACCCCTGATGAAGAGCTCCAAATGAGTTCGAAACATGTCGGGCCGTTCCTGACAATTATTTACGTGAGTTTAAACCGTTTTTATAATTATGAAAGATGTCTCACGATAGTTTTAATAACATGTGTATATTTATTCTAAGGTCAACCTTCAAGACTGTAAAGAAGGTCTTGGCAGCTTGAACTACGATCTCACCGACCTGTCGTGTTGGGAGCATCTATTGGCTGGAGAGCCGACCTACCGACGCAACCTGGTGGGGGTGGACCAGGATGACCCTCGCACTGCTGTCGACACAGAGAAGCATCTTGATATGCCGGCAAGCTGGGTCGAGAAACTCGATCTCTCTCCTAACGGTAAGGCATCACCAACGGGGATTTGAGTATTGGGACTCTTACGCCTACGATGAGAATGACTGGACTGGAGGACCATTGGATTCTCGGCACCTTTTTCCTTGGAGTACCAAAAACATGTATTCATGACATCTATTGCGATGTTACGTAGTAGCTCATTGGTTATGTCGAACATAATAATTTGCTGCATTCAATGATAGATTTCATAGCCTCTTTGAAGCGTCAATCTTGCGGACGTCACCACTGTCCCTCCCGCATCGGACTCTATAGCCATTTCAAACACTGCCACAAAATCATCTGATACTGACGTAAAGGCCGATGATGATGATATAAATTATTTTAATGTGTTTAGATTTCGAGCAGCGGTACCCAGGCAGCCACAAAGTGGTCCACTACAAGAAGGTGCTCCTGGAAAAGTTCGCGCCCTACTCCGAGCGTGACGGTGTCGTTAAGCGGATTATGATCTATGACGACTACGGCTTGACCCAGCCTTTGATCACGTAATTTTAGAATAAAAGCATATTTTTATTGGATACTTGGTGAATTAAGACACCCAACATTGGGTAGGGCAGATTAATATTTTATAGCCACCGCCATCATACGTCCGCTACAGATGCAGGTCCTCACACACAGGTTACCTTTACTCTACGGCTGCTGTTGACTTTAGTTACTGTAGAGGTTACTGTCTCCCATAGATAAGTTAGAAAAACTCACTGATACATAACGGTTGTTGAGGTCGGAACTCGAGGGCTTGTGACCTGTGATCTACGTCCCTCATCTCTGTTAAGCTCGCCTTGAATAATGAAAATATTCATGTTTAGCTACGAGTGGTACCAACAAAGGGTCGACTTGATGGAGTACGTGAAGATAGATTACGTCAAGAAGATCACTAGCGAAAAGTTTGGCATCGGGAGAAAGGACCACCTGCTTTGTGAGTTGGCAATACTTTGCAAAATAATGTCTAATGGTAACATAATCACACATATTCATAGAGCACTGTCAGTCACTTTTTGTTCTCAGACTCAGGCTATTGAGTGGTCCCCATTCGTTATTTTTTCTCGAACATTCCTCGTCTTCTTAGATACTTTATGGATAGAGTTGAAAGGTAAAAGGAAGACAATGTTTAAAGTTCTTGCACATTTAACACAGAAATTCGACTAGTTATTCCAATAACCCATGTCTGTTGTTTGTGTAGTTCACGAGTATTCGTTTGACGCCCCGCCATCCTCAATAGAAGCCCGCCGGACCATGGAGTTTAACTACTACGCGCGTTTGGACCACCTCACTAAAGTGGTGTGCACACCCCTCACCTTCAATGAAAAATATACTATAAGGCTTGACAGGTAGGTAACTTAAGTTTACAATTGTTAATCTTTTTAAAAACTTCGTTAAAGACTGCTATAGGGACGTAAAAAATAATACTTCGAGGCCGAACGACTACAGCATCATCATCGTCGTCCCATTTCACGAAGATACAAGTTACAAGTGGATATTTGTACCTGGGTCATGGTCATGGGTGTTTCTATGTATTTAAGTATATATTTATATATATAAGTATGTATATCGTCGTCTATTTAGTAACCATATGTAACACAAAGCGTACCTTTTTCTTTTGTTTACAATCATAGTATCACCGAAACACCTATCTAACTTTTTAGGCTGGAATCCCGTCATATAATTTACTCAGATGCTACCAAAGCTGAACCAAAACGGCAACTGAAGACCATCACTGATGAGTACAGACGAAACCCGGACGTCCCAGCCGACCAGGATGTCTGGAAGAAGATCTTCCAAGTCCCGGAGAACTCGATCGAGCTGCTTTACCATTATGCGTACAACTTCGTCACGAACAACACGAGGCGGTACCTGAAGCCGAACCTGGCGGAGACGGGAGGGAAGATCCTGTTCTATCCGGATAAGACTTCAGGATATATCGTACGTACAGTCAAGGAAACTGAAACTCGTACCTTTTTGACCAAGCAGGATATCTGGAACACATAGAAATGTGCCGCTGAACAGGACAAGGTCCCATTTTGCTTACCATAAGGATGCGTTGACAGGTAATTGGTATTAAGATGCAAACCAATTCCGTCCTTATGGTAAGTCGCACAATGGGACCTTTTATTAAACACTAGTCAGTGACATATCACTTTCATAGTTCCTGCACCTAGTCACGTGAAATCATAACTTTTATTAGTGTAAAACCAGAATATTCTCTAATGGTCTATTTCCTCAGGCGGATATATGTGCCAAGCCGACCCGGCCGCTGAACATCTACCTCACGCTCTGCGACAACATGGACTATGAGAACAAAACTCGCAAAGCTATCCGGGATAGAGAATCTGATATAATCACATACTTGGTACAACGCCATAAGGAGCTGACAGAGCCGGAGCTCACCGTAGCTCTCTTCCATACTGAGAGGAATGAAGTCGCTAGGAAAGGATGGATGGAACAGGTACGATGAAGTGCCCACTTGTGGGCTAAAATCTAAATTTGACTGCGCGAGGTTCATAGTTGCTTCGTAGATGTAACATTTGGATCACAGCATTAAAATCTTAAAACTTTTACAATCTGCTCAGCCCAACTTTCTCCCTTTCAGGAAGCCATAAAGGCTGAGGTAACAGAACGCGAGAAGGAAGCTGAGATTGACCCCCTGGCTCCTTACTTGGCTCGCATGTTTGGCTCAGGACACGGGTCCGACCGACCGCTGACCATGAGAGAAGCCACGCTATTAAGGGAACAATGCATCAATGACTTCAAATCTAAGCAGCTCCAGAGACAACTCTTGGTGCACGAGAGGTTTGATAGAGTGAGTCAATACTATTGCAATTTATTCGTAGGAGGTCTACTGAATATTTCCTTAATATGTACTATAATCAATATATATGTTCGTATTATGGTAGTAGTGGTAGTTTCTTTTTTCATGGAAAAAATATGCACTTGTTTTGTTTTGGGCGCCAATTTGATAGTGTGTTATGCAAAAGAAAAAGGCTAGTCGATATCCTGCTCCACAGCCCTTAGCCATACTATGCGTCAATGCATAGCTAGCTCTACCAGGGAATCACTTTCGTATGGTGTCGCTGTAGGTACAGTATTGTTTGAAATCTGATTGTTAATTGCAGTTGAATGCCGAATACAAAAACAAGAGGTTGTGGTATTTGGCGAACCAGTACATCCTTACCCCAGAAAAGGAAGCCGCATATTTTGCAACCAGGTAAATAAAATAAACCTTGCTACATTTGTTTAAAGAGAGTTAGCTAACAGATAAGTCGTTTTACCTTGGTAACTCTAACTGAAGACTAATCTAAAGAAATTCCTATCCTTATAATACGGTATTTGATGACAATTTTAATCAGCTATACTCTTTATGAAATGTCAAGAACGATCTGTTAGCATGAAGTTTCTTTGAAGATACTGGCTTGTGACGCCATTCAAATCAGAACTCAAAACACATGTTATTTTTAGTTTTTGTTTGTAAGTAGTAGTTTATTTAGTTCCGCGTATTTTTTAATGTGTGTTTAATGATTTAGGTAACGATGTAATTTATTTTCACTAAAGTCAATTACGTATTGGGAAGTGTTTGTTCATTTCATTACACGTTATTCTTGCTTTCCTCAGCGCTGAGATGGCATTCAGACTGCACACCCTGGAAGTGCGCCTGACGCGACATAAGGACCTGTCGGCGCCACGCTTCAAAATCCTTATGGACTATCTGGACAAGCATCCTCTGCTGAGGGAGTACAACCGCGCCAGGCACCACCACGGAAGCAAGTAGAATTTTCGCCTCCTTTTCCATGTTATCTGGATTTTACTCTAAAAAGGATTTTTATTCAAAAACACAAAAAAAAACTTAAACTAACTTATTTACATAACTGAAATAAATTAAACAGGTGTAAATAACTTTGCCCCGCGGCATGGTCCAGAAGACGTTGGCAGCATTTCTTCACTGAATCGCGTTGTGCGAGGAAGCTGCCAGCTCTTCGGTCCCCAGTAGTTTTTAGCTACCTTTTGGTGAACTTTTTATAAAGTTTGTGGGCGCTGGGACCCCACGGACCTAAGGTCTTGACCCTGAAAGGAATAAAATTATATTCGAGGCCGAGACCTTCATACTTGTTAAGTTTTAGTTTTTCGGCCGCCTCTGCTGCCTACCGTGCTCTGTATGATGTTCCGTGAAGGTGAGATTTTGGATGTCGAGATTTTGAAATATTGTTTATGCAACAAGATCTCCTAAAATCAAAGCTGGCAAGACGAGAGAAACGGTACCTTTATCTAAATCATAATTTGTTTCTATATGCATAGTAAATTTCTTATTATTATTATTATATACAATGAATTTTAGAATTATTCGTTCTAAAATCCATTCATTTAATTATTGTTAGGTTTTGCGTATTCTAGTGTTCTTTGACCTATTTTATGCATTACTTGTTATGTTTTAATAAACTGTCGTTATGCCTCCGTTATGTGAATAATTTACGATTGTTAAATTTTAGCTACAATATCGGATCTCATACAATTTACAATGCGTTCTAGATATAATAAATATTGTTCTATGTACTTTATTATACTAATAAAATTAAGAAATAAAACAATGTTAAACGTTTCCATTTCATTTATTATTGAGATTCATATTAATATCACGTGAATGTCAATCTTCTTAAAAATTATCGAATCTTATACAATGCATTCTAATATTAGGTACAAATGTGTTTAAGTATGATAATTAATCTACTTGTAAAGGACAACATAAAGATTGGTGAATACTTAAAGGAATAGTTAAAGGAAGGCCAAGAGTCACAGAGACTATCCCGGAAACCATAAGACTGCATTAGATGGCTCACTAGCAATTGCCTTAACACCGTTATGACCGCAGAGAAGTTGTAGAAATCAGCGCCCCAATTCCCATCTCAATCTCGGTACCGCCCTTTCAATAGAAGCGTGTTTTCATGATAGATATCTAACGAGCCCTTGCAATATATGATGTTCTGCATTTATTCTTAACGCAGTCGAATACGTACCTAACTTCTAGCTTGTTTTCCATATTTATGATGAAGCGAAGTTAAGCGGAGTACTCTGCTCGTGATTGCTTGGGAAACATCCGTGAGCTTAGAAAATTTTTGTTACTGAATATCAGTAGCCGTTGTTCCAGCTTGTTGGCCAACCAACTCTGGCGTTCTAAGCTCTGTGCATAATCCGGACCGGATAGTCGTGACGTTTGTCAAGATCTCACAAAGCCTGTAGCGGCGGGCGGCCCGCATCATAAGTGACGGAGAAAGTGACCAAGTTCCTCGAACCCCTTAAATTACGTAGGGACACTGGGTCGCTGAGCATTTTTCTATCGCCTATACCATGGTGAGTGCTTTGAAAAGCTATTTTCTCTTATACCACCCTCCCCTTTCCATCATAGAGCTACACGTGCCGGTTTCCGATGTCATCGCTTAACCATGGAAAATATTCCCACACGTATCAAGAAATTTGGCAATTCCTTCACGTGGCGAACTATTAAGAAATGGAACTCTTTGCCGGCTCACGAGTTTACCCACTTATCATATGGAACCTTTCAAGTGAAGCGTGAAGAAGCATCTCTCGGGCCAGCATGGCAGTGTCAACAGACATGGCACCGTTGGTTTCTTGTCAGTTGCCATTGCGACTTGGGCTCCCCTTTGTGCTTACCATCAGGCGAAGTGGAGCCACTAGTGTCGCTATAAAAAAGGATGGTAAATTGAAGGCCAGGTACACTGGGTAGGTGCACGACAGCATTGCGGAATGCATTATCGCTTGCGGTATTTCCGAACTGATACGATCTTCAAACCTTCAAGAAAAGAGCGCACGTCCTCCCACCTGAAACGCCGGCAGCGCACTTGTGACTGCAGGTGTTGCAGGTGTTTATGGGCGACGGTAACTTTCCATCACGCCCGTTTGCTCGTTTGCCACCTATGACATAAAGGTGACTTAATGTTTGAAAGGCTGGCATCGTACTTGTGACTCCTCTGGTGTTTCAGGTGTGACGGTGATCGCTTTCCATTAGGCGATCCGTTAGCAGGTTTGCCCCCTATGACATTAAAATTGCGACTAATGTTTGGGCAGCACCCAGGACGGCATGGGATGGTGGAAGCCGGCGTTCCAGTCGCCGGCGCCGCCGAGCAGGTTGCCGCGGCCGTCGTGCGTGGCCAGCGCCAGCCGCGACAGCTTGTTGGCGAGCCGGCGCTGCGGCGAGTCCGGCCGCGACAGCGGCGGCAGGGATATGCTGCCGGAATCTGTACCAAATTATGTGCAATTTACGAACTTTTCTCAAACATGCAATGGCTTCGAAGTATCACGTTTTGGGTGGAACAACTCAAAAGAACTGTTAAGGAATTTCAGAGTTAAAGGTCTAGGCCGGTAAGTAAATATTTTCTAAACATGGCGTCAGTATTCATGAACAGGCTTTTTTTAGTGGTGTATTTTTTATTTCATTGCATATGTTTGAGAAAGGCACTATACATGCCTTAGCCGTGAAAAGGGCCGGCTTCGTAGTCTTCGTACGCACATATACCTACTCACCCGGCAAGCCCTTTCCCGGTGTCTGCAGTAATGTCCTATAAGATGAAAAATATGAACACACAACATATGTAATTTTAGAGAAATACTGTAAACTGCACCATGATCTTTAGGACTATGTTTCATAGGGACCAGACAGTGCAACTTATCACCGAAGATACTAGATTAATGTAATTATTGTTCAAGGAGTATTACGTTCTTGGTCTCGGTTCTGTTCTCCCAGATCATATACATCTTACCTACTGATCATATACATCTTACTTACCTATTTAGTTAGTATCAAATCAACCTCTGTTTGCCACGGTGAGTAAAACATCGCCCTCGGGGTTTAATGTATTATTAGCTGTTTCGGGGTGTAGTCGACAAGTTTCGGCCAATTTTCATACCAACTAAAATTAAAATGATAAAGACTTACCGGAATGATACTCATAATTGGCGTGGTCGCTCGGTGTCTCCTGGCCGAGCCTCTTCCGGTATTCGCCCGCGAAATGTTCTATCAGCGTATCCATCATTATGGCTTGTTTTGAAAATACCTGAAACCGCGATCCAAATGTTCAATAGGTTGATAATTCAAATCATAATTGCTTCTTTGCAATAAAACCATAACATCATCCTAAGTTGCACCTTTTGAGATAGCAAAGTCCCAAAGAGGGATTTGACATTAATCGGTGACGCAAAAAAAAAGTAGTGTAAGTTTAAAACCTAATTACATGGACAGATAGACAAACAAGGAGCGTAAACTCAAACTCGTAATTATCTTGTACTATTTTTTGGCTATAATTGATGTGAAAATCATGTGAACTTGATGTGAACCAAATTTGAAGATATCAATCACCCATTAATCTCACTAATATTATAAAAGCGATAGTTTTTAAGTATGTTTTGTGTATGTTTGTTACTTCTTCACGTTAAGACGGCTGGACGGAAGGTAGCTGACACCCTGGATTAACACATAGGCTACTCTTTATCCCGAAAAATTTAGTGTTCCCGCGGAATGAGCAGATAACACCACGCGGCTCACCTAGTTTACTTTATATGTAAATATTATGCTTCATACCTGTAATATCTTAGAAACCCTGAGCCCATTCTCCACGACCATGAACTGCAGGAAGAGGCACGGGAGGCAGTCTTCATTGTCGTCCGAAGGCAGGCCGATGTCCCACGACAACTCTTCGTAGAGAAGGCCTAGCAGCACCGTCTGAGAACACGAACGAAATTTATCAGAATAAAGATCCAAATGGATCTCGAAGGCAAAGTTTGCCATCTCATCAAAATACCAAATGTGACATGTCATACGAAAGGAGACTTCTTAACCCAAGTAAGTTACAGAATGTTATTATAACGGGCAAGCTCCTTTTTGTATTTCCATCTCTATTTTCTTGCCGTAGTTGATAGAGAAAGTACGAACATTTGGAAAACATTATGCAATATGCACTACATCTGTACCTAGTTTTAGGGTGTTAAATATAAAATATTTATGCAGGCAGACTACGACAAACTGGATTAATGGATAGGTATATTTAGTCTGATGTTCGAAAACCTGTATTTTGGCCTGTGAAATTTAAATAAATAAATATAAAGGAACAATCTCACACGTTTGTTTGCTCCCCGATGACAAAAAATATATCGACCTAGTTTCATATTCTATGGGTACTATACGACGGTATACATAATACATATATAAATGACATCCATGACCCAGGACCAAATATACGAGTTCATCACACAAATATTTGTCCTTGCCGGGATTCAACCGTCGGCTCAGTAGGCAGGTGCACCACCAACCGCGCCGTTTCGTGTTACGTTGGAATTCAGAACTGGATATCCTGTAAAGGTAAAGGTAGAAATATCTCGTGTGTAAGTAGGTACATACACTTTCTGTGTCATCAATGACGTAGACGCCATTGGCGTTAACGGCTACCAGCACGGGGATATCCTCGTGCGTCAGCAAGCTGGTGATGCTGCGGACGGGCTGTTCTATCTGGCCTTGGAAAAACGCCGCCCTGGAATAAGAGTAAATGAAAATAAATGACAATCAGAATCACTAACCAAACGATTGTTTAATAAGGGTTATTTTTTGTATCCTTCGAAGCTTGTAATTGTAACGGCCTATCCGTTACAAGCTTCGAAGGTGCGGTAATACTACATAACATTTCTGTTAGTACATTACATACCTAAAGCGATGAAATCATGAAAGTCCCAGATCGCAGGTGAGGGCCATACATATATGCGATCTAGGGCTCCGTAGTTTGTCTAAAGTTTTACGTCTCGCCTTGGCCAGGAAGTGATTTTTCTCCCCACGTAGCGAGCAGTAAATCCCATTTACGGCCATTTTCGCAGAGCGAATCGCGGCAGCGGCTAGCGGTGCTTGGGCATCGGAAACAAATGTACCGGCGTCTTGACTTCAGAGAGCGCTTGCAACACAGACAACCCCCACTAGACGGAGCATGTAAGGCGACCCGCGCGCACCAACGATATGGTACGGCAGAACATTAAAGTATCAACACGGCGGCCACCGTTTAGTTGCGTCCATGTTTATGATCCTTGCGTACGTCAACGAAAAAAGAAATTAAATAAATAACATGGTAAATTGTAGTGTTAAGTGGTGTAGAGAGACCTCATAAACATGGACGCAACTAAACGGTGGCCGCCGTGTTGGTACTTTAATGTTCTGCCGTACCATATCGTTGGTGCGCGCGGGTCGCCTTACATGTGCCTTATATGCTCCGTCTAGTGGGGGTGGTCTGTGGCTTGCAATTTCCGGCGGTTCGCGCTGACGGTTTAGACTCATCGGACGGTGTCCGTAGCAAGCTTGCCGCCCCGCTCGCCGCTAACACTGAAATCGTGGCCAGTCCGTAATTCGCGAATGAAATTGCACTTTCGGCTTGTAAACGAGGAAAGATAAGAATTACCAGCTTTTGTAGCTGATACCGCTCACTTAGTCGAGACTCATTCAGACCAAACGAAAGTAACTCTGTGCTCAGCACTTGGGCATTTGTTAGGGACTATTAGGCCCGGTTGTGGCGACCACTAACTGTCAACTTACTGTCGTGCAAAGGAATATGGCCTAGGAATTTCTATTGACCTTTCGTCCAAAAATGACTTTATTTATTTATCGTATGGCGATGTAATATGGCACACTGGTTACAATTTCTTATTTACATTAAATTATCTAATATCTAAAATTTACAATGCCGCAGGTATAAACGCGCTTCCTCGGTCAAGTTTTTGAAGTCCTCAGCTGGTCCGGGGTATCTGGTGGTGGGGCACTCGAACACTATGCGGCGTATGGTTTGTTTCTATGACTATGACTAGGAGACATATTTACCCGTAAGTGGGCGTAGTCCGACAGTGGGCCAGATACTTGTGCCGCAGCTTCCGCGGCGGCGCCGCCGGCGGCCGCTGCGCTTGTTCCAGCAGTTTGGCCTCGGGGCTCCCCTTGCGGCCGGCCGGGAGCAACTGCGCCCAGCGCCCGGAGCGCGCGTGCATCGGTAGATATTTGTCTTGGTTCTCTCTGGAAAAAAAATGTTGTCTGTAATAGTACATTACATCAGAAGCCGGGAAAATGAGGATTTCCGGCCAAGTAGGTATATACGGATACGGATAGTGATACGAGGCCGGGAATCCGTTTTCACGACGAGGCATGTAAAGTGCTTTTCTCAAACATACAATGAAATAAAAAAATATACTTCAACATTTTATTAATTGACAAATAGGACATTTTAGTCTAACAACCAACCTTTAAAAACAAAACCTGCTTTTTGTCAAACCAGCCAGCAGTGTGAATGACCTTGTTGTTGAAACCAAAAAAAAGTTACTTTGCAGGCCTAGGCCTGAAAAGCAGTATGAAATCCCTTTACAGTCCTCTCGAGTTGTTGCGCCCAAAAAGCGATACTTCCAAGCCTATTATAAGGAACGTAAAGACAATATTTCATTGCATGTTTGAGAAAAGTCGGTTTATGGATTAGAAGAGTGATAGATGCGTCACAAGCCGAACGCTTAGACTAATCGTGCCTATCGCTTGTTCCGCGCTCTCGCTTGCACGCTCGGCTCAGGCGAACCTTGACAATGAGTCATGCTTTATAGTGCGTGACGCCGCACCGTCAAAAAAAACTGATGTCATTTTGGCTACCTATTACAGATATTTTGGTTTTTAGACGCCGTCAAAAAAAATCTGAAAATAATTTTTAACGGAAAAAATAAACGTAACGTGACCAAAAGTCCTACTTATTAGGGTCTGTTTAATCGAAGTACATAATGTATTTTTACAGCACAATGTCTTCAAGAACGATGGTACCCCAATGGTACTTAGGTAATATTTTTGACGTAGCTGGCACTCCAAAAATACACGCGACGCATAATGTCGATATTTTTGGAATAAGTGATGTCCTCCCTACACACACCACACAATTCAAATTGTCGGCAAAAGTAATATCCGCTATTTTGACACCCAAAGAGTAAACCATTGATACAAAGATCAAAGCTTAAAGAAAATTTGAAATGAGTTTACCTGGTGGAAGAGACCGGGAATCGAACCCGGTACCTCTGGAATGCCGGTTCGGATGGCTGGACTCATTTCCATTTTTAGGGTTCCGTAGCCAAATGGCAAAAAACGGAACCCTTATAGATTCGTCATGTCTGTCTGTCTGTCTGTCCGTCTGTCCGTCCGTATGTCACAGCCATTTTTTTCCGAAACCATAAGAGCTATACTGTTGAAACTTGGTAGGTAGATGTATTCTGTGACCCGCATTAAGATTTTGATGCAAAAATAAAAAAATAATAATAAATATTGGGGGCTCCCCATACTTAGAACTAAAACTCAATTTTTTTTTTTCATCAAATACATACGTGTGGGGTATCTATGGATAGGTCTTCAAAAATGATATCGAGGTTTTTAAGATATTTTTTTTCTAAACCGAATAGTTTGCGTGACAGACGAAGTAGAAAAAAGTTGGTCCCCCCCCCTCTAACTTCTAAAATAAGAAAATGAAAAATCTAAAAAAAACATATGATGTACATTACTATAAAAACTACCAAAATTGTTTTGAACGAGATCTAATCAGTAGTTTTTTTTAATATTTTAATACCTAACTTTGCACCTAATTTATATGGGGCGCTATACATACCAGGTGCAAACTTAACTTAACCACTTAGGGATGGAAAGTGTTTGTACGGAACCCTCGGTGCGCGAGTCCGACTCGCACTTGGCCAGTTTGATCATCACATTAAAAAAAATGAGACATTACATGTTTCATAAATTTACTCAAAGTGGGACTTCAGCCGGTCTAGCACAACTATGCTTCGCGACTCATGTCGCGCGACATGGCCCTACCCGTCACCCTCTCACATTACTGCACAGAAAGAGACGGGTAACTATCTCGCGCGAGAAATAATCGCGTATGACAGTTATGCTAGAGGTGCAGAATTTCTAAACAATACCTACCTGAAGAAGTTGAAGCGGTGGTAGCCTAGTGGTTAGGGCATGCGACGTTCAATCCGGAGGTCGCGGGTTCGAACCCGGCCCGTACCAATGAGTTTTTCGGAACTTATGTACGGAATGTCATTTGAAAGAAAGAAAGAAAGAAAGAAAAACATTTATTCGGGGACAAAACATAATTGCGCAGAAAAGTGACAAACAAAGAAAAAAAAACTATAACTAAGTACTTAAGCTAATTATGAGTGCCTCGAAACGGTCCCACCTCAGCATAATGCTAGCTCCCGAGAGAGCCAGCATTTGATATTTATACCACTCGCTTTTCGGTGAAGCTAAACATCGTGAGGAAACCACCTAAGCCCAATAAGGCCTAGTTTCCCCTCTGGGTTGGAAGGTCAGATGGCAGTCGCTTGCGTAAAAACTAGTGCCTACGCCACATCTTGGGATTTAGGTAGCCGACCCCGATTGAGAATTCAACGATTGGGACAAAGGCTAGGAGGGAACCTACCTGAAGAAGTTGGCGGTGTGTGTATGTGGATCGTAGGGCCCGAGTTGGATGCGCGCCTGCAGCCCGCCCAGCATGACGGCCTGCGCGCTCTCCAGGGGATAGCGCCCCGTCACCACGTTGTGACGCGCCTCCTCGTATAGCAACTCTTGGATACGGGAATCTCTGTCAAAATGGAAGAAATATGAGTATTGATGTTCGTTCTCACTGCTCGATTGTGTTTGCACAATGATTGAGAATGAGAACGTAACACATTGTGCTACAAGAAGATACATAGTGGATACTTGGATAGAACTGGTTTGGTTCCACCATAAAAATGCTTCTTTTATGGTAAAGTACCATCCAATTGTATCTATATAATAAAACAAACGTGACTGACTGACTGACTGACATAGTGATCTATCAACGCACAGCCCAAACCACTGGACGGATCGGGCTGAAATTTGGCATGCAGGTAGATGTTATGTAGTAGGCATCTGCTAAGAAAGGATTTTTCAAAACTCACCCCCTAAAGGGGTGAAATGGGGTTCCAAAGTTTGTATGGGGAAACAAGATTAGTAAGACTATTTTATTCGAAACTTCACAGGAGTATTCCTAACGATAAATGAGTAAACACGTGTTTCAGGTTTTTTGAAAATTCAACCCCTAAAAGGTAGAAATGTGGTGACAAAGTCTGAAAATCAGCATGGGTATTGTTTTTATGGTTTATCGGGTCGCTGATTACGAAAACCGCTACGATTTTTCAATACAACGTGGCGGACGTGAATTAACATCTTCCCTGTTGGGGTGAAATGGGGTTAAAATGTCTAAATACTAAACCGCTGGTTCTAGAGTCCATATTTGGAACCTACGTGTCCTTATAAAGTCTAGGGGTGCAATAAAAGAAGCATTTGTCAAAATTCACCCCCCCCCCAAAGGGGTGAAATGGGGGTCGTAAGTTTGTATGGGGAAAAAATATTAGACTATTTTATTGAAAACTTTCAAGGAGTATTTGTAACGATAAATGAGTAAGCACGTGTTTCATGTTTTTTGAGAATTCAACCCCTAAAGAAGGAGAATATGGTGACAAAGTCTGAAAATCAACAAGGGTAATGTTTCTATGGTTTTTCGGGTCGCTGATTACCAAAACAACAACGATTTAAAAAAACAGACGTGGTGGACGTGAAATACCGTCTCGCCTGTTGGGGTGCGATGGGGTTGAAATGACTAAATTTGAGTATGGGTGTAATTTTTATGGTTTGTTGGGACGTTAATTACGAAAATACCACCGATTTTGAAATTTGATTTGTGGTCATGAAAATTCTTGAAAGAATTTGCGCCAAATTGCAATTTAATCGGTTCAGTAGTTTTGCAGCAAATCGGTTGTAACAGACGGGCTGACAGACAGCTACACGTGATCCTATAAGGGGGTTCTGTTTTTGCTTTTGAGGTATGGATAGAGACCTGCGTTATCCTAATAGATTAAAAAAATAGTATTTGGTGGCATCTCGATCGTCGTCAATCGGTAGCTATAGGCGGGCGGCGCGTTGGGACGGGAGAAGTAATGATTGGGAAACTTCCTGCATCCGTAATAAATACATTTAAGCTTTTCAATAATTATGTTAAGTCATTTTAGAATTCTGAATTATATTTATCTGGCTCAAAATAATTCATTTTTCATTCATCAACGAAGAGAACCTCAATATCTTACAATAGAACATGACGTAACTTAGAACATGGCTTATAGAATCAATAAACCAATCTCGAATATCCCAAGTCGATAAGCGGACGCTCGGGACATTATAAAAGCTTTATACAAATAAAATGCACACATATCCCGGTGTCTTAGCGCCACTTCGAGTTATGAAGTGAACTTTATTTGGTACAGTAAAAGCTAAGATCGCTTGATTTGAGTGCTTGAGTTTTCGGTTTGATTTGATAAAGTGGACTTATGATAAAATAAAAAGTATTTCCCAGTAATATTAGAAAAGCGAAAGTCTGTGTATGTTTTGTTACTTCTTCACGCTAAAACGGCTGGACGGATATACATGAGGGAAATGCAGATTGCAGATTATACCCTAACTTAACAAATAGCCTACTTTTAATCCCGAAAAAAAAGAGCATTGTTCCCGTAGGATGATGTACATTATATAGGCACGCGGGCGAAGCCGCGGGTTAATGCTAGTCCTTCAAATAAAGGGTTAATTTTATTTTTGCCTCGGGTACTAAACAATAACAGATGGATTCTTACGAAGTACCTACGAATCTACAAGCCCACTTATAAATGTGGCTTTCAAGAACAATTCACTCACTTGATCCCTTCATCCAGAACAGGCTACTGCGGTATAGTGGCCGTAACGGTCAGGAGGCCAATGTCCAGCAACGGACGTCTTTTGATGGTTATTTTAGGCACAGCGTGGGTAAGGCTTTTATAAAGTGTATTGATGACCTGGCGAAGTCCACTCTATGTAGACAGAGTAGAACCGGTCATAGTGGCGTAATGGTGTTATTTTAGGCTTACGTCCAGCAGTGGACGTCTTTGGCTTAGTATGATGGCTTCCAAGATTTCACTCACTTGATCCCCTCCTCTAGATGCTTGGGGAAGAACACGTTCCGCTGTAGCCTAAGAACGGGCTGGTCTTTGCTGCGGCGTGACTCAGAACCGTGACCATAACGTTGCAGTAGCTTCTGCCAGCTGGCCCACAGCCTCCATGGACAGTGGTGGGGCTTTAATTGAATTTCTGAAATCAAGATGAGGCCATTTTGTGTTGTCTTTCTAAAGAATCAAAATACACCAGAAATAGGAGGTATATACGTGTGATACTAAGCAGTTCCGTCTGGATACAGTCATTTTCTCTCGGCTCTTTGATCTGAACTATATATATTATGGAATTTAAGGAAGTATGCCGCGGAAATCCATATACATATGTCATTATAATTCATACAGAAATACTTAATACCTACGTATCGACATACAGATGTAGTGAAAATAGTTCCGCCGTCGTATTTTGTCGGAAAAGTTCATTTTAGCATATTTTCTATATCAATTTCGGTGAAAAAGTTGAGATGGAAATATTAAAACGAGCTTACCCGACATAATACGTTGGAAAACTATTATTCACTACATCTGTACTGAGGACTCTTTACACGGCTCCCGGAATTAATCAGCCTTTTCATCCTAGATCTGGATCAGGTGCAGTGCTTTTATCATACTAACGCACCAAGAGGAAAAACGACATTGAGAAGTACCAACAACATGACCACAAGTCAAGTGAAGAAAGTTCTTGCCCAAATTAATAAAAGAAGTAGGCATGCTAAATCTTCCTCTAACTACATCTGTATACCTAAAAGCGGACTACACATCCACAGCGCGAACACACTCGCCGCCAAGCTCCTCGTGCTTGCTTGCGTCAAGCCCAACTCTTCCGTCGCCAGCACTGCGTTCAGGAACCGGGACGCGGTGACGCAGGAAGGCACTTCCTCTGAGCTCATCTCCACCATGATGGCGATGCGGGACATGAGGTACACGCAGGTCACGGGGTTTGAGGATACCGTGGATGAGGAGGTTGTGCTGCCTGATGAACCTAGAGAAAGTTTAGCAACGATGAAGCGTTGTAAACTAACGGGTACACTACAATACTCCGAAGTTTCATTTGTCCGAATGCATCATCACTCCGAATTTTCATAATTCCGAAAACCAAGTTCTGATAAAATATTTAGTTTTTTTTGGGATATCACATAACCAGGGCTCGGAAATTCGGATAGATATTTGCCTAAACTTTGGCGGCGGCTTTGTTGTTCAGTTGTAGGCGTCGATAAGATTTTGTCAATTTTAGGTAGGTAAATAATATCCATCCGAATTTCGGAATATGGATGGTTTCGGATAAATAAAACTTCGGAATTTTTGAGTGATTCCGAACTAACTAGGTACTTTGGCTGGCTGAGTGACTCAAAAATCCACTCGTCCAGTCCAGATCCTTAGCAGAATCTTCGTAATTATTAGCATAAAGCTTACGCAAATTTACTTAGCTTAGTATCGTGATCGCTTGTGTTCCAAAGGACTCGAATCTTTTAGTCTTTTTTAAGATTCGCCCCGAGTTTTATAGGCGGAAAGCAGCGGACATAGGAGGGAGCAAGACACTGCGCTCGAACTTTCCGCTCCTACCTATAGCTGCCGCTTGCCGCTGATGTAGTGGCCGAGCCGTAGAGCACTTTGGCCCGCAAGCAGTAAACAAACGTACATAGCTCCTTTTATGGCCCCTTTATTGTTCTATACTTGTTCTTTCAATTACTTAAGCTTAGAAAGTGAAATGCAGAAAATATGTACTTAGAGGTACCTACCTTAAACCTGAGATTTTTTTTCTCAGTTCTGGAACTTTTTTCCTACATTTTGTACGTAACAAAGCTGAGATAACGAACACCATATGGAAAAATGGGGACAAAAGGTACATATTTTCTACATTTTACCCTAGATTCAATTATAACCTGGTAGAGGAGGGGAAATTGCACTGGACGAGCTCCCGCCACTCGTTATGGGTTCCGTAGTACTAAATGAACCGGCGGCTATGCTGCTGGATCCCGTCTGGTTGGAGCAACTACTCAGGTTTGATCCTGAAAAAAGATCTCCCATTATATAAATATCAAACAAACTCACACAAATTGATCTAGTCCCAAATTAAGCTCAAGAAGGCCTGTGTTATGGGTAGATGACGTACCTACTTATATAGAGAAATTTATACAAATATATAAAACAATCATGACCCAAGCACAAATATTTGCTCTGACCGGGATTTCAACCCGGGACCGCCAGCTCAGTGGGCAGGTGCTCTACAAACTGCGCCAACCGCGTCGTCATATTCCATTAATCGTTCTTAGAAATGATCTATTACCTACTTGAGTATTAAAAATGAAGCATTAGGTACTTCAAACAATGAAAATATTTTGCCGTAATTTGTTTCTTTTTAGGAGAATATCTAGGGTTATGGAACTATAAATTCTTACGGCTTAACCAAATTTCATCAAATGTGATTTGATTTCTCATGTAAGGAATCGTTTTTTTAGGGTTCCGTAGCCAAATGGCAAAAAACGGAACCCTTATAGATTCGTCATATCTGTCTGTCCGTCCGTCTGTCCGTCCGTATGTCACAGCCATTTTTTTCCGAAACTATAAGAGCTATACTGACGAAACTTGGTAGGTAGATGTATTCTGTGAACCGCATTAAGATTTTGATGCAAAAATAAAAAAATAATAATAAATATCGGGGGCTCCCCATACTTAGAACTGAAACTCAAAATTTTTTTTTTCATCAAACACATAAGTGTGGGGTATCTATGGATAGGTCTTCAAAAATGATATCGAGGTTTCTAAAATATTTTTTTTCTAAACCGAATAGTTTGCGTGACAGACGCTTCCAAAGTGGAAAAAAGTTGCCCCCCCCCCCCCCCTCTAACTTCTAAAATAAGAAAATGAAAAATCTAAAAAAAACATATGATGTACATTACTATAAAAACTACCAACGAAAATTGTTTTGAATGAGATCTAGTAAGTAGTTTTTTTTTAATACCTAACTTTGCACCTAATTTATATGGGGCGCTATACATACCAGGTGCAAACTTAACTTAACTACTTAGGGATGGAAAGTGTTTGTACGGAACCCTCGGTGCGCGAGTCCAACTCGCACTTGGCCGGTTTTTTTTCTTTTTTACGCAAATCGATCTAGTCCCACAGTAAGCTCATATGGCTTTGTTACAGGCACTAGACGACGATACACAATTTTTAAATACATGGAAAACATCTATGACCCATGTGAAATAATCGAATTCATCACACATATGAGTACCTATACTTAATTACCCTTTCCGGGATTCGAGCCCAGGACCTTGGGCTCAGCAGGCAGCTGCACTAAAACTGCGCCAACCGCGTCATAGACCGAACCGAGTTTATTATTCCTAAGAAAAGTACACCTCCCATACAATACATAAAAAAAAAACTACGAAAGAGCGTAGCAGCAAGACGTAAGTTGCTGGTGGCCCCAGATCATAAGGTAATATTTATAGTATAATAGGTGTCGGTAAAAAGGTATTTAACACTATTCGAAAAGTGCAAGTGGTTTTATAAAAGTTCGTAATGGCCCCATAAGTGCTCTGTGGCATTCATTTTAATTTTGTGGGTACTTATTTACCTACATACAATAAGTATTATCAACATACCCATAACACTCTTCTCCAGAGAATCTGAACTGTTACTCTCCTTCGAATCGGGCTGCAGCGGTTTGTGAGGATCGTGTTTGTCCCACTCATTATGCCTGCCCAAGGGACTGTACGATAAATGAGGGAGTCTCTGGGACACTGAGTAAAGGTGTGCGTTCACTTCGGCTTGAAGTTTCTGGCTTTGGACGCTGTAGTATTCCTCTCGTGACCTGAATTCGCTAGAAAAACATGTATATTAATTTATTTTTTGTCTAAGATGACAAAATAGCCAACTTGGCTGAAATATTATTGTCAGTGCTGAAAAAAATGTGGTATTGGAAGAATTTATAAATATCTACGTCCTGTTAGTCTTCTATTAACTTACTTGTACTGGTATTCAGCTTGCATTGGATACCCTCTTCTCGAATATTCCACTGGAATGATTGTAATATAATTCCCTGAATTCTGAACATTAGGATTTTCGCCATAAGCCCCCATTTCGGATTGATGTTCCATTTAGGTCTGATAAATCGTTTTCTTACAGAGGCATGATCATAATTATATATGGTCCAAGTATAACAATACAGTGTAATTTATTAAGTCTCGTTTTATATTAGTTTGTTATTGAAATTATCGATCGGTATTCGCGCCTTTACTAGGAAATTTATGTTACCAGTGGAAAAAAAGTAGTATGACACATTGCTTTTGTGGTACACACCCGTCCAAGATGGACGAGTCAAACATAATGCTAGCGATATCGCACTCATCGCATGATGCAAATAAAAATCTATTAACTAATAATTAATAATGCTCACCATCTCGCACGATCCTTCTGAGAGCCCTATGTCCCTGATGAGGGATAACAGGATACCATCATCATCATCATCATCTCGCACGATGGTGGTCGGCCAATGGAATCGACAATGTCTGGAAGTTATTTAACTGTCACGTCGACTGTCACTGTCATTCCGTGACAGCTCAGCTCAGCACAGTAGCTGCAGCTGGCATTACATTTTATTATTTATATTTACATTCCTTGTTTGTTTGTGTAATTTGTGCCTGTACTGCTGTCTCTGTGCCAACATCATTAATTCTTTTATTTCAAAGTAGGACAGAAAACACCTTTTTAAACATATAAGTGCAGTCAAAGTCAGTGCTGTAACACGTATACAAACATGGGTCGTCGATAAATAATGTTACCGTTGCTTTCGTCACTCTTTCGATTACGTTTTCTCTTAAAATGAAAACAATCGCCACCGGTATCGACATTTGATAACGTTTTAATAGAATCAACGTTAAACCTTAACAGCCTAAGCACCACTGTTTCTATACCGTTCTGTTATTGCCGATAAGTATATGAATGGAATGGAGGCGAAATTAAAGGAGTATCGCGCTCTTCGTCGCCGCAGAGAACTCATAGAAACCGCAAAAGACAAGCTCGAGCATACCAAGAACAAATTTGTGGATTTTATCACCCCTGACTTCTTCAAAGAGATGGAAAGGGCTAAAGAGGATGAAGTGTTACTGGTGAGATGTTTATGTTTTCAAATCGTACTTTTTGTTATCCAATCATGAATTGTAGATTCTGAGGCTATACTTGAATTTCTGCAGACTGCATTCCCACTCACTAATATAGATAATAACAGTTGATGTGACTTAGAAATCAAATATATTAATTACACTGAGCACTCACTACCATGTCAAGATTCTAATTTAACAAAATGGCTATCTTAGGATACACTCTAATGTATAGGTTTAGTTATTAGTTTTATTGTTTAATTTAATTTATTGTTATATTTAATTTAATATGGTCTTTTTTGTGACAATAAATTTATTGACATTAAAAAAATAAACATATAAATACATTAGTAATAAACCATCCTTTAAAATTAATTTCAGATGGAAAATGAAGAAACAACACCAGCAGAACTTCCAATACACCAATTTGAAGACTCCACAGACTTAACCTCAGAGACCAGCGAGGTTGAATCTCTTGCACCAGAAACACAGGAATCCTGGAGATACTGCATTATCAAATGGTCCATCTATGCCATAATTTGGTTGACGTTATTCTTATTTTTTCTAAAGTTAGAATTTGGTGCAGTGTTTTTCGTGTTCTCTGCCCTGATTGGTATATATTTGAATACTAGAACAGGTAAAAGAAAGAAAGGGGAAATATCTGCATATAGTGTCTTTAATAAAAACTGTGTCAGCATTGATGGTACATTGACAGCTAAACAGTTTGAACGCGAGATTATGTATGGTGCTGGCAGTGTTAGATAAAAAATGAAGTAGGTAAGAAAGGTAACTAGAATAAAATATTAATTTTTGAATATGTTATACTGAACATATATTTATTAACTGATTCATTTTCTGAGCAATGTGGTTTATAAATACTATATGCATTATTATTTATTAATATCTGTAAGAAATTAAATGGTGCAAAAATATTTCATAACTTTTTATTTGTTTTTTTTTCTCATAATCCATAGGTACTTACAAATCTTACAATCAAATAGCAAATATCAATGCTTATAATAGAAATATTTTTAATTAAAACAAATATAATGATTTATAGCAGAATTAATTTCATTGGTAACTGGCAACTTTGTTTAAGTAAATTATATTTAATTATTTACACAACATTAATTAGAGTATTTGTATACAAATCACTAAAACAAATACATATAAAATAAGCATCAATAATCAATGACTTATTTATTTGGTATACATAAAATTTGGAAGCAGTAAAAGCATTAAAATTATGTTTTGATAATTAAAATAGATGATATTATAATAAATGTAACAAATCAATGGCTGTAAATTATACAATCCGATATTTGTGGAATGATGGCACAGTATCGTCAAAGAACCTCATAATGAACCAGTATAATATCAGTGGAGACAAGCGCGCCACACGAGTAATAGTGTAACCCCGGCACCACACTATCGCGAAGTTGGCTGAACTGAAGTGTGAGTTACTGCAGCGAAGGAGGCACTTCTATTCTATCATATTCGCCCAACCACGGTCAACTTCGCGAGTAGTGGAGGCCGGCGTAGCGTAACATTGTACTTTTCGATACCATAAAACTACCCAACTATAGTCCAGTCCACACAACTTTGTGCCAAACTAACTCAAAAAAATACTCTTTAATATATATCAATTATTACGGATTAACTAAGATGAAGAACTTAAGTAAGCAATTTTAAATAGAAACGTATATAATTTCTGATTTTAATGAATGAATGAATTTAATCTATCAATGATATCTTGGACAAAGTTGGATGGTGGTTGGATGATCGGACTATATTTGCGTAGTTTTACTTGAAAATACTAGGTGTGCTCATCCCGTGTGGCGCTGACCTTATTTTCCATTAACATATTATACAATTTCCTGCTTTATCCAAGAGATCAAAATAAAGTGAAAAGTTATTTCACCTTTTGAGCAAATAGAAGATGGAATACATGCTTCAGAATGTTTTTTTTGTTCGTTTACAATTTAAATATAAACAGCGTGAAATATAAATATATTTAAACCAATCAACTAAACGCAATTGGGGAATCTCTGAAACATACAAATGGCACGAAGGTTTGGAAATAGTGTGAGACTGTTGTTCGTTATAGTCAGAGTTGGGCAAAAATTAATTGAATAAGAATAAGAATAAAAACAGAAATTGTATTCTTATTCAAATCGATTTGAATAAGAATAAATTCTTGTACTCGTAATTCAAATAAAATTAATGTGAATAAATCATGTAATTTTTATTTTAAATGAAGAATAAAAAACTAATAATAATTATTTTAGAAATGGCATAATTTAAATACCATTTTATTTGATTAAAATGTTAATTGAATAACGTTAATTTGTAGTATGGATGTTATACAATCGGTTTTATTTTGTAAGTTGATCTTTACTAAGCTTTAATGTTTGGATTTATGTGAAATTAAATAGGTTTTATGACAATAGGTATTTTTTGGTATCTTCGAAATGTTGATGATGATCTGATGATGAAGCTAGAAACTGAACAGCCGAACTTCAATGGGTACTAGTATACCCCTCGAGTGTGGGCTTGATAAGACACAATACTACTATCTCTACCTATACCTAATAAGTCATATTAACAATCCAGGTACCCCAACCCTTACATTCGTATTCGTGGAATATTATTTGAATTAAAAAATCATGATTAAAATTATTTGATTAAGAATAAGTTATCTTCATTCCATTTTCTCAGCAACGAATTATTCCCGACGAATTTATTTGAATAATCTTGACGGGATTAAAATCGACATGATTTTATTCTTACGAATTCTTATTCAAATTACGATTTTATTCTTGAATGCCCAACTCTGGTTATAGTAATTTCGAATAATTTTAGAACTACAATTTTAAGGTGAGGTTAGCTCATTCAGGTGAAGTGTGTCAGCGGGACAATCGCACCTACCATATTGGAATCTTTTCCATATTCCAATTTACAGATGTATATTTAATACTACTAACGCTTTTTTTATGCCGAATCGACTAGCCCTTGGGCTGTAATTGTTTGTCGCTGTGTTGTGGTGGTAGGCTTGCCGCAGCATAATAACCTCGGCACCCATAGGCGTATTTAGGGGGGTGGCCGGGTGGGGCAATATGGTCCCACCCCAGGATGTTGGGTTACCCATAGAAATTCATTCATTCATTCATCTCATAGGGCATGGCCAGGCCCCACCTACGCCCCTATAATATCTAACTGTAGTTGCGTGGTTGTAAGATGGCGTTAACAGTAACACGACTCTTATTGACTGGGCGTTACAGTACATGTTCAGAGATTTATGAACGCCTTTATGCTACGATATATCTGATGGCGACTGTACCTACTTTTCTATATGGCACGTGCGCTTGTCCTGTTGCCGAACTTGTCCCGACTGACGATTTTATGGCATGTAACTCTTAGACAAAAATATCAACATTTACAAATACGAGATAGCTATTTTTATATATTTTACATGAAACGCTTCGAGCTCACTCTTATTCACTTCTACGGCCCGGCTACCACTTTGCGCGACTATGGAGCGGCGGCCATAAGTGGGAGCGGTAGGTCCGAGCGTTGTGTCTCGCTCACTCCTATTGCCACCGCTCGCCGCTTCGCTGGTCCCCTGAAATCGAGGCCAGCCGTAATGTTAGAGTATGGTCGCGGAGCGTTTTTAGCGCCCCTTCCCTTTACGTTCCCAAATAAGTACCTATTCATAAAGTATTCGATAACAAATGCACTGAATTACTCACTAATATTTTATCTATATTCTGCATTTTTTTTCGTATATACATGAATATTTTGGTAACGTACGGGAAAGGGCTGTTGAAACGCTTCGCGAGCATAGGTACTCATTCGTATTGTTCATATTTTCAGCGTAGAGTCACATGTCAGGTTTAACGCGCTAACCTATCTAACCTTACCTTATTTAAGTAAAACAACAGTTGCGGAAACCGAAGAAAATATTGCTAACCTTATTTATTATTTTTGAAATAAGTATTCAAATTTAATTATCAGGTAATTTCTAAAACTGTCTCGAATACTGGCTGGCCTGTTCCTGCCTTGTACGGTAGTCAGTCAAAAACGGTCTCTAAATTTGAATGTGGACATTATAAGGCACCATCTGTTTATATTACAACATTGGACATTTCTTATGCACCAACAGGATATATCAAACAAACCAAAACATACAATTGTAGGTAAACATAACGTGTCATTTTTACATTTTGTCACTTTACTAGTAGGTAAAGCTCAGCTAGTTAAAATTTCGCAATTAAAATGTATCGACTAGGCATCCCATTCCGATTGCCGCCAATTTTCCTATTTTAGGGCGTTTCAACATTCTTCCTCCTTATTATGCATTTTGACCACAGCGATAAACGTTTTGATACAGGTATTAAAGTCTACTGTAATATTTGTAATTAATTATGCAAGGAACATTAAATTTGCTGTGTTCAACAGTTACCTATTACACGCGCAACATTTAGCGATCGCAAACAAAAAGTTTTACTATATAACTAGTATGACCAACGTTCGGGGCGCTCATTATTTTTGCTCTGATGGTTCTGTAGCCTTACCATGAGTAACGTAACCGTACTCGCTTGCGACCATAGGCGTATCCAGGGGGTGGCCGGGTGGGCCGTGCCCACCCCAGTATGGTCTAGTGCCCACCCCAGGATTTTGGGTTACCGATAGAAATTCATGGCTTCATCTCTTAGGATATGGCCAGGCCCCTCCCCAGGCCCACCCCAGGCCCCCCCTGAAAAATAATCTTAGATACGCCAATGCTTGCGACAGTATAAATGATTTGTATGGAAAATAGTACCGCGCCCCTAGCGTTTACTTCGTACAACTACAATTCTCCATACAAATCCTTTACGCAATCGCCAGTGAGTACTGTCACTGTCAACTCATGATAAGGGTACTGGTCCGCTACACTATGTCCATAATGTAGCTGATGAACAAACTCGTCTGGCAGATGTCATAGGCAAACGAGCAAACGTATCGCCTGATGGAAAGCGATTACCGTCGCCCATAAACACCTGCAACACCAGAGGTGTCACAAGTGCTTGCCTACCCGGAGGACGAAGATAGAATGCCTCTATGCTAGTAATTTCACCGGCTATCTTACCCCCCACACCGGAACACAACAATGCGAACATTGCTGTTTGGCGGTGGGTTAGCAGGCAAGACGGTAGTAATAATCCGGACGGACCCTGCACGAGGCCCTACTACTCCAATAGGCTCTGTCTGTAAGTCGGTTTCTGGGGTAGACTGGTTGTGGCAATGTTAAATACATACTCTCATGATTATAATATTATTTGTTACAGCATAGAAGTGCAGAATTTGGAGACTACGAAATGTGCGCGCATTAAAATGATTGTCAAACTAAACAGGATTGCTATTGGTGGTCACACTCTTCACTTCTATCTAAAATGGCTTCCATTTAGTTGGACACATTTTTCTTAGTACGTACAATTTATCTTTATAAATCCATGTTCATACTGTTGCACATAAACTTATTCTTAAAGATCAACGTTACTAATATTTATATGGCATAACTCTGCATTGCACCGGCACACTGCAAATATTCCTAAAGCTTCTTACAATTACGACCTTAAATACAAATCCAATAATGTATAATTTACATTGTGTTGATTTGTAAACTAAATTTAACTCTAAAAACACCATTTCGATAATAACACACAAAATGTACAGTCAGCATCAAATATTAGCTACCAATGAAGCAAAATATATCGAAATAGATCTTTATTTGTACAGCAGAAAATTTGTTTGGACAGGACTGCTACTAACTACATGATGGCGACTGTACAAAGTTTCACCTAAGCGTAAGTTGTAGAATTTACACGGCGCAGCACTAACAATAAAAATAATTTAGTACAGGTAAATTGCTATAAAGGATTTAGAGATGAGCTATGCAAACATAATTTTCACTAATAAAAACAAGATCACAACAAAACAGTTTTTGTACAAAAACACGATGTTTGTTTAAAGTGAAGCTGTCGATAGTTTGATGCGGTACCGGCTTAGTTTGAATCTTATTGAGATAGAGAGTATAAACGACATGTCAACGATCAACAGTGTAAGCACCGCCTTAATACGTACGTTTCTAGTGGCACAACATTTGTGCTCAAAGAATTCTTTCCCTGGCTCTACACTATCGCGAAGTTGGCCGTATGAGTTTATTTATCACCATTTGCTCTACTTCGATCAACTTCGCGAGTAGTGCAGAGCTAGGGTTACTTTTATGCCGGTAACACACCTACAGAATTTGTACTCCCATGTCAGTGCCACTCATTCGTGGCGGCATAGCGTATATGTGTCTATAGAATTTGTACTCCTATGCTACCGTGCTAGGGTAAAAGGCGACCTTTTGCAATGGAGCTCCATACAAAAAGGTCGCCTTTTAGCTTAGCACGGTAGTATGCCAGTGACACTCATTCGTGGCGGCATAGCGTAAAGGCTGAGTGGAACGCAGCCGGAGACACACGTGCTAATAAGTAAATCACATTCGTTTACATGATCATTATTTAGTCATTAAAATAAGCGTAGGTAAGCTTTTAGAGTAGTAAGTCGTAACTGAGTGGTGCTCAATGACATTTATAGAGCATAGGTACAGTCAGACAAACAAGAGTAGAAATTAATAAGAGGCAGTACTGTAGTGTCGTCCCCGTTTTCTTAGATTGATTAGAAAGGGACGACACTACAGTATTGCCACTTTTTTGTCAGACTGTAAATCAGCAAATGGCAACCTTCTAACAAATATTAAATGCAAGAAACGATAGGACTTATTCAATAATTTGTGAAAGGTATGCAATTAATACATCCCTACTTAACATGCACTAAAAAAATACTGAAAAAAATACTTAATTGCAATTTTGTACATTACAATAAAGGCATGAGAAGCTTGTGTATATTTGTTCTAGTGTGATTTAATTTATACGATTCATAGACAAATTCTCATACGAAGAACGAATAACAGAACAAATAATCAGCTATATTGTACTTTATTATCATCAGTAAAATTTTCAATGACTCAATCGATCAGTTGGTAGTTTATATTTGTATTTATAAGTGGTAAACTGTAAAAAAAAAACTTATTACGCATTTCGTGCATGGGCACGAAATGCGTTTTAAGTATTTTTTTTGAGAAAGACCAATCTTTATACTATTTTTGTTTGGGTGCTCCTTCACCGCCAGCATTTGCCACCAAGTAAAAAATACTTAAAACAAAGCTCGTATCTCAGTATCAATCTACTTACTAGATACGAGGTTTTGAAGAGTAGTGACAGAAATTTTAATGAGTTTTTGTTGTCATCAAGCGATATCGTTTTTGTTACATTACAGGCGAATTCCCGCGGTGAGGCCGTACTTTAACGTACCTACATAAAAAAACTGCTTGACACGACCAACAGTTTTTTTATGTTGTTAGAGCAAAAGTAAATAAATCCTAAACCGTGCTTAATGCCCTCCTTATAAATTGCAAACAGAAACCTTCTAGAGAAGGTACATAATATGAAATCGTTTAGGTACATCATTATCTAATCTCTTATTGTCCAGAAGTATCAATAAATATGTTCACATCCAACGATTATTACAAAATTTTAACATAAAACTGACGTTTAAACAACGTCGTATTCGAGCGAAATTTTTTAAAATCAAATCCCGCATAAAAAATTAATTTACCTACTTCATTATAAAAAATCGCTTCTATACAAATATTTGGTTTACGATAGCAGACGTTACTGATTTAATAAAAAATAATGAAGCTGCCGTTAATCCAATAACTCATACATATTTTGTCATACCTATGTTAGTTAAGGTTAAGACATATTATAATACGTATATTCATTTCACACAGGATGATTTCAAATTCGTAATACAAAATTAATATTTTGCACACCTAATCCCTAATCTGAACCAGGGACTGAAAAGGTACCTTTAAGAACAGTCTTGACCGGGTCTTTTTAAAGGTATCTGTCCGTTAAAATAGCATTCCGGTACCGGTATTAATCCTGCTTAGCTACTTCTGCTGCGAACTGTACTATAGTTTAAAATTACTTGCTTTAACTAACACAGGTCTGAATATGTTTCAATCATTAACACGTTCACTGTCCCCATACAAAATAGTCTCGCAATTTCACAGCGTAGCGTGTTCGTAGTCGTGAACCCATAGTGGGAGCAAATCCTGCAAAAAAGATGCATGACCGAGCATTGGGAGCACCCGGACAGGAAACGTGTTAATGCACATTCTAGGACTTGAGATAAATTACAATATGTTATTCATATTTATTATTATGTTCAACTACTTAAAATCTTGCGAAGATAATTCTTAAAAAATCTCAAGATAAACAATTTCAGATTGTTCATTAATCCTTGCATTTACTATCTCTTATTAGCGTAAAGCAACATTGATATATAAAATATAGAACCGATAGAAAAAATAATATTTAAAACCAGTTAATCTTTGGTACACTCTATCACATAAAATCACATCTAAATTGGTCCGTTGCTAACGGTTTGGGGCTTGTTACACTGGTTTCTGACCATAATGCCAGGGCCGGAGTCAGGGTGAAAGGAAGTACCAAAAAATTAATATACGCCACTTTTTTCACGCTTAAATCCGTCCCTGCGTAGTTCATAATAATTGCACAGTCTTTGTTATATCTTGTTCATGTACTCCAATAAATACATAAAAATTGTACTATTACCTATAATTACCTATTGTCATGTGAATTCAATACATTACACCTAACTACAAGTCAAGATTAACACGAAAAACATCTAAAATATCTGTACTTGTTCAAAATAGCGTTGACTAGTAGGAAAATGCCTTATCATAATATAACTGTTTGGTTACTGAATGTTGAACCATAAAGTGTACAGATCAGCACCTCGAACTGTGACCCACGACTCTTGCTAACGTGAGAAACATTAACTATCCCTTTCTTTCCAGTACTGTGAGAAAGTGACTGGTGCCACTATGTCAAGCGACAAGAGTCACGTAGCATAGTTGTTCTAAATGGACTGGGGAATAAAGTTTTGCGTCGTATTTTGTCGAGAAAGCTCGTTATTAGGTATATTTCTATCTCAATATTTTCACCGAAGTTAATAGAGAAGTCATGCTAAAACGAATTTTTCCGACAAAATACGATGACAAGCCATTATTCACTACATCTGCTAACTACAGATGGTAAGAATATTTTTCTATTATAAGGTAAATTTTACTAGTTATTATGTAAGTTACAGTGGCCGACAAACTTCTTGAGCAGAACCTTGACTGCAGTAGCTGATTTATGTTCATGCGTAGATCCGCCATTTTAGTTTGCCGGCAACTATACTTCAATGTCCATCAACTTTCACGACTTAGGCTTGATGCGGACCAAATGCTTGGTTCAAAGTTCAGTAGCCACTCTAACGGGATTCTATTACATATATCTTAATTTTATTATACTCTTAGGCATTAATCGTACTTTGCACCTTTACACATATGAGATAAGGCTAGTTTCACAATGGATGGCAATTGACGTCATTCCGTTCAGTCTGCTGTCAACGGAGCAGTCGTTATTGGGGTTTGAGATCGGTTAACCGTAATTGGGGTTTGAGATCTATCGAATTTGCTACAGAACGGAAGCCTACAAAAGTTAGGGCTAGGAAGGAAAGGGTTGATATCGTCTCCGCGTTTGATATCAGGCAACAGAAAAACAACGCTTCCAGCGATTATCATATGCCAAACGGAATGTACTATTTTATAATTCTGCTCAGTCTGCAGGAACGCGAAACAAATCAACCCGACCCCAACCAACACTAGACCTATAGGCAAAAACGTCGTATAGTACGACCTCTTATACAACAAAGAGTGGTTCTTCCTCCAATCCACATACCAACTCAAGAATAGGACTCCACACCCGATAGCTACCGGTAAAATAAAAGAGACTATAGAATGCATGTTCCATGTAGTAAGTAAAGCTATGATTATTGCACCAATAAGTTGTAAGGATGATCCGAGTTTCTCCCCCATTATGCCCATGGCTAACAAGGTTACCCAGAAACACATGATTCCGCAGTAGAAATCACCGAACTGCAGTATATTGGGTCTGGTGATGCAGTAGGCTACTTGTGCGGGGGCATCACAGGCGTGGTAGAACGTTGAGAAGACCATAGTGAAGGCATACATCATGGCTTCAGTGTAATACATTCGGATGATGGCCACGTAAATGGACACGATGAAGAGGAGGTTGCTCAGTGTGAGGAGAAGCACTGACACGAGCATTGACACTTTGCTGTCCATTCGCGAGTCGTCTGAACAGTCCCAGCCTGAAACGTGATAAAATGCCTGTTAGTTTCCTTGTTTCTGTACATTTCATTATGATGGGTAATACAGGTTGAACTCTATTCCGACACATCTTCTCCCCAAATAAATTAGTTGGGTCTCTTCCAGATGACACTGAAATCGGCATTACTTTGTTAACAGGATTTGATATCAGAAAAATGTAGTATGGAGAGTACCGGAAAATCCGGGATACTTCATCAAATATCGAGTAGGTAAGCAATGATTTAGGTACCAGTGCTGCAAAACATCACAGGCACATTGGGAAATTGATAAAAAAAAAATATTCGAAATCATACCTCCGTAACCGGCCGTGCAGGAGCAAAAAGACATAATCAGCCCCCCGAAAGTGTTCAGTAGACAGCTGCCATGATTTCCGCAGCGGCCATTGACGCAAGAAGTCGACGATATCGACAGCACCACCGTCGCGTTACACTCGGTCTCCCCCGCTCGCGTCGTTTCGTTCACCAAGTCTTCTTCGTCCCTGTCCAACGCACTCGAGTTCACATAATACTTCGTACCGTTGTCAGATGTGCGACAGGGACACACGACATCGTCGCAAAACAGACGGAACGTCAAATACCAGTCCCCTTCGTCAGGAAATGGGATTATCACTTTACTGTATATCGAGTCGGAGTCTGTGCTGTTCAGAACGAACAGAGCTGGCTTCACGTGGTCGTTGTTCTTGCAGTGACCAGATTCAAGAGGTACGCTCGTATGACCAATGTCCATACAAATTACTACTCGCATAAATTGGTTGTCTTCGGTGAACGCTAGTAAAGATGGTTGACCGTTTTTCCTGAAATCTCTCTTATATCCCATATAATATTTCAAGCTCATAAGAAGGCTCGCTTCTAAAGTAAAAGTACCTCCAATATCTAAAATATTGGTCACTTTGAACCTTAAGGATTTCACTTCATCTGAAGTTAGATTGACCAAGCTTGTGGCATCTTGCAAGTCAGTCGTAGGTAACCCGTAATCGAATGTGAAAAAGCGGCCTTTGTCATCACGCATAAGGTCTATAACCGTGTGGTTACTAAGGTCATCTTGTTCTGCTCTGGTATAGTAAAGTTCGCAATTTTTGGTGTCATTGTCGGGTTTATATTGTTCTATTCTAAAGTAATGCCATGAATTAGGATGTGGGACGAAATTTACTGATTGTATATTGCTGGCCCTAGGGTCAAAATAGCAGGACAGAAGGTTGTCTTCAAAAGACGGTTGATATAAAGCCTGTATAAGGAAGATTAGTTCGCTATCGAGGTTGGATGTGTTTTCTACGGTGAGCTTAAAGTTGATAGGCTCAATGGTATCAACGACTATACATTTGTAGGTAGATGGTATGTCGGAATACGAGATGGTGAGGCCCTGTTCGCAGTCGATTTGATGGATGTCTTCCTCTAATTTCACTTGCAGATCCGTGTATAGAATTGTGTGGCAGTCTGCTACTAGACCTGAAAAAGAGACAATATATTAATGAGCTTAATTATCAAAACGACTCGTATTTATATTAGTAAATTAAGAAACACATATGACGCAGAGGGCGCTCTAGTAGCGTAAGAATTATGGAATGAAAGATTTGGTGTGATTGACATTTTTGTGTGTGATTGATTGATTGGGAGAGCAATGCGCCGGAAACGCAGAGGTCGCAGGTTCGAGTCCTGCTTAGATTGTAATGGATAAAATTTCTTTTCTTTCTTTCTTAATTTACCTTTGTGTCATTATTTATAAAAATAAAAAAGGTGGTATAACCACATAAAAAAATTAATCATTAAAAAAGATTCTATAAAAAAATCAATAACTGCTACTCTAGGGTAATATAATGAAAATAACCTGAATTATACATTTAAAACTCCCCCAACACAAGTAGCTGGTCATCGTGAGATCCTCTTTCAATGAGTGATATAGAAAATGATAAAAAACTGTTTATAAATACAAAAATTTGATTTTTTTGCTTCAATATTGACTGAGATCCTTTTACCTGTACCAATGAAAGCTGAATATCTTGAAAACTACTGGTCCTATTTCCACCAAAAATAGCTAAGCATAATCGCGACGGACAAGTCTGTCGATTAAAAAAAAACGCTTTTAAATTGGTCCATCCGTTTGGGAGCTACGATGCCAGAGACAGACACACAGATACACATGTTAAACTTATAACACTCCTCTTTTTTCGTCGCGGGTCAATAAAACAGAACGAAGCACATTCCTCACACTGCATACTACGAGGGTGAATCAAAAAGTCCTTAGAAATAGGGTCAAAAACAAACGAATATCATTTTTTTTTTTTACTTTTCAACATAATTTCCTTTTTGTTCTATACATTTATTATACCGTTTTTCAAGTTTTCTTAATCCATCATTAAAAAACGATTTTTCTTGAGCCTCAAAAAACTGCTCTACGGCACCCATGACCGCGTTGTTGTCGTCAAATTTAGTTCCGCGAATGTGCTCCTTTAGTTTCGGAAACAAGTGGAAATCACTAGGAGCTAAGTCTGGCGAGTAGGGCGGATGATCAAAGATCTCAAAACCAGCTTGGCGGATTGCAGTGAGAGCCATTTCTGATCGATGAGCCGGAGCATTATCATGGTGAAAAAGCACTCCCGCACTCAATTTTCCTCGGCGTTTTTCTTTGATTGCTTGACGCACTTTTGGTATCAAATCGCTGTAATAAATAGGCACCTGTAATGGTTTTTCCTTTGGGGAGATAATCAATAAAAAGGATTCCTTCTGCATCCCAGAAAACTGAGGCCATAACTTTACCTGCTGTCGGAAATACTCTAAATTTCTTTATTGGAGGGAAAGATGGCCGTTTCCAGGACATGCTTTGCTTTTTTGTTTCAGGGTCAAAATGGTGAACCCATGTTTTGTCCATTGTTACGAAACGACGGTAAAAAGTGTCCGGGTCATGCATGATTTTCTCTAGATTCCGCTTCGAAACTTCTAAACGCAAGACTTTGTTAACCTGCGTTAACATTTGCGGAACCCATCTTGCTGACACTTTTTTAAAACCCAAAACATCGGTTAGTATTGAATGTACGCTGCCAAACGAAATCTTTAGAGTCTCTGCTATGCATTTAATTGTTAGTCGCCGGTCGTTCAAAACCATTTTCTCAATTTTTTCAACGGTTTTTGCGTTAACTGAGGTAGATGGCCGGCCGGAGCGGGGGTCGTCTTCGCAGCTAGATCTGGCTCTTTTAAACTCGGCAACCCAGAAAGCGACGGTGGAATAGGGTACAGCACTAGTGCCTACGGTTTGCTGAATATCCAAAAAAAAATCCTTGGTAGTCATTTTTTTCATACACAAGTACTTTATCACGGCACGTAACTCATTTTTTTCCATAATGGGACGTTTTAGTCGACTTATTTCGCAAAACATTGATTTACCATGTAACGGCGGGAACAATTCGAATGAAACCAACTGTCAAATATTACGTTATAATGACAGTTCAAAATAAAATAAAAACTTAATTTAAAAACTTTTTATAAACAGCCAGTTCTAAGGACTTTTTGATTCACCCTCGTAGCTTACGCAGAAGGATGAAATGTGCCCATACAAACTTTAAATTTCTGCTTATGAACGAATTAATAAATAGTACCTAGTACTGAGATTTTCATGAAAATCGTTACGTAATTTTTTCGTTTAAGTGGAACGTAAGTTCTTACAAAGTTTCACGTTTATAATAAATAAATAAATAATAAAGGACCTAGTCGCAAACTAAGCAAAGCTTATACTGTGAGTATTACTAGACGACGATAAATACATAATATAGATACCTAACATCCATGATCCAGGAACAAATATTAGAGTTCATCACACAAATATTTGCCCCGGCCGGGATTCGAACACAGGACCGCCGGCTCAGTAGGCACCTTCAATACAAACTGCGCCAACCGCGTCGTCAAATAATATTACATATTTATTAAATTTTCGTCCTGAAGTTTCGACACTTTCATCTTGCAATCACTCCAATCCAATTTCCAATGGCCAATTTCTGCGGTAACCTTTTACCAAAAACCGCAGAAAAATTGCCGCGTAATATTAATAGGTATATCGTCAACCTTATTGTTATTTATAACAAAATTGCGTGTCTACTAGCAAAACCACCTAAACGTAATATCTAATGTGATAAAAATACCGCACTTAACTGGGGTCGTCTAGGACGCTTACGATCACTAATTATTGCACTGCTCTATCCCAGAGACAATTTACTAAATTAATGACGTAATGGCTGATTTCGCATGTTTTATTAGGCAATTACTTAGCAATTAAGTAATTATATCTATATGCATACGTAAAAAAAACGACCAAGTGTGAGTCGGACTCGCGCACGAATGGTTCCGTACTAATATCGAGCAAAAAACACGTTCTTTGTATGGAGTCGTTCTTTGATATAGCGGTAACAAAAATAAACATTCTGTGAAAATTTCAACTGTCTACCTATTACGGTTCATGAGAAAATGCCCGTCGAACGAAATATCATGGAAAACTCACTATTTTTGTTTGGGAGCCCCCCTAAATTATTATTATTTTATCGTTTACTTATAGTATTTCCTGTTATAGCGGTAACAGAGTTACATCAACTGTGAATATTTTAGCTATCACGGTTCATGAAATACAGACTTGTGACAGACGGACGGAACTTACCCCTAGTGTTAGACAAAGCAATATAAAAATAAAAATACAAAAACTAAAAATAATAATATAGTAACAGTAAATTGTATCACTGAAACACACATTCAAAAATACACGGAAGCAATTAATATACCACTAGGACATTATACTATTTTTAATTCAACAAAAACTAAAAAGAACTCAGGGTTTGACTACTTTTTAGGGTTCCGTAGCCAAATGGCAAAAAACGGAACCCTTATAGATTCGTCATGTCTGTCTGTCCGTCTGTCTGTCCGTCCGTATGTCACAGCCATTTTTTTCCGAAATTATGAGCTATACTGTTGAAACTTGGTAGGTAGATGTATTCTGTGAACCGCATTAAGATTTTGATGCAAAAATAAAAAAAAATAATAAATATTGGGGGCTCCCCATACTTAGAACTGAAACTCAAATTTTTTTTTCATCAAACATAGGTCGTCAAAAATGATATCGAGGTTACTAAAATATTTTTTTTTTAAACCGAATAGTTTGCGTGACAGACGCTTCCAAAGTGGAAAAAAGTTGGTCCCCCCCCCCTTTAACTTCTAAAATAAGAAAATGAAAAATCTAAAAAAAACAAATGATGTACATTACTATAAAAACTACCAACGAAAATTGTTTTGAACGAGATCTAGTAAGTAGTTTTTTTTTATATAATATAAATCGTAAACCGTTTCATTAAATCAACTCAAATATAAAAATAATCAAAAGGCCTTTAATTTCATAAATCAATGGTACGGAACCCTTTGTGCGTGAGTCCGACACGCACTTGGCCGGTTTTTTATGACGTCACAAGCCAATATCTTCATAGAAACTTCAAACTAACGGTAGCTCTACACTACTCGCGAGGCCGAGGTTGTGCGAATATGATAGTGTAGAGGGGCACTTCGCTGCGGAAACCCATACTTCGGCCTACTTCGCCTCGGCCAATTTCTGTCTACTTCGCGAGTAGTGTGGAACTAGGGTAACAGATCGTTTCTGACATTTCATAAAGAGTAGCTGATTTGAACTGTCATCAATTACCGTAATAATTAATAAGGCGTCAAACAGGTTGTACACCACCGATAACAAAATCATGGTGGTGCATTATATATATATATAGGTAATATTAAGGTACAATTTACACAAATCGATCTCGTCCCAAACTAAGCAATGCTTGCACTGCTACTAGACGACGATATATATATATATAATATATAAATATAAATAGAGAATATCCATGACTCACGAACAATATTCGAGTTCATCACGCAAATATTCGGTCTTGCCGGGATTCGAACCCAAGACCGCTGGCTCAGTAGGCATCTGCACTGCCACTGCGCCAACCGCGTCATCAAAAAAACTTGAGTGACAAAATTCGCATTCTTGTTTCAACAGATTCTTAATCATTTTGTATTCTCTACGAAATGCTAGTGTTTGTGTTTTATAAAAGCTTTAAAAAAGTTATGAGTTCTGAGAAAACCTAAATTACGACGAACCTTCTTTTGAAATCGGTGAAAACATCAATAGTGAAATAAAGCACTTTGGGTAAGTAACATTACCAGCCCAGCCGTAAGTATCTCAACTAACTATTCTTTACTTACTGGGTTTAAGGTTTAAGACTTATTTAACCAACATAGGTTCAGTTTATTCTTTATATTAATGTAAAGTTTAATAGGACATTTTGTCTCTAATCTCCCCGTAAGTCTTATTCCAGTTTGGTGCATTCCAGCCTTTGTGTGTTTTAAACAACATGCCGTTTTTCGTACTCCCAAACTACAAGTGCAACCATCAAACAATACCAAGTCCTACTAACCCCAAGATAATGTTCACATTCGACCAAAGAGTAGACTAATATATTCAGTGCCCGCTAGATTGACATCAGTGCATTGCCGTGATTGTGGCGGCTTCCTGCCAACCTACTTACTGGCTATTCTAAAATAAAATGTGACCATAATGCAACGTGTCTTTTGTTGTAATATATAATACATTACTACAGAGGCCGGGAAAAGTGGGATTACCGGCCGGTTGAATAAAGAACACGTTAATATTTCAGAAAATATTTGAGAAAAAAACAGTTGCTCTGTACAGACGCCATCAGATATATCGCAGCATATAAGGCGTTCATAAATATCTGACCACCACTCTTATTGACTGGGCGTTACAGTACATGTGATATATCTGATGGCGACTGTACCATGGGCTGCACAATTGTATGAATGGTAATTTTGCAGTATATAATATTACATAGTGCATAATGTCGTGCCATTGTATTTTTTGGAAAAGCTTGCGTTCAAATTTGTTATCTCATCTTTATCACAGTTATTTGAGACGGACTTTATCGAACAAATATGAAATAAGCACCTATAGGTATTGGGTAAGGACCAAATTCTTTGCAAATACTGTCATACATTAATGTCCACCTCATCTCAAACTAAAAATAGAACATTTATCGTTAATTTGTAGAGTAGAAAAACACGCCAAATAACAGTTCCTATTAACCCAATCATCAATAAACCAATTGATTTTCAGAATAGTTAATAAAAAAAAATATTCAGAAATATACTTTTTTATCTTTATTATATTTCCCATACAAAATGAATATGTCCGTACTCTGCTTTCTCGAGAATATATTGATTTTGTTTTAAAGTACGAACGCCTTAACTTATACAGTTTATTTGTATGTAGGTATACCCAAGTAGCAAAACACTCCTGTAAGACCCGCTATATAAGATTTAACATCTTATAGCCGTTCTATAGCCGTCTTGTCTATGACCATTATCTCGAATTGTCTTGTAGGAGTCTTATAAAGGTTATAAATTTGACCAACTATCTTATAACAACATTGTACATGACTATTTGAGGTGCAAGAGCCATCAATCCTATAACTTAGTCTCTCTAACTTCTATAGGATAACTTTATAAGTGTCTTATAAGCCATACAGGCTTATAAGCACACTTTATAAAACTGTTACCAATGTGTCTAGAATAGTCTTATAAACGCATTTAGTAAAATGTTTACTCCTTTTACCGTTTTACTTCTTTCTTTCATAGGATGTATAATCCTATAAGTGCCATAGAAAATGTTGGTATACGGTATAGGCAGGCTTATAAGCGCGTTTTATAAAACTGTTACTAGTGTGTATAGTTTGGTCCTATAAACACATTTAGTAAAATGTTCACTTCTATTACCGTCTTACTTCTTTCTTTTATAGGATGTATAATCCTATAACTGTTATAGAAAAAGTCACTATAGGATAACAATTTATAGGACTGATTTAACCCGGTCGCTGCTTTTAAAAGATTATTGGCACTAAACTAGCATATTATATGATTGCTATAAGTAAGTTTTACTTATAAGCGTCTTGAACTTGCTGTTAATAGTCGAATGTCAGCCATCCACGAAGACGAAGAGTGGTACGGGTGAAATCCGTGATGGTTCCGTACCATAAAAATGCCTGTGAAGATGATAGTTTTAATAATGAAGATACTTTAGAAATGTATGGTGCTAGTCTTACCTTTTGACCTAAATTCAATAAAGTCACTATATGTATAATTTAATTTCCGTGCAAATCTCCATTTACAATTAGCTGGAAAGAATATACTTGTTGGTGGTACGGTTGACATTTTGTTTACGTATATTTATTTGTACGTTATACAACGCACATCTTTAGTACCAGTTATAAAAAAAAATACAACCAAATAGAGAACCTCCTCTATTTTGAAGTCGCTTGAAATATTACCCTGAATATTCAATAGTGTATAATTCAAATTGATATCCTATCAATTTCATCACGGTTCACTTTAGTCAAAAAGAACCCTAAAGATAAAAATGGCGATGTTAATTATTTTCTATAATAGCATGACATAGAACAAATGGTTTTATAAAGGTCCTGGCGCGTGCAATTAAAGTGCATCCGATCCGCCATAAGCGCAATGGCTACTTTGTTCATATAATTATCGAAAAAATAAACAATTGTATAATATTTAATATTAAACTGTTCACGAGGGGCATGAAAACAAGCTTTCTAGCGTAATGTAAATTATCAATAAAATTAATTTCGCCAGCAAAGTATCTGGGCATACTTCTCTAAATAACATTTTAAGTTTAACACTTAATCACATTTTGGAAACATGATATGGTCAATACTTACACTTTTCCATGTTTTACTTCATTTTTATTATGACACATCACTTGGCACGAAGTAAAAACAAACGAATTCATCATGCCCTATAGCGCTATTCCCGCTGGCCACAAAAGGATCAATTACTCCAGTAATGGCATGCGCCAGATCGTTATAGGACTAATTGTGCTTATTAAGTGCGTTTTCCGGAGACTTATAGGAGCATTTTATCTTGTAAGTGCACGTAACAAGATGTTTTAAAAATTGAATTGCACTCTACTGGACTATTATAAAACTACTATAAGACGGAATTGCACTATAAAATGGGCCTAAACACGGTTTTGTAGTAGTTTATTAGAGCTCTATAGGACTAATAAAAACATGGTCCTAGAACGTTTACACGACGAAATTTTGCTACTTGGGTAGTCTTAGGTTTTGTTAAGACGCAGGTATAGTTTAATATTCGATATCCTTCATCATTTAAAATTTTGCGGCTATTTTATGCATGTCCCAAATATTCTTCCATTGTGCAACCTCCAGTTGTGCGACGACATTACACGGAACTTACAACGCTATTCCAGTAGATTCTTCAATTATTTTAATGGAACACTGACTCCGAACTTGCAAGCTTGACTTCGATAGTGCCGCCATGTTGTTATTTCTGGTTAGGTCGTGAAGTATTTTGCCTCCATTGTGCGACAAGTGACACAACATTGTGCTACGTGTCACAACGGAAATTCGTCGAAGCGAAGACAACGTTACCAATTGTGCTTACAAGATTTTATTTAGTTTCACCTGTCCCGATGTTTATTTATTATTCATCTTCAAACCTTGTACACGTACATTTACAGTTTTATACTACTTTTTATGCTACTTTTTTTCCGGTGTGACACATTCCATTGTGATTTCCGTTGTCCAACGATGCAAAGAATTTGGTCCTTACCCTATTAAGTATTCGATCGGGACTGTCCGTAGAGATTTAATTTATAAATTGGTTTTGGGTGTGTTATCAATGGTCAAATTATATTTCTTAATCCGATTCATTTCCGCCGTTGTAAGCCATGGTTACCTTACCCTATACGGTATTTGATGACAGCTCATATCAGCTACTCTTTATGAAATGTCAAAAACGATTTGTTAGTATGAAGTTTCTATGACGATACTGGATTGTGTGACGTCATAAAAATCAGTAGTCAAAACAGGTCTTCTTTTCACAGGTCTTGTTTAAAATGTCCAGAAGTTAGTGGTACCTACTTTATTGGGTTCCGTGTAATTTTGAATGTAACATACATTGAGCGGTTTAAATGACCGAATTAATTTTCACTAATAGTTAAATACCGTATTGGGTAAGCATCCTGTTTGTTATTAATGTCCTTTTACTAGTTTTACTGTGAATCTGTTGGTAATCCTTAAAAGAAATAAATAAATTCCCTATGATTGACACCCATGAGCGTAACAATCTGAAAAAGATAATATAAAATTTGTATTTTTTTGTATCTTTTTAATTTGCATTTCGAAATAAACTAGCAAGGTCTACAGTTCCAAGAGCCACTAGTCTAGATCTAGATCTCATTCGATTATATAGTGTGTAGGAAGATTGAGTTGACCATTTAACCTCCAGTAGCACGTATCGTATGCACAGTCGGCATTATATAAATACATGCAGACTTATAAATAATCTTACAACCTATTCATTTAAGATCGGTAATGAGTTGCTGTACGAAATTAAAGAGTTTGACATCTGAAAATTTCTGGCGGAAAGCCAATAGCAAAATAAAAGCTAGATTTTTCAGATGTTTTTTTTACGTATAAATCGGCCGCGTGACCCGAGGCCAGACAAAGTCAGATCACAACTATCGCAAGACTGGAATTTGATGATGATTAAAATAAAAAATATTTTCTCACGACACTGCTCGAAAATGTGGCTATAGATTACCTGAATCCAGTACAGAAAACTGCTTATATATGTTCATTTGTAAACTGTATATCTATGTTAGCTCCCAACACGACAACAATGTAACACCTTACGGTCACAGTTCGTATCTACACATGAATTCCACAATTAGATACGACGTTTTAGAAAATATTTCAGAGTAATTTTCTCGGCCGGCTCAAACGACAATTTAAGCAACCAAAGCTTAATCGTCTGCATGCTGCTGCATATCAAATTAAACTGACCAATGAGAATGCGTCATTTATGAGGTGTATTTTTCTCTTAAACTTATAAATACCCGCGAAGGAATTTATTTTCTTACGTAAGATAAACTCCTCAGGTTTACTTTTTAATACGTTTTCATTAAAAAGGTTTTACCCTGAAAACCATGAACATTTATATTTTAAGGTTAGTAATGGGGCGTAAAACAATTTCCTAATTTCTACAATTACTTATTTTTCAACAAATTAACAGTTTTCAACCAATAAACACATTAAATTATATATATATTGAGTTCATAAAATATTTTTTAATTCGGATGAAAAGCTATGACTCCATTGTGTGAGAAACGCGCATGCGCTACAGGGCAGCCGCCATATTTTAAAAAAGCAAATGTATTGTTTAGTAAATATTAAATATGGGTTTTGTGATGTGCTTAATTCAATAATGTTCTCATTGACTCACGAAATAAATAATATTAGGAACGTATGTTAATATTGACGTAACGTTACAATGATCTTTCAATGTAGAATGTATTGTTGAGTTGTTTATCCGAGTGTAACCTAGACTAAATGTTTAAATGTCTAAATTTAGTTAAAAGTGAGGTAAGTTTGAATATTTTTGTTATTTTTTCATAAATGGTTCGAAAATCGTCGTTGCGTCGTTTGAATCTGGGGACACAATCAGCTTTACGTATATAATAGCCCTAATTTTTACAACAATGAGGCTGCATCAAGGCGCCGAGTTTAATGATAGATATAAAATACTCGTATTTTAATGTATTTCCTCGCAGTAGTCGTGAAAAGCACTCTGTTCAGTCTCGGCTGAAAGTACAATAGATGAACTCGTACTGTCGAAGGCCTCCCCTGCGGGTTGGCCTTCGAAATTCACTCGTTCATCTATTGCTTACTTTACAGCCTCTACAACAATGTACTATTATTAAACCAGTAACGTCTGCTAGCGTAAAACACAAATTGACAATGAAGCGAAAGATTGAAAAAATTATGAGGAAATACCAGTGCTTATTTTTTCATACAAATCGAGGTTTCGCTCTAGTCTGTTTGCTCTTCCAAAACTTAACCAATCTTTATGAAATTATAGGAACTGAATGGAAAGGAATGTTCTGGACCGTTTAAATTTTTGCGTTTATTATTATACAATTTCTGTACTTAGGCGAGGCGTCTGTTTTTGGCCAAAATTCCGCCGCAAACGGTCGCATAGTACAATGGGTCATGATCATGATCTCAGGAAAAATATAGCGCAGATGCAGTCTGTCGCCATTCTGTTGATCATAATTTCTTTGTCGTCTTATCACACCGTAACCGAAGGCTTAGTAATAGGGTCCCGTTTTTACCTTTTAGGTACGAAACCCTAAAAATACGCGGACGAAGCAGCGGGCACGTCTTAGCACTCACTTAAAGTCTTAAAAAAATATATAAAATAGTCTGTAAAGAGTTCATTGAATGCATGATTGTGTCTCTGTCTCAGCAGCCACGGCATGCCTAAACGGCTGTACCAAATCAACTATTTTTGGTACACTGGTACATTTGACCACACTACAGAGGAGCAAGAGAGAAGACTTTTACATCGGCGCGTTTCGTCGCGGGCTAGTTCTAGCTTGAAATATTAATTGAACATCGCTGTTGTCAATGCTGATGGGTTTAAATTAATGTGATAACACGATCACTTGACCCCTCCTATGGGGTGGCCTTCTCAAGGCTGTCCCAGCTACTATGTCAACAATATCGAAGGGTATATTCGACAAATTTGATGACACTCATTCCGCAATTATGGTTAGGTGGTCTCGGGAGGTGGACGGTGGGAAAGAACCGAGAGAAGCAAGGGAGAATGACAACTTTTACATCGGCGCGTTTGGTCGGGGGCTAGTTCTAGCTTGAAATATTAATTGAACATCGCTGTTGTCAATGCTGATGGGTTTAATTAAAGTGATAACACGATCACTTGACCCCTCCTATAGGAGCGGCCCGCTCTTGTGGCCTTCTCAAGGCCGCCCCACCTACTATGTCAACAATATCGAAGGGTATACTTATTCGATAAATGTGATGTGGTGTGATGACACTCTATTCCGAAATTATGAGACCGAAGTTTTTAGGTACCGTTAGTGAAACTGAGCTACTCCTAAAACCGAAATTAGAAGTGTCTACCGCGCCATCAAGTATTTGAATGAGCCGAAAGTCACGATACGAAGTACAAATTTACGAGTAAAACATGTTTCATTTTAATCTGAACGAAAGCTTGAAAACTTTATTTTACTGGTTATTTGTGTAATATATGACGCAATTGCTCGTGACCGCGACCGACCGGCACGTGCGCGCCTCTAGACTTTGGCTACGAATGTAATACCCATGTATGAATGGGTCGCATCACCACGCCCCACAACCGTAATCGCCGCATTTTACGCAAACAAGCAATAAAATGCAGTCCTCAGGTGGCGTTTGTGAATAACAAAGGACAGAACCTCCTATGGTTTTTTTATTGTGACTCTACTCTTTAAGCAAAATGTAACGCATTTGTTTTTGACTGCAACCGATCGACACGTACGCACTTCTAGGAGTGGGCTATGAAAGCGAACCGAGAGTCTCCCTTATTAACATTATAGAACCGACTATAGTATTACATTGTGTCTTTAAATAGCGATTCAATATTATATCTCTTTTCAACTGACTGCAAAAAACCGGTCAAGTGCGAGTTAAGCTCGCGCACCGTGGGTTGCGTACAAAAACTTATCCCATCTTAACTATTAACCGGTTTAGTGCTCCTGGTAACATGTATGGTGCCGGATACAAAATGAGGTGCAAAGGTAACGCAACCGACCACGTTTGTTGCCCCACTTAATTTTTTTTCTGTTTTTAGTATACGTTGTTATGGCGGCAACAGAAATGCATCTACTGTGAAAATTTCAACTGTCTACCTATCACGGTTCATGAGATACAGCCTGGTGACAGACGGACGGACGGACAGACAGACACAAAGACGGACAGCGGAGGCTTAGTAAAAACTTTAATGACACGAGTTTGGAATTCCTTTCCACCAGAGTCACGTACGAGTAATAAATAGTAGTCAATACCGAAATTACTTACCGCCCTAGGGCGTAATATACTATTTACCGCCAGGGTTTCCAGCACGTAAACCCTTAAAGTATAATAGAAAACACATACCTTGCTGTTCAACTTTCTGCGTCCTCGGATCCTCCCACTTCCTGTACGCCAGCCCGTACCAAGAGCCAGGCTTGGGGTTGGGTATGCTGTACGTCAAGTTCTTGCCATCTGACAGCAGTTCCACCGTGTAGATGCTGTCCCTATTGGCCGGCTCCACGAAGTCCTTCGGGAACGGGTACCCGTCAGGGTTGACGGCTGGGTAGGAGCCGTGTTTTATCTTGATTATGACATCCTGAGGGTCACATCTGCCTGAAAACAAATGAACATTTTGAACCGCGGAATGCATGTACAAAATTAAAAAAGGGTACATAATTTTGAATGCACTATATCACTAAAAGCATCATTGCTCCTGTTATTTCGAAAGTATTGTCCCGCTTAAGAAATCTAGGTGTTATAAGAAGAGATCGGACTTAGCACAGTAGGACGCTAGAGATTATGGAACTGATATTAACTTTAAAGTCAGTAGTATTTTAAAGCAGTAAGTATTATTTACAAAAGCACAACCGCGCTGTAGGTACTTCGCGAGTTAGGGGGTTACCCGAAAATATAACTGGATTACCTTGATGCTACCTATAGCCTAAACAACAAAGCCCAGCCCATCTTTTTATAAGTAACGTCGCCGCTGTTATAGTTATTATCTCTTGAATCACTAAAGGATTCAGTTTTAGGGCTTGGTCAATAATTGCAACAACATATTAAAATACTTAAACGGGTTTACTCACGTCGTAGAAGTCGAATAACGCGCACGCAGTGGTGGAACATTCACTGAATTCGGATACGTCTCACTATATTCGGTTCGATAAGGTAACTGTGCTGGCGAGAGAAAAGTTTTCCATTCCGCGGAAAGTACGGGAGGCTATCGAAATTAGTCGTCATCCGAATTTTAACCGAGATTGTGGATGGTCAGTGCCCCCTAGTTGGAGGACGGTTTTGGATACTACATCGGTGGTTAGTGTGGACGAGTCCTTAGCAAATGACGTAGTGAGTGTTGTGTGCAACCCGACAATTGGCATTGTGCGTGATGATGAGGGTAGTTTTGCGCCTCCGCCGGTGACACCCGCGTCGAGCAGCCGCGCGGACAGGGCGCATCCGCAGTGTTCGATTGGCCGCCGCCGCGACTGATCGTCTCTCCTGATGATGAATCGCGTACCGATTCGAAACATGTCGAGCGTTATTCGACTTCTACGACGTGAGTAAACCCGTTTAAGTATTTTAATATGTCTGAGACTCACGATAGTTTTCTATGTAAAATTGCAACAACTCCGAAAATAGAAGAACATTGCTTCAACATTCGTAGGTTTCCACTAACATTACTGGATACGCCGGGAAAGAAGGGATTGCCGGGTGAGTGGGTATAGACGGCCATCCGTAGGTAGGCCGGACAGTTATACGAAGCCGGCAAGCCCTTTTCACGGCTAGGCATGTAAGTATAGTGCTTATCTCCAACATATGCAATGAAATAAAAAAGTACACCACTCGAAAAATATATAATTCAGCCGTTTACCCTTTTCATAACCACACACGGCATTTACTTCCCGGCCTAGGCCTTAATTTTTTTATGAAATTCCTTCACAGTTCTCTCGAGTTCTTCTGCCCGAAACGTGATACTTCGAATCCTGTTATGACGATATTTCATTGCATGTTTGAGAAAAGGTATTTTGCCTTGTGCCTAGCCTTATACATTTACCGAAAATTGATCTGATTTAGAAGATATAAGAAATAATCGGAAAGGTCGCTAACATCATATATGGCATCATGTATAAGATAAAAGAAATCTATTTAAGTAAGCGAAAATAGCAAAATACGAATTAGTAAATTGAAAATGTGCTTGGAAGTATTGCATGCAGCTTGTCATATTAACGGAACTTTCTCTGAAGAAACTCATGTTAGACTATTCTTCCACAGAGTAAGTTATTTTACTGTGAGAGCCAGTCGACATCAAACCACATTACAGTGGCATGGCGTGAAAGAAAATCTCAAAGCAAGGGCTACTTTTTTCTTAAAACAATAGGCAACATTTTACTAAAATACCTAGTCAAGCCGGAGGGAATGAAACTCATACATGCACTATCTAATCTACTACTTTGCGCTCGCGTCAGTATTTCCTATTACGCTTGACCCTGCTCGATAGGTAGGTACGCGTCTAATACTGGTTTGCACTAGAGTAGTCAGACAAATCGTGGCTCTGCTCCTAATAAAACCTGACAGAATGTGATTCAAGTTGTATACCTGTTGCTCGATCTTACGCGATCCAGATAAGAACCTCTCAGTTTTCGCCCAAACCCGAATCCCAATCTGAGAGCTCACAGACTGTATACGTACTTCGTCATGCATTCAGTTCTCGGCGCGTGAAGGGAAAATCATGATAAAACCGACGTTTATTAACTGTAATCGTTTTACAATGCCCCAAACAATAAGTAATTTATTTTATACACCTCGTGAATTTCAGATAAAAGATTTTTCATACCTACCTCGTATTCGGAATGAGTTTTTTCTTCCCTCATATGTGGGGATCAAAGTGACACTTTTCTATAACACTTTTTTTATCATTATTATGATTTCACACCGGAAATAGTTGCAATCTCAAACTTATGACGATGACTCTGATTTTTCCGGTAGTTCGTACATACATAGACATAGTACCTATCGGGAAAAATCTCATTCACATTTCTATCTCAACTTTTTCACTAAAGTTAACTGAGAAAGCAGTCTAAAACGCTTTTTTCCGAATATACGATGGTAGAACATATTCACTACATCTCTACTTCATTCCTTATACATATCAACTCGCTACTTGGAAACAATAGTTACCCCGAGCAGTGTCCAAGAATGAGTTTGCTATATGTGCTTAACAATTTTATTGAATTTTATTGAACTTTATTGAATTTTATCGAATGTTATTATATGAATTTAAATTTAATGATACTAATAATTTAATGTAATGAAGTTTAGTTTAATTTAATACCTAATATAATGTAAATAATGCAATTTTAATGTATATTACCTAGTTCAATTAATGATGTATGTATTCTTCTAACAACTAACAATTAGCACGTAAGGTTCAGCTGTTAGTGCTAATTCTGTATAATAAATAAATAAATATTTCCGTCAAAATTTTATCGGCAAACCGTTTTAAAGAACCCAGTAGTTTAGCTTAGGTTTGTTTAAAAAAAACTAAAATATGAACAGTTTTGGAAAAATTGGGCAAGTGCGAGTCCGACTCGCGCATGAAGGGTTCCGTACCATAAAACAAGTTTGTTGTATGGGAGCCCCCCTTAAATATTTATTTTATTTTATTTTTAGTATTTGTTGTTATAGCGGCAATAGAAATACATCATCTTTAAAAATTTCAACTGTCGAGCTATCACCGTTCTTGAGATACAGCCAGGTGACAGACGGACGGACGGACGGACAGCGAAGTCTCAGTAATAGGATCCCGTTTTTACCCTTTGGGTAGGTACGGAGCCCTAAAAACAATCGGACTAATGAAAACTTGGAGAAACGCTACGGATGGGAAACAAACATTCAGACATTATACGATAGGTAACCCAAAACGCCAGATAATTTTAACTGCTACTGTAAACACGAAAGAGTGTTTGTTTAATGTAAGTATGTCTTAACCTATCTGGAATACTAGACTAAGAGCAGGTATTTTATTTTCTACAAATATGCCGCGACTAGTAGCGCGAATAAGTGTAAGTATACAAATCTATAAATCTTTCGTCAGCCAAGGCGGACATTGAAGCCGTTACAATTACAACATACTGTAATTATGAATGAATGAAGATAGCTAAATATGTAATGGAATAAAGAGAAAAAAAAAGAACCGACTTCAGTAAAACTAAAAAACCAAAAATAACCCGTTCAAGTACAGATTACATTTGACTCACCCTTCGAAGTCGATCCCAAACCACTCAGTTCTTATATTTATAGTTATATTATAGTTTACGTGAGGTTTGGCACCGACTTCGAAGGGTGAGTCAAATGTAATCTGTACTTGAACGGGTTATTTTTGGTTTTTTAGTTTTACTGAAGTCGGTTCTTTTTTTTGTTAAAATTTTTTTTTTTTTTTGCTTTTTAGTGATTCATATAAAAGTTTTAGTGGCCAAATCCTATTTACTGAATGTAAATTCTTGACTTTATCAATAAATTAGCGAAAGCGCCGTACATGTCCCTATAACATTTGAAGAGTTCCCTCGATTTCTCCAAGATTCCATCATCAGATCCCGACTTAGTGCCAACGGGACCAACTAGGAGTTATACCCTTTCGATTAAAAAAAAAAAATTGAAAATCGGTTCACGGTTCTCGGAGATATCGAGTAACATACACACAAAAAAAAAAAAAAAAAAATAGTTCGAATAGAGAACCTCCTCTTTTTTTTGAAGTCGGTTAAAAAGCACTTTGCATTTGAGCATGTTTGTGGCTTTAAAGGTACGCATGTTTTATGAATTATGATTTTTATCCTAAAGTAAATAATTTTGCTAAATTTGTTTTTTTTTCAGAATCCTCAAAATTCAACGAAACAATAATTCCAAGACAACCGAGTATTTAATATCACTGTTTATGTTTTCGTTCTTTGCATCTTGTCTCCTTTTCTTTCTTTATCGTAATTGCACCCATAAAAATAAAAAATAATATCTTCATATCGTCTAATAGGCACCAGAAAACAGATTATTATGCTCACTGGTGAATATACCCATCGATACTACTTTTAAAAACGCTAGCAACTAAAACCAATTAGGAAATTAAGTAACTACTATATATAGCGTCATATGGAGTTACTACCTTTTTCGTTGGTGATACAGTAAATGAGATACGATTTTTTCAAAGTCAGTCAATATATAATCTATACTGGGAGTAAATCTCAGCGGCCATGCTTGTGGCTGTTCGCAAATATTAACGTGCAGTCGTGCATGATCCGCGAACTTTCAATATTTGAGTGCCGCAATGATTAGGGCACAGTCTGCATCAAAAGTAACCGACAGACAATTTTATTATGAAATTTGGCATTAAAACAGTAGTAAAATTGACAGTGTCTTCTTCCGGAAACTTTACGAGTATCATATAATAAAGTATTGAGGTATGCCAAGTATGCCAACTTTTTTTTTTTTTCATAATTCCCATGGGAAATCTAGCGCGTTTCGTCATTCAATAACGGAATGTTCATGGGGTTATCTAATCTGTGACATCAATCCAATCGGTCACTGCCCCATATAATAATAAGCCCACACGAATAATAATACCAGCATCCATATAAAAAAAAACATGATCTTGTGACCTAATTGAAGCTCATATGAGTTAATATACATACGCGATACTTTTAGGTTTAGATTTATTATTATTAAATAAGAGCCAATCATGTTTTCGATAACGTTTAATTTTTTGGCCAAGTATATACGTACGGACTTTATCGTAGTTTTTCGAGTATTATAAATAATAAATAAATAAATAAATATCAGACAACCTCACACAAATCGATCTAGTCCCAAATTAAGTTCAAGAAGGCTTGTGTTATGGGTACTAGACGACGATGTACATACTTATATAGATAAATATTTACTTAAATACATAGAACAACCATGACCCAAGCACAAATATTCGAGTTCATCACACAAATATTTGCCCTGGCTGGGATTCGAACCCGGGACCGGCGGCTCAGTAGGCAGGTCTCTACAAACTGAGGCAACCGCGTCGATAAAACAATCCTAACCTTAACACAATGACTTAAAAAGAAGAAAACTTTTCGAGTTCGTAAGTAGAATATAACCTAAAATTTAAATAAAAACTATACAACCGTACATAGCTAAGAACCATCTGGACTCGACTCGACAGACAAGGTTTTCAACTAAAAAAAATGAATTTAAATCGGAACATCTGTTTGGGACTTACGATGCCACAGACTGAGAAACACAAATACACAGATGCACATGTTAAACTTATAACACCGCTTTTGTCGAGGTTAAAAGTAAAATAGTTTGAGAAAAACAACCTATCAAATTAATTGATAGAAATGCTACATTTTTATTTTATTTAGTATAAGTATGGAAGAGATCTCTGTTTAAAAATACATTAGCTGGTGGACTGGTTTACTCACGTCGTAGAAGTCACTAGTGCTCGGTTGGCCGCCGCCGCGACTGATCGGCTCTCCTGATGATGAATTGCGTACCGATACGAAACGTGTCGAGCGATATTCGACTTCAATCTATCCTTTATGTATTTTAATATCTGACACTCACGGTAGGTTTCTATGTAAAACAGATCTCTATTTAGAGATGAGAAAACCTGTTCTTTCTCTCTCGAACGTAGGTATCTGTTTATTACTTTACTGTATACCTATCTCTCTTGTTTTGTATCCCTGACAGGGATTCCCTGTGTATTAGAGGTGTGCAATAAAGTGGGTTTGTATTGTATTGTATAGCATGCTTAGACTAAAATAGTTCCAAAGTAAACACGTTATGGATCACGCTCGAGGGTAAACATTGAAGAATTATATAAAGTACACGTGTACGCTCACGTTTGGATATCGATCCTCTGGAATCACAGGACTTTATAAAGTGGGACATGATATAGAGCGATAGGTTTCATGAGTGAGCGAGTTATATCTCCATAAGGGATCCGTAATGTTTTATATAATTTCAGAAAAACTAATATACACGTTACTTGATCTACAATAAATTGATGTAAAGTCATTCAATATGATGTAGCGATTGATATAACAGTTCATTGTTATAATGTGTTATACTCTTATTATTAATTGGTATACTTCTATAATGTTAAATAACGGAAGCAAGCCGACGAATCCCCGTTCCGCGGAGCTTCTATTTCCGCTCTAAAGGACGCAAGGTACCTAACGAACCTAACCAAGCAAACAAGCGGTGCTTAACACTTTCGCAACCAGATATAAAATTTAACCCTACCCCAGAAACCGAGAGCCCGCTAGGTGGGTAGCTTTTTAAGCAAAAATACGTGACCGGCATCTGAGCAAAGATTACGAGTGCCTACCAGGCGGGTTCCTGGTAGCGAAAGTGAAGGGTTTATAGCTCTTTAGCACCTAACTCCTTATATCTCTTGTTACATTATATCATTTCATTGCGGAATTATCTAAAACGACATTATATCATTCGTTACAAAGCAATAGAATATGAAACCAAAATAGATTAAGTAAAATTATATAAAACGTCGTGCACTCTTATTATTAATTGGTATACTTCTATAATGTTAAATAACGGAAGCAAGCCGACGAATCCCCGTTCCGCGGAGCTTCTATTTCCGCTCTAAAGGACGCAAGGTACCTAACGAACCTAACCAAGCAAACAAGCGGTGCTTAACACTTTCGCAACCAGATATAAAATTTAACCCTACCCCAGAAACCGAGAGCCCGCTAGGTGGGTAGCTTTTTAAGCAAAAATACGTGACCGGCATCTGAGCAAAGATTACGAGTGCCTACCAGGCGGGTTCCTGGTAGCGAAAGTGAAGGGTTTATAGCTCTTTAGCACCTAACTCCTTATATCTCTTGTTACATTATATCATTTCATTGCGGAATTATCTAAAACGACATTATATCATTCGTTACAAAGCAATAGAATATGAAACCAAAATAGATTAAGTAAAATTATATAAAACGTCGTGCACCCCTCCATAAGTGGCATATACCTATTAATAGTAGATTTGCTTTTATTCTGAGGCTCAAAGTGCACAAAATTAGAGCATGGTGTTCACAGATGTAGACATTTTGTCGAGTGGCGACCACGTAGTGGAGGCGTGGAAAAGCGAGGCAAAAGTTAGAAATGGGTGAAATAAATGTGCAGTTAAAGGCTTAGTGGAAACACGGTTGCGACCTTTGTGTGACGAACGTTAGTCCTCTACAAGTCTACACTATTATAACATTTTCTATGGGAGTCCTTTTCAGGAAAATCAGGATGCGTGATGCAGGATTTGTATGTGTGTGATGATGTTGTGTGTAGCACCATTTTTGTCAATAATTATTTTTATTATTCGGTTAATTATTTATTGTCCTCTTATCATGCCGAAACGGCTAGACCAATTTTGACCAATTTTGATACAGGGATAGCTGGTCATCCAAAGATGGTTATAGGACACTTTTTACCGCGCTATTACGGTAAATAAAAAAGTTTAAAGAACGCGGTCGAAGTTGCTGACACCTTCTAGTACAAAATATATCTTTTTTTTTTACTGCTTTTTAACTACATAAAAAAAACGGTTTCGGTTTCGGTTATGCATGGCACAAAAAATACAATAACACTGTACGGTATTTAACTAGGTACGTCGCCGTATCGTATTGTTCAGTTCTAGCACAACTCTAACAATATCTTTCTCGCGCGAGATATGCTACCTATCTCTTTCTGTACAGTACTGTGAGAGAGTGATGACTAATGTCGCACGGCAAGAGTCGCGAAGCATACTTGTGCTAGACTGGTAGCTTCGTCGCAAAGCAAAATAAGAAAAAAAATACTCACTTTTAAAAATTCAACTTATTGACGATCGACTGTCTCAATGGGCTCAGGAATTCACTTTGAATCAATTGACGTTACAAGCAATAAAAATATTTAGGTCGCTGCCGCGCTAGCCCTCCACAGCTCCTATAGCACAACTGTGACATACGACTTCTCGCGCGCAAAATATTACCTATCTCTTGCTTCACTGTACTGTGAGAGAGTGACGGGCGATTTGAATCAGTTCCTTCCGTGTTAAATAAAGGCAGGGATTCACTAGCGACCGGCTCACCATGGCAGAATAAAAAACTACAGATAGGTATTTTCTTTTGCTCTCGAGGCGACACGACCGCCCGATACTACAATGTGCCGCTACGACTAGCTACGAAAGCGTGCCGAACCGCCCGAACAACGGCTAAGCCAAGCGTAGGGTGCGCTAGAGCGTAGGCTATAAGGGCGGCCCGTGGCGCGTAGTGACCTCGCCATGCCAAAAGTCACGTAACGTTAGTAACGAAATGGAAGGTATTGAAAATAGGAACGGCGGCACGCGGCGCGGCGAGCGGTAGAGCGGACCGAGCGCGGCGGCCATACGAGTGAGCGAGACACATGTACCGCTGCCGCTCGCCGATAAGATTGAAGTCGTGGCCGGACCGATAAATTTCACATTGGCCTTAGCACAAAATTGTATGTAGGTACTTAGGTTCAATTTAACATGTAACCAAACTGGAATAAGACTTACTTATTTATTTATATTTATTCGTATTCAGGATAACAACAGCCGTAATTATTATATTTACATTAAATCGTTTACATAATAGAAGGCCAATACCAGTAATCCATTAATTATAGAAAATACAGAAATACTGAGAAAGAACTCGGAGATTAGGAGACAGAATGCCATATATTGACAACATTTCATATTTTAACAGGTGCAATGCAAACTAATATAGAGATCGATAGAACTTTGCGTCGTCTACACCCTAAAAATATCTGAGTTATTTTTTTTTGTACGTAAAGAAATATAAGAAAATACATAAAATAACCGAAATCTTCGACAACTAATTATGCCTGAATAGAGTGACAAACCTTGATTTATTTTGGTCAAATCAAACCTCGAATCTTGGCTGATTTGGGTATGCATCGATAGTTGATGTACACATATTACACATATCAAATGTCATGGTTAGTGCATGCTGATCCATAAGCTACCAGCGCGGCTCATGGCGTGTAGTAAGCTTGTCTTGGTCACTTGGTCGTTTTAAGAAGTTGTTCGACTTCACCTTGCCTATATTAAACTTTTCGCCTGTCGTCGTCGATACGAGGCGGGACATCCTTAGTGAACCTGACTTAACAAGACGTAATTGACTGTATAAATCAATCAATATTATTAATGGTAGATGGCATTGATCTCTGTCCCTGCCAGATAATGTCTATTTGCATAATGGACATGTGCCATGTCAGGTTCTAAAGATGGTGGTGATATCATGGTCAAAGGTCCAAGGGAGGCAGAGAATGTTTGAGTTATATGTTTAAAGATGTTACATGCCTTTTCAGCTCACTACCGATGGAAGGCGATGGATGATGTATGTATAGATGCGCCGTTCTCGAGCACATTTCCCATACGAAATGAAGAAACTTTGCAGAAATTGTCGAAAACGACACATCGCTGGTTCTATAGGGTTCCCGACCCGTACTGTGCTAATGGGATCCTATTACTAAATATCTGCTGTATGTCTGTCTGTCATAAGGCTGTATTTTTGGAACCCTAATAGTTGGAGGCTTGAAATTTTTCCATAATCTGATTTACTATGGCCGCTACAACAACAAGTACTAACAATATATACCTAAGAGGGCTGATTGATAAGTATCCGGAATGAAGAAGAAAGAAACTAGATATTCGAATAAATTTAATTTATTTATCTACCTAGGTTCCTCCTAGCTCAACTCACTGAGACTGACGCTTCTCTAGGGCCATTATTCCATTTTTTTTTTTTTTTTGTGAAGGCCTTCAAAATAGCCATTTACGGCGTCTACCACTTTAGTGTTGGACGAAAATTTCTGCCTTAAAAGCCATTTTTTCAAATTTGGGAACAGATTGAAGTCGCATGGGGCCAAATCTAGCGAATATGGTGGGTGGGGCAGTAATTCGAGGCGTAACTCTTGAATTTTTGCTATCGCTACTTTTGCAGTGTGAACCGATGCATTATCGTGGTGGAACCATATTTTTTTCTATTCAAATGGGGTATTTCTTGTTTAACTACGTCACTCAATTTTTGCAACAAGTTTGCATAGTATGGGCCATTTATTGTTTTCCCCTTTTCAAGGTAATCCACATAGAGCATCCCAAAACACGGTTGCCATAACCTTGCCTGCCGATAATGTCGTCTTCGCCGTCTTTAGTGCGGGTTCGCCGCTTTTAGTGAACTGCTTAGACTGTTCCTTAGTCTCCGGTGTGTATTGGTGGATCCAGGTCTCATTAACTGTTATAAATCGAGCAAGAAATCCATTGGGATTCCATCTAAAAAACTCCAAATACTCCTTTGAAACATTGACTCTTTGTTTATTTTGCTCGTCGTTCAAATACCGCGGCAACCATATGGCACTAGACTTTTTCATGGATAAATACTTATGTATTATGTCGAAAACTCGTTCAGATAAGATGTTCACAATATGGACTATCTCCCTAAGTTTTAATCGATGGTCTTGTAATACGTACGATATTTTTTTATTTTAGTGACTATTTCCAAGGTAGTTACCTCATTTTGGTATTCCGCTACGGGGAGCGTCATTGCAGCTCATTCGTCCTCGATTGAATTCTGTGACCCAAGAGTAGATAGTGCTAAACGAAGGTGAAGAATACCCTAACACACTATTCAACTTAGTTTGAATCTGGGTTGCCGATTTCCCTTCTAAAGCTAAACTTTATGACGGCACGAACCTCCGTTTTCTCCATTTTCATGAAAAACTGTCTCACTATTAAGTTGAATACTTTTTAAATAAACAATTATTATTTGCTAAAATTACATGTATTGAGATCGTAAAAGACTGCAAATGACGTTTCTAGTAAAATTTTGTTAAACTTTTATTTTTTCCCCTCGTCATTCCGGATACTTATCAATCAGCCCTCGTAAATATAAGGGGGTACAGAAAACTGTGTTTTTAGGTGTTTTCCCGTTTTTTGCTCGGAAAGATAAATGGTAATAGGTAGACAATTAAAATTTTAATAGATTATGTATTACCATAGCCATTATAACAACAAATATTAAAAATAAAAAAGTTAAGAATTAAAATATATACAATCAATTTGATAGTGGAACTCGTTATGTTCGGTTCTTAGTTTAGGTTTAGTCAAACCTAAACATAAAAACTATAAAATAAATAAATAAAAATAAAAAAGCCTTTTATTATTCCATTGGCAAATTTACATTAACAGTTGTGATATAATACAATTTTAGTCCGATATGCCTGCCAACCGGACCCCTCTTTGGGTGAAGGCCTCCTCCAAAGATTTCCACTCGTCACGATTTTTTGCCAGGTTTAACCAATTTCTTGATGCAATGGTCTCTATTTCGTCCTTCCACCTTGCTTTTGGACGGCCTCTGTTTCTGTGCCCATGAGGTCCGCCCCACATAGTCACGATCTTCGTCCACCTGTTGTCAGTGAAGCGTGCCACGTGGCCCGCCCACCTCCATTTCAGACCTCGTGCGAAGGACAAGGCGTCTATCACGCCAGTCTGTTTTCTGATTTTTCTGTGGCGGACTCTGTCCTTCAATTTGATTTTTAGTAGGCTGCGTTCCAAAGCTCTTTGACAAGATGTTAGCTTTCTGTTGGTTGTTGAATCAAATATCCAAGTTTGACAACCATATGTGAGGCAGGGTAAGAGACATGAGTCCATTACTTTCTTTTTTAATTTTAAGTCCATGTTAGACTTCATAACTTCTTTATAGCCCCAAAACTTTTTCCATGTGATTGATATACGCCTGTCTATTTCTTCTAAGTTGTTATTTTTGTGAAAGGATACTTGCTTGCCGAGATAAATATATTCTTCTACATAATCTATCAAGTTATTATTTATTAGAATGGGCGTTCTGTGGTGATTTGACATGACCTTCGTTTTTGAGAGGTTCATTTCCAGGCCGACGCTTGAGCTTGCGTTATCAAGTTCTGACATCATGGATTGGAGCTCAATGGGGCTCTCTGAGAACAACACAATGTCGTCTGCAAAGCATAGATGGTGGAGGCGCTCTCTGCCAATTCGTAACCCTTTTTTGTCCCAAGATAGATTTTTCATAGTGTTTTGGAGGACGGATATATATGAATAATTTAGGTGACAGTGGATCGCCCTGTCTAACTCCTCTGTTTATTTCTATTTTTTGTCCTAAACTATCTAACTTGATTTTGCTAGTACTGTTATCGTAGATGTTTTTAATGATTCTGATGTATTTGCTATTTACATTTTGTTCGTGGAGAGCTTTCCAGATGCTTTGATGTGATATTGAGTCAAAAGCCTTTTTATAGACGATGAAAGCTAGATATAATGGTCTGTGAAATTCGTAATATTTTTCAACTATTTGTTCCAATTCTTGTATGTGGTCAGCAGTGCTGAACGATTTTCTAAACCCAGCTTGCTCTCTCAGTTGATGTTTATCTATGTCGTGGTCAATTCTTTCCAGTATGCAGTTTGCAAAGAGTTTGTACAAACATGGCATTATACTTATGGGTCTGTAATTCCCTACGTCTGTTGGGTCTCCTTTCTTGTACAACAGTATTATTTCAGATTCTGTCCATGTCTTTGGAACTTTTTCTTCATCAAGAATCTTGTTAAATAAAAACGTTAGAGGGTTAAGGATAACTGTTTTTGCTAATTTTATGGCTTCATTTGATATTTCATCGGTGCCAGGACTTTTGTCGTCTTTTAGTTTCTCTAATTTACTTAGGATGTCGATCTCATTAAAGTATAGTATCTCTATGTCTTGATTTGGTGCAGTTAAAGTTTCTATATGTTTATGGTACAAGTCCTTAGGGGCGCTATATAGCCGTCGATAGAATTCTGTGGCAGTGTTTATTACCTCTGCTCGAGTTTGTACTTGTTTAGGAGCGTTCGCATTCAATGATGGTATCCATTGCTTTGTAGTATTTAGCTCTTTTATAGCTTTCTTTAGACTTCCGGACGATATTAGATGTTTCTTAAATATACATTCCTTATGATCTTTATAGTTCTTTTTAATCTCTTTTTTAGTTGTTTTGAATAAAAAAGTAAGTCTAGCTTTTTCGTTGTGTCTTAGGTGTTGTTTGTGAAGTAGTTGACTTCTCTCTTTCATTAAGTTTAAGGTGTAATCTGTAAGTATTTTTGGTTTATGATGGAAACTATTGTTTTTATTTTTGTTTAAAGAAGTTTTAACTGTGGTTTCAATCTTTTTGTAGTATGTATTGACATCTAGAGTTTCGTTTTCTTTTTCAAAGAGATCATGTACGGCGTTTTTTAAGTTGGAGATGTACTCTGATTGTTCTTCAATTGTTTTTAATTGGTTTTTTGGTTTAGTGAAGTTTCTCCTACTTAATTTTACGCAATTTAATAAACATAAAAACTAAGCCAAAGATAAAAACCAGCCAAGTTTGAGTCGGTTTCTTATTATTTGAATGTTAATGTAGTTATGTGTTTTTGGTTGATAAAAAATGTTCAAATATGTATTTACCCTTTGCTTACCTATTGTATGAAAATGTTTATGTACTAATTGGCTATGACACAGTTTTTTCTGGAAACATGAAAGAGGCTAGAAACTAAAATATCACTCTCTCTCTCAAACTCACAGCAAACATGTGAACAAAATCAACAGAAGAATTATAAATATTACTACTAATTACTTATTATTATGTTGTGACCTTATTAAAAAAAAAACAGTTTTTAAGAATTATTTTATTTTATAGCATTTGTCCATTAAGATAGCAATGCAGATGGTAGACATAGAAAGACGGCAACCAAGTGTTTATGGCATCTAGATTTAGAATTGTACATTAAGATGTTGATGAGTGGTATTTCACTGTTTTTGATAAAGATTCACACACATCGCTTAATATAATATTGCCTGGTATGGAATTTCTGTCACTATTCTTCAAAACCATGTATCTAGGTTGTCGATTGATACTGACATACGCTTTTTTACGCAACGCCTTAACCTCCTGAGTTCCAGTATCCTACACATAGTACATAAACTTCAATTAATAGTGAACTGTCAACTATTTGTCATAAGGCTAAAATTAAATTGACAAATTATGAATGGTGGTCGTCAGGTTAAGTTTTATTTGTTCTAAGTAGGTATTCGTTACTTAGTGAGTTTTGGTTGTCAAAAGACGATATTGTAATATGACAAAAACTTTATTCAATAAAAAAAAGCTATCAGAATGATTTTACAAGATTAACTACACAGCTGTGGACTTTATTTAACTAACTAATTGAACATCAATCTAATAAATAAATTATCTAATCTATTTACCAAATGAATGAATTAAGTTGTTAAAATATTATTGATTAGGAATAACTATTGACAGTTATTAATTGAAACATGAATACAAAGCTCAAAGCTTAAAGAAAAATTGAAAAAAGAGCTACCTGGTGGAAGGGACCGGGAATCGAACCCGGTACCTCTACCTAGTAATTAATTGGTGATGATAAATATGTTCAAACTAAAAGTCTACCAAACTGAATAGTTTCATCTGGTTATTAAAGCTTTGATATTTTTAAAATCTACAAGCAAGTTTAATGCCTTACACTTTTCCCAATACTACATCAAACATTACTTTGCGCGGTCATGGAACAAAAATAACATCTCTTTGTTTTTTATCTTTAAAAATAATTATCAAAACAAATAACAGCAAATCACCTACCAATGTTGTTTAAATGAAGCTCTTCAGCCTGGAATGAGAAGCGTGCATCGCTAACGTCTTTCCTGACGGGGTACAACACAACAGAGACAGTGCGGTAACTTCGGTACATATATACATCAGTAGCAATCTGTCTGGTGACCAAAAGGTAGTCGTCCAATATCACAGTGCGTGTTTTCGTTAATTGGTTAAGTATCCTCTTCCTGTTCGCCTCTTCTTCGGCTTCTTTATCGCCATTGCATGCCATATTACACACATAAAATAGCAAAAAATACAAACTGATTTTCATATCGTATATTACCTACCAGGAAACAGATTTAAACACTCACTGGGCGCTACTACTTCGTAATTTAATTAAAGTTTATCATGAATCGTTATCAGTGATTCAAGATTGGTTTGTTGTGGAATATTTTATCTTGAATATTAGCGATCGAACGCGCATAACTTACTAGTAAACGAGTCCACCTACTTACTACTATTATTAACTGCACTGATCTGTCACCGTCACTCACTTCACTGTCAACAAGAAACTTGTCAAAAATGCGCAGGATATGATGCATTCAGATATCATAAAATCCTTAATAAAATTATAATAAAACAAACTACGCCATAAAATACTTTAATATTATAATTTTCGTAAACACGCGTGTTTCCTTTTATTTATTCATCGCATATAATCAGTGGTGTGGATGATAGATCCAAAATTGTCCTGACAAGGTATCCGAACGTACAAACTTTAAATGTTGCCATTTCAGTTACAAAATACTCCCGAAATAATTACAAAAATTCAAATGTAATGAGAAAGTAAAATAAAAACAATAATGAAGGAGGATTCTAATGACAGAAGAGGTCCTGTAAGAGTTTACATTTTAGAGTAATGGAAAAATTCAAATTTAATTCTATGATTTCTCGAGAGGTCCGCTGAGTACAGAACTAACGGTGGGATTTAAGGTATAGTTTCGCTGTATACAATATAATTTATAACACCATAAATTATTTAAATTATTGAAATATTTTACCAACTACGGTAAACTTATTTATAGTGGTAACATTATGATATGTCAAATGATATACGTTCGGAAAATAAAGTAACGATATAATACTAAGGGATAGAAAATAATATAATTTATTTTAATTAACGTATAAAACAATAAAAAATATTCACGTCAAACATACTTATATTTCATATCAAGGTGTTTAATTTTATGTTCACATATTAAGTTTCTACAATTTCTGAACGTATGGTATAATCCTAATAAATTATGTACAATACTATACAATGTTCCTACATCTTTTTTTTTCTTAGGTAGATTCCCATGTGCTTTCCTTGTTAACTAAGGCCTATTCAACTTGATAGTATATGAGGTTTCAAATAGTGTTACCAAACACTAACTTTTGTCTAAATATAGGGAAAACCAATTTTTAATAACGTGAACTACTCGCAAAGTTGACCGAAGTTGGGTGAATATGATAGTGTGGAGAGGCACTTCTGTGGGCACTTCGCTTCATATATATTACTTTACTCTTTGACTTCGCTGCGGAAACACATACTTCGGCCTACCTTACAGGCCGCAACAAAACAAGGGAATATTTGTACGTCGAAGTAAAAAATATAATATTATATGACCATATGACTGTTTTTGTGGCCCACGTAGTAGATCCCGTGATTTAAAAAAAATCTCCAGCTCAACGTCCTTAAATCTTTCTAGCCCTTGAAAACGATTTCTATACTATACCCTATATTAAATAATTGACCTATTATTTTGTTTCACTTTCGTACGGTGTAGTTCGTGTACTCTGGCTGGGGTTTTCAAAAATTGAGACATGACAATTTAAAGGTACTTTTCGTTAAGACGCATGGTATCCCTAAAATCTTTTTGCAAGTCGGCGGGTTCTGCGCGCGCATGTTCACAAACACAGTGAATATTTCGAAATCATAGTGATAAAATAAAATAATGGCTTCGACCGCGAAGCAAGAAGTTAACGGCGAGGTGCGGCCTTGTGCGTGCAAAAAACCAAGAATGGAAAATAAAGTGACTGTTGTACTGGGTGCTCAATGGGGAGACGAAGGCAAAGGAAAAGTGGTGGATCTGCTCGCTGTAGACTCTGACATTGTGTGTCGCTGCCAGGTTAGTTATTGCCGGAATTTATTTAACTTATATCTATCTATTACTCTGCATTAATGAAATAACAGACCGCTTCCTGACCGTCCCGGCCTTCGACCCAAATCCTCATCTGAAAACCTTTAGCCGTGTAAATATTACTGTTGAGGTTATAATACAGGGTAGTTTCATCACTTCAATTCATTGATTTTGCCGTTTCATAAATCTAGCCGGGCTATTATCACATTTTGGGCTCAAGCACAGTTTTTTGTCGAAGCTTTTACTGTTGGCAGAGCGCCAGTGTTTGAAAACAATTCTGGTTGATACAATGTTTTTGTACGGCATCGTGGGAGTTGGCAAGCGTTGTGGCGGGAATCGCTGGACGGCAGTTGTTTAATGTTGCATAAAAAGTGTAACGGGAATACGCAGATTATATTGCGTAATGTTGCATGATTTTACCGAGGTGTTTTTCTGTTTTTTTCATTATATTGAATGATGGCTGTCGTCAGCTCGTCGCCGTTCGGCGGTGGAAAACGTAATGACCTTGGCTCTACCGCTAATTGTGGAGTTCTGCCAAGGTCTGGGACATTTTATTGTCACGGTTATTCTATTGATGGCTTTGTGAATCCACACATTCTCTTAATCTAGGGCTCTGTCTAAATTTACGTGTGTAATCACAGAAATAGAATGAATAAGTTTCTGGGAAAAATTGATGGTTTTTATTAGATTTTCTTATGTAGCCAATGTTTTTTTTTAACTTTATAGCGTGGGACAAGTTCTTTATTGTTGGTTAACACTTCTATTTGTCGAATTTTCTCTGAAAACAATAAATGTAGCTCTTGTAAATACAGTTTATGATGGCATAACATAAATTTTAAAGACTGTCATTATAAAAATGATCAACTTCAATAAAAAGCAATTCCTAAAATCCCACAGACTATTGTGTTATTATAGTTATAGTTTTACTAATTTCCATTCATTTGCATTATCCATTATGGCTGGTTTTTCTTTTTACATATTAATGAGAGCTAAGTTTTACTGGAATTGTCTTGTCCACCTTTTAAAATGGAAGAATCAGATTTTATAGTTACAATGCTTAGTTTCTTTGGGTGTATGTCGTCAACTCTTGTTAACACATTGATTGAGTCAAATTCATAAAAATACTGTAACAGAATATAGTGTATTTATTTAATGCAATTTTATGTATTCCTATTTACCTAAAATCTGAATCTTATGTATCGTGATTTAACTTATGTAAATTTTAGAATATAAAAACATAAAGTGGTGCAGAAGTTGTTATGGTGGAATATAAGGCGTCTGATCACTACTGAGTGTTTAATCCAGACCTATTGATTTAAAATTAAAATTTAAAGTCAATCAAAGGTCAAATCCTAATCAAGAATAAAATTTATGAATACAGTATTCCCAGGTTCGAATCGCAGCCGGGGCAAATATTTGTGTGATGAACTCGGTCATGGCTGTTCTTTGTATTGAAGTATGTATTTATCTATATAAGTACATATATCGTCGTCTAGTACCCATAACACAAGCCTTCTTGAGCTTTATTTGGGACTAGATCGATGTGTGTGAGGTTGTCCTATATTTATTATTATTATCTCCTTTATTTATTTGAAATCTTAAGTAAGGTTTTTTACAATAAAGTTATATCATAAGTAAAATACAATACAGGAATTACAAAATATATAAACACATTATAAAAGACCTAACCTAGGATGCCGCCGGCAGCGGGGCAGGGCCTAAGCTACCGGTGGTTAGGGCTGCAGAGAGAGGAACCTCCTGACAATGCGCGCGCGCGAGCCGCAGGAGTACCGCCTTCTGAATCTGGCCCTTGATCCAGCCATCTAGCGAGAGTTTCTTAAGATGTTTGTCGAGATTCTTCGCTATAAGACCGTTCGCCGAAACGTCTAACGGGACAATGATCGTCATGTCAACATCCCACATAGCGGTCACCTCGTGAGCCAACTCAAGGTACTTGCTGAGTTTGTCCTTCTCGGCCTTCACGAGGATCTCGTCATGGGGGATGGTAATGTCGACGAGCACTGCCTGGCGCTTGGATCGATCTACCAACACGATATCAGGCTTATTGGCTACAATAGTCCTGTTTGTGATGAAAGATCGATCCCAATAGAGCGTGGCACAACCGTTTTCGAGAACTGGCATCGGTGCGTACTTATAGTACGGCACCTCAGACCCCACAAGACTGTATCGAAGAGCAAGTTGCTTGTTACTTGGTTATGTCTGTGCAAGTACTCTCCGTTAGCAAGATGAGAACAACTGGAGATTATATCCTGAGTGACTGACTGGGGCGGCGGCATGCCCGACAAATATCGACCGTACCGTCCTTCAGGATATATCTCCGATAATTGTTCGTCATCATTACATCATTACTTCGTCCGCAATTGCACAGACAAAGCCTTCGGTTTCCCCGAAGAGTTTCACCAACGTACATCGGGCCCTATTATTATTATTTAATATACATCCTTGTACATATCTGTAACTTCCTCATCTTGTTATTGCTTATGCTTTACTTTGTTTAAAGTTCATATTATACTTACAAGTTCAAAGTGTATTGAGACAGTTAAATTATCTTATTTCGAATTAGTCATTAAAATGACCTACAACAGACAGAGATAAGTTGATTGAACTGCTTTCGTTAATAGGTATGTATGTGGCTTTTTCATTATTGTAATTTGTTACGGACTGACTGGTCATTGATCTCTACTATCTTTGGTGTATAGTCTAGAGTTCCTTTCACTACAACTCGAATATTCTACAACAGTTATGATTGGTTTATGTAACAAATTAATCCAGAGCGCAGCATTTTATTTATATAGGTAGGTTGTCTGGAAGAGATCGCTCTTTGGCGATAAGACCGCTTGTTGTCTACCGTTATTAAAATTATTGTTCTGTATTGAATTTGTAAACTTTTTTGGTTTGCAATAGAGCATTTTGTATTGTATTGTATTGTAACTTTTTTATACTACGACGGTGGCAAATAAGCATGCGGCCCGCCTGATGTGAAGCAGTTACCGCCGCCTATGGACGCTTGCGACGCCAGGAGCATCACACGCGCGTTGTCGACCCTTTAAGAACCTATTTACTGCCCTATTGAAGAACTAAGGAAAACCTCGGCAGGGAGCTCATTCCCCATGCGGAGCGTTCGCGGTAGGAAATTACTCTGGAACCGCACAGTTATCGACCATTTAGGCTCCAGTGTGTGAGGATGAACACCCTGCCGATGGCGAGCAGTGCGATGATAGAAAGTAGCCGTGGGCATCATGTCAAACAATTCCTCTGAACACATAACCATTATACAGACGGTAGAACACACAAGGATGCAAAATCTCCTCAGACTTAAAGGCTCGATTTTTCGCTCACTTTTTTGTCTGCGAAGTGTTGCGCAAGTCCTTAGTGTTAGGTACTCGTATATCCGTCCTCAGTAACTGTAGTTTTACTTGTCCCCATCCCATGTATCTATCAATGGCGACGAGGATGGTACAAATATTAAATATAAATAATTATTATGACACCTTTCGACCAAAATACTTTGTTTTTGAAGTACTGTATGCCCATCCTAAAACTCCTGGACGTAGAAAGTTGATATTGTGCATATCCCTGAGTGCGTTCGGAAACGAAGCCGTGGGCAAAACCGAACTGCATAATAAAATACACTGTAATCACGTGTTTCCACTGTTATGTTGTAAATTAGGCAGTTAGTGTATTTAAGTACTCTGTTAGCATTGTCATCGTCGACCTTGTGAACGTGAGTCATGCATAGAAACACCAACATGTGATGTTATGATGAGATTTGTATAGAAAAAATATCTTGCTGTTTTGAAGATTCGTGTATCGGTTTGTTAACGTTAGATGCCTACGATCTGTTGACGACAAGGTGGGGTCTGTAGTTGTGCTTCTTACGAAGCTGGCGGTCCTGGGGTTGCATCTCTGGCACGACTGTGACTCGCGACTCTTTCTCGCGCGAGAGATGAGAGAGCTAAACTAACCTAAACCTAAACCTAAAAAATATTGCAGTTTTAATTAAATCGACGCCATGGTTCCTCAGTACAGATTTCGTTATCTCTCATAACGTCTGATTTCTCCATACTGATCCATTTGGATTGAGCACCCTGTATTGTCCCGATATTTGGCACGTGAACAGACATTATAATTCCAGTTATCAGCTTATCTTTCACATGATATTCCAGTCCAACGATGCATTATACCACTCGAAATGATATATCTATATCTACATTCATGTTGTCACTATTTATCTTGATTTGATCCTAAAGGGCTGATCGTAATTCCTTACCTTATCGGCTTTTCATTATTTTAATGCTTTATTAATAGCAATTTATATGTATATGTTTTAGTTTTCTCCTTACTGACCCATTTGGATTTATGATCCTGTATTTTTTCCACTGTTATTTTGTTACCTGTAGATAAGTATCTCTGGGAGCCTTGAACTAAATATGTAATCAATCGAGAAATTAAATTCGATAAGTATAGTGCAAATCGCGGAAAACCTTAAAGAAAAGAGCGCACTCCTATCTGATAGACGGGACGGTAATCGCTTACCATCAGACAATCCGTCTGCTTGCTGGTTTGCCTACTTTATCGCAAACATCACAGTATAATCACTTTTTACAATAAATAACCGAGTTCAACGAGAAAAAAGAATTTTTCCTGACATCATACTCCCTATTCATAGAAAAATGATTTTCAGTACAAATCTAGAACTTTATAATAGTATAGAAGTCTTAAAACGCGATAGGTAAAGGCTAATTTGTGTAGGTAAGTACTAGATCTCTGTTAATGGCATTTTCTCATTCTTCTATTCAATAGGTCGTAAATAAAACAATCTCATTGTTATGTACTGTACTTATGTATAAAGTGATTTTCGCTATAAAATAATAAATCGATCATTTTTATTTCTGTCGCATTCAAAGCTATATATAAATATTCTATGATGAGCTTCACAGTCACAGTACGTTCTGTATCATTTTTGTTTGCAGTGACATTCACTGACTTTCAACGTCCATTACCGAAAATTTGTCGTTCCCAGTAAAATAAATTCGTACAACTAAAAATACGCAATGTGGGGAGGTCTTAGGGCTGCCATGCGTTCGGGTTTCCCGGATTTGCCCTAGAGGCCGTCCGGGGGGCTGTCCTAGGGGGTTTTAGAAAAGTGTCCGGGGAAAACCCGGACGGTTGGCAGCCTCGTGGCCCACGAGGCTTGCCGAGCGCTTTTTACCCCGGATACTTTTTATGTGAATGAAAATAAAGCAATGGTTTTTTAGCAATATTATTTTTGGACACGTCCGGGTCAAATGTAGAATGAATGAATGAAACTACATTCATCCATTCATTCATTCTACATTCATTCAAAAAATCGATTTACGCCAAATGTCCTGTTTTTTTTTAAGTGTTTGTCCGGGTTCGGCAAATTTAGATGGCGTGCGCTTAAAATAAACTTTTTGGGCTATGCTTTTTAGTATTAGTACCCCTGATACTGTTTCCCACAAGGTGGCCAGCTGATATCCGAATGATTGCCGCCATTCATCGTATAAGTAATTGTTGTTTTATGTTTGATTGAAATTGAAAAATGTGTGATGAAAGAATACTCATTATATTGGTACCCGAGTTGTTTACTGACGCAATACCTTGCAAGGTTGAGAAAACGTGATCATGATAACGCAATAAAAGAAATCTATTACCTATGTTTTTTCAATTAATCTGCAAGGTTCTCTTTCATCAGATAATGGAAGTGAAATTTATTATTAGCTATAGGTACCTAAATATATTTATGCCACGACTTTGCGCGACAGCGGTAACGGTGTAGGTACGTGTGTCTCGCTCGCTCGGATTTTAAAATGCACTTCTCTATTAAATAATATTTAGGAATGATATGAACCAATTAAAAGGCAAAATAAATAAAAAAATACAATGAGAATGACGCTGTAGTCATGTAGGCTCTTAAAAATGACAGTCCGTTAACACATGGCTCGTGCAATTGTTTATATCTCGTATCCGGAACCAACCGCCTCGCTGTAGAACTTAATACTAGTCATTGATAGTGATACTGATAAAGTCTGCGGGTCTGGCCCGTACATACGCTTGGAACATGTTAACTGTGATGTCACCAGGCGGAGCGTCCATAGAACTTGTCTCGTCGGTTGCCTTTGAGCCTTATCACACTTGCGATTTGCGAGCGTATTTTGTATCAAGACGATCGCGCAGCGTCTACGCCGCGTCGCTTATTTGTATAGAAAATACGCTCGCAAATCGCAAGTGTGATAAGGCCCTTTATGCCCGAACAGACTACAAAATGAACAGCTCAGAAAGATCTGTCAATTTTGCCGTGGTACGTAACATAACAGAGTGTCCCACCGATAAATAAACTAAAAGAACCCATAGTCTGAACATAACGAACGGGAACAGTCGTGTTTATCACGCGATACATTGTTTCTCTTTCCGCTGACATTTTTCACCGGAAAGGTTTCTTTGAAGAGTCTTTTCCTGCGATGCGATAAGATAAAAAGGACAGAAACACCCTTGCCTGCTAAGAAGAAAGGAAGTCTGACGAAGACTTTCAGTAGCGGTCGCAGTTGAACAACAAAATGTAACGCACTAATCTTCTAAGAAACAAAAAATATTGCATTCGCTTGAAAGCTGAAAAAAAAAACTATCTCACTATGAATATCTCGCTATGACGATGCGGTTGGCGCAGTTTGTAGTACACCGTGAGCTGGTGGTCCTGGGTTCAAATCCCTGCCGGGGCAAATATTTGGTCATGAATGTTATCTATATTGCATTTATATGTTATGTATATCGTCGTAGTTTGGGATTAGGTCGATTTGTGTAACAAGAACAACAAATCCACTTTATTGCACACCTCAAATACACAGGGATACAAAACATAAGAGATATACAGTAAGAAAATTAACAGAGGTTAACAACAGGCGGTCTTATCGCTAAATAGCGATCTCTTCCAGACAACCTTTAGATAGCGGAGTAGATCAACAAGAGTTTGAATTGAGTAGGTGATGCAAAACAACTTTAAGCCACAAAAATTAACTACAAAAATAAAATAAAAACAGTAAACATACATAAATAACAATAATCAATATACCTACATATAATACTTAGACATAATAAAAACATAAAGCAGAGTAAAATAGATAGCAAAACCATATGTGTAAGATTGTTCCTTAATATTTATTTATTTATTTATATTACTCGTATGTGAATGTACCACTACCACAAATGGGAATCACTTAATCAATATATGTCGCGATTTTACTCATATCGTCGTAAATCTCTTATTAATGGTTTCTAATATAAAGTATTACCTGCTATCAGCATCAACACTTATATCCTACGACCCTTTTGAGGCACTTAACGGATTTCATCGATGGCAGTTTAAAACTCTAGTGAACGTACCTCTTTATACATTATGGCAGTTTAAAACTTTAGTGAACGTACCTCTTTATACATTATCGCTGATATCTCAATATTTACATAACAAAATAGAAACGTTCACGTGCCCGATTATATAGATGTCGCCTTTAGGTTCGAGATACTTTGTACTTATGTACGAGGGGCGTTCAATAAAAAGTGAGAATGAGTATGTTATAAACAACTTTTATTAAATGTCATTTTATTTTTCGACGTAGTCACCTTTTACCATAATACACTTAGCATATCTTTTTTCTAAACTTAAAATTCCATTTTTAAAAAAGGTCTTATCTTGAGTACTTAAAAAATCTTGTACTGCAGCGACTACCGCGTCGTCGTCTTCAAATTTCTGGCCTCTCAGGTATTCTTTCAATCTCGGAAATAGGTAGAAATCACTGGGGGCGAGATCCGGTGAATACGGAGGATGCTCAAGGATATCGAACCCAGCATTACGAATTGCAGCCATTGCAACGGCGGACTTGTGTGCCGGGGCATTGTCCTGGTGGAAGAGCACAACTTTCGAGAGTTTACCTCGCCGTTTTTCGCGGATCTCATTGCGCAATGTTGCTATTTGTTTAGCATATAAAGTGCCCGTAATAGTGGCTCCATGCTCGAGATACTCAATCATTACTACCCCTTTATCATCCCAAAAAACAGAGCCCATGACCTTACCGGCAGATGGGACCTTGAATTTCTTCGGAGTTGGAGATGATGGCCTTTTCCATGTCATAGACTGCAGTTTCGTTTCAGGGTCGTAATGGTGGAGCCATGTCTCGTCCATTGTTATAAATCGCGCCAGAAAAAGTTCCCGGTCTTGCTGTATCAGGTCCAAAGCTTCTTGACAAATCTCAACTCTAGTTTGTTTTTGCGTGTCAGTAAGCATTCTTGGTACCCAACGCGCAGATACCTTTTTCATACCCAAGCGTTCATGTAAAATATTATGCACGCTCCCCGTTGAAATCTTTACATTTTCAGCAATAAAACGAACCGTGACACGACGATCCGCCAAAACTAAGTTTTCGACTTTTTTCACAATTTCTTCAGTTACTGCTGTAGTAGGGCGTCCGGAGCGGGGGTCGTCCATGGTCGATGTTCTTCCACGTCTAAATTCGGCGCACCAACGTGCGACTGTCGAATACGGAGGAGCATTAGACCCTAAAGTGTCCCACAAATCTAAATTGACTTGGTCCGTAGAAAAAATTTTCAAACACAAGTATTTGATAACGGCGCGAAGTTCAATTTTCTCCATTTTCGCTAACGTACTCAATAGCATTGCAAAGAAATGGCCGTATTTTTTTTAAACAAAAAGCAGTTGAGTTTTTTTTTTCATAGCAATCAGCTAGATAGATTAACTTTACCGGCCAGTATTTAATTTCCTAATATTGAAAGAGTTTGCATCTCATTCTCACTTTTTATTGAACGCCCATCGTATGTGTTGTGTATGTATAGTGATTGCGATTTAGAAGGCATTATGATAACATCATCAGTGTACTTCTGCCCGCCGCTGCTGGCATAGGCCCGATCGTCAGTTTTTTGTTTCCAACCGCTGCGGGCCTATGTCGTCGCTCCAACTCGCGGCTGCTTTTATCATGCGATAAATAAGTGACAAAGCATCCGTCACGTTTTGACAAAGTGCGAGTGTGAGTGACGGATGCTTTGTCACTTTATTTATCACGTGATAAAGTCAAGCATCATAGGCCCTCAGCGTGAACTTATCACGACTTCGCTTACATCACCCATTTTGCTAGCGCGGTATTCAAAGTTAAAATACAGATAATATTTCTTAATGCACGAGAAGTTGCGTGTTAAAATTATGCTAGAGGTAGAGGCTGAAGGGTGGCCTTCGTTACGTTACGTAATATAAAGGTTGTCATTTTTGACTATGCCCCCTATTAAACGCCACGCTTCTTCTGGAGGGGTAGTATAGTTTGAAGACCTATGTCCAATACAAGCTTAGTTTGCTAAATGAAACGATGTTCGCTCCGAGTAGAGTATTGCTCATGTTGCTAATAATACAGTAATCATCGCAGCCCGATCTACGTAATCTGTACTGCACTGACGTCAGCCCATTTTACATCACCTCACAACTCCACATGATGGATGAAATAAAACGAATGATACATACTTACATATTAGCTTAACTTTAATCATTATTTCAACCAGGGTAATAAATAACAATAATAAATATCGGTCAACCTCACACAAATCAATCTAGTCCTACAGTAAGCTCTAGTACCTAGGCTTGTGTTATGGACACTAGACGACGATAAACATATAGATAAAATACATACTTAAATACAAATAACATCCATGACCCAGGCACAAATATTCGAGTTCATCACACAAATATTTGCCCTTGTCGGGATTCGAACTTGGGACCGTCGGCTCAGTAGGCAGTTGCTTAACCACTGCGCCAACCGCGCCGTCAAAGAAGGTGTTCCCTCGCTCTACATACGTATTGAAAACTTGAAGTCACGCCCCCTCTTCTCCGGCCTAAAAATTTACCCTTTCCAAAGCCGAACTCTCGAAATAGACGCGAGTTTCTTAACTGGATAAAAAGTTAAGATCACTTATTCGTTAACTACGTAAGTCAACAATTATAAAAGTAACACAAATTTAACATACAATATCGTGTGTGTATTGCAGAAATACGAGAATGTTCATAGTTCGCAACTTAGTAATATGTTTCGCCCTTTAGAGAAGATCATCGAAAATTAAACGATCGATCGATCGAATTTCATCTCATGATTTACCTGTACAATAACTTTTAAAGAAATGAGGTCTGTAATTTCTGTATGCAATGTGTACCTACAAACACAAAAAGTGTAAGATTTAACGCGTTCAACTCCACTGATACAACATAATGTATTCAAAGAATTGTTACTCATATACCAGTGACACATCATATGTGTCTACGGTATTTATGCTCCTATATCGTCGGGGATAGTGCAATACCGCGTAAATAACAGCTATCGATAAAGTTCTCATTTCAATAAAATACTTAGCATTTGTTTGAATATTGATACTTACTTGTTACTTACGCGGTATTGCACTATCCCCGACGATATGCTATTATATTGTAACAATACGGGACTAAATCCCGTTCAAAAAGTGTTTATTTTATTACCTCATTTTCACAATTCTCATTTCATGGTCTCGAAGGGACAACTTAAACTTGAGGAGAACACACTTTTTGAGCGCGAGTAGTTCCCTTTTTTAGGGTTCCGTAGTCAACTAGGAACCCCTCACTTTATATATTCGAGGTATTAATGTATGTACGAAATAATTTGTCAATGTTTGCACGTGTCGAGGTATCGGGCAAACTAATACGTTCTACGGGGAGACTTAGGACAGTCCCGCGTCGCATGGCACTGGCAAAAAAAAACCCACGCGTCATCGGCCCAACGTTCTATGAACATCTACCCGACGAGTTGCGAACCGAAGCGTCAGACGAGAAGTTCAAACATCAATTGAGAAACTTTTTATTGGATAATCCATTATACTCAGTAAATGAGTACATGGATAAATAATTTATATTTCATTTTATATTGTTTTGGTTTCTTGTAGTACATTGTTGACAATCCTCCAAGGAGACACCTCTGACATATTTAATTTCAAATTATTTGACATAGTAATATATAATAATAATAATGTTTGTATTTAGCACCGTGTATAAATATTGCTGGTAGTTGGTATTTTTTAGAGTTTTAGACAATCCCTTAAGGAGATATTCTTATATTGTAACCACATTTAGCTGCATTATGATTATGACATTTAAAAAATATCTTTTGTTACAATCAATTGTTATGTTTTTGACTATTATTATATTATCTCATTTTTATCTTTATGACGATCATAGTATAAATGCATGTAAATTGTCTTAGCGTAATTTATACTGACATTTTATATTATGAAATAAATAAATCTAAATCTAAATCTAAATCTTATAGTTTCGCCATGTCCGTCTGTCCGTCTGTCCGTCCGCGGCTTGGCTCCGTGATCATTAGTACTAGAAAGCTAAAATTTGGTATGAGTATGTGTATGTATAACGCCGACAGAATGGTAAAATAAAAATGAAAAAAAATTTTTTTTTTCGTGTACCTCTAGAACACCGAAAGTGGGGGTGAATTTTTTTTTTGTTTTCAACACTGGTGTGTGGGGTGTCGTTGAATAGGTCTTGTAAAAATAATAGGGGCCTTCTAACATTATTTTTTGATAAAGTCAGCAGTTTTGTAAATATTCACTCCGAAAACAAAAAAATAGTGTCCCCCCCCCCCTCTAACTTTTCAACCACGGGTCAAAAAAATTCGGAAAAATTTATGTATATAAGGCCTTATAAGTACTTTCAATGAAAACTATATTGAACAAAATCAGTTGAGCAGTTTTTGAGTTATCGCCAATATTCATATTTTTCTTTAAAAGGTCGTAAGTTGACTTCCAGAAGGTAATAAGTGATTACAGTTTCTAGGGCGTTTACGACTTTTTTATAGAGCTTAAAATCTTTCTTAACTTAAACCTCGGGCTTTAAACAGCAGTTTATTGTGAAGGATCAGCAACTACGAAACCCTACACTGAGCGTGGCCCGACATGCTCTTGGCCGGTTTTTAGTTATAATTTGTAAAAATCGTGTAGGTACGAGTATCTATGCTATGCTGGTGACACACCATATATATGTGTATAGGGTATATGTACTCCTAACGCGAACGTACGTATATGAACTTCGAACGCCGTCGATGACGAAGGTGCTAATCATATCGCTGGTCCAATATTACAGGGTTCTACGTTACATTTTCAGGGTAATTAAAACGTTACAGTGTTCAAAATCGAACGTCAAAATTCAAACATAGAACCCTATGGAGCCAGCGATATGTACCTAATAGCAGAAGAATCAGAAACACCATCATAATGAGTAGCTCGCTTGGACATTTTACTAGACATAGCTAAATTCACTAATTGAACTTGGCAGTTGCAATGACGACGTATCTCTAGATATAACCAGTCATACATGCAGAATAGTAGAAACAACATATAAACATGCCGACCTAAATGTATAATAAATATTTTCCTCATCATGTGACTCTTGCATAATGTTATATCATGTGTGTGTTTGTTTCAGGGAGGCAACAACGCGGGACACACAGTCGTCGTTGAGGGAAAGGAATTCGATTTCCATCTTCTGCCCAGTGGTATCATCAATCCGAAATGCGTTTCGATTATTGGTGAGTAGGAGCGATTATTTTAGCGTTTTAACCGGACGATTACTCTGTAGCCTTACCATGAGTTTACAGTGACCGTCCTTGCTAGCGACTGCGTAAACTATTTGTATGGAGAATTGTAGTTCTACAAAGTGACCGCTAGGAGCTCTGTCTGTACTAGTCTCCATACAAATCGTTTACGCTGTCGCTAGCGAATGCGATCACGTCGACTCATGGTAAGGGTACTGTTGACAATATTGGCTAATTCATAAAAGCAATCTACGAGTATGTAATTTTGATACGAATTGCAAAACGCCACGACTTTTACACGACAACCGAAAAGGCGCCATTAGGCCCAAGGCGCGTTAATACGGAGTTCGTTAATCTTGTAGTATTAACTGACTATTGTAATGTTCACTTTCATTATTATTTCAATAATTTTTTAATGTGTGTAAAATGCAAGTGACTCGTATTTTATTTTGGGCATCGCGTGCCTCCTCGCCGTAGTCGGGTACCTATGTGGATCACAGTGACATATACTACTAGCTGCGGCGCGCGGTGCTACCCGCTCATCCCACGGGAACACTACATTTTTCGGGATAAAAAGTAGCCTGTATTCATCCAGGGTATCAGCTACCTTCGTAAGAAAAACGAAGTAACAAACATACATATAAACACACTGACAAACTTGCGCCTTTATAATATTACTGTGATATCACACAGCACTTCATAAATTCCTCAGTCGTTAGTCTGTCGTACCATTCAGAAGATTTAGAAGACAACTAGTATAATTCTGAGTCAGCGGCATCGGTGCATTGCAACGTCCACACAGCTACATAAACCGAATGCTTTATTGGAAGTCGTGTGTTTACTGAAGTAACAAATCGTTGTGTTTCCCCATCGTCCCGAGAATTGCGTAAATGTCTACAAGGAATCGATACATCTTCAGTTTAACTGTATGTAGTTGTACATCGATGAAACACTATTTTTAATTACAACAGCAATAGCAGTGTCGCAAGTCAAAAATGTCATTTCTGTTCTGTGACAAGGTTTTATAGCCGATTATACTTTTCTTTGAACATCCATCAATTGCATGATGAGAAGATTCTAAGAACCCCAAATTCGGTAGGATTGCTCTATTCCAGAGTTTCTAGGGCCGCCTTCCGGCTTCATCATCAGACTAGCCCCATGGTAACATGTTATTGTATTGTCATCAAGAATAAGTAGGTATGGGTATGCGAAATTTTAGCTCAATCGGTTGAAGGTAAATGCTTACAAATTGAGTTGCAAGATTCCACCCGAACAAACAAGATACATAGTTACATACATACAAGTTCAATAAAAGCTTGTAAAAAACAGCCTTACCAGAATCGTAGTCCCCAGATTCATATTAAAATTTGTAATGTTATACATAGGTAAATATTTATAACTCGTTCTAACATTGTTCATTGGATAATAACTACGTTGTTTCGTTTAGGCGACCAGCAGTAAAAAAGGTTCTAGTGTTTTAGTGCCACGAGCTAGTCTCAAAAAGTCAAAAGAATTACAGCAATCGTGACTGCTGTTTCGAATTTTTAACGATCCCGTACCAAATTGCATGTACGAGACATTGAATAATCAGTGAAGCGGATAAATCTAAATGTTTCTCATTTGCAAAGAAGTTTGTGCCGGTACACGACAGGCACGGATGGCGGGCCCCGGTACATTAATCTACCTCGAAAACGGTTAAATTAATACCAAGGTCGTCTAATTGTTTCAACTGCGTAATAGACGGTAATCTGATTCTAGAATATTCTATATGGCCTGTAGGCCTCTTTTCTCTCTTTAATAGAGACATTGGGTTACGCAATACGGGGAGATCGTATCTTTAAAGGTCTTATATGCGAGTATGTATGTAACAAGGTTATAGTATAGTTTTTGAGGTACAATAAATAAATATCGAACTACCTCATATAAATTGATCTATTCCCACAGTAAGTTCTATTAGACTTTTGTTATGGGCACTAGGCGAGGATATACATACACCCCAGGCCAAAAGTATGGAACCAAAGTTTATTTTATATTTCAAGTTTCCAATGATTATGATTGTGTAAAATATTAGTAACGATTACTTAGGCAATTACTAAAAGATTAAATCATTGAAACGTCCATTATTAAAACATCATAGTATTGTCAAATAAATATTCATATAAATACATCATTTTTGATTGTCTTTCTACAAAATGTTGAAGTGGCAATTTTCATAAGCAGAATTTGGGTTCTTGACTTTTTAAATGTTTATTATCATTTGTATTGTTTAGTTCTGTAATTTATTCCGTATAAGCTTGTTTCCATTGGCCTTGGGTGTACATACTGATATATAAGTAAATAATAAAATACATAGAACATCCATGACCCAGGAAATATTTGCCCTTGCCAGGATTCGCACCCCGGACCTCATAAGCTCATAACTCTCATCTAAACATAATTCATGTAGCAAATAGTCGCATGCAAGTGCAAATCGATTTACTAAATATATGCAACAATAAACTGCATATTGCTATGCAAACTAACTTGTTCCTTTATGGATATAGTTGGCTAGCTTCCGAGTCGGCCAACCTTAAGTGCTCTAATATCTATCTCACACTGGGACTTTCTCGTGATTTGCTCGTGTATAATACTCTAAGGCTGTAAATAAGTCATATTCATGTATGTATATATATTATGAAAAAAAAACACGTCCGTCTATTCTATTGTCCTGCGCCATTGCGAGCCAAAGTAAAAGGAAATACAATAATAAAACCACAACCTAAATACATTTATTTTAAATAATGATTTCTTTCTCAGTATACCTCTAATGTTTGCCGATGGTGTAAATATATACATACATTCTAGGTACCGAGTGTGTTTAGATGATGTTGATACATTTGGACATCCTGTGTGGGTGTTTTAAAGCGTGTATAGCCTTATGCTGTTTTTTGTTAGTTTTACATTATCTACAATGGAACCACTGGTCATAATGGCACAAAGTTGTGCAATCAGATGTTTTGGCTTTTAGAGTAAACAAGTTGAAGTAGAAATGAGTTGGGTTGAGCTCAGGAATGTGGATTTGTGGATGGTGCATAATTATTCTGGAATGATGCATGTGATCTACAAAATCCTAGCAATATCATAAAGGGTCACGCCATGACTTCGAAGTCATGGTCGCCTTTCCGTCCCGTCCCAGTCATATGAGCGATATACCCTGCTCAATGAGCCTTTATTGTGCTCCTTCATAACTTTAAGACCGTTATAATCTAGTTATTTTTTATCAAAGTAGTAACGTCTGCTAGCATAAACCAAACGTTTATATCGAAGAAAAACAATGCCACTCTAAAGGCTGGATTTCACCAAACTTTTATTCATTTATACGTAGTAATGTAAACTTATATGGGGTTCTGACACTTCTATCCGAGAGTAAACGTTAAGTTTGGAATAAAATGGCTTGATTATATTAAATGTAGCCCAACGTTTCGCCAAATTTTCATTTATCGGAAGTATTTTTTCCTGAAACCCGTAATATTTTCAGGATTTTATAAACATCCTTTTAAAGAACCCATTAGGTTAGGTTTGTTTTATAAATTTATAATTGTATCGGAAAAATGGCTTTTGGACAAATGATGGCGAAACGTTACAGATAGGGAAACAAAAATTAGTGTTTCAGATAGATAAAATGAAGCCACTGGTTGAAAAAATTAAATGGCTCTTGCAAAAGACTTGATAGCTTAGTGGACAGAGGCGTCCGGGTCATTGAACTTATCAATTCTTGGCTTCAATATAAAAATGACTTTATAATCTATTTATTTTTATTTCAGGCAACGGCGTGGTTGTACATCTGCCAGGGCTCTTCGAGGAACTAAAAAAAAACGAGGCCAAAGGCATGCGGGATTGGGAGGGGCGTTTCTTTGTGTCTGACAGGGCGCATATAGTACTGGACTTGCACCAGCAGGTACGTCATATAGTTTGTATATAGTACTCGTATCGGAGTCGGTTTCAGTAAAATTGTACATGGTTAAAGGCTTAATAAAAACAAATCTACAATCGCGTCCTTTGTGTAAATGTTATGACCGAGCGAAGCTTCAACAATTCAGCTTGGCCTAAAATTCTTTCGAATTTCCGGATCTATATTACTTATCGACCCTACCCCGAAAAAATATACGGTCCCAAAAAAAACTCCAGAATCGTTTGAAAAAATGTGCCTTGTAGGCGAGAAGTGCCTAAAAACCGAACACTTGAACATCCAAACATCTGGACATACGAAAGAAATTGTGGCAAAGCTGAAACTGCTCAGTCAAAAATATGAATTTTATGAGACAGCAATATTTATTTCGTCTACAACAACCAAAACTCGTAACTCAGTATATCAATCTACAAACTAGATACGAGGTTTTGAAAAGTAGTGTCAGAAATTTTAGTGAGTTTTGGTTGTCACCAAGCGATTCGATTTATACCTTTTACACAGACTCGTAAACCAAGTATAATGTGACGGGGTGCAGCTCAGTGGAAGTGCAAACAAAAGATAGAACTTGATTTATTATTTTATTTAGAGATCAGCCACGATACAAGGCTTAAGGGGCCTTATTCCTTTCAAACTTTATTTTTTTCATATTGTGACAAATATATTGATAATTTCAACCAACTTTTTGAAGTGAATACTACTTTTCCCCGAGTTCTAGGTAGTAACGTAGCTATTTCATGCTTTTATTGCGTGCAGTCGAATAAGTTGAAAAAACTAATTTTCCGCGTGAATTTTGTCAATTTCGAGTAGTTTTTGAAACAAAAATTATCAATGAAAAATTCAAACTGTAGGTTTCAATTATATACTAATAAATCCCAATAACCCTGTCTAGGTAGTAATATCAATAACATGTTAAAAAACATGTTTGATCATAAAGAAAAATGTCGGAAGCAATCAGCATATTAAAAGGAATAAGGCCTCATAAGCACGAATGCCCGGCTCCCTTGGTGTGTGACAGAGACGGCCATAATTCTAAATATTTAAATATATTTATAATACCAAATCTAGTTGCCAGTTCTGCTGTCAACAACCAAAGAGATCCTTACAATTACATGCACATATACATGGTATGTAAATCGGTGTTATCGTGGAGTTAGCTTAGTATGATAATCCGACGGCTTGCGTGACCTTGCCGCGTTACGATTAGGGGAGAGTCGAACAAATGCCAATGGATTTATGCCTGCACAGGTCGGATTTGACGGCCTATCAACAAAGATGATAATAAAAATGCGAAGCTTTCATTCACGAACGAATTCGCTTTATGTATCTGAACATTTTTTTGGGGTTATGTTGATGTCGGTTAGTAGGCCATTAAGGGCCTTATTACACTTGCGAGTTAGTTTTGTTTGCGATCAAGCAATTCACGCACCGAGTTCGTTGTAAAGACTCACACTCGCAAGTGTGATAAAGCCCTAAGTATTGTAGACGTTTATAATTTCATGCATTTTATTTCTTAAATTATTAAAAAACTGGGAGGTGCCCGCGAATTTCATCCGGGTTTTTATTTTTTACCGTAGACGGATAAAAAGTATCCTATAACCATGTTTGGTTGTCCAGCTAGCCCTGTACCATAATTGGTTAAAATTTGTCCAGTCGTTTCGGCGTGATGCGAGGAGAAAGGAAATTATGAAAACAGATGGCGCCGGGGATACAAAACAAATGACAATCTTGCATCACGCTATTGAGATTTTTTTTCTCTATGATCTAACATGTTTTTTAACATATTATCATCAATGTTACTATGTACTTAGCACAGGGCTATAGAAATTTATTGGTATATATTTGAAACCTACAGTTTGAATGTTTCTTTGATAATCTTTGTTTAAATTCTTTGCCTCTTAATCTGCATTAAATTCGAATATAATTATGTAGATGACTATATGTTCGGGAAAAGAGTGTGTAGAAGGAATGAAGGTTGCAATTAGTGTCTGAGTGGGCTCCGGGGTACCTAAGCCAAAGTAACCTGGCCTTAGTGGTAGCCGCAGTTATTTATAAAAAAAAATATCATTCCAGGTGGACGGTCTTCAGGAGGCAGAGAAGGGCAAGAACTCTCTCGGAACCACCAAGAAGGGCATCGGCCCGACATACTCATCTAAGGCGTCGAGAAATGGTCTACGGATCGGTGATTTGCTGGGAGACTTCGCAATTTTCGAGGAAAAGTGAGTGATATTTTCTCAGTTATCTTCTCTATTTACAAAAATCCTGATCATACAACACTTATGAAGTGTTAAGGTGAAGAATATTGCTTGCTATTGGTATTAGGACACACTTGATCCACTCCATTGCTAACTTTAAAATGTTTTCTATGATTAACTTTAAGTTGAAGTGATTCCAAATAACTTACTTGCCACAGCGATCATTTAGCAGTCGTTCTTAGTAAAGCCGGAGCTGATTATACCTTTTCTTCATAATTAAACGTACTACAAAGGTGCAAACATTTTTAACCTTAATCTTTTGTAAACTATAGTTAACATTCCAGATTCCGCACGATAGTAGCGTCGTATACTCGCATGTTTCCGGCCCTAGAAGTGGATATCGTCGCGCAACTGGCCCAATACAAGGAATACGCGACTAGAATCAGGCCCCTGGTACGGGACACAGTGGCCTATCTACATCAGTCGCTGCGCGCTGGAAAACGCGTGCTTGTTGAAGGCGCTAACGCCGCCATGTTGGATATCGACTTTGGTAAGTAATGTGGTTTGAGCATTTTTAGGTTTCTATTACCTAGTCCGTGGCTTTACTTTGCTACGCAATGCAAATTTCAAAATCAGAAATGAGATATTTTTTAAGTCAAAAGCAAACTCAGAGAATCATTTAAGATCTTCTAGAAGATCAGGAGACACGCGCCATACATTTATTGTATTGAAAATGACAAATTACATTAATGCCATTTATAGCTAGAGCATTTTCCGTGGAGAGATTCTTGAACAATGTTACTCTCTCAAAGAAAAAATTGGATGCGTAGAGACCGGGAGTTGAACCTGGCCACTACACCTCTGGATTACCGGTCCAGCGTGTTAACCTTTCCACCACCCTAAAGCCCAGATAACCCTTCGAACTTTTCCTCATGCTTTGTGTGTCAACCTTTGCATTGTTTATTTGAAAGGCTTACCCTTAGCGACCTCTATGTGAATACCTTAATATTCACATACCGCACTACTTTACAGCAGTGAACGAGCAAGCGAGAGATTCATGCAAAGGTTGACTTTGGCCATAGCTCAATTTTACTAATTCTATTACAGGTACATACCCATATGTAACCTCGTCTAACTGCAGTATCGGCGGGGTGTGCACTGGGCTGGGCCTGCCCCCGAACGTGATCGGCGAGGTGCTGGGCGTCGTCAAGACGTACACCACGCGCGTGGGCGACGGGCCCTTCCCCACCGAACTGCATGACGTGAGTACTGCCACAGATACAACACCTACCTCGTCTAATTGCAGCACAGACAACCCCCACTAGACGGAGCATGTAAGGCGACCCGCGCGCACCAACGATATGGTACGGCAGAACATTAAAGTATCAACACGGCGGCCACCGTTTAGTTGCGTCCTTGTTTATGATCCATGCGTACGTCAACGAAAAAAGAAATTAAATAAATAACATGGTAAATTGTAGTGTTAAGTGGTGTAGAGAGACCTCATAAACATACGTCGTTATCGCGGGTACAATTACCAATCAGATAAAGAGCAGATAAAACAGAAGGTCTATTTGGTAGAAACGGACGTATTCTGCCTACAGCTACTAAACATCTAAGAAGCTCTTTACAGCAGAGTTTTCTCTAGAAAAGATCAATAAAAAATACAGCCTTAAAGGGGTATGGGTTAAACTGTTGTCATATGTTTCCATCTGTTTAGTTAACAAGTTTATACATAGGAAATAAGTAGATTTAATTATCTTTTAACATCTTTTTTTTAACAATTTTAACAATATATTCGTACTTGTGTGAAGATAACTGTTATCGTCTACTTAAATGCTTACCTACTTAGAAGAAAGTCTATTTAAAAAATAAGAAAACAACGTGTGTAATTTTTACTAACGTGTATTTTTCACATGTATTATTTGGTTTTCGTAATAGATTACAAATATTTTTTCTAAATTATCTACAGTCAATTTGCGGCGTCTAGCAGTAAATATCCATTTTAATTGACTAAATGATCTTTCAACATCAACTGTTGTTGTAGGTGCATACTTGAAACGATGGAAATAATCTAGAGTAGTGTGACAAACTCGTAATGATGATTCAAGTATTATCTCCTTCCCTTGTATCAACTCATTAATTTTTTTTATTGTGTCAAATCCAGTATTTTTCTTCAAGACATTTTTCAGCTTTTTAAATATATTTTTTCCATTTGCACTCAAATTTAATTTCGATATATGCTTGTATGTTTTTTGAACGATTGCTAAACTTTCACTGAGAGATAGATTCGGGCACTGCAATTTGTTAATAGCGTCTGGAAGTACCTGAAGATATTTCGCTATAAAATTTAAATCATTCCGAATTTTCGCACTGCGTAATGCTTTTTTTGCCTTTGTGATACATGCTGCGTCAGAATTACGAAATGTGTCCACAACGCCTTTTATTTCCTCGAAATACTTGTTATAGTATGTCGCAGCCTCAATCCACGTTCCCCAACGAATAATCGTTGGATTTGGAGGTAAGGGTATTCCATTAACCATTTCTTTAAATGTTTTTATTCTTTTTGGCGATTTTCGAAAAACATTTTTTACATTTGATATTAATTTATTCACTTCTGGAAAAAGAACGCGAACTTGATCAGCAACTCTGTTAAGACCATGAGCCAAACATGTAACATGGAGAAGGTTTGGGTAATTTTTTTTCAATGTTCTACCCGCTTTTTGCATGTACCCTACACCATCAGTTAATAATAACAACACTTTCTCATGTTTATTGTGGTCGGGACCCCACAAATTATCCAGTGCATTTTTGACGGTATACGTTATACTTATATTGTTAGTTTGTTCCAATTTTTTGCTTGACAATACATGTGGAGTTCCGACTGCATCTTCAAGCAATGCACCGACTATCACATTAGCAATTTGACGACCCCTGGCATCTGTTGTTTCATCAACACTCACATAAATAAAAGCATTTTCTAACTCCTTTTTACTCGTAATTTTCTGCATTTGTTCGTCGTATATTTGGTTTACGTAATTCTGTCTCAACAAACATTCCGAAGGGACCTCCACAGTTTTTTCGAACTTTCCAGAGACGCAGTCATTGATAAAATTTTTGAAAATGTGATTTTCTAACTGAGACCATGGTATATTACAGCTTACCATAAATTTGGTCAATTCCACCCTAAAATCTTTTTTGACGGATGTATGCTTTTCCGAGTTGAAATGTCGTTCCGTAGAAGCTTTTCTCTGGGGGAAACTAACATTGCACTTAGTACAATATAATTATGTATCGCGAGCCTGTAATTCAGGATAATCCTTTGTCCACAACTCCACAAATTCATCGCACGTTTTTTTCCTTCGCGGCATTTTAAAAGCACTCGGCAATAAATATATTACACACAGTTATCAGTACGGATAATTGATAATGTACTTACTAACAAATGACAATGTCAAATAGGAAAAATTATTAAAGAGTTTGCATTGCGACTGCATAGCTAATCTATTTAAGTTGTATTGGTACTCAAGTCAAGGATGGAGGTTGGGTATTAGAAATACCTAATGTGTGATACATTTTAAACTCGTAGGAGTAGGCATAGATGTTCCTCAAAATGAGTTTCGCGTCTGCTGTTATTGCTTGTTTTTCATAATCTTTCTGTACTGTCAAATCGTTTTTGTACCCGCGATAACGACGTACGAGTATGCTCATAAACATGGACGCAACTAAACGGTGGCCGCCGTGTTGATACTTTAATGTTCTGCCGTACCATATCGTTGGTGCGCGCGGGTCGCCTTACATGCTCCGTCTAGTGGGGGTAGTCTGTGAATTGCAGTATCGGTAGAGCCTGCACTGCGAGAGCGATTCTACTGAAGAGCGGCCCGTCTAGCACAAGTATGGTTTGCGACTCATGTCACGCGACATATCATCACCTGTCACTATCTGACAGTGCTGTACAGAAAAAGATAGGTATAGTACATTTTTATAAACTAAGCTCATCCACTTACCTGCATTCACAATGGCATTGTGTCTAATTCAATCCTATCTGCTTTTGTTCTCGTAAGCGCCGACCAGTTACTTACAAAAAAGGTTAGAACTACATTGCGTGGATATTGAATTTTCAACCTTATTCCTTGTTGAATAGGTTTAAAATGGTTGATGATGGGAGTTCATAGTCCTTTTTCAAAAGAATACGTTCTTGTGGAGAGTCGGACGGTTGTAAAATTCCAAAAAAGTTATGATTACCATTATTCTGTTAGTGTATTTTGTAGTTTCATGTCCAAGGAAATAGAGTCGATAATCTATATTAACCTTCCAAGGTGGTTACAATCTGCTTTTACTACGAGCTCGCTATCTTAATTTGTGGTTTACCACTCAATGGTATTCAGTTCTTAAGTGGATAAGCTTAGCTTAGAAAATTTGTACTATAGTATATCTCAGGCGAGAATGAGTCTCGTGTCACAGTTGTACCAGAGGTGCTGAACAGAGATGTGAAGAATCTAATCAACTGAGTTAAATCTATATTTCAGTTCCGCTTCGCTTTTGTTATTGGTAGATGCCGCACGTCCCCATTGCGGTCCGCCTTGGTGGAAACGCACTCAAAACACCCGCGAAGAATATTTAATAGGCTCTAATGCAAATTACACGCTACAACAATTGCCTTATTTATGATCAACATGAATCGAGCACAAAATATTTGGGTCACGCCACGTTATACCAAAATAATTAGTTGTAAACCGACTGTAGAATTCTCGTTCTTTGGTACTTGGCACTTATATTAGAATAGGGATGGTGACTATAGTTTATAAATAAAAAAATTTTTAACAAAAAAAAAAGAACCGACTTCAGTAAAACTAAAAAACCAAAAATAACCCGTTCAAGTACAGATTACATTTGACTCACCCTTCGAAGTCGATCCCAAACCACTCAGTTCTTATATTTATAGTTATATTATAGTTTACGTGAGGTTTGGCACCGACTTCGAAGGGTGAGTCAAATGTAATCTGTACTTGAACGGGTTATTTTTGGTTTTTTAGTTTTACTGAAGTCGGTTCTTTTTTTTTGTTAAAAATTTTTTTTTTTTTTGCTTTTTAGTGATTCATATAAAAGTTTTAGTGGCCAAATCCTATTTACTGAATGTAAATTCTTGACTTTATCAATAAATTACCGAAAGCGCCGTACATGTCCCTATAACATTTGAAGAGTTCCCTCGATTTCTCCAAGATTCCATCATCAGATCCCGACTTAGTGCCAACGGGACCAACTAGGAGTTATACCCTTTCGATTAAAAAAAAAAAATTGAAAATCGTTTCACGGTTCTCGGAGATATCGAGTAACATACACACAAAAAAAAAAAAAAAAAAATTAGTTCGAATAGAGAACCTCCTCCTTTTTTTGAAGTCGGTTAAAAATAGCTCTATATACCACAAAAAAAATTTAAAGGGTCTTTGTAATTGGTTCCAGAAGGGTGGAAAGTGTTTTTAAGTCTTAAACGCACTTTTTCTTGGTGGCCAATCACTTATGTCCTTTATGCAAATATTTGTACCCAACACAGAAATCACGTCACGTCTTTCTAGTCATTTGTATGGAGCATTTTCAACGATCCGTAGGAATGTCGAACTTTAACAGATAAGGCCTGTTAAAGTTCGACATCCTTTTAAAATGCTGATTGTTTTAGACATTTTTCTCTATGATCAAACATGTTTCATAACATATTATTGATGTTACTCCCTAGAACAGGGCTATTGGGATGTTTTGGTATATATTTGAAACCTACAGGTTGAATTTTTCATTTATAATTTTTGTTTCAAAAACTACTCGAAATTGACAAAATTCACGCGGAAAATTTAACTTATTTTCGACTGCACGCAATGAAAGCATGAAATAGCTATGTTACTACCTAGAACTCGGGGAAAGTATTATCCACTTTTAAAAGTTGGTTGAAATTATCAATAAGTTTATTTGTCATAATATGAAAAAAAAAAATTACAGGAATAAGGCCTCTTAAGTCTAAGTGTAGATAGTACCATATCTAGACATTTGATCTCAACAACAAATGAGATCGATTGCCTTTTTTTTTTCATTTGAAATCCACTATCATTTCTATTCTGGTTCCGCAGGACACCGGCAAGATGCTACAAGAGCGAGGCCACGAGATCGGCGTGACGACGCGGCGCGTGCGCCGCTGCGGCTGGCTCGACCTCGTCGTCGTCAAGTACACCGCCATGGTCAACGGGTACACCTCGTGAGTTACACCGCATTCACAATACCGTTGTTCCCATGTTAAAGGTGTTCGCACATGATAACAACTCAACGGCGACTCGATTCTATGCCAAATATTGTAATTTTTCCGCCAAACAGCAATGTTCGCATTGTTGTGTTCCGGTGTGGGGGTAAGATGGCCGGTGAAATTACTAGCATAGAGGCATTCTATCTTCGTCCTCCGGGTAGGCAAGCACTTGTGACTCCTCTGGTGTTGCAGGTGTTTGTGGGCGACGGTAATCGGTTTCCATCAGGCGATACGTTTGCTCGTTTGCCCCCTATGACATAAAAAAAAATTAAAAAAAAAATTTTTTTAAGCCTTATGTCATATTTACTAGGTTTAATTTCAAAAAAGTACGACGCGTCGTCCACTACTAATATCATTTTTTAAATTAAATTACACATAGGGTTTAAATTTCAATATTTGGCATAGAATCGAGTCGCCGTTGAGTTGTTATAATGTGCGAAGACCTTTAACAGGACTTTTCTCAAAGAAGCGCATTCATCAAATGTTTGAATACAATGAATTTCCACTTATTTATTTTGCTTGGCTCTAAGGAACTGTGAACACTTTCCGATTAATCTAATCATGCCAGTGTAAAACTGTCATACTCATATCAGAACAATGAGCGTCCGAAGGACAAACGCACTACCATGCCATGCATCAATCGTGTTGCGTTTGGTTATTCGCGCGTATTTTTCATTTAAGACTCCTAAGATAATTCTGAACGAACTCCTTACTTGACAAATGTGATGTAACAACTTTTCTTTTCAGGTTATGCCTGACGAAGCTAGATATCCTGGACACACTAAAAGAGATCAAGATCGGAGTCGCGTATAAACTAAATGGCAAGAAGATTGACTACTTCCCGTCCTCAATGACTGATCTGAGCAATGTTGAGGTAAGCTTTTATACTTACGACGCTGAGATTCTGTCCCTTCGACTTTGCTGATGTGGCCTTTTTAACATTTATTTGGTTCATTTGCAACAAATTCTGTTAGTTTTTAACAATGTAAACAAATCTTGGAAGTAAATTTTAACGTACTTCAAACGTCGTGTCGAAATTAACTTTACTTGTAGTTCACGTGAAAATACAACTATTTAGTATATTTGAGCTGTTCTGATAATGGAGACCGGAGGTGGGCCTTACTTAGGAACCTCTGAAAAACAGCACAAGATTTTAACCCACTGTGTTAGGCTCATTTGATTTGTCTTGATGAGCAATTAACGTCTTGTCTGTTTGTAGTGCAGCCGCCTACTGAGCGAACGGTCCTGGGTTCGAATCCCGGTAAGGAAAAATATTTTTGTGATGAACTCGAATATTTGTTCCTGGATCATGGATGTTATTTATATATGTATTTATATATTATGTATATCGTCGTCTAGTACCCATAGGTACAAGGTCGATTTGAGAAAGATTGTCCCTTAATATAAAAAAAAAAGGTTTGTGTAAAATTGCGGTACCAAAACCGTCCATTTTTTGACCCAACGGCTTTCCGTGAAATACGGGTCCTTTATCTGGCTCAACTGCTGCATCTATCGCTTCCTTCACCTGCCCCTTACAGATTTCTATTGTTGTCTACCATAAGGCTGCGTTTCCACCGGAGATGTGCGAGAATGCGTAGCGAGGGATGTGTTTTTGTTAACCAATGGAATAACTTCATTTACTTATACTCGCTCAGCGCAACTGATTCTATTGGTAAACAAATCACATCCCTCGCTCTCGCTACGCATCCACGCACTGGTGGAAACGCAGCCTAAAGTTCTTAAGGCGACGGGTGATGCGAAACTAGCGCCACTTTCGACTTTTTTCTTATACCTTCATAATCTGATATTTTTTTAGAAATAGCTGAAGTCTAGGAGCTAGCAAAACACCTTTAATATTTATTAAATCACTATATACAATTTGTTCAGTGTAGTTCACCCTACAAAACTTGTTCACGTCAAAAGTGGCCACAATAGTTTTGGGCAAGTTTTTAGAGACAACTAAAGAACAAGAAATTGTGTATAATAATTTAATAAATACTATAGGTGTTTTTCCAGTTCCTCAAATATTGCAATTACTGGAAATTGATCTGGTTTAGAAGATATAATAAAAATTTGTAAGTGGTGCTAGTTTCGCATTACCCGTTCCCTTAAGAGGTTTTATTCCTTTTAAAATGCTGATTGTTTAGACATTTTTCTGTATGATCAAACATGTTTAATAACATATTATTGATTTTACTACCTAGAACAGGGCTATTGGGATTTATTGGTATATATTTGAAACCTACAGTTTGAATTTTTCATTGATAATTTTTGTTCGAAAAACTACTCGAAATTGACAAAATTCACGTGGAAAATTCGTTTTTTCCACTTATTTTCGACTGCACGCAATGAAAGCATGAAATAGCTATGTTACTACCTAGAACACGGGGAAAATTATTATTCACTTCAAAAAGTTGGTTAAAATTATCAATACATTTGTCGTAATATGAAAAAAATTAATTTTAAAAGGAATAAGGCCTCTGAATTGTAAAATATGTTGTGTACAGGTGGAGTACATAACGTTGCCGGGCTGGGCGCGCAGCATCGAGGCGGTGCGCGAGTACAGCGACCTGCCCGAGCAGGCGCGAGCATACGTGCGCGCCATCACCGACTTCCTGGAAGTGCCAGGTTGGTTCCACCTTTACGAACACCACAGACAATCCTTTCTTCCTCACCACTTAGATAGTTGGCAGTGTGCGTTTTTCTAGAAATTTCCTGCCTTGCACGACTGCACTGTGGAATGAATAGGCTATTTGACTGATGTTGAATTCTACAGCGTACTGTAGTTATATGAATAAAATTAACTAAATATTTCACGAAACAAAGAAAAAAAATCCAGAAACATAAATCTTTTTTGGAAATATGTGACTTCAAAGGTACGCAAATTTTATGGTATTTTTTTTTAATCCAAAATAAATTTTGAAAATGTTTTCAGAATCCTCATAATTTTACGAAACAATAATTGTAAGACAACTATGAACTTAAACGCACTTTTTCACGGTGAAAATGACAAATTTCTTAATTTTTCCATACAATTATTGGTACCTATACCGGCCTGTGACGTCACTAGCCTGACGCGGTTTGTATGGAGCGTTTTTAGCGCTACGTAGAAATGTTGAACTTTGACGGTCATTTCTGACTTTTAGAGCAGTTTAAATGTAGTCAGTCCCAAATAGACATTTGATCACAATAAAAAATAGAATCGTTTGACATCCTCAAAAAAAATTAGTCAACATGCCTATTGTCGTTGCGGGTTTTCCGGACCGATACGGCCTTCAAACCTTCAAACCGAAGAGTTTACTCCCACCTGAAAGGCCGGCAACGCACATGTGACTCCTTTGGTGTCGCAGGTGTCTACGGGTGACGGTAATCGCTTTCCATCAGGCGATCCGTTTGCCTCCTATGACATAAGCATACACGTTCGGAATTTTGCGTACAGAATGACGTCAGAAAGTGTCTCTGTCTCTGTCTCTGCCTGTCATGGCGATGTACGGAACCGAACGAAAATTTCGAATGTTTACGGCGGCCCTTATACCTTACCACCATCCTCACGGACGCATATCAAATGCCCGCTTCACTCATCAAATCTTAGGGCCCAGAGCGCGGTATTGTAAACATGACCGCAAGTTGACGTTAGTTTTAGTTCAGTTTTGGGGCTGTTTAGAAATTACGTCATCAATTTTTTTACACATAATTTATCATAATTTGAATGAGACCTCCAAAATAAAATATGTCATTTCCAAAAAAATGCGTTTTCAGCTTATAATGTTGCGTATCAAATAGGTACATGTTACAATGCAACGCAAGCTAATTATATATTAGTTAAAAGTTAAGATGCGCGAGATGTTGCCATCTTCGGAAAGGCCCCCTACAACTCATACGTCATGCTAACATCATCCAATGTCTCTGTTTGACCTTGTGGTTGACTGGTAGAAATTTCCTCATGGCATTAAGTCCGCCATTCGTACTTTTACTTCTGTATTTTGTGCAATAAAGTTTAAATAAATAAATAAATGTCCAGACCACCCCCAAATTTTAAATGACGTAATTTCTGAACACTGGCCTGGATTTAAACAAAATGGGACGCTGGGACACCAGCACCGTCCATTTTTCTTCTTTCTTGTGCCCTTCCTATTCTGAACGTTATTTTCTACTACACATATAGAAAGCACCGTTTTAACAAAACCTACTTTTTTACAACTTAGTATTACATAAATAAAAAGGCGCTCTAAAAAAGCGGAATGAGAAGGCAATATTTCTGGCTCCTGTAGCTCAGTTGGAAGAGCAATGTTCCGGTTAAGCAAAGGTCGTTGGTTCGAGTCCCACTTGGACTCAATTTTGGCTTCTTATTTAAACTTTGTATCTACATACAACTGAGTATTAGATAATAAGTTTAAGTTATCGTTGCCTAATTCTCTATTTTTCTTTTCAGTAAAATACATCGGTGTGGGACAAGGCAGGGAGAGCATCGTCCGCGTAGATTAACGTTGGTGTCACATTCATTAGTATTTAGTATCACTTACGTTCAATCTAATAGACAGCTTGTTTCTTTGTCGTCTATAGATTTTAATATGTATGTCATTTTTTAAATTGTATTTTTGCCTTAACATTCAACTTGAAATCAATATGTCTTGCCTTATCGGGTTGAATACTCTACGAATTGATCAAACACAGTTTTTCTTTTTATTGTTTTTGATCTTTTAAAGTATCTATCAACGTTAGTGAATCCACTTTAAAATATATGACAATCATGCCAGTAAAACACCAGGTTCTTCATAAATAAAAAAATCGTGGGTGCTTCTCATTAATTCAATAGAACTACAGCATCCTTCCATTCAAGTTGAACTCAAAAGCATGCAAAAACAAAAGTTCCGTGGTCGGCTTTTAACATTACTTGTCTTATAAATTTATGAAACATGTAATGTTTCATTATTTTTTAATGTGGGTGGGTACACACCACAATTTTTATATTAAACCATTGATAGAAAGATCAAAGCACAAAGAAAGTTGAGGTGTAAAGCCTTTCAAACAAACAATACAAAGATCGACATACAAAGCGCAAGGAAAAAATCGAAAGGTTATCTAGCGTTAGGGTGGTCGAAAGGTTAACGCTGGACCGGTAACCCAGAGGTACCGTTCTCTTCCGCCAGGTTACGCATTTCAATGTTTCTTTGTGCTATGATATTTGTATCAATGATTTATAATTTGTCTTTTTTTAATCTATAGACGGCTAAGAAACTGCAGAATGTCGGAATAAGGTCAAAGGCTACATCTAACCTCAGCAGTTTGATGGGTGAATCAACTTTTAAGTGCACCTTGTTGCTATGGTTACGCAAAATTTGTCCCTCGGACAACCTTAGCATTTTTCTATGAAACAGTATGAAGATGTCACTTGGACAACGGGGACAGAGTAAACAACACAAAAAGTTGATTCACTCTGATACATCTGTGTTGTGATCCGAATTGATTTACAGAGTATGATGGTGTGTGACTACTAATTGAATATTGAACAGAATCATATGTTGATACCACATTTCTTATCTGTATGTTGAGTTAGTCAAATCATCAAATGTAAGGAGAAATCGACACATTAATGTAATGTGCCACCAACTACTGCTAGACAAGGGCCTCCCCCAAGATCTATGCCGTTGTCCTACGATCTTGACCCAATCGTCGGTCCACCTATTTGAAGGCCACGCCACGTCTTCTGATATGTGGTTGCCAACCACAAACTTTTATCCTGTATAGACAGCATAAAGATAAGTTAGTGTCATTGTAACTGGGTGTAACCATTTTTGTAAGTCAATTGGGATTAACCACAGAAGTAGCCTTTGTGCAGAAACAGAAACTTATGGAGGGTGCCGGCTTCGCCGAGAGATAGAATCAGTATTTTTTTTGGTGTTTCACTATTGAGACAATAGGAAATATGCACTTCACTGCAATGTTCAGAAGTTGTTCGAGATACTGAGGATATCGTTCAATCGATGTGAGTCATCGTTGATGTAGTGTCTTAAAATATGCATGATTATTCAACTTAACCTTTTAAGCGCCACGGACGACAAACTCACATAGACGGAAAGTTGTGGCCCAGACGCCACAACGTCATTTGCTGCTATACAATATCATATTACCTACTATTAGTTTGGCGTCAGAGGCAGTCAAAAGCTTAAGTAGCGCGGTGATGGAGAAGAGATGAACAGTTGCATGTAAGAGAAAAGAGGAAAGATATACCAACGATGAATCAGATAAGGCCAACGTTTATAAATGCCGTCTCTATGGCATTTTTTTGCGAAAAACAACGATATTGAAATAGGTCCCAGTTTTTTAAACATTGCAGTGAAGTGTGGCGACATCTAGTGTTATCATGTATCAATATGTTTTGCTCTTGCGAAATTTTGTTTATTCAACGTGTTGTATGTTGCAGTATAAACAAATTAGATGATTTTTATGATAATTCGAGGCCAGTACGTCTAGCATAACTGTGACTCGCCACTCTTTGTCGCGCGACAATAACTACCTGTCACTTTCCTTTCAATACCGTGCGAGCAAGAGAAGCGACGCTAAGTCGCGCAAGATGCGAAGTCGCGCCAAGAATACAATTAATGTAATTGTATTTATGCTTTACGGTGCTTAGTACAAACGTGTTACTCGGATACTTGTAACTTACCAAGCAGAGAATTTTCAACCCTAGTACCAGAAAGAGTAAAGCCCGATTTCATTGTCCTGCTATTAAGAGCGAAATACGCATTAATGCCCGCCGTTAGGCAGGTGTAATGAATCATTTATATTTGACAGAGCATCGTGGAATTGGGCCTATACTTGATACGTTTAAAGCTGTCTCCCGCTTTTACTCTAACCAGCCCGTAGAGCACAACTATGCTCCGCGAATCTTGTCCCGTCACTCTCGCACATTACTGCACAGAAAGAGACAGGTAATTATCTCGCGCAAAATATAGTCACGTATGAGTATGACTATGCTGACGTATGCGCTAGAGGTGCAGAAACACAAGCATCAGAACGGTCAAGTCAAACGATATGTGTAGAGGTAGACGGCTTTTGTTACCAGCCTAATACAGCGGCAGCGGTGTACGTGTCTCGCTTACTCGTTATGCCGCCGCGTTCGGATCTCTCGCTCAACCGCTTGCCACACCGCTGGTCGCAAAATCGTGGCATCTCCTTAAAAACTACTCTCATTCCTTATAAAAATAGTGGGAGACGACGTCACACTACTTTTACAATAGGAACGTTGGACATGTTATTAGCCTTACCGCTTATATATCGTTTGCGAATCGTTTCGTATGATTCATCTAGAGCAATAATTAAATAGGATTTAGATTTGTAATTAACAGTAACATGTACATCCTTCATAAGTTAACGCAATTCAAGAACACCAATGGTAGGCAAATATTCATAGTATTATAAGATACCAAGGCTTATTTTCTAGAATAATATATAATTGTTGTCGTTTCTATGGCAGCAATATGCTACGCTATTAATATTAATATTACGATGTCAATTTTGGAATAACTTTCTCATAGAGAAAATACCTTTCATGCGCGCAGAACCCAAGGATTTTTTCTCTACAGATCTGTTTTAGAAAAACATCTTCAAATTATTGAATGTATTTATTTACGATGTCACTTAATTATTTATTTGTCTAACACTTCCCATAGGTTTCATATCGCCAGGGTATTAAAATGCAAGTCGTAAAACTTTAGACATACCTAGGCCGGTAAATTCGTGAATGTTCCAGATCGCAGGTGTTTGTGGCCCGAACCGAAGGTGAGGGTCATAAATATGTGATCTGTGGGTCGAATTACCGCCCGTGGTTTGTTTAAAGTTTTACATCTTGCTTTGACCAGGAAGTGAGATTACCTCCGTAGCGGGCAGAAAATCCCACTTACGCCCTAGGGTGAAGTAAAAATAAATAGCACTATATTGTTTGAGAAATAATAAGGTAAAATTATCCTTAGTTTTCTTTTTATTATCATCTGATGACATAAGACCATGACATTGTAAATAAATACACTGATTTTGAAGATTTTCATACATATTGTAGTAACTCGAAATTTGTGTAACTTAATAATTATACCAAGCACAAATGGAATTTACTATGAACTTCAAGGTTTGAATATACTGTTGATACATTGTTTTTGACTATCTTTACGATTATTTAGGATTTATATGTATATGTGATGTTTTCATGCGGCTTGGCCGTTGACATGTTACTATGATAGTTCATGAATAGGACTATCGGAAATATAAATCAATAGCGTTAATTAAATCTATTAAACGTGGTATGTATGTACTTATGTCTTTCTTTTTCGTGTCCCATTCCAAAGATCTTTGAAAATCATTAAGGTACTTATATTGGAAATCATTGTTTCGCTTTTACATTCTTTGAGATGTGTTTTATGTGATATTGATATCTATTCTATATTTTGTAATGTAAATATTTCAATACAGTTACTATTATGATTATTAAATAAATGGTTTATTCTTTTATGTATTTTTTTCAAGTTTTCATAGACAAAGTCCCCACCGAATTATCAAATGGCCAAGTATTATTTTATTAGTGTCCCACTATAACATAAGGTAGGTACTATTTATGAGTAGCTACCTTGTGCTGATCGGTATCGGTACCGTTGCATTTTTAAGACTTCAAGGCCTCTGGATAAGTATGACTACAGCCTACATTTCAGGATAAAGTGTAGTTAACTGACTAATGAAACACTAACTACTTATGAATTAAACATGTAATGTCTCGTTTTTTCAATGTGGGTACACACCTATGTGGGCAAGTGTAAGGCCTTTCAAATAAACAATGAAAAGATAGACACACAAAACATAAGGAAAAATTCGAGAGGTTGCTTGGGAGTTAGGGTGGCGGAACGGTTAACGCGCTGGACCGGCAATCCAGAGGTACCGGGTTCGATTCACGCTCTTCTACCAGGTAACTCATTTAATTTTTTCTTTGAGCGTTGATCTTTATTTATATAGTTTACTAAGTTACATTTGTTTAGCTTTTAGGGTGCGTTTTCACTGATGCGTAGCGGAGCGGTTACGTGCGGAATCGATCAATCGCAAATGCGAATCGGAGCCGAGATAGATTTCGAATCGCGTGATTCACTTCGCCTGTGTGGAACCCCTGATAAGTTGGATTTTGGTTCACTTGCAAATATGCCATGCGACTAAAGAAGTCAAAGCTATATGCGCTAGAACTAGAATGTTAGCTCGTATCACAACTGTGTCCCCGGACACTTATTGAAATTGGGGGGAAAACCCAGACACTTTTTATGCGGATGAATAAATTATCAGGGGTCGGACTTTCTTTCGCACGGTAGGACTAATGGAGAGCTGTGGAGCCGATATTAACACTAAATAGTAGATTGTTAACCAAGGGTAGAAAGTGACCCATTGCACCCGAGATTTCGTTCGAGCGCCAATAGATCGAGGGTGAAATGGGTAATTTCACCCGAGTTAAACACTCTACTTTTCATTTCGACTGCGAGGAAAATAAAATACTACACGCACATGTCATGAGTGTGTTAAATTAATGTCCTTGTCATTTTTAACCAATAATTAATAAAAGACACGGTATTTATATTTAATCTCGTGTTCCCGCTTTTTCTATTGCAAACTTTCATTATTATTAATTTTAATAGAAAAAAAATATATACATACCGCCAACATTAAAAAAAAAACAAATCCAATGGTTTCTATTTTGTTTTTAGGGTTCCGTACCTCAAAAGGAAAAAAACCGGCCAAGTGCGAGTCGGACTCGCGCACCGAGGGTTCCGTACAAACACTTTCCATCCCTAAGTGTTTAAGTTAAGTTTGCACCTGGTATGTATAGCGCCCCATATAAATTAGGTGCAAAGTTAGGTATTAAAAAAACTACTTACCAGATCTCGTTCAAAATAATTTTCGTTGGTAGTTTTTATAGTAATGTACACCATATGTTTTTTTTAGATTTTTCATTTTCTTATTTTAGAAGTTAGAGGGGGGGGGACCAACTTTTTTCCACTTTGGAAGCGTCTGTCACGCAAACTATTCGGTTTAGAAAAAAAATATTTAAGAAACCTCAATATCATTTTTGAAGACCTATCCATAGATACCCAACACGTATGTGTTTGATGAAAAAAAAATTTTTGAGTTTCAGTTCTAAGTATGGGGAGCCCCCAATATTTATTATTATTTTTTTATTTTTGCATCAAAATCTTAATGCGGTTCACAGAATACATCTACCTACCAAGTTTCAACAGTATAGCTCTTACAGTTTCGGAATAAAATGGCTGTGACATACGGACGGACAGACGGACAGACAGACAGACAGACAGACAGACATGACGAATCTATAAGGGTTCCGTTTTTTGCCATTTGGCTACGGAACCCTAAAAACGGAACCCTTATAGGATCACTTTGTTGTCCGTCTGTCCGTCCGTCCGTCTGTCAAGACCCTTTTTCTCAGGAACGCGTGGAGGTATGAAGCTGAAATTTATATCAATTACTCAGGTCTACTGTCCCTTGAAGCTGTGAAAAAATCAAACTTCTAAGCCAACGCAATCAAAAGATACAGCCGTTTATGCCGCAAATTTTCGACACTTGCAAGGGAATCAAAACCTACAGGGTGCTTCCCGTGAACTCAGAATCTTGAAATTTGGTACGAAGCAACGTCTTATAGCATAGATAAAGGAATAATTACGAAAACCATAAATTTTTTTTTAATACCTAACTTTGCACCTAATTTATATGGGGCGCTATACATACCAGGTGCAAACTTAACTTAACCACTTAGGGATGGAAAGTGTTTGTACGGAACCCTCGGTGCGCGAGTCCGACTCGCACTTGGCCGTTTTTTTTTATCTAAATGTACGATTCTATCAATAAATCAGGGACAGAATTATATGTATGTATTATGAATATAATGCATATTTATATTTAATAATTAGATGTAAATAAATTAAGCTTGCATAATGGGTACCCCTTATCTTGCACAATCTCTTTTGTCCGAAATACACTTCGCATAATCGTTTTCGCACAATCATTTTTAGCCGAATGATACTATCGCATAATTATATACTTACCACAATTGTTATGTCGCATAATATTCATTTGGCACAAATTTGTATAGCAGAATACTAATATCGCCAACTTTTATTTCGCAGAATTTTATGTAGCACAATATAAGTTCCGCCGAATTTATTGCGGCATAATTGTACCATAGCATGCCCACAGAACCGAATCGCTGCCAGAAAACCAGGTTAGGTTAGGTTGAAACTGCGTCCCTCACAGAAACGAAGGCAAGGCAGGTAAGTAAGGCAGGTCCGACATGGCTTAGGTTAGGTACGACGACGAGCGAAGCGAGGAGGAGTGTTAGGTTGAACTGCGACCCTAACGAGGGAGCGAAGCGAGCGAGCCACGCAGGTCCGACTTGGCTTACGATTCCTAACATTACCAATTTCACCTTAAGGCAGATCCGAGTTGGGTTAGGTTAGGTACGACGACGAGCGAAGCGAGGAGGAGTGTTAGGTTGAACTGCGACCCTAACGAGCGAGCGAAGCGAGCGAGCCACGCAGGTCCGACTTGGCTTACGATTCCTAACATTACCTATTTCACCTTAAGGCAGATCAAACTTGGCTTAGGTTAGGTACGACGACGAGCGAAGCGAGGAGGAGTGTTAGGTTGAACTATGACCCTAACGAGCGAGCGAAGCGAGCGAGCCGCGCAGGTCCGACTTGGCTTAGATTAGGTAGGTATTTTGTTGTTTCGTATTAATATTGAGTCGGACTTTTCATTTTTCGGTGTATTAAAATAATCATGCAAACGGAATATTATGCCATATAAATTTCGACGACACAATTATTCGACCATAGGAGTATTGTTCTAATCAACATTATGCCAATGTACTATTCTGCCAAAGAAACGTGTGCGAAATGATAGTATGCCAAGAAATTTAGGCAAAAAGCAATTGTGCGAAATGATGATTGTGCCAATGGTTGCTATGCGAAACGAAAATATGCCAATCAATTTTGTGCAACACATTAGTAACCCTTGCATAATATATCTAACTTTTGGAGACATTTTTTCATTGGCCACTTACCACGGCCGACTAGATTGTACCTAATTGAGTTGGTCACAACGTGCATCTAGATGGGAATAATCTTTGACTCCGTGTCAATTAAAAAAAAAATACTTTCCACCCTAGGGTATGGAAAAGCTATTTTCCACCCGGCTATCTACTCATGAAAATGACACTTTCCGAACAGGAGAGATGAAAATATAATTCTTACTCATACTCATTCATTTATTTCATTCCAAGCTGCCTTTGTGGTTATTATGGTTAACATTCCCAAGCATTAAATGACTAAAATTATGAATATATTTTTTTTACCATATTTCAAAATTCCTAATTTAACTCAATTTATTGTCAATATCATGAACTTTCTTGTTATAAATGGATATTCGATCAATATAGAATCCAATTTACTCCAGAAAACATGGATAAAGTTGCAAATATTTACGTATTTTATGGTGGCGAAAAAAACAATGCCTACACAAATCAGGTATTTGTATATTCTTCTGACTTTGTCCTTGACTATAAAATTTAAATTGCGAATGAAATAGGTAAACTTATGAGTATGAGTATGAATAGTATTTTTCACCTCACTAGCTCGGAAAGCCCAGTTTGTTTGTTTGATATCTATTGAGAAAATCGCTTTTTATCCACATGTGGAGAAAGAGTTTTGACGTTTCAACGCAGCTAAAGTAAAATTTAACATGAGCTTATTTTCTGAAAAATCCCGTTTAAAATACCTACATGAAAGCTAATTAGACCTTAGTTTTAATAAATGGCAAATTGGTTGATTATTGCAGATATTTTTCAAAGATATAGTACAAACCCTTATTCTTTTTTCCTCGCTGTAGTGAGGTGAAAAGTTTTGTGTTATACACGGGCGAAAAGTTATTTTACGTCTCGTGTATTGAAACACTCGCTACGCTCAGGATTCTATTTTGAACCACTCGCTTCGCTCGTGGTCAATCATAGGATCCTTTCGCTAGCTCGTGTTTCAAATAAACACTCGCGGGTAAAATACAACTTTCCCCCCTTGTATAACAAATAACTATTAATGTTAATATCGGCTCCATAGCTCTCCATTAGTCCTACCGTGCGAAAGAAAGTCCGACCCCTGATAATTATATTATTTTCAGACACGTCCGGGGAAAAATGCGATTTACACCATATGTCCGGGTTCGGCGCATTTAGAGATAAGCATAGACAACACTTGTCACTTAGCAGAATACGCGTGTCACAGTGTCACAGCTATTCCATTCAGTTCATTTAGAGCCGCTTCAGACCGAGACGACAACTGCCAGCAGCGATGTGACAAGAACTTTCTTTTAAGTTCTTTACCTTGGTTGCAATCTCTTTCTGAATCGATCCTTAGAGAGCGACGGATACTGCTGTTTCGCGCGACATACAAAGCTACTTACGGGTCGGCCCGACTTCGCGTGACCGGCGGAGCGCCGAACGGTAATCAGGTGGGAGAGAAAGGTTCCAGCATGGTATCTCGCTCACTCCTATGGCCGCCGTCGTGGCCGCGTCTCCATTGAAGCACCGCTTCACTTTTGTGATTGGTCGATTCCGCACGTCTGCTCCGCTTCGCTTCAGTGAAGACGCACCCTAAGGCCCCCATACATGGGAAGGCAAAACTGATCAGGCCGATCTGATTGAATCGCTTCAGTCCATCCGGCCGCCGTAAAGCGTGGCCGTTTCATTCATACACGGTACGGATTTAAGTCCGATCAGATGGAACTGAAGGTAAACCTGGCCATGTATGGGGGGCCTTTAGGCTGTCTGTCCATTTAAGCGGAGCGGAGAAAAGGTGTCTGCAAAACCCAACCTGAGGAATCAGATTGGTCCATTTTACACAACTCCACTCCCTTTCCAGTGGACAGGCAGTATTATGCTATACGGATTGAACGAGGCTAACCCTGGCCACACACAGTCTGAATTCCGATCCGGTTTCCGAACGGAATAACGTCAGAAAGTGACTCTGTCCCTGTCTGACATATGGCGATGTCTCGCTTGCTGACGTCATTCTGTTCTGAAACCAGACCAGAATTCAGACTGTGTGTGGCCGGTCTAAGGATCTTGGGTTTCTAGGATATTTGTCCGTTTGTATTATAATAAGATGTATATTTGATTGGTTTATATTTATTTCACTATTCTTACCAACTCATATTTTGTTGGTCGGCTAAATTATATTCATCCAAATATTATCTTCCTCACATTAAAAAATAAAATTATCAATTTGTTAAATACAATTATTCATATGCATAACTATGGCAAATTAAATAAATTCTTAATTATCTATATACAAAATCCCTGTTAAAAGAAATACACGGCATACCACATTTTCTTTTCAGTTTCACTAAATACTCTGCAGCGCTAGCATATCTTGCCGCGACTTCGCTTGTCGCGCGACTGAGCATCTGTCCTGCTCGCACGGTATTGAAAGGAAAGTGACAGGTATTTGTCGCGCGACAGAATCGCGCGTCAGTTATGCTAGAGGTGCAGGAATGAATACATTAACGTTTAATTGTAATTGATTAATATTTACATTAGGCATGTTGTGGCCGTCAGTTATTGCAACAGTCCAGTTAATTAGTCAAAGGAAGTTATCAGATTACGTGTTTTACTAATTATAACTATCATTTAGTACAACGCGCGACGTTTCGCACTATCACTACATAGTATAAAACAAAGTCGCTTCCCGCTGTCTATCCCTATGTATGCTTAGATCTTTAAAACTATGCAACGGATTTTGATGCGGTTGTTTTTTAATACATAGAGTGATTCAAGAGAAAGGTTTATATGTATAATAAATGCATAATACAGCATTACACCCGTGCGACACCACACGCCACATCAAAATCGGTCCAGCAGTTATCGAGTTCATCCCTGACATTGACAGACTTAAGGTCTTCGCACATTATAACAACTCAACGGCGACTCGATTCTATGCCAAATATTGAAATTTAAGCCCTATGTCATATTAACGAAGTTTAATTTCAAAAAATGATATTAGTAGTGGAAATATGACATAGGGCTTAAATTTCAATATTTGGCATAGAATCGAGTCGCCGTTGAGTTGTTATAATGTGCGAAGACCTTTAACGCGACTTGGGTTTTTGGTTTTATAACAAAATATTACACAATCTTATTTTTGGTAAACGAATAGCTAGTGACTTCTTGCAATAAGCAACGGCTCTAAAATGCGATTATATTTTTTAATCCCTCTTTATTAGGGTACAAAATCTCGCTCTCCTTAAACTAACAGTTCATGATTTATTTCAATCTCTAAAGCAAAAACAGTTCTGTTGCCCGTTATCGAACACAAGATTATATCCAAGTCCTCCAAGTTTGTTTGCAAATATTTCTTTTGTATGGATTTGGATAGGGTCTATTATTATTATTATTAACTTCTAGAATTATTTTTCGTTGAATGTTCCTTTTCGCCGAAAAATCATTACGTAGGAAGCATTTTTCTTTGCAACGTTTGAGATTGTTATAAAACGAACCTAACCTAAGCTAATCAATAGGAAATGCAAGAATTATGAAAAATGTACGACGACAGAGGAATAAAAATTTCGCGAAATGAAACATTCAACGAAATAAGTTTCTAGGAATCAAATGGCTCCCATTTGGATACGGTAGCGGATGTTGCTATGGCGTCTTGGAAGTGCGGTATCGAATGGGGAGCGGATGAACAGTCATAGCCGGGCTTATTCCTACCTATAAAAAAAATCAAGCTTTTTGAAAACTTTCATCCATCCCCCATTAGTTATTTACATTCAACACAAGCACCTTAATTCATTGGCCACAATTTAATCCCTGCCGTTCGGGGACCTCTCCCGCTTATTCTTAGGTTTCGGTTTTGGGCGGTGACGGTCACGCTTCCGGCTCGACGACGAGCAGGACGACGAGGGGCTGGAGTCGGGCGGGGAGCCCGCGTCATCAGGACCCAAACCGCTCTCCGGTGTGGACGGTTCCATCACTGAGTTGCGGAGAGCCCTCCGCTGTTCCTCTGTATGTTGAGGGCAGCGGGTTGACCTGGAAATGGACTATTGATAGAACACAGGAAAAGTATTTGAAGAACTTATATTGCGGTTAGCACTCAGCAGAGCCACTTGGACTTCTTTATATTAAACTATTATTGTATTAAACTTTTTTGTTTTTGTAAAATACTTGTAGCAGTTTGGATTACAAAGTCAATTCATCGTCATTTTAAAGCTGGCGTCTGTGGAACAAGTTTTCCGCCGTCGTGATATGACGTCTTTGGCACTCAAAATGTTAAGGCTACAAAATCCAAGCAATATACACAAATTGAGCTTTCAAGCACAACAATTTATCCCGCTTAACATATTGTTACCACATGCATGACACAATTTTTTTATGAAGATCTATTTAAGATGGAATTTTATCCTTATGTAGCATGATAGTCTATTATTTGGTTTCTCTTATATTAACACAGAAAAAGATTCACATAAGTAATTTCTTTCATAGAGATAGACAGCCCAAAGAGTGCACAAGGCTGTCTACAAGTAACAAGCATAAGATATCACACTTATTAGTATTTTAGAAATAAGATATGTTTGCCTTTGATAAGGAGTGATGTTCTCAGTTCCAATGCCCAGTTTTTTAAAAATATCTTGATTTGCTTATTGGACTTTACTTGCTGCCTGACGATGATGATAAAGAAAGTGATCAATGGCATGGCTATCAGACTGTGAGCTCATTAGGGTTGTCACAAAGTTGTTGAAATTGCCCCTCAGTTGCTGTCCACAGAATCTCAAACTGTAAGACACCTGAATACATAACTATTGATTATAGTATAACTTTTGTAAATGACTTACCGAGTGCATAATTTTTTGGTATGTTCAGACACCACACCACATATCTGTAGCAGCAAAGTTTTCTTTGCATTTGCAGTCATGGTGTCATATGTGACACCATCATTTGAGTCAGAGTTCTGTGTCCCGTTATTCCTATTGTTTCCACTGTAATATTATGTTAGATATGTTAATAATAATGTTGTTTTTTGAAGTTAAAAAAACTGTTAATAGAGAAGGCTGAATGTGAGGTTCATCAGGTTCCCAATCAAGGCTCAGATTACATGGAGTTTAGTTTGGTCTCATGTCATTCATCATAGAAAAAAAAGAAACAAAGGAGAATATTTAAAAAACACATAATTTATTAGTGTTATATCATTTATCAACTTTAATATAAAAAAAACCGGCCAAGTGCGAGTCGGACTCGCGCACCGAGGGTTCCGTACAAACACTTTCCATCCCTAAGTGGTTAAGTTAAGTTTGCACCTGGTATGTATAGCGCCCCATATAAATTAGGTGCAAAGTTAGGTATTAAAAAAAAAATTTATGGTTTTCGTAATTATTCCTTTATCTATGCTATAAGACGTTGCTTCGTACCAAATTTCAAGATTCTGAGTTCACGGGAAGCACCCTGTAGGTTTTGATTCCCTTGCAAGTGTCGAAAATTTGCAAATTAGGTGCAAAGTTAGGTATTAAAAAGAAAAATTATGGTTTTCGTAACTATTCCTTTATCTATGCTATAAGACGTTGCTTCGTACCAAATTTCAAGATTCTGAGTTCACGGGAAGCACCCTGTAGGTTTTGATTCCCTTGCAAGTGTCGAAAATTTGCGGCATAAACGGCTGTATCTTTTGATTGCGTTGGCTTAGAAGTTTGATTTTTTCACAGCTTCAAGGGACAGTAGACCTGAGTAATTGATATAAATTTCAGCTTCATACGTCCACGCGTTCCTGAGAAAAAGGGTCTTGACAGACGGACAGACGGACAACAAAGTGATCCTATAAGGGTTCCGTTTTTTCCTTTTGAGGTACGGAACCCTAAAAACATAAAGAATGGACCTTTTGCATGTACAAAGATAGTGCATTGACTATCAATCATATATTATTGGGAAAGCTTATTTTACATTTACATATCAACTTTTTTTTAAAATAGAGAAAGCATGCTGAAACAATCTTTTCCGTCAAAATACGGTGGAAAAATATTATGCCCTAATATAGTGGTGAAGACATCTGTTTATTTTTGTGAGCAGTCTGTACAAGGATAAACTTCAAATATTTAATGTCTATCTGTATGCATTACATATACATGAGTGAGAGGCATTCCTTACGTTTTTTTACCTACGTATTATAATAATATGGAGTAACAGGATATTGGAGACTTGAATACAGACCCCAAGTCTGCGTACCATGAAACTTACTTATGAAGTTTGCTTGGCTTCCTATTGTTGTTGTTCTTGATTCTACGTTTGCGGCGCTCATTCTGCAGAGAGCCTCCAGCCCAGTCGGCGTCATCTTCGTCGTCACTAAGGAGTCCAGCGTACGAGGTCGGCTCCCGGCTATTTGAGGCTATACGGCGAGATGCGATACGAGAGCTGTTGCGACCCATGCCTAAAAAAATTGTGACTATGACATGTAAAACAAATCACTCATTCTGTTAGTACAGTAAATACTGCTGTTTGATGGTGGTATGTGATGATGCGCAGTCCATTTTTTGAGTGGAAGATTTGTGTTCACAACAATGGACTTCTTGAATTTTAGTAACATTACATCGTACACACGGGAAAATAAAGCGGAATTCAGTGTTATTAAAATTTAATGATTGTATTTTAATAACGTCTTACCCATGCACTTTTCCAGATGCGGAGCGAACCTGGTCGCCGATACAGGCCTCTCGCAGTTAGGGCACGAACAGTTACTATCAGGTGTCTTTTTTAACACGGAAAAACCAAACACATCGCATTCTGGCGAGTTTATAATTTTGTAGGGCTCTTCGTCTTCCTTCTCTCCTTCTAATAAATCAGTCAACCCCGTTTTCAAGCCGTGGTGAAACTCGAAAATAAATCCAATCGCGACATCGTCAAGTACACTATCGTAAATAAAATTCGCAGCATCCTCTGCATTACTCTCACTTTGCATTATTTCAAAGAATTTTTTATTTAAATCGTTCATACTAAGCTCACTTACTATCGTATTCATTGTGTTTTTTGTATTTACTTTACTTTTTATATAAATAAAACAATATTATCTTCATATTTCACATCCGCCGTGAATGAATGAAATAATGAACGTCGATGTCGAACGAAACTAAACGTAAAGGAATGAATTAGAATTAGGGATGTCTCGATTGAATGTTAAAGTTAAAACCCAAACGTGGAATACTGAGTCTTAAATTTGAAATCTATGGAATTCAATAGTAATAGCACTCAGAATCAGTTTTATGACTTGTATTCATGTAGATTTATCGTAAAATAATTGATGTCTGCTACGAAACACCATTACTTTGTTTTGTTGCTTTTTGTTATATGGCAATAATTATGCATGTAATGTCAAACATGTTCCCGCGAAATATTCACAACTTTCAAAAAGTTATATATTCTTTATTCTTTACTTTATCTTTATACCGGTCAATATGAATTACGTCATTCGTGATTCATGCTTCAAATACAAAATTCAATATCAAATATATTATTGTCTACAAGAAAAAAAAAATTAAATAGAGTATATACTTTTCATCTCTCCTATTCGGAAAGTGTAATTTTCATAAGTAGATAGCCGGGTGGAAAATAACTTTTCCATCCCTAGGGTGGAAAATAATTTTTTTTTAATTGCCACGGAGTCAAAGATAAGTGCCATCTAGATGCACACGTCGTGACCAACTCAATTAGGTACAATCTAGTCGGCCGTGGTAAGTGGCCATTGAAAAAATGTCTCCAAAAGTTAGATATATGCAAGCTTAATTTATTTACATCTAATTATTATATATAAATATGCATTATATGTGATTATATTCATAATACATACATATACCTAATTCAGTCCCTGATTTATTGATAGAATCGTACATTTAGATAAAAAACAAAATAGAAACCATTCGATTTGTTTTTTTTTATGTTGGCGGTAGGTACGTGTATGTCGGGGATGGTCCGATATAGGTGTTAAAAGGTTACCTCGTCAAATAGTTTTTTTTTATTAAATATAATAATAATGAAAGTTTGCAATAGAAAAAGCGGGAACAACACGAGATTAAATATAAATACCGTGTCTTTTATTACTTATTGGTTAAAAATGACATGGAAATTAATTTAACACACTCATGACATGTGCGTGTAGTATTTTATTTTCCTCGCAGTCGAAATGAAAAGTAGAGTGTTTAACTCGGGTGAAATTACCCATTTCACCCTCGAACTATTGGCGCTCTCACTTCGTTCGAGCGCCAGAAATATCTCGGGTGCAATGGGTCCCTTTCTACCCTTGGTTAACAATCTACTATTTCACGACACTGCTCGAAAATGTGGTTATAGAATACCTGAATCCAGTACACAAAACAGCTCTTATATGTTCATTTGTAAACTGTATATCTATGTTAGCTCCCAACACGACAACAATGTAGCACCTTACGGTCACAGTTCGTATCTACACATGAATTTCATAGTAAGATACGACTTTTTAGAAAATATTTCAGAGTTATTTTCTCGGCCGGCGCAAACGACAATTTAACCAATCAAAGCTTAATCATCTGCTGCATGTCAAATTAAATTGACCAATGAGAATGCGTCATTTATGAGGTGTCTTTTTCTCTTAAATTTATAAATACCCGCAAAGGAGTTTATTTTCTAAGGTAAGATAATACTCCTCAGGTTTACTTTTTAAAACGTTTTCGTTAAAAAGGTTTTACCCCGAAAATCATGAACATTTATATTTTAAAATTAGTAATGGGGCGTAAAACAATTTCCTAATTTCTGCAATAACTTAGTTTACAACAAATTAACAGTTTTCAACAAATAAACACATTAAATTATATAATTATAAATATTGAGTTCATAATATTTTTTTTAATTCGGCTTAAAAGCCATGACTCGATTGCGATGCGCGCATGCGCTACAAGACAGCCGCCATATTTTAAAAAAGCAAATGTATTGTTAAGTAAATATTAAATGTTATATAATGTTTACATTTAGTTGAAAGTGAGGTAAGTTTTAATATTTTTGTTATTTCTTAATAAATGGGTTTAAAATCGTCGTTGCGTCGTTTGAATCCGGGGGCACATTAGCTTTACGTATAAAATAGCCCTAATTTTTACAAAAATGAGGCTGCAACAAGGCGCCTAGTTTCCATATATAAAATACTCGTATTTTAATGTATTTCCTCGCAGTAGTCGTGAAAAGCACTCTGTTCAGTCTCGGCTGAAAGTACAATAGATGAACTCGTATTATCGAAGGCCTCCCCTGCGGGTCGGCCTTCGAAATTTACTCGTTCATCTATTGCTTACTTTACAGCCTCTACAACAATGTACTATATTATTCATCAATTCGGTCAATGGCTTTAACATAACCATTATGTTCTATACCTATGATATACAAGTTGGATGTTCTAGGTAAAGTTCCGCTGTTTTGTTACATAACATTTTTATTACAATACATCGCTTCATTTATTCGAGTAAATATTATTATGTAACTGGTTTTCTCGATAAGAATAAACGCGGCGATAAAAGAACAACTAATTAATGTCGTTTTTATCTGGTTTGCTGATCGTGTTACCCAGTTGAGGCAGAGGCGTGTCGGGGCTTGGTTGCTTTTCCAAAATGATTTCCAGACTAAAAATGGTAATTATTACAAATTATATATGTGACTGTATGATATCATTATGTATGAGCGGGAACACGCGAGAAAGAGAAAAAGTTCGAGTCTCACCGAGCCATTCCGAACGCGCATAATCGGCCGCGGGCGCGCAAGCGCTGCCGGCCCGCGCAAGTCACCCGAATGTCACGATACTTTAAAATACTTGATACGCGTAAAGACGAGCGAGTGAGTGGGACCTAAGTAGTAGGTATGTAAGTAGGTACGTACTCGTGAAAGTACGTACTTTCAACGTTTCGAGTCCCGATACTTCAAGACTCGCAAGTCCCAATGCAGTGCCGGCATGAACATTTACTCGGTACACACTTTATTCACAACTGGAAATATATTACTCTGTTACTTTTGTTTTCTCGATAAGAATGAACGCGGCGATAACAGAACAAATAATGAATGTATAATTATCTGGGTTGCTGATCGTGTTACCCAGTTGAGGCAGAGGCGTGTCGGGACTTGGTTGTTTTTCCAAAATTATTTCCAGACTAAAAATGGTAAGATTTATTACAAATTGTCATTTATAATGTGAGTTTATCATAACTTTTAGTTTTGAATAATTAAATTTAAGTAGGTAACATATTATTGCGGTCTCAATAAATATTTGGTTTTATGATTACAGAAATGAATTAAATTTACTAATTCGTGTATGTATGTATAGGTAATTTATTTGTAACGTTTTCTTTCACCTTGACATGATGTCGCTGCATCTCAATTAAATTCATGAACTTCACAGAGAGTAAAAAAAGTACCCGCATTTTGCTGCTTTTATCTGTTTGGAGTAGATAAGCAAGAAACGGGTGATATAAGACTTGTTGAATGTCAAAGACGGTTCGAGTCAAAGTATCGTTTTTACCTATGTACTTTACTTAGGGCCCTTTCAGACGAACGGCACTTTCCTTACAGACGAACGGCACTAGTACAACTGCAGCCGTCGAGAGGTGGCGACGGGCTAGCATAATTAGTCACTACTACCTATATACCCTTGTCGCGAGACACTACATTATCATCCGTCTTCCCGCAATGTACCCCGTCTAGCACAACCATGTTGCGTGACTTGTCGTGCGACATAGCGGATAAGCGGGTCTGCACCTCTAGCACAACTGTGGCAGTGTGCCACGCGATTCTTTCTCAAGCGAGATATATACTATCTCTTTCTGTACAGTACAGTGAAAGAGTGTCGGGTGATGCTATATCGCGCGACATGAGTCGCGAACCATAGTTGTGCTTTGTGCTAGACGGGCTGGACGAATTCGCCCCTAATCCTATTTCATCGCCTAAGTAGCCTTCTTAACTTGTCCCCATTGCCATTATGGTCCATGCACTGTTCTGATTCGTCAACATTTCTATCTTGTCCGGTGTCCACATTCCTATATGGTCTGCAGTGCTAAGTCGTTCCATTTCGAACACAGTGCTGCCTTGTTTACATTCCTATTTCTACCACAGTACCGACCATGTACCTATTACCTACCGACTCGTCCACATTTTTTTTTGCTGCTTTTATACGAATGACATGACTCCGTAACGGGTTGTTTGATAAATGAGGCCGTTGGGAATGTGGGCCAAATAGCGCTGTGGCCGATAAATGAATGAAGACGAATTAGCACTGTGTTGTGGACTATGTATAGACAAAATGGGATATTTGCCAATAGAAGAATGTGGACGAGTTTGGAAAGGTGACTAAATAGGACCGAAGTCATCCTGAGGCAGAGCCTAATATTAAAGGCGAAAGTTTGTTTATGTGTATGAGTATGTTTGTTACTTCTTATATTTCTCTAGGGAGCACTCTGAAAGTGTCACGTGCTGATGTCCACAGTTTTCATTCGCACTTTTCCCTTCATTATTAATCATACGTACCTATATAATTATAATAATTAATAATCATTTAGGTACCAACAATGTATATAAACTGTACCTCACGGGGCTATGTTATCACAGCTTATCATTCATGATATTACATAACATGAGATAGCACAAACGGCCTAATGTAAATAAAGGAAAAACAGATTTATTAAAGTTACTTCGATTAAGTTTTTTTTATTGACAGAGACTTGACATCTGTTAGGTATCTAACTGTGCCAAGTGTTAAAAAATATGATGTAGTTATTCCCTATCTATGTCGTTTGCACTACGAAACTCAAGAACAACAATCGAAGTGAAAAAAAAAACATACAAACCTACTTAACTTTACCCGTAGGTACTTATCATATTCTATTTTATTCCCCTCTTCCTAAAATAGTTCTTTTTATTATGGGACGTTATAATCTTAGTTTGGGACTAGGTCGATCTATGTAAAATTGCTCCTTAATATTTATTTTATTTATAGCTTTTCCCGAATTCCCAATATGAACTTGCTGAAATAAAACGGATTAAACAATACGGTATTTTGATGACAGCTCAAATCAGCTACTCTTTATGAAATGTCGAAAACGATCTGTTAGTATGTTAGTATGAAGCTTCTATAATGATAGAGGCATGTGACGTCATAAAAAGCATTAGTCAAAACACGTCTTCTTTTTAAATATTTTTTTATAGAATCTTTTTTATCGATTCTATTTTTTATGTGGAAATGCCCTGCTTAGATTGTAATGGATCGCGTTCAATTTTTCTTTCTTAATTTACCTTTGTGTCATTATTTACGTCTTCTTTTTAGTTATTTATAGCATAACGTCCAAAAGTTAGTGATAGTTTATTTGGTTCCGCGTACTTTTTAATGTGTGTTTAGTGGTTTCAATGCCACAATTTATATTCACGATAGTCAAATACCGTATTGTATGCCTAATAAGGTCCCGTAATTTCGTCCACGTTAAAAAAAAAATACCGTACGTTAAGGTTCGGCGTGTTGAGAGGACAAATAAATGTTTACTATCAGATGGCGATGTACGGCTGTATGTAAATCCTGCATTGCGCATAGAAAACCGATTTTCCAAACAATTTTAGACTTATAATGGTAAAGATTATTTTGTCAGGTGGTGTTCAACGCTCGCGGGCTCATGCCGCCCGTCTTCACCCCCCTCAACGAAGACCTCACTGTCAACTTCGGCGTCATACCTGCGTACGCGCAGTTCCTGTCGAAGGCGGGCATCAAGTCTGTTCTAGGTACATACCTGTGGAACATTCCACAGAATAAATACCTTCTTTCATTATTGGTATTAACATCGTAAGGCCCACTGTTCACTACAATGTAAAAAATTCAAAGCCATTTTAAACATTCTTAAAATTTCAGTAAGGGTCTAATTTTAGTACTTAACACGAAAGCTGTCTTGGACTGTACGAGGTTAAGTGGTAAACCACTCACGTGAAATTGCAAGGAACGGCCCGACATGTTTCGAACTCGTATGGAGTTCTTGATCAGGAACTGCTACCCGTACACCGGTGCGGTAACTTTTGTCACCTTCTTACTATAGACGGTTCTTTCCTTTGATCTCCGCAATAGCCGCTCTGTGTTTTATTGGTTGTTTGTGTAAAATGCAACGCAGTTGATATAGCGTCGACCTCATCACCTGAGTAACATTCCCATCAAATTATAGTAAAATTGAAAGTCACCGACATCTGACAATTTTAAAATCTGGATTTTGGTCGAGTGAGGATAAATGATGCCATCTCTTTTGATTGAAACCTATTATATAACGAAACACATTATAATAGAAAGCAAATTATTGTATTGCTTAGCACAGAGCTTGGTTAATTATGAGTTTAGTTCTGACATAGTAGATCAATGATAATTAACTGTTGATAACAAACATTCTTTAATTCGGTCTTAGACTTTAAACAAATCCTCGTGATTGCGACCTATTATTCCATTTCAACGACCTCTATAGAATGCTTAGATTTATTTCACCAACATGTTTTCCATTCCTAGTTGGCGGTACGACTGGCGAGCACATGTCCCTCAGTGTTGCCGACAGAAAGAAGGTGGTTGACTCATGGGTGGCGGCTGCTAAGACTACCGGTCTCCATATCCAGGTCCAAGTCGGAGGCGCGCCCTTGGCGGACGTTCAGGACTTGGTAAGGCCTTTGATTTACTTTTCACTAACGGTTTCTCGATTCCTAGTTGGTGGTTAGACAGGGGAGCACGTGTCCCTCAGTGTTGCCGACAGAAAGAAGGTGGTTGACTCATGGGTGGCGGCTGCTAAGACTACCGGTTTGCATATCCAGGTCCAAGTCGGAGGCGCGCCCTTGGCGGACGTTCAGGACTTGGTAAGGCCTTTGATTTACTTTTCACTAACGGTTTCTCGATTCCTAGTTGGTGGTTAGACAGGGGAGCACGTGTCCCTCAGTGTTGCCGACAGAAAGAAGGTGGTTGACTCGTGGGTGGCGGCTGCTAAGACTACCGGTCTCCATATCCAGGTCCAAGTCGGAGGCGCGCCCTTGGCGGACGTCCAGGACTTGGTAAGGCCTTTGATTTACTTTTCACTAACGGTTTCTCGATTCCTAGTTGGTGGTTAGACAGGGGAGCTCGTGTCCCTCAGTGTTGCCGACAGAAAGAAGGTGGGAAGGTGGTACTCTCCAAAAAAAGATATGGAGGCCACTGCCCTGATCTTAAAACAGTATTTTTAGAATTTCCTATGTTTTGTATATACGTAATAATCATGTCAAAAGATTAATTTTATCCAGTTATCAACTAATGAGCGGGCAAATTGAGAGATTTCTGCACTTATCTAATAACCTTTATCTCAGAAAATTTCTGTATGCGTGTCGTGTTATGTATTTCATTTTATTTTATTTCAAGTTTGCCAAAATCACTTTGAATTTACTTGTACATACTTATACTTCCAAATATTTGGAGACAGGATATTGCAAATGAGAATTTAAAATTTTAACGGACAATATTTCGAGAGACGTAAAGTTAGGATCCTCGTGATACGCAGCTGTCTACGGAGTTTTTCTCTTCGTGAAAATACCGAGAAAAGCTGTAGGTCATGTAGGGTCACAACTTCATGCTTGAGCTTCGATGGATCAATTGGCAAATTTTATCCTCCGTGTCAAGGAGACCTAGGTTCTAATCCCGCCCGATGTCAACGCTTTGTATTAGTATAAATATAAGTAACATTACCACCCAAATGTATTTAAACTAGATATAAGACTAGGTCGATGCAGAGTCAGCCACCGGCTAAGCTTGCACCATAGATTGGAGCGGAGTTTTTTTTTTCTTTTTTTTTTCGAAATTTTCTCTTCGTCACGACCTAGCGAAATTTAATTTGTGCATTTTAAAACAAAAATTTCTAAAATCGGTTGAGAACTCGCTGAGATCTGCGCATTGTTACAAAGTCCATTCGAGTCGATCCATGGGAGCTTCGCTCGCTTCGCTCGCTCCGCTCCAACTAGGTCGATGCAGAGTCAGCCACCGGCTAAGCTTGCACCATAAATTGGAGCGGAGTTTTTTTTTTCGAAATTTTCTCTTCGTCACGACCTAGCGAAATTTAACTATTGCATTTTAAAACAAAAATTTCTAAAATCGGTTGAGAACTCGCTGACATCTGCGCATTGTTACAAAGTCCATTCGAGTCGATCCATGGGAGCTTCGCTCGCTTCGCTCGCTCCGCTCCAAAAAACATGTTCCAGAGACCGACTATGCAATCCGTTTTAAACATAAGTTAATTTGTAATCCCAGGCCAAATACTGCCAGTCAGTCGGCGCGGATTCCCTGCTCACTCTCCCGGAGTTGTACTTCAAGCCCAGGACAGCTGATGAGCTGGTGTCGTACGTGGAGCTGGTGGCCCAAGCGGCGCCGGAACTGCCTGTGCTATACTACCACATTCCATCAATGAGCAAAGTTGAAGGTGAGAAAAAAAAGACATTCGTAAGGTCAAATCAACAAATCACTTTTCTCAAACATGCAATGGAATGTCGTCATAACGTGTGTTATAGCAGGCTTCGAAGTATCACGTTTCGCGTGCAACAACTCGGGAAGTAATTTTTCTCAAACATGCAATGAAATATTGTCTTTACGTTCCTTATAATAGGCTCGGAAGTATCGCTTTTTGGGCGCAACAACTCGAGAGGACTGTAAAGGGATTTCATACTGCTTTTCAGGCCTAGGCCTGCAAATTAACTTTTTTTTGGTTTCAACAACAAGGTCATTTACAGCTGGCTGGTTTGACAAAAAGCAGGTTTTGTTTTTAAAGGTTGGTTGTTAGACTAAAATGTCCTATTTGTCAATTAATAAAATGTTGTTCTTTGAAGTATTTTTTTTTATTTCATTGTATGTTTGAGAAAAGCACTATACATGCCTCGTCGTGAAAACGGATTCCCGGCCTCGTATCACTATCCGTAATATATAGGTACCTACTTAGCCGGAAATCCTCATTTTCCCGGCCTTTGATGTAATGTACTATTTTTTAAACATGGTGTATATGTGTCATGAATGTATTTTTTTCAATTTCATTACATATGTTTGAGAGACGCACTATACAAGCCTTATAGCCGTGAAAAGGGCTTGCCGTCTTCGTTTCACTATCCGGTCTCCCTACGGTCGGCCGTCTATACCTCCTCACCCGGAAAGCCCTTCTTTCCCTTCGTCTACAGTAATGGACTATTAAAACTAGATACTTAGTTTTAAAGTATTGCGTTTCTGATATCGTCAGAAATCGTGAAATCGTTCCGACTGTCATTACACTCCATAGCTTTTTGTCGCGCTAAGACCATTGTTGTCATTCACGACGGCCAGATCAACCAGGAATTCTCCCCCAGTATTCCAATCAATTTCAATTAGGTTCATAGATCATAACCATCTTCTGGAGGACATTGTAACTATCATTAATACCTATTTTATTTTTCAGTGAACATGCCATCATTCGTAGCGAAAGCGACAGCTCGCATCCCCAATTTCAAGGGCATCAAGTTTACCTCGAACGACCTAAGCGAGGGCGCTCAAGTCCTGAGGGCCCTGAAAGACGGTCAGGAGATGTTCCTAGGAGCTGATACCGTGAGTTAACTTTATTGAACTGTAACTCTTCCTATCAGACCTATTTTCTTTCGCATGCCGTATTAGAGCCTCATGGGATTCCTTTGATGTCTCATACACTAAGCGATAAAGGTAATCAGGTAATCAATGGTCAAAGAAAAATTGAAATGCGTAACCTGGTGGAAGAGACCGGGAATCGAACCCGGTACCTCTGGATACCCGATCCAGCGTGTTAACCTTTCCACCACCGTAACGACCAGATAACCTTTCGAATTTTTCCTTATACTTTGTGCGTCGATCTTTGCATTGTTAATTTGAAAGGCCTTAGCGACCTCTAGGTGAATACGTTAAAAGCGCAAGCGAGAGAGGGCGCTGTTATTTATAAATTTATGAAACATGTAATGTCTCATTTTTTAATGCACTCCACACACACACTTATTTTTATATTAAAGCATTGATACAAACATTAAAGCCAGTAACCTTCCACTTTTGATCTTTGTATCAACGATTTAATATAGAAATTATGGTGTGTACTCACATAAAAAATGACAACATTACAGGTTTCATACATTTATAGCATCTTTGTTTGAATTCCAGCTAGTGGCCCCAGCAGCGCTTCTCGGCATCAAGTCCAGCATAGGAACTACCTTCAACCTGTTCCCGCATCTAGCTCAAGATATCTTAGCTGCAGTAGAAGCTAATGATGTAGCCAAGGCTCGTGCTCTACAAGAGACCCTTAGCCTGGCTGTCGAGGCCCATACAGTTGAAGGTAAGTACATAATAATTAAACTTCAGTCCAGAACATATTCAGGCCCAAGTCAATGGTAGGTATGACGATTTTTTCTAATGGCGGAGATATGGGGTTTAAAAAATTCCTTATAGAAACAGAGTCGCGTGGTGTACTGTTCGCAGAGCCACAAAAATTTTATGAAAGAAAAGAAAGAAAGAAAGATCAACTTACACAAACTTGGTATATACCTACTAAAACGAACAAGAAGATAATTTAAAGTAACGGTTGGGGCGTCAGCATAATGCTGATCGTGTCATCGAGCGACACTTCAGCGCTGTTTTCCAGCCCTAACCAGAATTATGAGTAGGTGTAGGTACATACATATGTGATTGTATATGCGCACCCTACAACAACCACGTATGTTGCGACCCACAATTTACATGTTATGAGGATGAATTAAAGTTCTTGTATAGCGTTTATAAGTAAGTACTTAATGGTGTTATTCCGGTGTCGAAGCAACATTATCAACAAGATTGACATTGCGGTAGAGAATCTGTGGGCGATGCGTTGGTGAGCCCTCCTCTTTCACTTTGGGTCCGCTTTGCGCGATTTTCATCTTAAGCAGCTTTCGAATACTTTTACAACCTTTCGCAAAGTACATTCTCCAATTCAAAAGTAGGAAATCGCCATAAGTATAGCCTAAGAAGTGTCGGTTCAGCCCAGAGATAGTGGCGCTACAAACAGCTTTCATATGCCAATAATGTGCATACGTCATATATTTGCATTATTAAACGTCAATAGCGATTTGTCAAGGATTTGTCATTAACCAAGTTCGAAACATTGTTTACCGGGTTGCTGCTGAATCCTTTGTTCTTCTTGCGAAATAAATACGCAATATGTAACTGTTACCCACAATTTGTAATTTTTATTCATACACAATCAGCACTTGAAATGTACAATAATTTTATCCTTTGTTCACCAATTTCCTTAGGTTAAGTAACTATATAACAGCAAAAAAAATACCTAAGCACATTTTGTTGTTAACTTTGTTATCACTACGAATGAAAGAGCGAATACCTCCTACCACAAGTGCAAAACTTAAAAGGAGGATTCGACAAGCTGATGTAAACAAATAGTTAATAATAAATGATATTGATTTTGATTTTTTGATTTTGAAATACATTCCTATTGAAAACAACTTGAGTTTCACCACTTTGGATAGTTTTAACTTTACTATGCAAAAAAAACTTGAATATGCGGAATATTTAGTATTGTTTCCTCTTTGTTTACATCACATCAGTTACATTCACCGACTTTTAACGTCAAAAGTTACCAAAAACGCGTCGTTGTCAGTTAGATAACTTAGTATCACTAAAAATCCGCAATATGGCGTGAGTTGTAAAACCCCTTGTTGGGCTATTATTAATAAATAAAAAAATAAAAAAAAAACAAAAAAAAAACATTTATTTTCAGACAGAGAAGTCCATAGTTTGTTAGTATTTACAACTATATTCTATGTTAGTAACAAGACAGTAACACAAACACAAATGCACGTAACAGTAACAGACCTTCATGTCATTTTAGCCAACATAATTATCAAACTGCACATTTTCTAACGTGTAGTTCGATATATCGGCCAAGAATGACCGAGTCAAACCGGTCAGCTATCATCTTCAGGATGCTGTTGGCGCTCCCCCGTATACGATGTACTACAGACGCAGTTTTTTTGCGTATTATGGCATAAAAATCGTCCATGCTAGATACAACATCTGCAAACATGCCAGACGCACTACAGTATCGAGGGAGCCTCAACAGAGCCCTGAAGACATTATTATATTGGACTCGCAGGGCGTCGTAGGATCTACGCTTAAAACTAGCCCACAGGCCGCACGTATAAAAACTGACAGTATGCTCTAAACAAAGTGATCTTAACTTCAGCACTGCAGCGAGCAAACCTGTGCGCTATCAATACCAAGTTAATACGTATTACCAATATCGAGTAATACGTATCATCAATACCAAGTTAATACGTATTAATACCAAGGTTAATACGTATTATATTTTTAGGTGAATGGGTGCCAATCATGAAAGCCGGTATGGAGATCGCCACCGGCATAAAAGTTGGTCCGCCGTCGCTGCCGCAGAGGAAGCTGTCTGAGGAGGCCAAGAAGAGGATCGAGGGCAAACTCAGGACCCTCAAACTAGTCAAGTAGAATTGAGTCTCAACAATCTGATTGAAAAATAAACGATTTATTTATGTGTTAACTTTGTTTTCATCAATTGTTATGATAGTTCTAAAACTTCTAAACCATACCTAATGCATCGTTCTGTCATTTATTATTTTATTAAAAATAGCTCTGAGTTGACCTTATTTGACCACAAAAAAAAGTACTTTAGAATTATCACCACGTCCATATACATCACGCTCCGCGTACTAGGCTAGTGGCCAAAAACAAAACTGTGCCAGGAAAAAATCCTACTTCGGCCTAGGGTGACCAGGGCCGGACTTAAAGGGCCAGGGCCCCTAGGCACTTGGAGCCCCCTCACATATAAGGAGAACATTATTATGGTGTAAGTGCTGCGCCTGGGTCTGGGCCCCTAGGCCAGGGCCTTGTGTGCCTAGGGATAAAAACGGCCCTGAGGGTGACGTAAAATATATCATCATCATATTAGTAAAAAGACGTTCACTGCTGGTCTAAAACAGGTCTCCCAAGGATCTCTCAAGGACGGTCAACATCAAAAGTTGCTGACAATTAAGCTACTGGCATATGTCAAATTGCATACTAAAAGTGTCAGCTACTTTTGACGCCGATTGTACTACTATCTACTTTAGGATTCCGTAGTCAACTAGGAACCCTTATAGTTTCGCCACCATGTCCGTCTGTCCGTCTTCAGCGTAGCTTCGTGATCATTAGTACTAGAAAGCTTAAATTTGGTATGAGTATGTGTATGTATCACGCCGACAAAACGGTAAAATATAAACTAAAAAAAAAACTTTTTTTCGGATACCTCCCTCCCGTACACCTAAAATGGGGGAGATTTTTTTTTGTCCAACTCGCGCATGAGGGGTCCGTATCATAAAACAAGTTTGTTATATGGGAGCCCCCCTTAAATATTTATTTTATTTTATTTTTAGTATTTGTTGTTATAGCGGCAATAGAAATACATCATCTGTGAAAATTTCAACTAGCTAGCTATCACCGTTCTTGAGACACAGCCTGGTGACAGACGGACGGTCGCACGGACGAACAGCGAAGTCTCAGTAATAGGGTCCCGTTTTTACCCTTTGAGTAGAACCCTAAAAAAAGTGGGGTGCACAACAAAATAAAAAAAATTGGGCAAGTGCGAGTCCGGCTCGCGAATGAAGGGTTCCGTACCATAATCTATACCTAACAAGTTTGTTGTATGGGAGCCCCCCTTAAATATTTATTTTATTTTATTTTTAGTATTTGTTGTTATAGCGGCAATAGAAATACATCATCTGTGAAAATTTCAACTGTCTAGCTATCACCGTTCCTGAGGTACAGCCTGGTGACAGACGGACGGACGGACGGACGGACGGACGGACAGCGAAGTCTCAGTAATAGGGTCCCGTTTTTACCCTTTAGGTACGGAACCCTAAAAATGGCCCATCTAGGAGTAGGGGCACTTAATAATTCAGATAGTTATGCTATCACCATCAAAGATCTCTGGTTTATCATATTAAATTACCATATTTTAATCAAGATTAAACAACTAAATTTTCACCAGTGATAAGACACCGATTACAGATAACCTGTCAATAAAAAGTAGGTACGTTAGAATGTAAAAGGAAATAGGTATATTGTGCAAATTAGCCAAAATAAATATCTAAATTAATTTGTCAACATATTACGTCAATGGTCAACATGAACTTCGTAATAGCCTGGTTTATCATATTAAATTACTATATTTAAATCAAGATTAAACAACTAAAGATTTCACCAGTGATAAGAGACCGATTACAGATAACCTGTCATTAAAAAGTACATTAGAATGTAAAAGGAAATAAGCTATGTCCACACTGTGCGCTTTTCACGTTCAACTTGCGCTTTCGTCTATTGCTATCTTGCTCATTTTTGTACGATGCGAGCGAGATCGCAATAGACGAAAGCGCAAGTTGAACGTGAAAAGGGCACAGTGTGGCCATAGCTAATAGGTATATTGCGCAAATTAGCCAAAATTAACAAATTCATTTGTCAACATGAACTTCGTAAATTCCAGGAACTCCAGAGTGTAGAACCGTGGAAAGGATGCCGCGACGCAACTAAGGAGGGCCTTTTTTTTTTTTTGAAATGAGCCTTTGCAGGTGGGCCTGCGTGTATGCGGCCCGTAACTGCACGTCTGAATTTGTCTCAGCCACTGAGCAGCAGAGACTAGCGAGAGGAGAGAGGATGCCAGCTATCAGAAAGATGAGCTGGACTTTTGATTAGCCTTCATGGAATAACTATAGAGTTTATTGTGAAGTGGAAGCAGCCCGCTGCGAGGCTGGAAGTCTTAAAAGAGGATTGAACCGGCTCCCGCCGAAGCGAGCGTCTCTGTCTGTCTGTCTGTGAACGTCGTGAGTGACTACGGACCCGGTGTGCTACAGTACTTTTATCTCACGAGCGCGGGTGAGCCATGTTTGTGTGAGAAGTGTACATGCACATTGGCTCTGTGTGGGTGAGCTCGGGAGCGCTCAGTGCCAGGTAGTATAAGTGAGTGGCAAAATCGGCGTATTTTAGGTATCAATAAAACCTAAAGTATAAAAGCTAGATAAATGAAATTAAGGACATTTTATATGTTCCGTAACAGCATCTTAACCTGTGAATTTGAGCGCTCTGGTGTTAACTGGGCCAAAGCTATGAGGGTTTGAAAATTAGACGAAACGGTTCGAGAAAAGGTAGGTATAGTGTCCCGCTTCTTTTTTGCTCGTCTTGGCGTCTTTGCGAAATCTTTTTTATTCGAATATAAAAAAAAAAACTAATAAAGCCCAACTGCATTGAACCCATTGATTGCCACCACGTTTAAAATGTTTAGACATTTTTAGGATGGAACCATTTCGGATTTAATAAAGATAATACTATATCTATTAGTTGCGTTTTATTACGGGTTGTGCAGTTACAATAATAAATGTAACTATATATCTGTTATGAGCAGTTATTGGGGAAATTAAATAAAACCTTTGAAACGCGTTTTATGACGTGTATAATGTAATTTTTATCAATATACGATGATTCTTTATCGGTGATCAGGATTAGAAAAATATTAATATCCAGCTAAAATTAAACTTAATAGGCGAGGTCTCACGCAATTCTCTTTTTAATTAATTAAAAGTTAAAACTTAATTAAAACTAATAACTACTAGATACATGGTCACCCTACATAAATGATTGAAGTACGATATCTACGTCAAGTGCCACCGGTTTGGCGGGAAATTTGACGAAATTTTCTACAACTTTGTTTATGTAATGACATTAATGACAAGTTAAATTAGTACTCATAAATTGTCATTGCCATTAAATTATTAAAGAGGTTGTAAGCTCACGGATACAGATGTAAGGTGCCAAGGAATTTAAGACAAAATGGGTTTCAAAATAAGTTTCTGTCAAAAATGACATTTTAGTGGCAAGCTTTTATAGCCGACTGTACTTTTCTTTGGATATCCATCAAATGCTCACTGAGACGATTCTAAAGAGCCCAAGCTCTGTAGGATTGCTTTTTCTATTATAGGTTCCTAATATGGCCACCTTCCGGCTCCATCATCAGATCAGCCCCATGGTACCATATTATTGTATTATTGTCATCAAAGTTAAGTAAGTATGCAAAATTTCAGCTCAATCGGTTGACGATATCTGCTTCAAAATTGAGTTGCAAGATTTCACCCGAACAAAAATACTTTAAACATACCATGCAAGCTAAATAAAAGCTTGTAATAAAAATTATCATAGAAAAATAAAAGTTTGTTTTCATGAAATTACGAATTCAACGTGACCGCCATCAATTACTGAGTTAGAAAAGTTGGTACCTGATCACCGATTTAAAAATCATAGTGTATGACGTGTATGTATGTATATGTCTAATTCCGATTCTTTACTACAAATATTAAAAGAGCAAATCTGATTTATTTATTTATTTAAGAATTTATGAACCAAACGAACTTACTATTCTCGTTGAGGAAATAAATATATGTTTGTTTTGTTTATTTGTTGTTTTATTGTAGGTATAGCACTTAAGTACATATGATATGTTGTTACCGTTATTAGGTCATACCATATACTATAACATACTTATTTTTTGTCTTGTTTTATGTTTTTAGACACGGCTTTTTATGATCCTGCACCAACTGCTAGTTTCTGTTTGGCCCTTTGGTTGACTGGTAGAGAATGCTTTATGGCATTAAGTCCGCCATTTGTACTTTTACTTTTGTATTTTGTGCAATAAAGTTTAAATAAATAAATAATATATCGATAATGATTAATCGAAAATGTCATTTAACGAACTCGCCTAGCTATAACTAGCCTAATGGAATGATGGATGACTGTGTCTGCATAATGCAAGAAAATATGCACACAATATGTAGACGCTAATAAATTAATAATGTTACCAAAAATTAAAAACTTGCAACAACTAAGTACCTAACTACTAGTACGTAGTATTTACTAATTCCTAGTTCGAATGATAAAAAGTCGATCACTATCAGAATCATAGATTAAAAAGCTGTTCCTATAACGTGGACTGTTTGCATTTGTAGAATCAGCCGTTTATAAGCGCCGTAAGTCACCAGAAGCAAGTCGCCGTGTGTCGCTGCCGGCTATTTTACGGAATTGTGGGTTGGCATATACGTTGTACCTCTACGAATACGCCCACTCCAACCAATATACCTGACCGAACCGAGCAATCGGAGTGACTAAACAAACATGTTTTTCGTAGCCGCAGTCTTTCTAAGTCTGTACGCAGTGACCGCTACCATATGCAATGCAGAAATCCATGCTGGTAAAATGTTAATGCTTAAATAGATCAAATTTAATGTTTCGTAGTGTCAACCTGAACATTTTATATGGATTATCGAATAATTGCTTGGTGAGCAGGATACGTGGGCGGACGGTTAATGCGAGACGACACGACATGCGCGGTGCCAGCGTGGACGGAGGCTGGCTGTGTGTGCGGCAAGGAGCGCGCCAGCTACAACGGCGTGTCCTACGCCAGCTTCCGCGGCGTGCCCTACGCGCGGCAGCCCATCGGCGAGCTACGGTTTGTGGTAATGGGTCTTACTTCTGTGTATTCCTTGTGTTTTTAATTTAAAAACCGCGCAGTATTCAATTGTCAAACTTCCGTAGGCGCCTCAAGCGGTGAAATCTTGGGAAGGGTACTTGGACGCATCGATCGAGGGTCCCGTTTGCGCTCAGACCAACTACTTATTCGGGCCGCTGCTGCAGCCGTTGAGCATAGGCGAGGACTGCCTGCACGTCAACATACATGTCCCGACGGCGGCGCTGCCGGCGCGCGGGCAGCAGTGCGCCGGCGCAGCCTGCCTGCCCGTGCTCGTCTTCATGCACGGCGGCGGCTTCCAGACCGGCTCGGGCGACAGTGACATGAATGGACCGGAATATTTGATTGACCAAAATATTGTTCTCGTCACTGTCAATTACAGGTAGGTAATTAAGGATTTAAAACATTTGCTCCACGTCGTTTTCTTTAGGCACATATTAATTGAATGCATCTCCAGGTTAGGTCCCTTCGGTTTCCTCTCGCTGAACTCGTCCAGCGTCCCGGGAAACACGGGTTTGCGGGACCAGGTGGCGGCGCTGCAGTGGGTGCAGAAAAACGCACGCTCCTTCGGCGGTGACCCCGGCCAGGTCACACTCATGGGTCAGAGCGCAGGAGCCTCTGCTGCGCATTTACTGTCGCTATCTGAAGCTACTCAAGGACTATTTGGAAGGTAAGTGGATGTAAAGAATCTAACGGAAAAGGTAGTTATTCAAATGTTAGGTACAGATCTTATACCCACACTGAATGCCTCAAAAATCTTAGAGTAAAATTTACAATATGATGTAGGTAATGTAAGCCTCCTCACAAAACCCCCCTTCATTTTTAGAAAAAATCTGCAGCTCAAAAAAAATATAGTTGTATTAGGTATTAAGGAAAATTATACAACGTATGAACAGTTAATGTATGAACAGTAAAACTTGCTTAAAACTTGCAATTTATTTTATCTAGGAGCACGGCAGCACCCCGGTTAGCTTACCGTACGATAGAAGTCAAGAAAAAACCTTTTCATGTATAAACTATAGAAAAATCGTTTTTTTTTAAGTAATTTATTTATTGAATTAAGGTTCACCAACAATTGTTAACACCAAAACATGGTAAGTCACACTATTACACTCTTGGATGTGGGTGTCACAATTACTTATAGGTAAACACAACATGCAAAACAACTAGTAAACAATTTAAACTAAAGTATAGCAATTTTTAGAACTATATCTAGACATTAAAGTAAACAATAATATGCCAACTAACCAAGAACATCATAAAACATTCTAAAATATTTTAAAACACTTTTACTTATTAATAAATAATGTGGTATTACCACATAAAAAATATGAATCGATAAAAAGATTCTATACAAATACTTTTACTTATTCTTATTATAATATGAGCAGTAAACGTAAATAAATCAAAAAGAAGGGAAATCGACACTGCCCTAGAGGCTATGTGTTAGCCTTCAGTATATGTGTTACTAATTCGTGGGGTGGATCACAGTGAATGTCCACTACATCACTGTAAGTGTTAGCAACTTTACACAGCCTACAAATCGGGGAGTTTCTACCTGAGACGGATCCTCTCAGCGGCGGGCACAAAGGTGTAATGGGAACACGAGGGAAGCGAGAAGGAGCACGAAAACGCAGAAGCATTAGTAGCTGGGGGCCTTTTATCTTCCTTGCTGGGGGCAATCTATTTTGCGTTGTACTAATTTGTACATGAATAATGCATCAAGGATTGTTCTACGGGTTTCTAATGAGGTTATATTGAAATGTTGTAATTTGCGTATGTAGCAAATATATTTTTTAGCTACAACACGTGTTTGAAATGCTAGATGCCGAACAAACCGTTTTTGGATGCGTTCCAATCTTAAGGAGTGAGTTGCGTAGTGTGGTCTCCATACAACACTGCAGTATTCCATAATGCTTCGTACCAGACTGTTATACAGCAATGTGTTTGTGTTACTACGTCTAAATGATTTAGTGTTACGAATGACAAAGCCCAACTGCTTCGACGCCTTTTTGATTATGTTTTCAATATGCGGGACGAAGGTTAACTTACTGTCAAAAAGCACTCCTAAATCACGTATGGTGTCAACCGTACTGAGTCTGTGACCATTAATAAAGTAGGCAGAATGTGTGATGTTGTGTTTGCGAGTAAATTTCATATGGACACATTTTTCCGTGTTCAAATGCATACGATTATGCGAGCACCATGCGATAAGTCTATCAATGTCACTTTGCAGTAAGACGATGTCTTCAGGGGAATCTATGGTACGCGCAAACTTTAAATCATCTGCGTACATAAAAACCTTAGAGTGATGAAAACATTCTGGGATATCATATAATATAATACCTCAATGGATATCATTAATAAATAAGTTGAAGAGGATGGGACCTAAATGTGAGCCTTGCGGTACACCGGAAGTTATGTTATGGGAGGCTGACTGGTAACCATTTACCACTACATAGAACCTTCTTCCTGTTAAGTAAGAACGAAGCAAGTCCAGCAGTGTGCCCGAGAGTCCGTATGCCGACAGTTTATACATCAATAATGCGTGAGAAACTTTGTCAAATGCTTTGCTGAAGTCAGTATATATTACATCCGTCTGTTTTCCAGAGTCAATAGCACTTGCTACAAGTTCGGTAAAAGTTATTAAATTTGTACAAGTTGATCTACTGGTGACAAATCCATGCTGATGGTTGGTAAGATAAAGTTTTAGGTGATTTTGTATGTAAGGGCAGACAAGTGATTCAAATATTTTACCAAAACAGGATAAAATAGAAATTGGTCTGTAATTAGAAACAAAATTATCTCCGCCCGACTTATAAACAGGAACTACTTTCGCAGTTTTCCATTCAGTCGGAAAAATACCTGTGACAAGGGATTTGTTATAAATTAACCACAGAGGATGAACAATTTGAGACGAACATGATGCAATAAAAATTGGTGGGATATTGTCAGGTCCCGCTCCCTTGCTACAATCTAGCTCTCGTAGTTTTTTGAGTAATGCCTCCTTCTCGATTACAGGAGCTGCTAAACATTGACTATTATCGACAAGAGATTGCAAAAATTGAGAATTGTAGTCTTCACTGACATCATCGTCTAGAATGTAGACTGTGGAAAAGTAAGATGCAAACATATCACAAATTTCCGTGCTAACTGAAGTTGTGGTAGAATCATCGGAAAGTGATGCAGGATAAACACTTGACCCACCGCATTTTGCTTTGATATGAGACCATAATAACTTAGGATTAATGGTGATTTCGTCTTCTACTTTTGCTATAAATGCATTATAACGTGAGGTAGCTAGATGATCGCATCATTTGCCAAGTAGTTTTAATTCGATTTCATCTAACGGATTTTTGTATTTTTATAGCGAATTCTTATCTTGTTCTTTTCATTTAGGGCTTTTCTTAATGTATGATCGAACCATGGTGGATATCGGTTATTTTTTGGCTTGACAAAAGGCACGTGTCTTCGAACTACCGTTTGAATGACCTCTGTAAATTTCAACAGCATTTCATTCACATTAAGGTCATGAAACAATTCATCCCAGCATTGGTCATCTAGGTCTTGACGAGTAATGAGGGGGTTATTCCTAGAATACTTATAAACAAAAATTCTTTAGTGTTAATTTATTATTATAATTTGAAACTATGGATTCCGTACAACAACTAAAGGTAAAAAATAACAAGATAAAAAATAAATAAAAAAATACTTAAAGTAATTTATAAATATATACAAGTATGATGGAGACTAACCTAACTTAAACTATGGATTGAGTTGTCTACGGCTGTCCCGTAATATTTATTTATTTCATGTGTTTCAGAGTAATTTTAATGAGCGGTACTGCAGGCGCTGGCTTCTTCACCACGTTGTCGAGCTACAGCCAGTACATCACCAGTACTTTTTTGCAATATTTGGGCATCGACAGCACCGACACAGAAGAAATTCATAGACAACTAAACGAATTACCCTACGAAACTATTCTTGACGTCAATACTCAATTACTTGACATTTTGGGATTTTCCTCATTTAACCCCGTGGTAGAATCACAATTCGATGGAGTTACAAGAATCCTCGATGAAGATCCGGATGTGTTAGTAGCGCAAGGAAGAGGAAATAATTACCCACTTTTGGTCGGATGGGCGAACAATGAGTGCGATTCATTTAGGCATCGTCTCGAAAACATTTCTATCGTGGCCAAGATTGAACAAGATGTTACTAACGTTTTACCAACAAAATTACTTTTCTCTGCTTCCGATGAAGTGCAAAAATCAGCCGCTGAACAGGTGATGGCGAGGTATTTCAGCGCAACGCCCACCATAGATGAATACCTGCCCGCCTGTACGGATGGTTTATTTGTTCACCCCACTCTAAATTTGGCAGAAGCCAGAGTTGCCACAGGCGGAGAACCGGTGTACTTGTACCAATTCTCGTACAACAGTGACTTCGGTCCAATTAAAGTAGGCCTCGGCGTAAATTACACAGGCGGGGCGCATATGGACGACCTATCATACGTGCTACGGGTGAACTCGATTCTTGGAAATACAACGCTGAATACAAGTGATGAGAGCGTTAAAAATTGGATGGCAAGCATTGTTAGTAATTTCGTTAGTTGCAGGTAAAAGATATTATTTTATAATGCTTATGTGTTATCTAAGAATAGTTTTAGGTTAATGAATGATAAATGAACGTTGTTATTTGCAGTAATCCGACATGCAACGCGAACACAGAGTCATGGCCGCCGGCGGCAAGTCCGCTGCAGTACCAGGACATCAGCAGCGCCGCGTACGTAGTGTCCGCTCTTACCGAAGATCAGCAGACCATGATGCAACTATATGATAGTTTTTATCAAGCGTGAATGCCATTGATATCGAACTGCGATCTTAACAATGCAACTTCGGCTATCTACTGAATAAAAATTAAAAATCATATACAAGACAGTTTATTGACTTATTTTTCATTTCGTTACTTTCGTAATTAATGTACTCGTAGCATGACAGTGGCCGATGTACTGTTCGTGAGCCTGAACTATCAGATTTGGATTCGGGTTTGGGTGAAAACTGAATACCTTATCTGGATCGCGGAAGAGTGAGCGAGACAGGTATAAAACTCGAATCATATTCTGTCAGCCTACACGCTGTACAGTAAATCCCACCAAAAACATTCTGTAAAAAATTAGCCAAGTCTCGATGGAGCTGCTTGTTTATCTCTAAAAAGTAATGAAATCTAGACAAAGTCGTACCAAGTCTAAGGTTCCTTACTGCGATTTCTTTATTATTATAGTTAATGTTGTGTGACTTGGCCGTTGAAGAGTACACAAGGGTACAACACCAGGTGCTCCATGACACCATTGCACCAATCTGTCCCCAGAACCGCTACAAGTCAATTTTGTTTACACGTAATGTTATATCTGTTGTAACTACCTATGTTTGTTAAGCGAGATAATAGCCCATACTGGTATTGGTAATTTGACGCTAGTGTCTCATTTTAGGCTGTTGTTGATTGTGCAGCACATGCATTCAGCATTGACAATGCTGACTTCTGCTCTCTTTTTTTTGGAGCGTCAAATCGACCACCGATCTAACATAAAATAGATGTACAGACGGACTTCTATCAATGATTAGAGGTAGATGAATACTTTTTATACTGTTTGTTTCAGGCTTTGGCTGCGTATTTCAATAATACATAAGTATTATTGAAATACGCAGCTTTATCAAGCCTACAATTGACTGGTTATTGAATCAACGTTTTCCAAGTGGCAATTTTCCATCGTCAATGGGTAGCGGTTCTGGCGACAGATTGGTGCAATGGTGTCATGGAGCACCTGGTGTTGTACCCTTGTGTACTCTTCAACGGCCAAGTCACACAACATTAACTATAATAATAAAGAAATCGCAGTAAGGAACCTTAGACTTGGTACGACTTTGTCTAGATTTCATTACTTTTTAGAGATAAACAAGCAGCTCCATCGAGACTTGGCTAATTTTTTACAGAATGTTTTTGGTGGGATTTCACTTCTTTTTGTAGAAGCGTGGGCATATTGTTTTATAACAACCTGCTAATTCACTTTAGCAAACCTCACGAAATAATAAGCGAAATCAACGAAATGCAAATAATCCCTCCTAATCCCTAGCAAACGTTTCCGAGCGCAATAGAAGAATGTCGTAAACGACTGTAACGCGGCCGGTTGCCACTTCGCCATATAAGATTATCGGAAAAACAAACGTAGGCGCGTTTCAAAATACAGTTAGCGCCATCTAGCGACGTGTGCGGGTATCACCGCCACTCTTAGTCCAATGCATTATATTTTGACCAAATTTTGAGCGAAATTAATATTTTGGTGTAATTTGTTTATTTAATTTGTGTAATGTTCGAGTAGAATAAAGTTAATCGTTCGACTATTTCTTCTTGTAAACTTGTAAGGTAAGTATAAGTATAAAAGCCAGTCTAGTCTTATCCAGAGTTTTCCTTTAATTTTATTTATATGCGTATTAAAAGCAGAAGGGGAGGCATTCGCCCAGCGGGTACGTATTACAATACCGAAGTTCAAAATACCGAATTTCATAAGACCTATGGACGGAAGGCCGAAAATTAAAATTTCGAATGTTTATTTGACCGAAAGTTTAAAATCCCGAAAGAACGTTTGATCGAAAGAATGAAATCCCGAAGACTGTAATCCCGAAGATTATAATCCCGAAGACTATGATCCTGCCTTAAGGTTGTAATCCGGAATATTATTTAAACTGTCGAGAATTATATTTCTGTAGTCTTACAGATTCTAATGTTTATTTTATACAAAGAATATTAACCTAAATTACGTAACCTACTTGCCTACTACTATACTTACTATTTATAAGTGAACTCTTCTGTGGAACCGATCTGCTCCGGCGCTGCGGGATGTGCAGCTCCTCCGCCCTAGTACGTTAGTACTCTTTATTATACTGTGGCCCAAGCGTTAGAAAGTGCGGGCATCAAGCGAGTCGCAGCAGCTGAGGCTGGTCGCCGAAGGTGACCAAAAAGCCGAAGCTGCGGAGGCGAGCGTTGACAGCTTCGGTTCCAGACAAGTTCGGTTCGGTTGGCGGTCCATGACAGAATATCTATATAATAAAATTGAAAATGCCAGAACGGGATAACGCACTAGGGAGGAAGCGAGATGGCGCCTTACAAAACTCGACGTTCTTTTAGATCACGTTTCTCCAATACGATGCACGTTACCGCAGAAAAAACTATTCAAATCTATTGTCTAAATATGAGAATGGAATAAGAGCGTAAAAAATACCGTTTTCACTACGTATTACCTTCACAATCGGCTAAAGAAATCTTCATAAAATTCTTCATTTCGCGACCGTCGACCATTTCCGGCGATACTCGGTTCTTCTCGCTCTTATGGCTCAGGTTCAAGTAGCCTAAAGTTTCTTTTCGCTATATGACTTAAGTTTAAGTAGCCAAAAATTTTGGCGTCATGTTGGTACGCCGTTATATCGAAGTTTTTTACTCGAAATGTAATGACTACGCACTTTGCTTGACGTATGTTGTTTTCTCTGTCAAACTAAATGTCATCGGCATTGTCATTGTCAGCGAATTTTCTGTGGAGTTTCCGGTTTGTGACTTAAGATGGCCGCATGCCTTTAAGTTTAGTTATTCGTTATTTATTCATTTTGGTTGTTCAATGTGTAGTATTGATAGTCTATTGTGCAGTGAACTACCGTATGAGTGAATAGTTAATGAAGAATTCAACTTAAAGCGTACATAGCCCTTCTTGGGTCAAGGCTCGGTAGACCGCGTGGTTCTTTGTAAATCGCTATCACTTTACAAAAAGCTCAACTCACCGTACAACGTTCGTCAACTTTGACACTGGCAAAATTGACCCAATGGGCAGTAGCCATTTTTTTTTATATATAAAAATAGAATAGAATAGAATTTTCTGTGCAATAAGCAAAAAGTGTTATGAAAATGCCGAGAATTGAAAGTATTAAGTGATTATGTTATTAATTTGTATTTTGATTGATCGACCATCACGATTTTATTCAGATTGACCACCACGGTTTCGGGAGATGGAGGAATGGGGATGGCATGTTTAATTTTTGTTAAATTTGAATTTAACAGATTATGTATTATTATAAACACAAGAAAAATATCCTTGCAAGGCAATGTACTCATTGTTCTGCATCTCGGTGCGTAGAATGCGATGCGATAATGTTGGGTTAGTAAGACCTCAGGGGTTGCGGTATAGGAAAGGTGGGCCAGTTTTGGGACTTAGAAAAATTTCGGTGTCGTGAAATTTATGTCAATATAACACCTCATTTTTATTAAAGTATCCTTTAAAACATCCTATAATAAGCATGTTTTGTTATGTAAACTTTTTCTCTCAGATCAATATTTACCGAGATATTGGGGTTTTTAAGGTAAAAATGCTGTCTGAAAATATGGTACATGGGTTGAAAACCGAAAACTGTAGGTTAGGTTAGGTTTGTTTTGTGACCATGTATAGCGGAGCGAGCGTAGCGACCGGAGCGTCAAAATGCTTGCTTACATGACCCTCATAAATAGTCTACTATTATTACGTACCTACATCAAAATATGTTTATGCATTTGAATCCCAATATCTCGGTAAACATCGATCTGAGAGAAAAAGTTGAAAGAATAAAATATGATTATTTTAGCGTAATCTACTAGATTTTTACCCAAATTTAAGCCCAAACCAACAAAATAAAAATAAAAAAATAAAAATTACTGAAGCGGCACTGCCTATTAATGGTTATTATTTTTACTTTTGTTTATAAAGCTTTGCTAGGCTTAGATTTGCTTTGAGTAATATTTGTACATGTATGTATTACTCTCCAGTCCATGTAAGTAAGTATACAAATATAAAATGTGTTGAATCCCTTTTGCTTATAATTAATTTTATTTCGGAAATACAAATATGAGGACTAAACGCAGTTTCCTTTTAAAAAGCTTTTATTTAACTTGCAATGACAGTTTCCTTTTTTCATTAAGTATATATAATAAAAAAAAAAACAAATTACATGTTCAAGTGTTACAAATAGGAAGTACACATTTCATTTACGCGAGCGAAGCCGCGGGCACGTCTAGACTATATAATAAAATTGAAAATGCCAGAACGGGATAACGCACTAGGGAGGAAGCGAGATGGCGCCTTACAAAACTCGACGTTCTTTTAGATCACGTTTCTCCAATACGATGCACGTTACCGCAGAAAAAACTATTCAAATCTATTGTCTAAATATGAGAATGGAATAAGAGCGTAAAAAATACCGTTTTCACTACGTATTACCTTCACAATCGGCTAAAGAAATCTTCATAAAATTCTTCATTTCGCGACCGTCGACCATTTCCGGCGATACTCGGTTCTTCTCGCTCTTATGGCTCAGGTTCAAGTAGCCTAAAGTTTCTTTTCGCTATATGACTTAAGTTTAAGTAGCCAAAAATTTTGGCGTCATGTTGGTACGCCGTTATATCGAAGTTTTTTACTCGAAATGTAATGACTACGCACTTTGCTTGACGTATGTTGTTTTCTCTGTCAAACTAAATGTCATCGGCATTGTCATTGTCAGCGAATTTTCTGTGGAGTTTCCGGTTTGTGACTTAAGATGGCCGCATGCCTTTAAGTTTAGTTATTCGTTATTTATTCATTTTGGTTGTTCAATGTGTAGTATTGATAGTCTATTGTGCAGTGAACTACCGTATGAGTGAATAGTTAATGAAGAATTCAACTTAAAGCGTACATAGCCCTTCTTGGGTCAAGGCTCGGTAGACCGCGTGGTTCTTTGTAAATCGCTATCACTTTACAAAAAGCTCAACTCACCGTACAACGTTCGTCAACTTTGACACTGGCAAAATTGACCCAATGGGCAGTAGCCATTTTTTTTTATATATAAAAATAGAATAGAATAGAATTTTCTGTGCAATAAGCAAAAAGTGTTATGAAAATGCCGAGAATTGAAAGTATTAAGTGATTATGTTATTAATTTGTATTTTGATTGATCGACCATCACGATTTTATTCAGATTGACCACCACGGTTTCGGGAGATGGAGGAATGGGGATGGCATGTTTAATTTTTGTTAAATTTGAATTTAACAGATTATGTATTATTATAAACACCAGAAAAATATCCTTGCAAGGCAATGTACTCATTGTTCTGCATCTCGGTGCGTAGAATGCGATGCGATAATGTTGGGTTAGTAAGACCTCAGGGGTTGCGGTATAGGAAAGGTGGGCCAGTTTTGGGACTTAGAAAAATTTCGGTGTCGTGAAATTTATGTCAATATAACACCTCATTTTTATTAAAGTATCCTTTAAAACATCCTATAATAAGCATGTTTTGTTATGTAAACTTTTTCTCTCAGATCAATATTTACCGAGATATTGGGGTTTTTAAGGTAAAAATGCTGTCTGAAAATATGGTACATGGGTTGAAAACCGAAAACTGTAGGTTAGGTTAGGTTTGTTTTGTGACCATGTATAGCGGAGCGAGCGTAGCGAGCGGAGCGTCAAAATGCTTGCTTACATGACCCTCATAAATAGTCTACTATTATTACGTACCTACATCAAAATATGTTTATGCATTTGAACCCCAATATCTCGGTAAATATCGATCTGAGAGAAAAAGTTGAAAGAATAAAATATGCTTATTTTAGCGTAATCTACTAGATTCAATCTAATTTAAGCCCAAACCAACAAAAAAAAATTAGTCCTAAAATCGGTCCAGCTTTGCTATACTCTGACCCTTACTGCTTATTTCTCGAGAAGATCTAGATTGTTCCCTATTTTCAGAGGATTCTTTTCCCACGGATTTGTCTGTTACTGAAGCGGCACTGCCTATTAATGGTTATTATTTTTACTTTTGTTTATTAAGCTTTGCTAGGCTTAGATTTGCTTTGAGTAACATTTGTACATGTATGTATTACTCTCCAGTCCATGTAAGTATACAAATATAAAATGTGTTGAATCCCTTTTGCTTATAATTAATTTTATTTCGGAAATACTAATATGAGGACGAAACGCAGTTTCCTTTTAAAAAGCTTTTATTTAACTTGCAATGACAGTTTCCTTTTTTCATTAAGTATATAATAATAAAAAAAAAAACAAATTACATGTTCAAGTGTTACAAATAGGAAGTACATATTTCATTTACGCGAGCGAAGCCGCGGGCACGTCTAGTTTTGTCATAATATCGAATATTTAGTGTCATAATTTCCCACTTTCCCGGACTCTTTCCTTTTCTTAATCGACTTGCCACAGAACCGAAGCTGTCAACCCCGATTCCACGTGGTCTTGTCTGCCCTACCCCTAGAGTGTATATAAAAGGCCGGAGGCGCGGAGGGAGGGCAGCCCCCGGCCGCCGTAAGAAGGCGAGCGTAGGTGCCCCATTTTCTTACGCTAGGGCGGAGGGGCTAAATATCCCGCAGCGCCGCCGGAGCAGATCGGTTCTACGGAAAAGTCAGATTAGTTTAGTGTCCTGACACTTTTAAAGTGCTCATTGACTATCGGGATTAGAAAATTTCGAGATTTTAAAAATTTCGGGATTATGAAATTTCGAGATTTTAAACTTTCGATTTTCTGAAAATAGGTAATTTGAGCTTCGGTTTATCGAATATCGGCTTTTTGAACTTTCGGTATTTTGACCATCGGTATTTCAACTACTAGGTATTATGAACTTTCGGGATTGTAATACGTAACCCGCCCAGCTGTGGGACGCTATAGGCTAGATTAAATTAGAAGATGTGGGTACACATCTACTACGCTGGATTTTTTCAATGACAGTCGATTTTTTAATGTACCAATAGTAGAAGGGGGCATTACCATATCTCTAATACAGCTGAGACCAGCTGAGGGTTCTTCACCAAATAAATAATAAATAAATAAATATCAGACAACCTCACACAAATCGATCCAGTCCCAAATTAAGCTCTAGAAGGCTTGTGTTATAGGTACTAGACGACGATAGACATACTTATATAGATAAAGATATACTTAAATACATAGAACAACCATGACCCAAGCACAAATATTCGAGTTCATCAATCATCACACAAATATTTGCGCTGGCCGGGACTCGAACCCGGGACCGCCGGCTCAGTAGGGAGGTGTCTACAAACCGAGCCAAACGCGTCGTCAAAATACTTCAGACCTTGGATTTTTGACATCAAATGAAGCGGCCCACTAAGTTGAATATTAAAATACTTAAACGGGTTTACTCACGTCGTAGAAGTCGAATAACGCTCGACATGTTTCGAATCGGTACGCGATCCATCATCAGGAGAGATGATCAGTCGCGACGGCGGCCAACCGAACACAACAACAAGTTGAATATTTTTTGTAAAGGCGGTATGTCGATCTCTAATAGTTTGGTTGGGCTCTTGTGTTTTCTAATCAGAGTACTCCAGATCTTCGATTATCCTAGTTTTTAGGGTTCCGTACCCAACGGGTAAAAACGAGACCCTATTACTGAGACTTGGCTGTCCGTCCGTCCGTCCGTCCGACCGTCCGTCTGTCACCAGGCTGTATATCACGAACGGTGATAGCTAGACATTTGAATTTTTCACAGATGATCTATTTCTATTGCCGCTATAACAACAAATACTAAAAATAAAATAAAATAAATATTTAAGGGCTCCCATACAACAAACTTGTTTTATAGTACGGAACCCTTCATGCGCGAGTCGGACTCGCACTTGGCCAATTTTTATAGTTTTCGCTTTATGTGGCCATTAAACCCTAACTCTGTACCAAATTTCAGCTCTCTGAATTTATGGGAAGTACTAGTTCTTTACTGATGATCATGAGTGAGTGAGTGAATGAGTGAGTGTCGTAAATGCGAAACTTTGCTTTCGCGTAACTTCGGAACTAAATGACCTACAGACTTGAAATTTTGGATTTTAAGTATGTGATTATAGCTTACTGGATGACAAAAACTTCTGCGTTCTGGTCTTATCCAGAGGTGCTCAAATAGGGGCCTGAAAATGCGGCGAAATGGTTCCAGTAAAGGATGGTACGGCAGTGTTTGCTTCGCGCTCGACTTGGCGGGGGCACTGCCGTGCCCCCCGATCTTATATTTGCCACTAAATAATGTCATCAAGCGACGACATAAAAACGTCAATTAGCGATTATAACACAAATCGTGTCACCTTATAAAATAATCTTTAGGCGCCTGAGCACCAATTTTGCACAACGAAGCTCAAACATGCAATGAAATGTAATCATAACGTGCGTTAATAACAGGCTTCGAAGTATCACGTTTCGGGCGCAACAATTCGAGAGAACTGTAAGGCCGAGAAGTAATTTTTAACATGGCGTCTGTGTTAACGAACATGAATTATAGTTTTTTTCCCTATTTTAACCGTGGTACCACGGCTTTTGTACCACGGGGGACCACGGTAATTTTTTTTTCCCCGTAGACCCCACTGCTCCAATTTTAAGTTATTTTTTTGAATACGAAACTTTCCGTGGGCCCACGGGTCATTTCTCGGAAACAAAATCCCCGTAGTTCCACGCTGCAATAGATATGTCAATATCAATTTTTACGGAATTTCCATTTAAATCCTTCGAGGGATGAATTTCCAAAAATGCTAAATGTTATTGTGTATAGAAGAACATATAAACGAAATATTACCATTCTTACTCAAGGAACCCCAAACTCTTCATATAAACTTTTCTACCTTCCATTTTACCCCATTGGGGGTTGAATTTTCAAAAAACGCTGAAGTCAATATTCTCAACATTTGACGAAGCGTCCCTCGTTGCACCCCTTACTCAAAAAAAGGCCACGCTTCTTATATAAATTTTCACTTTCCATTTAATCCCTTTCGGGGTGAATTTCCAAAAACGCTGAAAGTTGTTTACTTATATTATAATGAAAATCCAATACAAATTTCTTACTTGAATAATCCCAAGTTCTTCATACAAACTTACTCAATTCCCTTTTAAAGGATAACTTTTCCAAAATCCTGAAATTAGTTTTCTTGTTTTTAGATGGAGAATCTGTACACGAACTTTTATATCTCTTACTCAAAAATTACACGATTTCCATATAAACTTTCAACCCCAATTTGACCCCCTTAGGGGGTGAATTTTAAAATATCCTTTCTTATTCCTTGCCTCCATTTTATACTTGATCTATTTTACAAATTTGAAGTTCCTAGGTTCAGTAGTTTCGGCTCTACGTTGATGAGTGAGTCAGCCAGTCAGTCAGTCAGTCACTCAGGACTTTTCCGTTTATATGTATAGAAGATAACAACCCATAATCTTCTTATCTGCAAAATATGACAGCTGTGGTCAACGGGTAAAACACAGTTCTTTTCAATTACCCGTAGTCCCATTTTGGTGCAGTGGGTCTACGGGAAAAAAAAATTAACCGTGGTCCCCCGTGGCACAAAAGCCGTGGTATCACGGTTAAAACAGGGTTTTTTTGAGTGGTGTATTTTCTTTATTTCCTTGCATTTAAACCAAACCAAAAGATACAAAGATCAAAGCTTAGAAAAAATGAAAATGAGTTACCTGATGGCGAAAGAACCCGGGAATCGAACACGGTACCTACATCTGGATTGCCGGTCCAGCGCGTTAACCACTTCGCTACCCTAACACCCAAGGAACCTATCGAATTTTTCCTTATGCTTTGTTATTCGATCTTTGCATTGTTTATTCGAAAGGCTTTACACCTTAGCGACCTCTGTGTGAATACGTTAGTGTTAGTATTACCGCACTACTTCACAGCAGTAAACGAGCAAGCGGGAGAGGGTGCTATTATTTTATACATTTATGAAACATGTAATGTAATTTTTAGGGTCCCGCACCTCAATCGGAAAAAACGGAACCCTTATAGGATCACTTTGCTTTGTTGTCCGTCCGTCCGTCTGTCTGTCTGTCAAAACCCTTTATCTCGAGAATGCGTGGAGGTATCGATTTGAAATTTAAACCATATTACTTAAGTTTACGGTCCCTTGAAGCTGTGAAAAAATCAAACTTCTACGTTAACGTTAAAAAAAGATACGGCCGTTTATGTCGCAAAAAACGTACATTTCGGCATTCTCAAGGAGGGTATCAAAATGATAGGGTACTTCCCGATGACCTAGAACTATGAAATTTGACAAGTAATAGGTATCGTCACATACTACAAATACTTATAAAAATCTGAAAACTATACATTTGTAATAAAATCATAAAAAGTATGGTCCTTTTCAAACATCATATTTGGAAAACTCGGTTGCGTTAAGTTTGCACCTCGTTTGTATGCGGCACCATACATTTAAGTTGCAGACTTAACTCAACCAGGTGAACCAGGCCAATTAAGATGGGATAAGTGAAAGTTTGTACGGAACCCTCGGTGCGCGAGTCAGACTCGCACTTGGCCGGTTTTTATATCGTGTGTTTACCATTACGTATAAATGGCGTAAATTTGTTCAATTACAGCAACCAACATCAAAATCCACTTGACTTAATCTCATACAACTTGCAAAAAATTTAAAGTAATTTTAACATTTTGCTTAGATCTAAAAATAATAAAGATGTAAAATGTTCAAGATAAGATTCCACGCGGACGAAGTCGCGGGCAACGCAGCTAGTTAATATATATTATAAATAAATACATAAATAATAAATAAATAAATAAATATACAAATCGATCTAGTCCCAAATTAAGCTCAAGAAGGCTTGTGATAGATAGATAGATAGATAGATTTTTTATTTGTAATAATCATACATTGTCAATTAATCTAAGCTATTACACAGTCATAGCCATTATTATTATTACATATAGAATAAATTAAATTCAGTATTCTTATTTTACATTTGGTATACATATATGTCGAGTACCGAGTACAAGTCAAGTGTTACAAATAATTTAATTTATATTAATAATTGAGATTAAGTAGTTAATTTTATTGAATAAGATGTCAAAATGATGGTAAGATTTTAAAATTAAAAATTAGAAAATAATTATTATAACATTTCAATAAAAATATTATTATTTAGTCATCCAAGAACTCATTTATAGAGTAATAAGCCTTCTTAGTGCATAACATTTTGAGTTTATGGGTGAACGCGCGCTCATTAGGTGAAGCCCTAATCTCTTCAGGCAGTTTGTTATAAATACGCGCTCCCATAATGCCCAGGGATTTACCTGTCTTTTGTAGTCTATGTGCAGGAACGGCAAGCGCTGGTTTCCTTCTGGCAGAGTAGCTCTTGCTGATAGGGAATTCGCTCAAGTTCTTCCTCACATATTTACTGACTTCAAATATGTAGAGAGAAGGCACTGTCATCACCCCCAGGTCAACAAAGAGCTGTTGCGCCGGCTCATCTTGAGGAACACGGCACATGAGGCGGATCACCTTTTTTTGGAGAATGAACGGACGGTCCCTATCTGCTGCCAGTCCCCAAAGGTCGATGCCACATATTAAGTGTGTGTGGAAATAAGCATAATATGCAGTCAGGAGGTTTTGCACTGTCAGGGTTTGCCTTAGGCGAGATATGGCATAGTAGGCAGAGTTCAGCTTAGCACATATGCACGATATGGGTACTAGACGACGATATACGTACTTATATAGATAAATATATACTTAAATACATAGAACGACCATGACCCAAACACAAATATTCGAGTTCATCACACAAATATTTGCCCTGGCCGGGATTCGAACCCGGGACTGCCGACAGTAGGCAGGTGTCTACGAACCGAGCCAAACGCGTCGTCATATATAAGTATCGCTATATCAGATTATAACAGCACTAAAATCTACGTGTGGCTACAATTTGCGGTACTTATTATCAAATAGACACGCAGTATAGCAATAAATCTCAATAGCCCTGTTCTAGGTAGTAACATCAGTAGTAACATCAATAAAAATGTCTAAAACAGCATTTTAATAGTATTCTATGCAACAGTTGTATATGTAAAAAAATGCGAGTGGCATGGGTTCGCTACGCTCACATCGTAAGAAAGATGCCACGAGCGTTTTTTGACGTACTTACTATACAACGTTGCATACAATAGTTTTTCTACGACTCGACATTTACTAAATAAAATGCAAATAAACAACAAAGAAAATAATTACATGTTCCATGCATGTTCCCGCTTGGAACCAACAAAAAAAAAAACCGGCCAAGTGCGAGTCGGACTCGCGCACCGAGGGTTCCGTACAAACACTTTCCATCCCTAAGTGGTTAAGTTAAGTTTGCACCTAGTATGTATAGCGCCCCATATAAATTAGGTGCAAAGTTAGGTATTAAAAAAAAAATTTATGGTTTTCGTAATTATTCCTTTATCTATGCTATAAGACGTTGCTTCGTACCAAATTTCAAGATTCTGAGTTCACGGGAAGCACCCTGTAGGTTTTGATTCCCTTGCAAGTGTCGAAAATTTGCAAATTAGGTGCAAAGTTAGGTATTAAAAAAAAAAATTATGGTTTTCGTAATTATTCCTTTATCTATGCTATAAGACGTTGCTTCGTACCAAATTTCAAGATTCTGAGTTCACGGGAAGCACCCTGTAGGTTTTGATTCCCTTGCAAGTGTCGAAAATTTGCGGCATAAACGGCTGTATCTTTTGATTGCGTTGGCTTAGAAGTTTGATTTTTTCACAGCTTCAAGGGACAGTAGACCTGAGTAATTGATATAAATTTCAGCTTCATACGTCCACGCGTTCCTGAGAAAAAGGGTCTTGACAGACGGACAGACGGACAACAAAGTGATCCTATAAGGGTTCCGTTTTTTCCTTTTGAGGTACGGAACCCTAAAAATAGTCTCATTCTTTTTGTTGATTATCTATATATTTTATCTTTTTTTTATTGACGTCCATCTGTCAAAAAAATATGAACTCATACCTAAAGGCATACGTTCTCTATACTATACATCCATGCACAGGAGATAAAACTCATTTTTTAAGTTGGCAGCAATGCCTATAATAAGTTTTTTTTTATTGCAAATAGTGTGAGTGCAGCTGTTTATTTTGTAATCTGTGGTATTAAGTAATGCTTTTTTGGCGACATTATAACATCGCTTAGCAGTGTTTTTTAGGGCAGTAGAGTATAGACTTTTACAGACTTTCATAATTTATGTCTTTATATTAGAGTTAGTAACTATATAAATGACAAAATAAAAAAAAGTGTGTGTGTCAGCTCCGACGCACGACTGGAGTTTACTCTTCAGGCCAGGCGCGCACCACGATTTTTTTTTAGTCGCGCGATAATTTTGTCGCAGAAATAAGCGTACTTCTGGGTTTATGAAAATCGTGGTGCGCGCACTCTCATATAAACCCATATCTTGCATTTATGCGACAAAATTATCGCGCGACTAAAATAGTGGTGCGCGCCTGGCCTTAAGAACGATTATAAAATATATACTCAATCTTCAATACGTTTATTGCACATAATGATTAGTAAATAGTTTAAGTATCACATTATGTACCCTGTTGGGTGCTGCAAACAAGAACGAGAAGGTAGGCACTTACATAATATTAATATACGAGTATAATATACAGCAAAATTACAATATTTTACAAGGAAAATTTACTTCCGATTCATTTTTAACAAATTGGAGAGATCATGAGTAGTAACTAAATAAGGAAGCGTGATGTAAAGCGCCCTCGAGCGGCTAGTTTAGTTAGGTACTACACTCTGCAGTGCTACGGAAAAAAACCGTATCTTACTATGAAATCCATACAAAGATACGACCTTTCTACCGTAGTATCGCAATACGTTTTTTTTTTTTAATCTATTAATTAAGGAGCTTTGATCATTTTTATGAACATGCCAGCTCCAGCAGGCCTAATACACAACATCATTCATCTAAAAGACATAGATAAATAAAAACATAAACCGTATAAACTTAAAAATAACATGTACACGAAAACAACTAAATTTGTATACACTATTGTAGTATACCTAACCCTATGCCAGGCACAGTACAGCTGTTTATATAGGTCACTAGGCTAGAACTTAGCTCGACGACGCACCACCAGTCTAGGCAAGGGTCGGGTACCGACTAACCCCACTCCGTTGGTCTGACGTATGCGCACGAGATAAGGATAGCAACACTACATCCCTTTTTTATTTTAATTAAAATTAGATTAATTGGTGATCGTATAAATAATAATATGTGAATCTTTATCTATTTAAATAAAAAGGTGTTTTCACTCAAAACCCATAAAGCCATATATTTAATCAGTCTTGTTTTATGTTATCTAGACCGGTTAATAGTTTAATTTGTGATCTCATTTGATTTAGAACTAGCTTTGCAATATAAACTTGCCGCGAACCTTGTTGACACAACAATATAGAGGATACATCGAGGATACACAAAGGATACCGATACGAAGTCGCTTCAGCGTGCAATATGCTGTAGTCGCCGGTTAGTCTGTCGCAGCTAACCGGCCCCGTACGGGTTCGCGATAAGGAAAAGTTCTCCCACACCAATGTGGATAGGGAGGGAGTTGTCGCACTGGTGGAAAGGAAGAGCAAGGCGCACTTGGTGCCCCGCAAGACTAAGTGGCACAGGCGAGCCGGTTAATTCAGTTCTTGGGATTGCGACACCGTGTCCAACCAGGATATGAAGGTGTACCACTTCAGACCTGTCTCTACGTGCAATTCAGCTCGTTTGAGCTACGCGTGTCCCAGCCGCTACAGGCTGCTACTATCTGCCTAATCCTACGCCAGCCTGTCTAGCATAACCACGCCTCGCGGTTCCCGTCGCGCGACAGTGCTAGCCATCATTCCCTCACACCACTGCACAGCTGCAAGAGATAGGCAAATATCTCGCGCGAGAAACAGTCGCACATGACAGCTATGCCAGAGGTCAAACAAAGCAAAGGAGCCACGCCATTATGTCGCTTAAGCCATTAAGGCGCTTATTGAATTAAATCTAACTAGTTTTAAGTTTGGTCTGCATGTAGTTCTGTAGTTCCAAAGCATGTAGGTTATATTACTGTAATATTGTGTAACTTATTTGAAAAATAAATGAATTATACAAAACAAGGGTTATACACTTCATTCTAGATTTTTTAAGAGTTGTGACATGTAGCCTTATCTGGATAATTATTTCACAACAACCACTTTGTCAAGCGCTTAAGGACTATTGCCTGCTCTTTTCCCCCTTTTACCATCTTAATATTTTTTTTTTTTTTTGGAACTGAAACTGAAGTATATATATGTATTTATCATAGTACTGTTCATTTGTTAATTTTCATTTCTTGTTTAAGGCATGTCTATAGCCGATTCCACGATACAGGCTGTGCCTAGTGTGGAAGTCACTGTTAAATTATGTTAAATGTAGAAATGTTTCTTTTGGTAAAATAAAAATTATTCTATTCTATTCTAAGAAGCTAACTTGCTTTACACGTCATCATGTACTCTCGTTCAATATTCTCACTAAGGTCATAATTATAATTTGTCATCTGAAATTACGATATATACTCTTCAAAATCCCAATAAATATATATGAGAATCCCAATAAATTTTCGAAATTGCAACTAAAGTCCAATTGAATTGTGATTTTGAAACCGCGTCTTTTCCTATTCGATCTAGATTTTAAATCACCGATAAACAAATTCCAATTTAATTGCGGCATTAATTAAGAATACCAGATCCTTCTCAATATAAGGTTGATACATAATTCCAGTTTAATGGAGCCATTCATTTGAAATACAGGACCATCATTGGCAATTTAATTAATGTTGTGAAACGATTCCTATTTAATGAAGGCACTTATTTGAAATACTAAACTAAATTGCAAATCCAATTGAATTGAGGTTTTTAAACCGCCACATTTCTAATTGGATCAAGGTTTTAAATTACAGTGATATACCAATTCCAATTTAATTCCGGCATTTAGTTGTAATACCAGACCATTCTCAATTGAAAGTTGATAAACAATTCCTATCTAATGGAGGCATTCGTTTGAAATACCGGACTATTGTCAATTTACTTAATGTCTTCAACCGATTCGAACTTAATTAAGCTCTTAAGGAAGCTCTTATTCGAAATACTAAACTTTTGTCAATATAATGGCGGTTGTTAAACAATCCCACCTAATATAGGCATTCATTTTAAATGCCACTTTTGTCAATTTAAAAATGATGTCAAACTATTACAGTTTTATCCAGGCATTCATTTGAAGTACCAAACTATTGTCAATTCAATTAAGGTTGTCAATCAATTCCAATTCACTGGAGGCTTTGAACCTCGAGTATCCCAATTGAATGGGAGTCAATAACACGTCATATTCCCATGTTACCGGCCCTCTGATACCTCAGATATTCCAATTTAATGGAAGCCCTAAAACAACAGCCTTTTCCAATTGAATGAAAGCTTTAAAGCACAGTATATTTCAATTTAATCGACGCGTCGAAGCCATCCATATTCAAGTTTTAATGGGAGTCTCAAAAGCACATACTCCAGTTTATGAACGCTTTGAGTTATTTAATATAAATTTAAAGGAAGGTTCAATACATATGGTCTATCAAATTGTCCTTCCATGCAATTGTATTTGCTTAGCCGTTAAGCCTTACTATCTTTCTTACAAATAGTTTGGTTCCCGCAGTCTACTAAATAGACGTTTCATAATTGCCTTTCGCTTACTTTAACAATCCGCTTAGCCTATCATATTGGCAATCAAGCGTGGTCTATCAAATTGACCTCTCATAATGTCTTAGCCTATCATATTGGCAATCCAGCATGGTCTATCAAATTGACCTCATAACGCCTTAGACTATCATATTGGCAATTCAGCGTGGTCTATCAATCTATTCCCTCGAGGTCAGACGAAATTATGTGCTGACTAGTGCTTGTAAAATCTTGCGAGGATGTTCTGACTGTCCAGAGCTGGTCAGTCAGGTTATCCGATTGTTCGTCCCTTCTAAATCGAAGTTCAATTTTCGTCCGCGCTGCCGGCTACTGTTGGCTGCTCCTGAGGCGCGAACCATAGCGCGGAAAACCCTCTTCTAGTTCGAGCCTTACGAGAACTTAATGCGCTTCTCGCATCAGCATCGGATTTGGACGTTTTTTGGAAGTAGCTGGATAATTGTGTGTCGTGAATGTTTAAGGTACTGTAAGGCGATGGATGGATGTAATTTTTCAGTAATTGAATCTACCTAATATGTAACATGTTATATTAAATTATTCTTGTAATTCACAGTGCATTAGTACTAACTGTAAAGCTGTGTAATTATTTGAAATAAATAAATAAATAAATCAAATTGACCCCTGACATAAAGCTATTAGTTTCCAGTAACAATACAGTCAGAGCTTATTATATTGACTAATGACTTTGCACTTATGAGTCTTCCATATCACTTTTAAACCCGTTTGCCTATCAAATACTATACCTATATTAAACTATACCTTTCAAGATTTATTTAATTATTGATTTTGTTATACCCAATTGACTACATGTGACATATGCACCTATACGACGTGTCATATGTACCTATTAATGCACAACCCTTAAGCTGGATGTTCATACTGTTTATCAACTACATATACAAGATACTCTAGATAATTATTCCAAAAAAATACATTTTCAACATAAAGACAAATTAAGCTTATCACACTATAATATTTAACCCGTCAATATATTTTGGATATCAGGACAATCAAGCCCACTCCAAAGGAAAGTATTAAGTAGCGTATTCAATTACGCACGCACAAATGAAAAGTCGTGCAAATTAAATAGATGCCTAGGCAGTCCAATCGTTTTCCCAATTTGTTCATAATTATTGTATTGTGATCCGTCATAGTCGAAGATTAGTAACATGACCCATTCGAGAATAACGCTAAACTACTAAATATTCATATTCCTCGAGTGCACAACTACTAATTAATATTCAAAATAATACACTTTGCCCGTTTTCTTATTTATTTAAGCAACTTTCCACCCAGTGGTGCATTGTGGGTAGGCCTCAGCCTCATGTCATGGGTAGGCCTCAGCACGAACCCCGTGACTAATATACACTACCCAAAATAAAATTACCTTACATTTAGCAACCGAAAACTTGTGTTTTAATAGTTTTTTATTTTTATTTTTACGTAACTGTTGTTAGGCATTTTTCCGTGATCTGATCAATGATGTGTTCATATTCATCTTTATAATTGCATTTATCGGCTTGTCGCCGCCGTACAAGGAATTTCTCGAACTTTTCGTCCTGTTCCTGTTTCATCAAACGGAATACGTGGCGTTCATAGACCGTACTTTGTTTGCAGGAGCAAAGTAATCATCAAATTTTGCTAAGGCTATCGCAAATATGTACATCTATGCCGACACCTGGCTCCGCGTCCGCTCCAGGGATATTGTAATATATTTCTTAGAGCTCAATTCCTCCGAAATGCAAGAGGCTTGCTCTCTTCTTTTGGCTATCTGTGATAGCTGACACCTCCAAATAGACATGGAGTGCTCGTTTCGAACGCTCCCATCTCAGACCGATCGAAGAGGTCTCGCCTTTGCAATGGATTTTTTCCAAAGTTATGGCTGCCATGGGTACTTTTGGGGCGTCCCGGAACCAATCAATCAAATGATTCAAGCGGAGCATTCATCTAACCGCTTGCTAAACAATTTAATGTTCGTACTGGCCCTTTAGCTATTAGTCGTTTTAACGACCGCTTAACTACTGCTATACCATGACCTTGGTCAATGTTAGAAGTGTTAAAACAATATGTCAATTAAATGACACAACATATTTGATTTCAGTTGCTAGGTGTACAAGACCGTTGTCTTATTCATCAATTGAATGATCAGTATATACCATAATGACTAGTAAACATTTTACTCTTGCCAATTAAATGGCCAGGTACAATATACTCTGCTTACAAGTTTATTTACAACACCAATCATACAGTTTAACCACTCATAAACACATATACCTACACGGATATTTCATCATACATATTACGTTCCCGTAAATAACTAGGTGAAATAAACATTAAACACTTCAATGTTTACTTTCATACATATTGACCCCGCAGCGCAAGGTATTATTACAATGTAGTTAGTTAGTTACCTATTTATCAACCCCGTAAACAATTTATTTATACTGCACCCGATCTAATCTACCTCAAATCTCTAATCTATCTCTAGCCGTTAGAAGCAACCGAAGTCTATTTATAATTAATGATAATGTTTCTGACAACTGAACTGTTTACTATAGCTAGTTTACTTGAGTAATTTTGCTATCGCAAACTTTCAAATATATCTACCTACAAGCCGTTATTATAAATGAAAATGACTATAAACTTGCACTTCTAAGTCAGATCGTTATTTCATAACTAATATAACATTTTATCACACTTTATTATTATTATTCTTATTTATTATATGTTGTCCAATGGTTTTTTAACTGTACCATTGCATTAATTTTACGTTGTAGGCGCGAGTAGATAGGTACTTAGATACGTTGCGCTTATTAAACAATACCTCCTTATTGTGCCTAGGTAGGTACATAATTATTATGGTTTACACATCTTTTATTATATACGAGTCGCGGTATCGACGCATTTCCGGTAAAAATATTAGACATTAATACCGTTAGTAAATCTCGGACAAAATAATATCTATAAGTGAGTAAAACTGCATGATTCGCCAGGAGTTATTTGCAAATGTGCAATAACCGTTATTTTTTAAACGACTGACCCAAATCATTACGAACTAAAACTTGTTTACGAGTCGATCCCTGTCTGTACTGGGATAGTTGAGCAGTGCGCCCCTACCCACTAGGTAGATGTCTTTTGTTCCACAGTTATTAGTGAAACTATAACTTGGATAAATTAACTTCAATGACAATGTATCACATATCACTATCGAGCTTGCCCTGTATTTATTATACATTTACTGTGCAAGTACACTTTAGACTGCATTTGTCGTGTTCCCGCCAATTCTTTTTTTTTTTTGAAGGCGTAATTAGATTTCTACTCACTTTTGTCCTCGTCGCCACTTGTAGTATACCTAACCCTATGCCAGGCACAGTACAGCTGTTTATATAGGTCACTAGGCTAGAACTTAGCTCGACGACGCACCACCAGTCTAGGCAAGGGTCGGGTACCGACTAACCCCACTCCGTTGGTCTGACGTATGCGCACGAGATAAGGATAGCAACACTACAACTATTTACATAAAAAAAACTGTATACAAATTTAGCCGATTCCGATAAGGGTTCCGCCAATATTGAATTGAACATTACATTCAAGAAAGATCTGGTATTAGACCTAGCCATTTACATTAGACAAAAACAAACGTACAAAATCACCTTCCTTAAAAAAAATCCTTAAATAAATCCAAAATCTCCTTAACAACAACTCCAAACAGCGTTTTGAACTTCTCCTCCCAACTTTCGGTAGAAAACAAAATATCCTTCGTCTTCTCAACCAGCCTTTCAAAAGTAATACGTCTCTTCTTCTTGTCCTTATTTTGTCTTTGATCTTCCATATCAGCCCGCTCAATAGTAGGCTCATTGACCAATGGACACTCGGACCTCTTCACATCTGTTACTCTTTTTGACTTCCGCGGCTTACGAACCTCTTGTTGTGGCTCGCTCTCTAATCTGTACTGACTTACTGATCGCTGGCCCTCAGCCTGACAGACAGAATCTTCAGACTCTTTAGATGTTAACGGCTTCGACAAAACAGCATCTCTATATGACTTTCCAAAACTTAAGTCATTCTCAAAAACAGATGGCGCATCCTGACTACAAACATCCATATCCTTTTTTTTCTTATTTTGCATATACAACCAAAAAGCCCGTTTATATATACATCCCTCAGCAGACATAATCCTGCCAATTTCTTACTCCTTCACAAAAACCGGGCACGACTTATCTAAGGCCATATGGCTGCCTTTACAATTAATGCATCTAAAAATAGTCGTTTCGCAATTGGCATGCTCCCCGCCGCATTTCGGACAAGTAACTTTAGTAGTAGGACAAAACCTGCTCAGATGACCGAACTTCCAACATCTTGAACATTGGGTAACCGGGAAAGTGTACTGATTTACCTTAAATCGGCAACCGTAGGCATAAACATATGGCGGTAAAGAAGTTCCCTTAAAACACAGACGAATAGCTTCAGCCTTAACCCAACGCCCATCATGATCCAAACGGTTCAGTCTACATATTGACAAAATGTCTTCAGACCCTTCAATATTCTTTAAAAATTCGTCTTCCTCAACCTCCAACTCAACCTGCCTTATAATTCCATAAGTGCAGCATGCCATATTAGACCAATAAGAACGTCTTGTTGTGTCAGGCTGTTAGGCAATGCACTAATTCTCGTTTTGTATGTGATGGACGGCAGCGCGGTAGCATGGCAATAAAATCACCTTTTACTTTTTGGAAACTTGTATTGCGACCATTTTGGTTAGCACAAAGAGAGTGAATGCGCGTCTATATAGTCATAGACAACAAACATAGAAAAAGGGTATAAAATAAGTAGTACCAACTTATGAAACTAAACTAATATTAATGTTGGAGTTCCCAACACGTCTCGTCTCATTGTTAAACTCCTGAGAAGCCAGAAGCTTCTCCGCATCATCCTTAGAGTTAAACTGTATGCGAACTTTACGTGGACCCATAAACTTGACGGATAAAATTCCTTTTATACCCTTAAATTGCAGCAACTTTGCCAAACCAATCTGTTTCGGTAAATCTTCTTTTGACACTATATAAACTTCAAATAGCTTGTCAGGCACACCGTCCGGCTCCAGCTGCGTTTTGGCGGTTGCTAAAACCCGCAAGCGTTTAGGTTTCCTGCCTATTGTGATAAAACTATCACTACAACCACAGATTTCGTCGCTCAGACCACAAGCACGCTTCACCGCTATATGCCGCACATCCGACATGGACTCAGCGTCCGATACAATATCCGATTGACTCGGCCCTGCCTTATTATCAAACTCCACTTCAGATAGCCACGACGGAGCTGCCCGCTGCCCACATTCTAAAAGTGACGTATCACTCACGACACCTCGACTTGACTCACTCATCGCAAAAACAACGAAAAGGACTCTAAAACTGAATTAACTTATAAATAAAATAAAATTTGATAACATTTTCAACCGTCGCCTTTGACAACCAAACGTAAATCCTCGCCAAAGAGAATATAACACTTGATCCTCGCAATACTTATATTTTTGGAACGTATCTGCCGCGCTAATTTAAAAAGTCGTATCTCAGTATACGATCGGGGTAAAAATACGACTTCTTAATTTAGCAGGTTATGCGTTAAGCGTTATAGACTAAGCTCCCGATATAAAATGACCTTCACAGAGATGTTTATTTGATGAAATGTATTTTATATTTAGTTTAAAATGTCAATAAATATATTGCATACTAGAGACCCGTTGCGGCGTCGAACCGCCGCTAGAATATGGAAATCCGGTAGTGTTACAGAAAATAACTACTTTATCGATAAGAAGTTTTTGGGGAAAGAAGAATAAATACTGTAAAAAAACACGTTAAAATGATATTTCAAAAACGTTAAGACATGCCAGGCTAGATAGAGCCAGGCCTGATAGCCAACTGCCAGGTTCATCGTGACAACTTTTTCAACTCTTTTGTAAAAATAACTTGTGCATTAATGCCATGTGATCTGCTGATCTGTTTCACAAATAAAATGCATATTATTCGATTTAAGGAAAAAATATAATTCATGACAATAGTCCCAAATCGTAAAAAAATAATTGACATATTTTCATAGGACCGAACATAAGATTGGTAGAATTTTAATTTGTTGTCCTTTCTTCAGGACATACATTTATCGATTTGATCGATTTCTATCAATTTCCAGAAATAGCACATGAATCGAAACGACAGATTTGGTCACTCACTACGCAGGTTTTAAAAAGGAAATCATGGAGTGCGTAACTGTGTATGTATTCATTTATAATCGTAAATACTTCAAAATATTGATAGTAAAAAATGTTACATAAACTCAATTGTATGTAATAGAGAGTAAAAAACGTTTATAGAATACACGAAAAACCACTATTATCAATGCTTTTTTTTTTTATGAAATTCAATAGATCGTGCAAATTTTCTTAATATGGGTGCTGCCATGTCATCATCATCAATCATTTATTCAATAACAATTTCACATTGTGTTTGTAATTCTTACGCCAGTATAACTCTTAATCAAACCCTACTTACTAATCTAAATAAATTACTGACTGACAATACTCCACCATAAAAAAAAGAATGTGTCAAATATGTGTAATAAAATAAATCCAATATATAAAACAGCTAAACATGTTTGAGAAAAGAATATAAGATATATTTTATTCAATAAATTTAGAGCTGAAGGCTTGCTGAAGGCCTTACGTATAGGGAATGCAACCGAGTAGTGAAAAAACCGAATATCGGGCAAAACCGGCCGGTTTTAACCGATTTAAAACTCGGTTTTTGCTCGGTCAAAAACCGAGTTTTCTAGTTAAAGGAATGTCATGTATATTTTTTAATTTAAGTACTAAATACGATTAGAAATGAGAATTTTTATTTAGAAAAGGCCACAAAAGTCGTGAGTGAACGTTTTATCTCGCCAATACGGACCCTTTCCCCACTCCTAATCCTAATACCCTACCCCAATCCAGGTATGCCAGGTAGGTACTCAAAGGATACAGGTTTGTATATTATTTTTGTAATTAGTTGTTGTTTAAACGTCTGACGGTGACGGTTCTTTTGTTTTAGTACCTAAACTATTTTACTCTTGAATTTTTGAAACGGTTTAATTTAATTGTACTGTACAGTGTGGTGGGTGAGTTGATGACTGATGGTGAGGTGAAGTGTTTTGTATTTCACACGTGGTGTTTTTTGGAGATCAACGGTAAGTGAAATGTTGTTTTATTTTATTCACTTTTTATTTCAAAACGAGGAGATAGTTTATAAAAATATTATAAGTATCTCATTTTATTTACTGGCTATCACTAAAATTAAAAGGTATTAATGAATTAGGTACTAGGTACGATTTATATACCAAAATCAATTATTAATAGTCATTGAGGGAATAAATTGAGGTACATGTACAGGGTCCGGATATTCGGATCGATATTTACCTATTCTTGGGCCTCAGTACCTACACCGCGTTGTTTTTGCGTAGCATGGAGGCGGACTCAATATAATTATACTAATAAACTTCTCGGGATTTCCCGGAATACCGAAAATTAGGATAATATAAACACATTCGTATTAAAGTATTTAAATAAACTATTTTATAAAAAATGAAGCCGACTCCATATTTTTCCAACAAATTTCGGGATTTTGCCAAGTTTAGGTAAATATCGAACCGAATATCCGAACCCTGTACATGTATCACTTGGTGTCCACTAGTTCTTACTTTCGCACATTGATGAACTCCAGTCGCTCAGAATGTCGCTTAGTTGTTCTTTTATTTTCTTATTACAATAGATCTAATTCAGAGTATTGAATTGTAGTAGCCATCCAGTTTTTATATACTTATGAATAAAAATACTATTATAGTCTATTAATAACAAACTTCACAGCTCAAATTCAGATAAGATTTTTGACATGACCTCTCTCATCATCATTCAGAGTCTAGTTTTTCATTTATGTACCGAAAAGGTAATTTAGATTTTCTTTTCGGTTATCTCTGTCAGTGAGTTATAAATTAATAATATTTGTTTATTTCAGTGGTCCATTTTTAGCCGCCGTTGCCTCATTTGCCTGTAATTTGTGATTTAAGAGTTTGAATGTTATCTTGATCCTAATTGATCATTTATTATTTACCAAATTAGTTACTTACTCGTTTCGAAATGATTATGTTTTATGTTTACATATATAAAAGTTTTAATTATTAAGTTTAAAAGAGTGATGCTTGATGCTACATATTATATTTTAAATGTTGATTGTTGTGATTTAACATGTCGTTTAATAAATAAATGTTGATTATTTAACGTAAAAAACTGAATTTAGTTGTTTTATTTGTGACAACTTTCAATTATCTCCATCCATTCCTAAGAAAAAGCGGTTCTAACCTCGTATTATATTCCTATTAGGGTTCCGTTTTTACCGACTATGGAACGAAACGAAACAACAACAAACAAAAAAAAACACATTAATCAATTGAATTCAATAGTTTGCTTACAGTCAAGAAATACTCGGTTTTCATCCGAAATTCGAATCGAATTCGAGTAAAACCGAACAAAAACCGATTCTCGGTTTCCGGTCATAGTTGCATTCCCTACTTACGTATACCCAAATTCCAAATTCAAACTTTCGTGTCTTTCCTCTCATTGAAATAGTGTCTGACAGAAGAGTGAGGGAGATGCTATCTATACTCTCAAGTCTATAATATAAACCTAATTTTAGGGTTCCTTACCATAGTCGTTAAAAACGGAAGCCTTAAAAAATCTATTTGTTGTGGTGACAGCATAATTTGACAAATTTTATTTTGAATAAGAATAAGAATGATCAGCCAGACGTCATTAATTCAAATATGATTTATTCTTGAGCGAGTCGATTTTTTTGAAATTTGCATCATATGTAGGTTATTTCTACCATCAAGTTTCGCATTTTAGGGTAACATGTTAATTATTCCACAAATACAACTCGTCCACAATGTCAGCTCGTCTATATTCCCATCTGGGTCACAATGCCAACTTGTCCACACACCCAACACGTCCACATTGCCAACTCGTTCATATACCCAACTTATCTGCATTGCTACCTCGTCTATATTACCAATTCGTCTCCATTAGCAACTTGTCCATATTCCCAATTCGTCCACAATGCCAACTCGAACATATTGCTAACTCGTCCATATTCCCAACTCGTCCACAATTCCAACGCGTCCATGTTGCTTACTCGTCCACAATGCCAACTCGTCACCACATAAAATTCGTCCACATTTCCAACTCGTTCATATTCCCAACTCGTACATATTCCCAACTCGTACACAATGCCAAATCGTCCACATTGCCCACTCGTCCATACACCCAACTCATCAACATTGCCAACTCGTTCATATTACCAACTCGTCTTTATTCCCAACTCATCCATATTCCCAACTCATCCACAATGCCAACTCATATATATTGCTAACTCGTCCACATTTCCAACTCGTCCATGCACCCAACTCGTCTATAATACCAACTCGTCCTTATTATTAACTCGTCTTTATTGCCAATCTCGTCCATATTATCAACTCGTCCGTATTACCAACTCATCTTCATTGCCAACTCGTTTATATTCCCAACTCATCCACAATGCCAACGCGTCCATATTACTTGCTCGTCCACAATGCCAACTCGTCCACAAATACAACTCGTCCACATTTCCAACTCGTCCATATTCCCACCTCGTCCACAATGCCAAGTCGTCCACATTACCAACTCGTCGATACACCAAACTCATCTACATTCCCAACTCGTCTTCATTTCCAACTCATCAACAATGCCAACTCGTCCATATTGCTAACTCGTTCACAAATACAACTCGTCCACATTTCCAACTTGTCCATATGCCCAACTCGTCCACAATTCCAAGTCGTCCACATTGCCAACTCATCCACATTTTTAACTCGTCCATATTCTCAACTCGACGATACACCCAACTCGTCTACAATACAAACTCGTCCTTATTATCAGCTCGTCTTTATTGCAAACTCGTCCATATTCCCAACTTGTTCATTTTGCCAACTCATCCACATTTCCAACTTGTCCATATTCTCAACTCGTCCACGTTGATAACTCGTCCGTATTACCAAGTCGTCTTCATTGCCAACTCGTCCATAATACGAACTCGTCCACATTGCCCCCTTGTCCATGTTCCCAACTTGTCAATTTTACCAACTCATTCACATTGCCAACTCATCCACATTTCCAACTCGTCCATATTCCCAACTCGACGATACACCCAACTCGTCTACAATAACAGCTTGTCCTTATTATCAGCTCTTCTTTATTGCCAAATCTTCCATATCACCAACTCGTCCGTATTACCAAGGCGTCTTCATTGCCAACTTGTCCGTATTACCAACTCGTCTTCACTGCGAACTCGTCCATAATGCAAACTCGTCCATATTGCCCACTTGTCCATGTTCCCAACTTGTCAATTTTACCAACTCATCTACATTGCCAACTCATCCACATTTCCAACTCGCCCATATTCCCAACTCGACGATACACCCAACTCGTCTGCAATACCAACTTGTCCTTATTATCAGCTCGCCTTTATTGCCAAATCTTCCATATCACCAACTCATCCGTATTACCAAGTCGTCTTCATTGCCAACTCGTCCATATTCTCAACTCGTCCACATTGCCCACTCGTCCGTGTTCCCAACTTGTTCATTTTGCCAACTCATCCACATTCCCAACTCGTCCATATTCTCAACTCGTCCACATTGCCCACTCGTCCGTGTTCCCAACTTGTTCATTTTGCCAACTCATCCACATTCCCAACTCGTCCATATTCTCAACTCGTCCACATTGCCCAGTCGTCCGTGTTCCCAACTTATTCATTTTGCCAACTCATCCACATTCCCAACTCGTCCATATTCCCAACACGTCTACATTGACAACTCGTCCAATTAACAACTCGTCCAATTAACAACTCGCCCATATTAACAACTCGTCCATTTTCCCAACTCGTCTATATTACCAACTTGTCAATTTTACCAACTCATCCGCATTCCCAACTCTTCCAATTCCCAACTCGTCCACATTTCCAACTCATCCATTTTACCAACTCATCCATATTACCAATGTAGATACATTCCCAACTTAGGCACATTGTCATGTCGTCCATATTCTCAACTCGACCACATTTCCGATCCCGTCGACATGCAAGCGCAAGGACTAAGTTTTTTCTTGTAAAATACCATTTAATTTACCATAACTCATGCCATTTTCCTTGGAATTATTTTTTTGATGGACTTATATAATCATATTTATAATAATCTATCATAAATTTACCTATTTGAATGACGTGTAAATTAGTTTTACTAATTTTTTTCTGCTTTGATTTATTGTAAAACTCGCCTATAAAATAATCTATTCTTGAATGACGGTCAGTTTTCTAGTCTTTCGAGCACCAGTCCAACTCGCACTTAACCGGATTTTTATCCACCTTTTTAACAGGTATGCGAAAAAGTTTCCATACATTTTAACATTTTAAAAAGAAAAACAACCTGGCAATTTAGAGCATTGACATAATAGCCCCCAATAAAAAAGACATTAAAAGTTGTCAGAATATGGTTACTGTCATTCATTGTCAAGAAACTGTAAAATTATTTTTGTATATTCGTACATGTTTTAAGTGTTGCGGATATTATGTTGCCGACTCAAAAATAATATTTCATCATGCTGAACAACTTACTACAGGTTTGTGAGCAAATCATGCTTATTATTATTTGGTCATCTTATGTCAAAATAGGGATCACAGGTCACGTGGTCAAAGTCACGTGGTTAGCGCACAGTAGTTTTTTCAAATCCATTTTTCAGTACCTTTTCAGGAAAAAATTAAAATTCCAAGAGTTTTATGCACCTCTCCAGCATGAGACGAATCTAATGACATATCATTTATCAAAATCGGACCATAACTGTAGATCTGATGGGATGTACAAAAAAAGGCCTCGCGTAATATATATATAGATATGGGTTGCCTAACAAATTTTAGTCCAGGGTATGTTTAGTTTAAAATTATTTTTTTTTTTTACATTTCACCGATTTGATTATTAGATAAATTCATAATTAAATAATCTTTAATTTTATTTAATTTCAATTCAACAATCAGACCTTTGCAAAATGCTAGTAGGTATAGATTTACCTGTTTATACCTGGCTACCCAATAGTTGTGACGGGAAAAGAATAAGCAACCTAACGTTTGCATATTCTATGGGCTTCATACTTTCGATTGGTATAGAATTTATCTAATATTAATCAAACCGGTGAAATGTTTAAAACAATTTTTGGAGTTTACTCCTTAAGAATCGATTTTCATATATAAGCCCGGGGTATGAAAAATATGGGGTGTAAAATCGAACGTATCTGCCGTGCTAATTTAAAAAGTCGTATCTCAGTATACGATCGGGGTAAAAATACGACTTCGTAATTTAGCAGGTTATGCGTTAAGCGTTATAGACTAAGATCCCGATATAAAATAACCTTCACCGAGATGTTTATTTTGATGAAGTGTATTTTATATTTAATTTAATATGTCAATAATTATATTGCATATGGGTTGCCTAACAAATTTTAGTCCAGGGTATGTTTAATTAATAATAAAAAAAAATGGTTTTAAACATTTCACCGGTTTGATTAATATTAGATAAATTCTATACCAATCGAAAGTATGAAGCCCATAGAATATGCAAACGTTAGGTTGCCTATTCTTTTCCCGTCACAACTATTGGGTAGCCAGGTATAAACAGGTAAATCTATACCTACTAGCATTTTGCAAAGGTCTGATTGTTGAATTGAAATTAAATAAAATTAAAGATTATTTAATTATGAATTTATCTAATAATCAAATCGGTGAAATGTAAAAAAAAAAATTTTTTATTTTAAACTAAACATAACCCGGACTAATATTTGTTATGCAACCCATATCCAATATATTTATTGTCATTTTAAACTAAATATAAAATACATTTCATCAAATAAACATCTCTGTAAAGGTAATTTTATATCGGGAGCTTATTCTATAACGCTTAACGCATGACCTGCTAAATTAAGAAGTCGTATTTTTTTTTACCCCGATCGTATACTGAGATACGACTTTTTAAATTAGCACTGCAAATACGTTCCAAAAATATAAGTATTGCGAGGATTGACGTTTGGTTGTCAAAGGCGACGGTTGAAAATTTTATCAAATTTTATTTTATTTATAAGTTAATTGAGTTTTAGAGTCCTTTTCGCTGTTTTTGCGATGAGTGAGTCAAGTCGAGGTGTCGTGAGTGATACGTCACTTTTAGAATGTGGGCAGCGGGCAGCTCCGTCGTGGCTATCTGAAGTGGAGTTTGATAGTAAGGCAGGGCCGAGTCAATCGGATATTGTATCGGACGCTGAGTCCATGTCGGATGTGCGGCATATAGCGGTGAAGCGTGCTTGTGGTCTGAGCGAAGCGACGAAAGCTGTGGTTGTAGTGATACGAGTAGTTTTATCACAATAGGCAGGAAACCTAAACGCTTGCGGGATTTAGCAACCGCCAAAACGCAGCTGGAGCCGTACGGTGTGCCTGTGCCTGACAAGCTATTTGAAGTTTATATAGTGTCAAAAGAAGATTTACCGAAACAGATTGGTTTGGCAAAGTTGCTGCAATTTAAGGGTATAAAAGGAATTTTATCCGTCAAGTTTATGGGTCTACGTAAAGTTCGCATACAGTTTAACTCTAAGCATGATGCGGAGAAGCTTCTGGCTTCTCAGGAGTTTAACAATGAGACGAGACGTTCTTATTGGTCTAATATGGCATGCTGCACTTATGGAATTATAAGGCAGGTTGAGTTGGAGGTTGAGGAAGACGAATTTTTAAAGAATATTGAAGGGTCTGAAGACATTTTGTCAATATGTAGACTAAACCGTTTGGATCATGATGGGCGTTGGGTTAAGGCTGATGCTATTCGTCTGTGTTTTAAGGGAACTTCTTTACCGCCATATGTTTATGCCTACGGTTGCTGATTTAAGGTAAATCAGTACACTTTCCCGGTTACCCAATGTTCAATATGTTGGAAGTTCGGTCATCTGAGCAGGTTTTGTCCTACTACTAAAGTTACTTGTCCGAAATGCGGCGGGGAGCATGCCAATTGCGAAACGACTATTTTTAGATGCATTAATTGTAAAGGCAGCCATATGGCCTTAGATAAGTCGTGCCCGGTTTTTGTGAAGGAGTAAGAAATTCGCAGGATTATGTCTGCTGAGGGATGTATATATAAACGGGTTTTTTGGTTGTATATGCAAAATAAGGAAAAAAAGGATACGGATGTTTGTAGTCAGGATGCGCCATCTGTTTTTGAGAATGACTTAAGTTTTGGAAAGTCATATAGAGATGCTGTTTTGTCGAAGCCGTTACAATCTAAAGAGTCTGAAGATTCTGTCTGTCAGGCTGAGGTCCAGCGATCAGTAAGTCAGTACAGATTAGAGAGCGAGCCACAACAAGAGGTTCGTAAGCCGCGGAATTCAAAAAGAGTAACAGATGTGAAGAGGTCCGAGTGTCTATTGGTCACTATTGAGCGGGCTTATATGAAAGATAAAAGACAAAGTAAGGACAAGAAGAAGAGACGTATTACTTTTGAAAGGCTGGTTGAGAAGACGAAGGATATTTTGTTTTCTACCGAAAGTTGGGAGGAGAAGTTCAATACGCTGTTTGGAGTTGTTGTTAAGGAGATTTTGGATTTTTTTAAGGAAGGTGATTTTGTACGTTTGTTTTTGTCTAATATAAATAGCTAGGTCTAATACCAGATCTTTCTTGAATGTAATGTTCAATTCAATATTGGCGGAACCCTTATCGGAATCGGCTAAATTTGTATACAGTTGTTTTTATGTAAATAGTGTATACAAATTTAGTTGTTTTCGTGTACATGTTATTTTTAAGTTTATACGGTTTATGTTTTTATTTATCTATGTCTTTTAGATGAATGATGTTGTGTATTAGGCCTGCTGGAGCTGGCATGTTCATAAAAATGATCAAAGCTCCTTAATTAATAGATAAAAAAAAAGTATTGCGATACTACGGTAGAAAGGTCGTATCTTTGTATGGATTTCATAGTAAGATACGGTTTTTTTCCGTAGCACTGCAGACTCTAGTAACTAAACTAGCCGCTCGAGGGCGCTTTACATCACGCTTCCTTATTTAGTTACTACTCATGATCTCTCCAATTTGTTAAAAATCAATCGGAAGTAAATTTTCCTTGTAAAATATTGTAATTTTGCTGTATATTATACTCGTATATTAATATTATGTAAATGCCTACCTTCTCGTTCTTGTTTGCAGCACCCAACAGGGTACATAATGTGATACTTAAACTATTTACTAATCATTATGTGCAATAAACGTATTGAGTATATATTTTATAATCGTTCTTAAGGCCAGGCGCGCACCACGATTTTAGTAGCGCGATAATTTTGTCGCATAAATGCAAGATATGGGTTTATATGAGAGTGCGCGCACCACGATTTTCATAAACCCAGAAGTACGCTTATTTCTGCGACAAAATTATCGCGCGACTAAAAAAAAATCGTGGTGCGCGCCTGGCCTGAAGAGTAAACTCCAGTCGTGCGTCGGAGCTGACACACACACTTTTTTTTTTATTATTAATTAAACATACCCTGGACTAAAATTTGTTGGGCAACCCATATGCAATATAATTATTGACATATTAAATTAAATATAAAATACATTTCATCAAATAAACATCTCGGTGAAGGTTATTTTATATCGGGATCTTAGTCTATAACGCGTAACGCATAACCTGCTAAATTACGAAGTCGTATTTTTACCCCGATCGTATACTGAGATACGACTTTTTAAATTAGCACGGCAGATACGTTCGATTTTACACCCCATATTTTTCATACCCCGGGCTTATATATGAAAATCGATTCTTAAGGAGTAAACTCCAAAAAGTACTGGACTAAAAAAGGAATTACGCCTCTTCAGAATCGAAATTGTCGCAAACTATAATGAATGCAATATACGGGTCAGGCTTATCCATTGTGAAGTGGATACGCAGAGGACACGATACGCAGTTCGCAGTTGCGACGGAGGCGTGAAGTGGCGCGGTCGCCTTAGCAAAACTAATTTCAAGAATCAGAATGGTAAGATTTGTTATTGTCAGTGATTACAGAATATGTTATTGTATATTATAGTAATAATAAGAATATTTATTGCAACCAAGATATTCTTTAACCAACGTAAAAAGACAGAATAGGTTCTAAGTTCCTTCGTTATAGTTCTATGCCTGATAAACAAATATTAATTACAGGTACAACAGACCTATAATTACATACTTTTATTAAAAGATAAAACTCTGACCAAGCGCTCTGACTTCCACGCAAGGGTGAACATTTAACATTTTATTCTTATTTGCTTAATTGAATGTAACAGATCAATTTGTCGTTGAACTTCATTTAATACGATCGCAATTTGCTCAGCTATATTACTTTGCGGAAGTAACTTTTTAGCAGGTTAGGACTTCTGAACTTTTGATTTTAACAAAAGTTGGTAAACCCAGTCAACCGGTCGTATGAGGCTCTAGAAAGCCATGTACCTTAATGTAACAGGCAAGCCATTGGGAATCGGTGTCTAACTTTATACATCAAATACCCAATAACTAACAGTAGCAAACAGTATAAATTGTGGCAATGTTCAAGAATGCTTGTCTGTTAAATGGGTTTGAAGGATTTTTTCCACGACGAAACCCTTTTCTCGTCTCGACGAGGTAAGATGCGAATAGGCGTGTAGACCATTTTTTTAAGATGTCAATCGAGTTAGGTACTTATATTATTAGAGAGTTCCTATTCCTATGACCACCATCCCGCTACCTAGCTTGGGCTCTTATTAGAATCATCTCGGCGAGTAGTTGATAGCCGTTCTAAGTAGGTAAGTACTATGGGCTGCATAAATGCAAGGTCCATTTATGAATGAATTCATTCATAAATGGGTCATGCAAATCTCCAGCTCATTGTATAGTCGTCGGCAATAAGAACTTGTCACTTTTTTTATATAGAAAATACATTATTTTTTATATTCTACAAGGTGGTGTTCAACGCTCAGGGGCTCATGATGCCCGTCTTCACGCCCCTGAACGACGACCTCAGCCTCAATTTAGGCGCCATACCTGCGTACGCGCAGTACGTGCAGCAGACGGGCTTAAAGTCCGTGCTAGGTATGTATTTAGCATTAGCGTGGCTATAGATCCTGCCATCGGCTGGACTACTTTACTGAGCACGCTAATCTTACTGCACTTCGAAAACACGGAATTTGAACCTACATCATATCAATCATGAATATGTTTGACGCTACACCAGTGGAATTTAAGCAAACATAGCTAGAAACTACCTTGACAGACAAAACATTGGATTTAAAAAAAAAACCGCCATCAAATCGGTTCACCCATTTGGGACCTACTATGCCACAAACAGACTCACATCAGATACACATGTTAAACTTATAACACCCCTCATTTTTCGTTGGCATTTAAAAAACCGGCTAAGAGCATGTCGGGCCACGCTCAGTGTAGGGTTCCGTAGTTGCTCATCCTTCACAATAAACTGCTGTTTTAAGCCCGAGGTTTACGTGAAGAAAGATTTTAAGCTCTATAAAAAGGTCGTAAACGCCCTAGAAACTGTAATCACTTATTACCTACTGGAAGTCAACTTACGACCTTTTAAAGAAAAAATATGAAATTTGGCGATAACTCAAAAACGGCTCAACCGATTTTGTTCAATATAGTTTTCATTGAAAGTACTCATAAGGCCTCATTAACATGAATTTTTCCAAATTTTTTTGATCCGTAGTTGAAAAGTTAGAGGGGGGGACACATTTTTTTTTGTTTTTGGAGCGAATATTTACAATACTGCTGACTTTATCAAAAAATAATGTTAGAAGACCCCTATTATTTTTACAAGACCTATTCAACGATACCCCACACACCAGTGTTGAAAAGAAAAAAAAAATTCACCCCCACTTTAGGTGTTCGAGAGGTACCAGAAAAAAAATAAATTTTTTAATTTTATTTTACCGTTCTGTCGGCGTTATACAGACACATACTCATACTAAATTTCAGCTTTCTAGTACTAATGATCACGGAGCTAAGCCGCGGACGGACGGACGGACGGACGGACAGACGGACAGACGGACATGGCGAAACTATAAGGGTTCCTAGTTGACTACGGAACCCTAAAAATACGTTCCATTGGACAAACTATCATGATATTTATAGCGTTAGAATCGGGGTGGGGTCACCGCGACAACTATCCGTTCATTGTACTGAGAATGAATGGCATTTTTGAGGTACTTATTAATAAAATGCCCAATGGATAATGGTACCGACTAAGTTTTTAGCCAATCTTCGTTACAGAAATTTAAAATTCTTCTAGACCTAAGATCAGGGATCGGATACCGTTATTAGCTCCATACAAAATACCGTTATTCAATTTCGGTTTTTCCGTTATTACTTATTGCACATTTTATATATTATAGTGGGCTAATTCCAAAGATCTATATCTATAACGAAATTCTATATAATAACATTCCAAAAAAATGCGAATTTAGAAAGATATTTCAATTTTAATGAATACCGGTATCGTTCGCTGCCTAAGACTACTTCTGCGCCGTTCTAGTTGGTGGTACGACCGGCGAGCACATGTCTCTCAGTGTTGATGACAGAAAGAAGAACATCGACGCATGGGTGGCGGCGACAAAGTCAACTGGTATCCACATCCAAGTCCAAGTTGGTGGCGCGCCTTTGGCGGACGTTCAGGACTTGGTAAGCGTCCCTAAACTCCCTATAACGTACACCGTAACTGTCTAGCTATCACCACATGCTATCACGGTTCATGAGATAGCCAGGTGACAGACAGACAGACAGGAGTCTTAGTAATAGGGTCCCGTTTTTTACCCTTTGGGTACGGGACCCTAAAAATAACTACATTTGCGCGAAATGAAGTGATAACGACTTGAGTTAAATGATTTTCTAACGGCGAGGGGCGGAACGACACTAGATGAGAATTGCTATGTGTATGGCAAAAGCGCATCTTTGGTGGGAATGGTATGGGTTGGCCAGAATGTGCCAGAAGAGAAAAGAAAATAGTTATAGGCATTTTCTGGTGGAAGCACGACGCGACGTGTGCTATTTCAATTATTTCCCTCACCGGTGAAAAACACCTTACCTCTTCGTTAGGGACGATATAAATGAGGAAAGCGACACCATCTCCGCCCGTGCCGGTTTCAGTTGATGGACTGGTTCTTGATCTAGTTAAGTAGGTATAAGGTCCAGGGATTGAGTTGAAACACTCACACAGTATTCATGCAATGCTACTGTTAGCTAGTTGTTTTAATATTAATATTAGATCATTCAGCTATAAATAAAGCAATCCCAGTTTCCAAAAACAAGTACAAGCTAGATTGTTGCTATATCATTCGTATCGAGAGATTATCATTATCAAGTAATCTATGAATGAATAGGTATCACTTATAGATACTTGTAGCACGAAAGATAAGAAACAAGTTCAATCCTATAATTGTTTAATTAAAAATATTAACTATATTTTGTATGTACCTAAACGAAATTGTCGATTTTGTTTTTAGAAGAAACGTCATATTTTTATATTGAAAAGAACTCCTCCCGAAAATAGGTTCGAATCCCATTTGCAATGCAGTCGAACGTATACAATTTTGTCTTCATAATTATCATTCAGAGTATTATTTCAAAACACGATTTGTGTCTTAGTACAATCTTTATACGACTAGAATGTCTGTGAATCGCGAGAAATGGTGTTATATCATACAGCGGGGTACACTACATAAATACGAAAAACTAAATTCCGATTATCGGAATCACGAGTTTCATAATACCGATTATTATAATTCCGAATGTTTTAAAACTCCGAATATAAGTATGTCGATTTTTCATTTTTCCGATTTTTATAAATCCGAAATTTCAAAATGTCTAACGTTTACAATCACGGTTTACAAAATTCCGAATTTCAATACACCGAACAATAAGAAGTCCGAATGAATACTAATTCGAAATATAAAAAATACGAATTCCGATTATAAAAATACCGATCTTCAAAACTCCGAATATCATTACACCGACCAATAATAAACCCGACTAATCAAAAGTCCGAAACATCAAAATTACGAATTGCTGTTATTAATACGAGTAACTATAAAATATAAACCTAAACAAATATGTGAAAGTTTTTCGGGCTAACGGGGCCTGCCTCAAGGTGAAATAGGTTGTTTTAGGATTTAAGCTAACCTACAGTTTTCGGGATTCAGCAAGTCTTTTGACGCTCCGCTAATAGCGGACCGCTATACGTGGTCACAATACAAACCTAACCTAACCCACAGTTTTCGGGGTTCAGCCAATAACCTAACCTATAGTTTTCGGGGTTCAGCAAGTCTGACGCTCCGCTCGCTTCGCTCGCTCCGCTATACGTGGTCACAATACAAACCTAACCTAACCTACAGTTTTCGGGGTTCGGCCAATAACCTAACCTATAGTTTTCGGGGTTCAGCAAGTCTGACGCTCCGCTCGCTCCGCTATACGTGGTCACAATACAAACCTAACCTAACCTACAGTTTTCGGGGTTCAGCAAGTCTTTTGACGCTCCGCTATACGTGGTCACAAGACAAACCTAACCTAACCTACAGTTTTCGGGGTTCAGCCAATAACCTCAGCTATATTTTTCGGGGTTCAGCAAGTCTGACGCTCCGCTCGCTTCGCTCGCTCCGCTAAACGAGGTCACAATACAAACCTAACCTAACCTACAGTTTTCGGGGTTCAGCCAATAACCTAAGCTATAGTTTTCGGGGTTCAGCAAGTCTGACGCTCCGCTCGCTTCGCTCGCTCCGCTAAATGTGGTCACAATACAAACCTAACCTAACCTACAGTTTTCGGGGTTCAGCCAATTCGATATTTATCCAAATCCGGTTTTCTATTTTTGTTTTAACGTAAAAAATTGGTTAAGAAAATAATCTTTACCCAAATACTCCGAAATATTTTATTCCGAATTTACTAATTCCGATTTTTAAACTCCGAATTTCATAATTCCTAAGAAATAAATTTCCGATTATTGAAAATACGAATGTCATTATCCCGAATATCAAATTTCCGAATAAGTAATGAAGTTTCGGAAAATTAATAATCGGAATTTTGTTTTTCAGGCCAATGACACTTCGGGCTTTTCATTATTCGTAGTTATAAAAATCGGAATAATATACAATCGGAATTTTGAAATTCGGTTAAATAAATTTCGTGTTTTTTAGTAATCGGAATTTTATTTCCTAGGAATTATGAAATTCGGAGTTTTAAAAATCGGAATTAATAAATTCGGAATAAAATATTTCGGAATATTTGGGTGTTCCCCATACAGCGAACAATATGTGCCCTTAATAGTACTACTAGCAGTTTATCACGACCACTCTGTAAAGAGTGAAACGACTATTAAATTTGAGAAGAAGAGACAATATATTACAATCCGCGAGCTATTAACACGGTTTTCAGGTTCATCTCTTCTCTTATACGATCGCGATTTGAACTTCTTTGATTTCATCCGAAGCTGAAGGCAAATTCTATTCTGATAGCTTTGGAATTGCATCATTATAATATTTTCGGTTTAGGAGAGACCACCTCATATTGCTTTTTATTGGTTTTTATATGGCTAAGTATGTGGGTGCATTTGTCTTTCAGGCTTCATACTGTCAGTCAGTAGGCGTACATTCACTGCTCACTATGTCGGAGCTGTACTTTAAGCCAAAGACTGCTGATGAGTTAGTGGACTACGTGGAACTGGTCGCTCAGGCGGCACCAAAGCTACCTGTATTCTACTACAACAATCCTGCCAGGAGTAAGGTTGAGAGTACGTATCTAAAGATTTTATTGAGTTAAAATACATCAAAGAATGGTTGGGGCTAGAGATGTGCCTTTTCCGAAAATTTGTGGAATCTTTTGTATCGGAAAAGAGGAAAAATTCCGGAAATAGCTCATCTCTAGTTTGGGCACATAAACATGACAAATCAAACATTCGTCCTTCTAAGGTCCTTTATGTACGAATTCAGGTACGAAAATATGGTTTTATTTTTGATACAACATCAACATAATTGCCAAAATAAAGCATTGTTTCATTAATCGAGATTGGCCGGGAGTCTGGAGCCAAATATCTCTACGACAAAATTTCTATATAATATTGTTTTGTTATTTCCAGTAAACATGCCAACATTCGTAGCCAAAGCAACAGAACGTATCCCCAACTTCAAAGGCATCAAGTTCTCCTCCACAGACCTCAGCGAGGCTGCTCAAGTACTGAGAATCCTAAAAGATGACCAAGAGATGTTCCTAGGAAAGGACGCCGTAAGTACCTAAATGAGCCAATTTTTATTTTGTTGTTGATTTCACTTTTTCTCGAAAAAAAAGAAATCGACAACAAAATAAAAATTCGCCCTCATTCTCATAGTACTATTGTGTTTTAATCGAATATGCAATTGCTTAATTGAGTGATTTGATTACATTAGGCTATTATATCTTATAACTTTCGGTTTAAAGATCACATTATATTTTCTCCCAACTTTTACACAACTTGGTAGGTATCCTTTAGTCAACGCTTGAAAACTTTGAAGATAACAAGTTTGTTAATTGTACGGACTCGCAATTCTCAGGAGTCAATATGACTATTAGGTCTCTGCTCCGTATTTCCTAACCTTTATTTCGAGAGTAACAAGAAATTACGAATTGTACATACGACATTTTCTTATATATCCCCGATTTCCTTATAAGATTTTAGAGCACTTCAGCTTGAAATAATGATTTAAGAAATTATACTCCTAAACAAAGGGCATTTTTGTTTCAGTTTTTGGCTCCAGCAGTGTTCCTTGGATTCAAGTCAGCTGTCCTCACGACCTTGAACTTATTCCCTCAGCTGGGAAAAGACATAGTAGCCGCAGTTGAAGCCAATGATGTATCCAAGGCCCGTGCATTGCAGGAGACTCTAAGTCTTGCTGTAGAGGCTCTTACTGCTGAGGGTAAGACTTTGAAAGATAAATGCATATATCATAGCACCTTTTTTATGAAATGCGTGACAAATGAGAATGAGAATGAGAATGAGAATGAATGAATGAATGAGAATGAGAATATTTATTTGTCAAAAGTGGGTATACATAAATGATCTTAACTATGACTAGTTTCTCCACTTTCTGTCTATAAGTCAGACGTACAAATTCAATTAAATTACAGGTTATCATACGTTATTAATTACATTATTTTTTAGAAGATAATTAGAATTAATTAATTACAGCTTCTATTCACACATCGTAATTAAAAAATAGTATTCATTAAATACTAAACATTATTCATTAACATATTATTTCTCATTACATTATTAGGTACTTATATTGCATTAAATCACATCACATTATATAATATTATTTGTATAAATTAAATTAATGAAAATTATGTTAATCATATGTCAATTGTCAAAGTGTTCTGAATTAGTATAGTACATATTATCCTTACACCAACTGAATAATTTGCTTTTAAATTGTTGTAAATCTAATTCCTTTATATTGTTGGGGAGGTAATTATAATTTTTTATACACATGAATACGGCATTCTTATTAACCAAAGCTGAAGTTGTCCCTGGATAATGCAAATTTAACCCATGCCGAGTGTTGTGTCTTGAGGTGGACGCATGACTAGTAAAATAACTTAAATTTTGTTTAGTGAAGAGACTTGTCTCGTATACATAAAGAGAGGGCAGGGTTAAAATATTGAGTTCTCTGAATATTGGTCGACATGAGTCTGTTTGCTCGGCACCATAGATTGCACGAATACATTTTTTTTGCAGTCGAAATACTTTAGGAGCGTATGGGCTGTTGCCCCATAAAATAAGACCGTACCTTAGATTTGACATTACATAGCCGTGGAACGCCATAAGTGCTGTCTTTTGAGATGTCATATCCTTTAGTCGTCTGAGAGCAAACACGAAACGGCTAAGTCTATCTATAAGATTTTCAATATGTTCTTTCCAATTATTATGAGAATCGACAATAACCCCTAAGAATCGAAAAGAAGAAACACGTTCTATTTCTTGATGACCATTGCCGTTATACGTTAATTTTAAGTTTTTAGGTTTACCCTGAGGTGCATAGAATTCCATGAATTTGGTTTTAGATAAGTTAATCTGTAAGTTATTATTTTCTAACCATGTAATGGTATCTCTAAGTAGTGTATTTGCTTCTGACTCATATGTTAATGGATTATCACCTCTTATGACTAGAGAACAATCATCAGCAAAAAGAATAATTTTGTGTTTAGTTATATTGGGCAGGTCATTTATATAGACTAGGAAGAGAAGAGGTCCTAGGATGCTTCCCTGCGGTACACCATATTTTACACAGCGAAAACTTGATTTATAAGTTAGGACAGTTTTGGTTTTAAGACAAAAATTTGTTATTTCAGTACGCTGTAACCTATTTTGTAAATAAGATTTAAGCCATTCATATGCATTGCCTCGAATCCCTACACTATACAATTTGGATAGCAGCAGTTCATGTGATACTCGATCAAATGCTTTAGACATATCCATAAAAATTGTCATGACTGGTACACTTTTGTCTCTACAAGCCATAATCACTTTTAAAACTTCATAAATTGCCATAACTGTACTTTTATTCTTACTAAACCCAAATTGATTCTTTGATAAAATGTCAAATTTTGTAAAGAAAGAGCTCATTCTATTGTAGAGGACTTTTTCAAATATCTTGGCAAATATTGGTATCAAAGCTATCGGTCTATATTGCTCGGAATCCTGTCGATCACCTTTTTTGAATACTGGTTTAGTAATTGTAATTTTTAGCTGCTCAGGATAAACACCTTCATCCATAGATTTATTTATTATGTACGTTAATGATGGAGCTAGAGTATTACAATTCTCTTTAATAATAGAGGTTGGCAGTTCATCGAATCCTGTTGAAAGCGTATTTTTTAATGACATTATTATTTTTACTATTTCGGTCGTCTGAGCAGGATAAAGGAAAATTGAGCTTTGAACATTCGGTAGTGTTACGGAATTTGGACTTGGCTCATCATCTTTGACTACTTGTGTGAACTGCTCATTAAATTTATTAGCTATTTCGAGTGGATCCTCAACTAGCTTATTACTAAATGTTACTTTACTAAGTGTGCAGTTCGGTTGTTTATTACCAAGGGATTGATTGATGACACCCCAAGTGGCTTTCGCTACATTATTAGCATTTTCTACGTATTGTTCATTAATGTTCCTCTGGCTTTTCCTAATAATTTTTTTCAAAATCGCAGAGTAACTCTTGTACTTATATTTATTTTGTTTGGTTGGTTGAAAAGTGTAACGTTGATGCAGCTTGCGCTTGGTTTTAGAGGCTGCTTTGATACCATCCAAGATTTCCTCACATTCGCATTCATTTTAACCTTGTTACGGGGAAAACATAGATTGAAAAACAACATTATTAATTCGTGGTACGCCTGGAATGCGCTATTTGTGCTTACACACTCATAGATTTCGCTAAAGGTCAAAACTTTTAAACAATCCTGAAACTTTTTCCTATTGATTTTTGACATGTTACGTTTCCATATAAACCAATATTTATGATGAACTATGAGTTTTACAGAAATATCCAATGTCTGAGCGGAGTGGTCTGAAATCTGTAAATGGTGAACTAACGCCTGTTTTCTTCCAGTAAAGTTTGTTGCAAAGTTGTCTATACACGTTTTAGATCGCGCTGTAATTCTTGTGGGCTCATTAACATGTAGTTTGAAATTAAAACATTTCAGCAACCTTTCAAACTCTTTGCCGATCTCTAAATTTTCTTTTAACCTATCGATATTAAAATCACCGCATATTACAATTCTTTTTTTGTGTTTTAATATGATTTTCATCAGGAGAAGCTCTAGTTTTCTAAAAAACAGATCTATGTCAGCACCTGGTATTCTATAAATGCATAATATTAGTACATTATAACCTACTACATCTACCCCACAACATTCAAACACATTTTCCTGGCATAGATCATTTATCCAGTACAATGTGTCAAATTCATAATCATCCCGCAGCAATATACAGGTACCACCTCTTTCAATTTTTTTCCGAGAGTACATTGCTGCCAATGTATATCCATTTAGCACTAAATTTGCCCCATTGCCTTGTTTTATAAAGTGTTCAGATAAACAGATAGCGTCAATGGATGTATTGTTTTCTTCAAATTCTTTGATAATTAAGTTAAGTGTATCTAATTTATGCAGTGCACCTGCAATGTTTTGATGCAAGACTATGAAGCTATGATATAAATGAGCATAGTATACGAGCCATTTGATGGGAAGTAGTCATCGCCGTCAGGAGCTACTTATACGTTGCCGACGTTTGAGTACCCGGAACACTCGCTTTTTGAATCCCCATGTGATTCAGTATTGGAAACTCCTCAGGAGGCAGCTCATACGACATCTTTTCTCACTGCTGTCAGTACATATTTTAGTTGGGATAAAAGCTAAAAATATAAACTGCAGATGAAGCCAACTGATTCAGTAAGTTACAAGCTGTTGAGGATAATTTATTCTAATCTCAGATGGACTATTTTTCTAGTAAAGCTACTTAATTAAAATGATACAGCGTAAAAATATCACGTTGCGACTGACTAATTGATGACGTATTTTTCAGTCAACCGTAAACTTAATTTCTATGTTCTTACCTGATCCTGGTCTCGGCACCATTAACATTTTGAAGAATGTAATATTATTTTGTTTATGGAAGTATGATATTCATTTAATAATCTGCACCTCTAGCACAGTTGTTGTATAGGACGAATAGTGTTTGATTCTTTCTTTTCGATACCGTGCGACAAGTGAGGTTGCGGTAAGGTATGTCTCTGTCAGTTGTACAAAAAATAGAATATGAATACTTTTCCTTTTTCAGGTGAATGGGTGCCTGTTATGAAAGCCGGTATGGAGATGGTCACCGGCATGAAAGTCGGCCCTCCTTCGCTGCCTGAGAGGCCGATATCCGATGAGGCGAAGAAGAGGATTGAGGGGAAACTCAGAAGCCTCAAACTAATTAAGTAGATTTAGATAAATAGGTTACAAAACAAATCTAAAATGTCTTCCATCACTCGTCAACTTGCGCTGTTCTGGCGAAAGATTTAACGCCGTTTGTAGACAACTCGGAATCTATAAATAATAGCGATTTGATGATACAATGATAAAAAAAAACACTGTCGGAACATAAATGATTTATTTATTTTTATAATGGGGTTTTAATAGGACGGGACGGATCATGGAGATAAAGGAATTAATTGACGATATGACAAATGATATGATGAATGACTCCAAATAAATGAGAAAAGGGCGAGAGAATGATGAATGTGGTTTTAATATGTATGTACCTGTACCTATAATAGGCATGGTACAAATGTAATGCATACTAGATCCAGGATATCGCAGGATGAGATAAACAACTGGACTAGCAGCTCTGCGTGATGTAGACCACAGATGAATAATATGTGTAGACTAAGGGAACTTTTTTTCAGCCATACTAAGTAGGTGAAATATGTAATTTTTTGCGTTTAAACGCGATTGCCATTTTGAAAAAAGAACGACAAATTAATCGAAAAAAAGTTTTATATAACTTTTGAACAAAATTCGTTGAGATATGCATATTGGCGAGACCAGCCGGACATCCGAAAATCTGGAATTCGGACATACGAAAGAATTTTTGGTAAAGCTGAAACGGAGACGCTTCGCTCGCTCGGTCAATAATAAATGTAGATGTATTTTAATGTTAATAAAGCATTAGCAAACAGAATTGGGCACCTACTAGTAAGTTAAGTACATACAGCAATGAGGTATATCTAATTTAATAAACAAATGCAATTTATTTAATACAAAACTCAAGCCATATTGCCACAACATTACTAAAGACTACTTACAAGAGCATCTATACAATTACAGAAAAAAAAACATTAGTGAAAGTACGTATTTTTAGCTCTAGGTAGGTTCAGTCAGTCGTTAGATAAACATAAGTTTTTTAATGGAATAACGTCTTTTTTTTTGGTTTTAACGATTACATGTGTAGGTACTTTATTGGGCACTAGTTTGCTTACATTCAGTCTATCAGGCTACAGTTGAGCTTCCTCAGGTTTTCCTTCAGCTGGGTCTTCTTGTGATCTTCCAGACTAGCCAGTGGTCGACGCGGGGGCCCCACCATGATGCCAGTGATCATTGGCATCGCGGCTTTCATAGCCGGAAGGAATTCACCTGATCAATAAAAAAGTAAGGATAAGAAATACATACCATATGTATGTATAGGTCTTAGAATAAATACGCCTAGAACGAGAGTCTACATACAACAGATTTGCGAAAGATGAAGCCGGTTTTGGTTGTATGTGTGCGCGTGCGTGTCTACTGTCTACGAACCAAGAGACGTTTTGCTTGTGTTATAAGATATTGACGATGTGACAGATGCGTACACGGACGCTTTTAAGCTGTACGACGTCGACAAGGTATCCACGTCATAACCATGCAACATTGCACGTCACGATGACGTAAATGACGTCATGTGGAATCGTGTTTTGGACCTTGGCCAAACGATGTTTAATTTTATAGAAGGTAACCTAAAAAATCAGCCGCAATATCTAGAGGAGAAGTAGTTGATTCAATTCGGGCTAAACGAAATTCGTCATCGTTTTGGGGTTGAGTAATTGAATTATTCTGACTATCATTGTCTTCTCTTCTGCTCCAATTCGCTTGAACTGGTTGAGAGTCTTCCACCACAGTCTATTCTCTGCCTTTTCTCTCATTGATCGAATCCACATCGAATCTTATATATAACCGAAAAAATACTCACCCTGAGAAGCTATGCCGGTAACCAAAGCGTTCATTTTCTCCTGTAGAGCTCTAGCTTTGTCGACCTCGCCATGTTTCACCGCTTCGATCAGCCTTATCACCAATTTTGGAAACATGTTGGTTACAGTTGCTATGCTGGAATCATGTCCGAGCAATACCGCTGGGGCTAAGAGCTAGGGTTAAAAAACAATTGCTATTTCATATCTCATTATCAAAAATTATGGGAGTAATGAAATTCCTAAAGAAGTCCGGCATGTAGGTAATCCCAAGGCATATATATAATCATGGCTCGGACTAATCATCACTAAACAAGAATTAAGATAAAATCTAATGTAAATACTCACAAACTTTTGGCCAATTTTGGTTTATGTTTATAAATATAATATATATAACCCAAAATTGGCCAAAAGTTGGTGAGTATTTACATTAGATTTTATCTTAATTCTTGTTTAGCGATGATTAGTCCGAGCCATGCATATAATCGTATCTACTTGTACGCAGTTATTGTTTTTATTTCTCATTAATACAAATTCAAGATTTTAATGTGGTTAGAAGCCAAATTTAGTTTCTGAAATATAATTTGTATTATTGTCATATAATAAACCTTTTCAGTCACGAATTAGTATACCTAATGCCGCCAAAAAATTTAACAGTTATTTTGATCGTAACTAAGCTTACATGATTTCCAATGAATATCCTCTGGTCTTCAGCAAGTTGCTCTGATACTTGCAGCGCCACTCCCAAATCTGCCTTCATTCCTTTGAAGTTGGGAATCCTTGCTGAGGCCAGCTTGAAGAATTCTGGCATGTTTACTGGAAGGGAAAATGTAGTCAGTTCAGTTTTGCAAGTATAAGACAAAAGTTTCGGTGTATGCTAGATCAACAGTTGGAACACATTAACATATCCTAATAAAACATCATCTCAACCAGCATAAAACTTATTGTTGATTTCGATTCTCTGTGATAAAATTGTGACATCGTGCTAAGTCACAACTTTCGAAAGAGTACAGACAGTACAGTACAGTTTTGTATCAAAGAAATAGGCGATTTGTGATTCCACAATAGAGCAACGAAGACACATATTAAAGTACTGTTTTAGCATAGTTATAGAATTGATAGTCGCCTATGCCTATGCGCATATGCCTTGTATATCGTCGTCAAGTACCTATGACACAAGCCTTCTCGAGCTTAATTTGGGACTAGATCGGTTTATGTTAGGTGGTCTGATATTTATTTATTATTTATTAATATCTTACACAATATTTGAACTACTTACGATCGACTCCACTCATCATAGGGAAGTGGTAGTAGAGCAGCGGCAGCGATGGAGCGGCGCTGGAGACAGCGTGCAGGTAATCTACCAGGTGTTCTACAGACTTTGGCTTGTAGTATATTTCTGGGAGCGTCATGATGGCATCGGCCTTCAGTTGCTCAGCGTATTCTGCCTGTAAATGGTTGAACAAGTTTTGATTAATCTATCTAAGTAGTCATCTATTTGGTAGTGATCCATAATCCTCAAAATAGTAAAAATATAAGTGTATAAAAAGATGGAAATTTGACGACGCGGTTGGCGCAGTGGTAAAGCAGCTGCCTACTCAGTCGACGGTTCTGGGGTTCGAATCCCGGCAAGGGCAAATATTTGTGTGGTGAACTCGAATATTTGTGCCTGTGTCATGGATGATATTTGAATTTAAATATGTAGGTATTTATCTATAAAAGTATGTTTATCGTTTACTAGAGCTTACTGTGGAACTGGGTTAATTTCTGTGAAGTTGTCTGATACTTATTTATTTATGGAAAATAGTTTTTCTATCATCAAGGTAAGAGAGAATTGCTTGATCGTTGTTAACTTGTTACTGATTCTAACACATTTCATGAGAGGTTTGGACCAAAAAACTAAAACTTCATGATAATTTAAATATGTACTATGCTGGTTTCTAGTCGCTTTCGGAGGATTAGTGATGTACTAATAGTCACTGACGTTAGAACTATCACACATTTTTATGAACCATCTTGGGTGAGTATAAGAGCCTTGCCACGACTATGCACAACCAGCGGCAGCGGTGAGTGGTAAAAACAAAAACATAGCGATATATGAAGCAATTCACGAACCGGCGATCTATTGGTTAGCCAGGCCGTCTTAAGGCATTTCGCATAAAGTCGATTTGCAACAAAATGTTCATATCACGTCCAAAGCATTGGTGACGCGCTTGCAGGCTCACGGATGAGTATATTCAAATACATACGACCTGGGTTTACTCACGTCGTAGAAGTCGAATATCGCTCGTCGTGATTCGAATCGGTACGCTATTCACCATCAGCCCGTCTAGCACAACTATGCTTCGCGACTCTTGTTGCGCAACATAGCGATACCCGTCACTCTCTCACATTACTGCACAGAAAGAGGCGCGTAATAATCTCGCGCGAGTAATAGTCGCTTATGACAGTTATGCTAGAGGTGCAGGAGCTACGATCAGTAGCGGTGGCCGCCAATCGAAAACGTGAGGAGAAGTCACTGAGGAGTAGTAGAATACAGGCGTACCATTTTGATGACGTCAGGCATGGGCACTCCACCGACTTGCATGATGACCTTCATGCCAGAGGGCTTGGCCTTCATCCAGGCTTCCAGAACTGCACGACGCTCTTCCAGGGTCAGAGTGATGGATTCACCAGTAGTTCCGCCCACTATGAACAACATTAATGCATAATACGGTTAAACATTTGCAAAAATATAGTTAAGGGATAACCTTACCGCACTGATTATAATTAGGGCTGCCATCCCTAAATTTTCCAAATCCGGACAAATACTTAAAAAACCCTGACATATGGCGTAAATCGCATTTTTTCCCGGACGTGTCCGAAAATAATTCTCATTTTTCATTCACATAAAGTGTCCGGCCGCCACCCCGCCGAAGCCTCCAAACTAAATTTAACGTCATTTGAATATGTTTTACCGTGTTGCCACAAACATCACTAATATCAGAATCGTACACCAATAACAAGAGGGGCATTTCTTGTTTTTTTTTTCAGGTTCCATCGTATGAAGGAACTTTCTATTAGCTTACCACACAAATTCCTAACTTTGCTGGCTTACTTAGTATGCCATGCATGCCATTTGTATGCAAGTAGTCGATGTTTTCGGGTATGATGGAGTAGTTGACGCGTCCCGACTCGTCCGTTGGAGTGAACACGGGTGCTATGACTCCGTTGATGTCGAAGGAAACCTACACAATCACAAATTACTAACTTTGTTGGCTTACCAAGTATTCCTTGCATGCCATTTTTATGGAAGTAGTTGATGTATTCGGGTACGATGGAGTAGTTGACGCGTCCCGACTCGTCCGTCAGAGTGAACACGGGCGCTATTACTCCATTGATGTCGAAGAAAATCTACACAATCACGAATAATATCTAACTTTGTAAACTTACCAAGTATGCCTTGCACGCCATTTTCATGTAAGTAGTCGATGTATTCGGGTATGATGGAGTAGTTGACGCGTCCCGACTCGTCGGTCGGAGTGAACACAGGTGCTATGACTCCCTTGATGTCAAAGGAAACCTATATAATCACGTGATTAGTTATTTTAACGTAGACAACGTAAATTTCCTTTTTAAAGTCAGTTGGGATAATAATAACAATAAATAGAGGCAGTGCGCCTAATAATATCATATAAATATACTTTTTCTTTGGCCCATAGACTGGTGGATAATGCCTTACGGTCCACCATTTGTATTTTATTATTTTGTGCAATAAAAAAATAAAAGAACACTATAAAGTTAAGCCTTTAATACAACTATAAAGTTACTTCTACCGCTGCTGCCCAAAGTTTGCATTGGCACTTATTTAATAAAAAGAACACAGCAAGGGTACTTTAAAAATTTTGCGCGTTGCGCATAGGTAAGTAGGTACGTACTTAGTTAGCAGCCGAATTCAAAAACTACATTTCATTTTAAAAAAACCTATGTTTACGTTTAACATATAGATTTTTAATTTTACTTATCATCGCATAAGAAACATACTAAAACTTCAATAAAAAAAAAAATTCAAAAGCAGCTTGAAATTTAAGTTTTTTTTATACTTACTTACAAGAATTATTTTGTTACACATTATGTTTAATACACATTTTTGTAAAACAAGTTTCACTTTAATACAGGAACATTAATTAAGCTAATTTCAAACGCAATTTGCTCTTAACAATGTTTTATCATATTTTATGGCACATAAAAAATTCAACATAAGTATGCTTGGGAACCTACCATTTTAGGCGAGTAATGTAGACACGAATATAAATTAATATTAAGGCACAACTGATCTAACACAGTGCGTAGAGAAAACTAATGAAAATGATAGCTTGAATCCAATGGTTATAACATATTTATATTGGGTTACTAACTTGATATGTTGCTCCAGGGGTGTCACACAAAACTAGTACTTAGCTCCGTATTTAATTTTAAAATTATCGTAGAAAAAAAAATAATGACATCATTATATTTTTTACACTTTACGAAACTTGAGCCTGAAAATCTTTGACAATATCCATGGTATTGCAGTCGTCCACGAAATGACACTCCGTAGGTAGGTATTGTAATAAAATGGCACAATTCTCATTTGATTATCATTATAATATATCATTTCATGTACCTACGTCGTATGAAAATGATGTGCACGCTAAGCCACATATAAAAATAATTAAATGGGCAAGCCCGAGTCGGTTTCGCGGACGAAGGTTATCGTAAGGAACCCCCGTTAATTTTTATCTTAAGTTATGTTTAGTATTTGATGTTATATCGGCTGTAGTTATTAATTCATATGCGGCAATTTCAAGTATTATCCTATACAGTAAACGTACAGTTCTCAAGATACAGTTCCGTGACAGACGGATGGACGGACGAAGCCATAGATAGACAGCAGAGGCTTGGTGACCCTTTGTTAGGTTTTGGATACGAAACTCTAAAAATTTGCAGTAAACGAATTAATAAATTTAATTACTTTGGAAATTGTGGCAGCCCTACGGTTTGGTTTAAATCGCTTTCTAATGACCACTTATACTTTGTTATAATTATAATACAACCAGAGGTTACTAGTTTTTTATTACTCAATCATTACGAAACTTTGAACAAAAATGTGGTAGCATCAGTAGGGGCAATTAAAAACTTTGATTAATTATGATATTTGGTTTGGGTATGTAAGCAAACAAATTAATGTCACAGTGTGTGTGTGGTCTATGTTTCACAGTTTCAAACACCATAAGTACGTATTTCTCTGTTGAACTAAACTAAAACAACTGGGTAGAAGTATTATTCTCGTATCAATCACGTATGTCGGTTTTTTTATGTCATAGGGGGCAAACGAGCAAAAGGGTCGTCTGATGGAAAGCCATTACCGTCGCCTATAGACACCTGCATCACCAGGGGAGTCACAAGTGCGTTGCCGGCCTTTCAGGAGGGAGTATGCTCTTTTCCTGAAGGTTCGAAGGTCGTATCGGTCCAGAAATACCGCAAGCAATCATTCATTCCACAATGCAGTCGTGCGAGGCAGGAAATATCTTCAAATTAAACAAAGTCACACAATTGTGGACTGCCAACTACATATCTAAATGACTGGACACTTGGTAAAACTAAAGGATATTAGGAATCGTAGAGTCAAAACTTAAATGCAATGGTAATTAACTGTCCGTATTTCCGTTTGCATACTTGACACTTCGAGAGTTTTTTTTATATTATTTTTAATTCGATTCAATTTTGTTTGAAAAAAAAATGTATTTTGGCACAGGTAACCCATAATATGCTTTATTGCATATTCGTTTTTTTGTTCACTAACATGCGCGTTCAATCTTTTGGTTATATACGCGATCAGGTAGAGCTAGCGACAGTCATCTCTCGGACTAAAATAAAATAATCAAAAACACCTTTAAGTTTAGGTAGGAACTTTTGTTTAACTTGTTGCTGGCATATGAAATATTTTTTTAATACATTGGTGGCTAAATCAATCAAATTAAATGTCAACCAGCAGTATATGTTTACATGTTTGACGCTGACTTTAATATATGCAAAAAATGTTTCGCATGTTATTTTTTTATATTCAAAGATATTCCTGAATCCATATTTAACAAATAATTTACGCCAGAAAATGCAATCTATGAAACAAACTAAACTACACGAGCTTGTCATAAAATCATCTTCAAATGCTTAACTACGGAACTCACAGATATTTTCGTCTACTTTGCTTTAATTTATATCCATTGCGGTTAGTTCACTATCACTTATCACATGCGCTGATAACAGAGCAGTGTATGTGAAATTGTTTCCGTGCTAAAAATAAGTCGTTGCAATAGGTCAACCGCCGCGAATAACTGTGTTAATGTCGAGACGGCTTCAGTTCGCGTTTCAGCGTCGCGGAATCCACACACTTACGTCCGTGCTTTTAAAAAATAATAATAAAACATTAAAACTGCCCCTGGCAACATTGAAAAGTGAAATGCCGACCAATGGCCATCCAGAAACGAATGGTGACGGTGAAAAGGCGCGAAAAAGTGTAAATGAAAATGGTGGATCGGAAACTAGTGGTGTTAATAAAAAAGTTGCTGCTAAAGTTAAAAAAGCCAGGAGTTTCATGGAGCTTTCCTTGACAACAAATTCTGTCAAAAGTCTTCGGAGGAATGATAGAAGAGTGCTTGTTATTTACACTGGCGGTACTATAGGAATGGTGAAGAATCTACAAGGCGGTGAGTTTTTTTTTTAATTTTTAATAGACTAAGACTTATCGTTTAGCACGTCTAGCACAACTGTGTCATGGGACTCATTGTCGCGCGACAAATACTACCCGTCACTTTATTTTCAATACCGTAGTACGAGCAAGACAGGTAACGCTGAGTCGCGCGTCAGGTGCAGTTGCGGCAAGCCCCGCAGTTCTTGCGACATAACGGCAGATGATGCGCTAGATGAGGACAAGGAGAAGGGAAAGACGAAGAAAACAGACCCCACCATCAGATGGGATGGGAATAATAACTGCTCAGGAGAGAGAGAGAGGCCATGACTTATCGTCATAGAGTCTATTTCTTTTTATCAAAAAAGTTATATTGAATGACCTCTGACTGAATTATGGTTAATTATCTTGTAAACGTGTATCGATGAATTTGTAATACTGGTACGCAGCAGGTTAAGCTAGTTATCAAGGTCAATTAATTAAGTGAAATTATGAGCGATTATATACAAAAACTTTAAAACAGTTCCTTTTTCTCTCTTTTTTTATACTCAATAATACGAAAACATATCGAAGGACTTTCGCTCTAACTATCGCTCCTAAATTACAACAGTAAACAGTAGTAATAAATGAGACATAGATGTAGTCATGATATGTTGGTACAATACAAATAAAATATATGGGCTTGGCACAATTTTTGGAAAACTATTAAATTATATTTTCACCTCACTCGCTCGGAAAACCTCCGTTTTATAGGGCGAAATCTGCGTGCAATAAAAGTCTATTTTATCCGCTAGCGTGCAAAAGTCATTTGAATTTCGAACACGACGATTTTGATTCTCTGTGGTGCATGTAACTTTTTTATATTTATGACTCCTTCAACGCGTGACTGATTTCATCAGTCGATAAATCTTCGAATAACCAATCAACGCACGCTAATAAATGGCGATCTGGTCAGGCCGGCTAAAATCATATGTACGTTTGAATACTTCTTTTAAAAAATTTTTTAATATTTATTTGTTATAAAAGTTGGAACACAAGAGTGTAATTTCTGAACGCACCCGAGAAAAAAATAAATGATTATAAAAGTTGGAAGTTTTCACAATTCACGTAAACAACGTTGTTCTGTGGAGAATACAATACTGTTGTCTTACTTTATAGAAATATCGAAAACAAGAAAGTTAAGCCCAATATGGAGTATTTATTCAATGCTAAAAGCCTGCATTAAAACGGAAAAGGATTTGTTATAAATATTTGGAGACGATAAGTAATTTACCGAAACTATTGGGGTTTTTAAAGAAGATAAAGCCGAAATAATCTTGTTCGGATCCCATCGTCCAATAACTTCCAAAGCAATTGTTATGGAAAATACTTCCGAGTGGCCAACTAATCCTTCCCAGAATGCCATTCACAACGAATGTGTCAATTAGTTTCAAATACAAATATAATATAACAGTGCTTAAGAAAAACTCAACGATAAAATATAGGTACACGACGATAATACAAATTACGGCCACATTACTTTTAATTTTTAATATGTGTGCTTCTCTCGTATTTATTTGGTTTGGATTTGAGTGTGTTATGTTTTAAATTTGATGTGTTTTAATAGAAGGCAAAAATAAATATGATTATTTTTATGTTTTAATTGTTTTTCTTGAATCTTGCTCTTTCCTCGCTGTAGTGAGGTGAAAAGTTGTGTGTTCCACATGGCTGCAAAATTATTTAGCTTCTCGTGTCTTGAAAGCTTCGCTACGCTCAGGAATCTATCTTTGAACCATGAGCGAAATTCCTTCACTCGCTCAGCTTTCAATTTCAACACTCGCGCCAAATAACAACTTTGCAGCCTTGCATAACAAATAACTATTGTTATGCAAGGCTCAAGGAAAATGCAAGATTCAAGAAAAACAATTAAAACATAAAAATAATCATATTTAATTTTGCCTTCTATTTAACACATCAAATTTAAAACAAAACAAACTCAAATCCAAACCAAATAAATAAACGAGAAGCACACAATAGGTATTAAAAATTAAAAGTAGTTAATATGGCCGTAATTTGTATTATCGTCGTGTATATTTTATCGTTGGGTTTTTCTTAAGCACTGTTATAAGTAGGTATTATATTTGTATTTGAAACTACTTTCGTTGTGAATGTGGGAGAATGGCATTCTGGGAAGGATTAGTTGGCCATTCGGAAGTATTTTCCATAACACTTGCTTTGGAAGTTATTGGACGATGGGATCCGAACAAGATTATTTCGGCTTTATCTTCTTTATAAACGCCAATAGTTTCGGCAAATTACTTATCGTCTCCAAATATTTATTACAAATCCTTTTTCGTTTTAATGCAGGCTTTTAGCATTAAATAAATACTCCAAATTGGGCTTAACTTTCTTGTTTTCGATATTTCTATAAAGTAAGACAACACAGTATGTATATGTATTCTCCACAGAACAAATTTACGTTGTTTACGTGAATTCTGAAAACTTCTAACTTTTTAATGTGTTATTTTTTTTCTCGGGTGCGTTCAGAAATTACACTCTTATGTTCCAACTTTTATAACAAATAAATATTAAAAATTCTGTTGTATTTACCTAATATATTTACTAGTCGAAATATGTAAACGAAACTGAAATACTTACTATTAATATATATAAGCATACTTAACATAAAATAAAGTGTAGAAAAAATAAAAACTTAAAATTTGTAACCACAAACCAGGTTTCTGGACGTGATATTCTAGATGTATTTTTTTAAAAGAAGTATTCAAACGTACATATGATTTTAACCGGCCTGACCAGATCGCCCTTTATTAGCGTGCATTGATTGGTTATTCGAGGATTTATCGACTGATGAATCAGTCACGCGTTGAAGGAGTCTTAAATATAAAAAGGTTACATGCACCACAGAGAATCCAAATCGTCGTGTTCGAAATTCAAATGACTTTTGCACGCTAGCGGATAAAATGGACTTTTGCACGCAGATTTCTCCCTATAAACGGAGGTTTTCCGAGCGAGTGAGGTGAAAATAACTATTGTTTTCTACCGAAAGGTACTAACTACTATCATCCTTGCTGTAAGGATTTTCTTTGACATTTCTTTAACAAGTTACATATAGTAATTGTGAGTTAATTAAAAAAACGTTGGGCAAGTGCGAGTCCGACTCGCGCATGAAGGGTTCCGTACCATAATCTATAACAAGTTTGTTGTATGGGAGCCCCCCTTAAATATTTATTTTATTTTTATTTTAGCATTTGTTGTTATAACGGCAATATAAATACATCATCTGTGAAAATTTCAACGGTCTAACTATCACCGTTCTTGAGATACAGCCTGGTGACAGACGGCGGACGGACGGACGGACGGACGGACAGCGAAGTCTCAGTAATAGGGTCCCGTTTTTACCCTTTGGGTACGGAACTCTAAAAAAAAAACGGCCAAGGGCATACCGAGCCATGCCCAGTGTAGAGTTACGTAGTCTATTATAAAGATATTTTAACCCCGACGAAAAAGACGGTAAAACCAAGTTTGCGTGTGAGAGCTACGATGCCACATGTAGACACACAGATACACAGACACACATGTTAAACTTATAACATAACCCCTTTTTTTCTTGTTACTCAATAGGTATTTATTAAGCGATTCTCCATGTAAAAGAGTCATATTAATAAACACAATAATGATTATCGAATACCTTCTCAATGATACCATAATAAGGAGATACCCAACTTCTTTGTTGAATGTTTGATAGTCTTTTTATTATTAAGAATACGTATAGATTCTGAAACTATAAACGCTTTTATTATGCGGGGCATCTTCTGGTCATGAACTTTGCAATAATATCCAGATAATGTCAGTTATAATAATAAATATAAAAATCCTTCACAGTCGCTATGATCATAATAAACCTTCTATTTAAATGCGAATGCAAAGACACGAGTTGATAGCAGATTTGTTGACGTATTTTCATGAATGATTGTATTTATGTTATTCAATAAGTATGCGTTTGTTTCTGTATTACACTTAAAGGCTAAGATTAATTGATGATTGGCTGCCGCTGCGACTAATAATTGTCGCGCGACAAAAACAACCTGTCACTATCGTTTCAATACCGAACGAGCAAGACAGCAGATACTAGATTCGCGAACCGATTAGAATATGTAGTGCGATATTTGAGTTAAACGACGTGAGTTTCATATTTGTTTTAATAAAACAACTGTTGTAAATGATCGTTTGTCCACAGTTCTGATACCACAAAGGGGTGCCTTTGAGAACCTGATCCGAGGATATCCGCAGCTCCACGACCACACTTTCTGGAGGCAGCGGTTATCAGAGCCAGGATTCGATACTTCCTGCCTTGTCTTACCAGGTATCTGTATTAGCCACGGATAGGATTAAGGCTGCGTTTTCATCAGAGATGTGTGAGGATGTGTAGCGAGGGATGTGTTTTTGTTAACCAAAGGAAAATCTTTATTTACTTATCCTCGCTCAGCGCTACTGATTCTATTGGTTAACAAAGAACACATCCCTCGCTCTCGCTGCGCATCCTCGCACTGGTGGAAAAGCAGCTTAAACCAAACATGTTTAGTTTGAAACAGTATCGAATCTTTTCTCCGTGATATCTTTCTTTCTGCTGTGAAAACTTTCATTAGGAAACTCATCTAAGGTAGCCCTGTCTATTATTTATTAACTTGTGACAGACATTAGGTACAAATAATCAAAAGCCCTGTTATGACAGTTTGTCTACAGGAAGACTTTTCAATATCTAAAAATGTAAAAATCAGTATTAACTTCTTAAAAAATATAACTATGGCAGTGTACTCGTATCTAATAAATGCTTGTTTAACTTTATTTTGGATACACGTTTATATTTCTCGAGTCGAGACAGACGGCCTCGGGTAAGCTGTTAAAAATACATGGCAGGCTTTTTTTTAGTGTCCTGTCTCCCTAATAGTTTTGAATCCTAGGCACATCAATTATCTTCGACGTTAGGGATCGGCATCGATGGCTATCTTTGACGTCTTCCTCTCCTTTATACCTTTTGCGATAAGTTGTAATATATAATTTCAAGTGCATTTTGTAGTGATCTCCATTTATATTATTATATATTTCGTCAGATACGAGTTTGATTCTTGTAGACATGTATCTCGCAGCAGGAAAATATGGCATTCATTATTGTTTTTTGTCGATGAACAGAGGCCAAAGATCTGGATTTACGCATATTCTATAAGATCATGGAATATGACAATCTTCTGGACTCTTCGAACATGACCGAGTCGCAATGGATACAGATTGCTGAATCTATTATGGTAGGTGTACTTCATATAATTGTATGAAATATGATTGGCTAAGTTTTTGAGAGAACGAAACCTTGATTTGTCTAACCCAGTAACGTTAAGTTTGGACCTTATTTGTATCCGACGCCATAGTTATCCGGAGGAACCTTAACGCAAACTGATAGTATGGAAAAATAAGTAGTGAAATGTCCTCTAAAATTTTATTGCTGTTCATTTACTACTATTATTGAGTAGGTATAGAACTAGTAGAATTGCTAACAGCTCTACTTCATGTTTACAATGAAGCGAAATATTGAAAAATTCAATGGTCCAGGAACGGTTCGTATCTCCATCGGCTTTCCGTGTCGTGTCTTTCTGTTCATTGTAAACATTTCGTTTTGCTACTGCTTTAATAAAAAAATATTATTTCTATTTCAGTCCACTATTTGCTGGCCTGTGTCTCCAATGGCTTTCTGTGCCAACACGGGCGTCCTACCTATAAACGCAGGTTCGAACCCTGCCTCAACCATTGTTTTTTTTTTTTTTTTTTCGCTTTTTTGTAAACATTTAGCTTGCGCTAGCAGACGTTACTGCTTGATTTCAGTATTTGCTTGCCTTCAATAACGACCCATTATATTATTAGTAATCCTTTTTTCTGATCTAGAAATACTATGAAGAGTACGACGGCTTCGTAGTTCTTCACGGGACAGACACGATGTCCTACACAGCGTCAGCCTTATCCTTCATGTTTGAGAACATAGGGAAGTGTGTCGTCATCACTGGGTCTCAGGTAAACAAAGCTAAAGTTTATGCGTAGTACTGCTATGGTGTTATTGTTTGCTTTGCTACAATTGCTAAAGCGCATTTTACGAATGTATAGTCCAACATGGGGTTCCAACCCACGCCATATTGCGGATATTTAGTGGTACTAATTTATTTCACTGGCAACGACATTATTTTGGTAACTGAGGTTGAAAGTCGGTTAATGTCACTTATGTAAACAAAGAGCATAGATATAGTATAGTAGTTATAGATTTGCCACAGAGCGACCAGGCGTAAGAGAAAGACATATAATGACGTCAAAATGTCGGGTTGCCATAGTCGCAAAAAAAAAACCCCATAAAAAGTGGTTAAAGAGAAACGTTCCAAGTAAGTACTCGAATTCACAACATTTAATTTGTTTTACTCATTTTCCAATAACATCAAATAAAGGATAAAAAAATTATGTATTCCCTTTTTATATTTTTGAAAATATTCCAATTAACGATTAAAAATCTATTTGTTCCTCATTTTAAAAGACCATAGGCGAAAGGTAATTGGTCACAGCGCAGTAAATCATAAGTCGGACTATTACTAAGGCGGATTTGGTATAAAAATTGTAGCGCTGTTCTTTTATAGGCTACGACTGTCAATTTTCCACAAGGTGTCGTCATTTGAGTGCTGATTGATTTGAGTCTTAGACGACGCTGCTTTCACCTTTATATTAAGTATTTTCAAAACTAGTCCGTATAATCAAATAAAAATAATATACTTGGGTTCTCTGATAATAAAAGTAGGTAATGAAATTAGTTTAAACTTTAAATAATAGGTATTTACAACAATTGTTTCTAAACAAAATTTTTGATTTGCTCTGGAATACTGTAGAATTTTTCTGGCCAGTACTAAAAAATAGGATGAAACTTCTTCTTTCTTCTTTTTCTTCTATTCTACTCAGGATACTTTTAATCCATCGTGACAGTCCACGTTCATGGGCGCACCGCCTTATTGGGACATTCTGTAACAAAGCAAAATTAAATAGTTAAATTGTAAACGACATAAGTAGATAGGATATCACCAATACTAGTTGCTAAAAAATCTAATTTTTCTTAGGCCTAGCTATTCATTTTTTACACGGTTCTTTCTCTGTCGGAATCGGAAAACTGAAAATATCAATTTGCTATAGATTCCCCAAATATGGGGGTAATTTTTATTTTATATCTAGGCATCCCCAAATTGGATTATAAACCGACTGATTTATTTAGACGTCTATGTTAGCTTGCTTCTATCGTAGATTTATGCTACGCAATTTGACCGCTTTGCAATATTGACATGTCAAAATGCTCCGAGTTATTTTGAAAATAATTTACAGTTTTTTCCTATTTTATCATGTTTTTTCATGATATAACTAATGATTTAACTTTGTAACTTGATTCTTGTGAGATTTGAGAAAGAAATAGGCGATCAAAACACAAAGAAACTTGTACTTACGCATGAAATGTAAAATCCGCTTATTTTCGTTAACTGTTGCTTTTCTAACCAAGCACTGAACATCCCACCATTTTTGAGGCTACACACAAACACTCCACATCCGTTAATATGTCAATTATCTGGTAATATCAATTATTTAATACACAAAATCTTCTATTTCTATACCGCTTTTGATACTACCTGATTGTTTTGCTTCGATTTTGAAGTGTGCCAATAACCCGACCATGAAAAAATGCTCGGTCGCTGATAAAAACAAAACATGGCACTCTTTTCTATTTCTTCTTTTAGGAATCGCAATAAGGCTATCTTTATCTATCAAAGCGTGTCAGACCCTTGACAAAGAGGAAGCAGGTTCGCTATTGACGTTTAATAATGCAAATATATGACGTATGTACATTATTGCCACATGAAAGCTGTTTGTAGTGCCACTATCCCTGAGCTAGACCGACACTTGTCAGGCTATATTTCCGATACTTTAACATTTTCATAGTAAGATTTTTTTGGCCCTTATAAGATAGCTGCAGACCAACAGATTGAGTGTTTTATTTAACTTGTTAACTTGATGACGTTGTAATCGACTGATAATAAAATTGGCCCCATTCTATTAAAGTAAGAAGTATAAAATTTGATCATTATTGCAAGAAATAGATCTCACATGAATTAAGTATAATAAATAGACATCCTACCGAAGACTAATGTAAGGTACGATAAGGCTAACATACGAGTAGTTTATTGTCTAATGGAGTAAGACTATCGATTAGTTATTGGACTGTGCTAGTCTTTTCCCATTGATAGTCTTACCTACCTTACCTTAATTGTATTAATTAATTGATCAGATACCGATCTTCGAGCCCCGCAGCGACGGCTCAGACAACTTCGTCTCTTCGCTGCTCATCGCTGGTGGACTTAATATCCCGGAGGTCACCGTATTCTTTGGGAGCAAACTCTTCAGAGGGAACAGGTGAGAGCCAATCAATCTTAGATTAAACTGGGCCATAATCAGATTTAGGTTCAAGTCTTTCATGTGGACAAGCGAAATTAAGGATTCCAAAGCCAAATTTTCTGATATAACTCGTATGAGAACAAAGAACGTTCCCTCTTCTATGATCCGATGTAATAGGAATATCACCTGGATTCACACAAGCTCGCATACTTTTGACCACCGGAGGGACGACTTTTGAACTGATTATGACCCAAATATATCATAAAATGTTCATATATGGCGCTCTTCATTACATTTCTACTTTAAAAAACGCTGCATAGAATTCTAGAACTTTTTGCATTTTATTAAGATATATAAAAGGCATCATGTCTGTGAAATGCCCCTAAACCAAATTCCCGCAAATATTTCCACGGCATGTTTCAGACTTGACTTTCTTGTCAAATTTGGTGTTGCTTGGGAATTTTATAAAAAAAATCTGTCGTTTGGTGATAGAAACATTGTAAATAAATAATCTGTTAAAATGATAGTACTCTACATACCTATGGAAGTAAATTAGTGAATTCCTCAGATCGCAGGTGTTTGTGGCCCGATCCTTAGGTTCCACTAAAATCCCACTTATCTAGGCCATAAGGTGACGTAAAGATTATTCTCTAACATAATTATGGACGGATCAAACTTCAGTTCTTTCGATGCGGGTTGTGTATTGAATACTTACTGCATTTATAGAGCATGAGTATTCACCAAACACCGATCGATCTGGGACATTCACAAATTCACAGCCCTAGGGTATGTAATGTATATTACTTACCTAATCGACCAAGATTGTTTAAGCTATGAGATTTTTATTCTCTGTATAGCATATCCTTAAACAAACTTGATTTTTGTAGAGTTCGCAAGATCTCCGCATTCAATCTGTTCGCCTTCGACTCCCCCAATTGCCCGCCGCTCGTCGAAGTCGGCATCGACATGGAATTCAACAAAAAAGCCGTATTCAAACCAAGTACCATAGAAAAGTGCCAACTCCACGCCAAGATGTGCAAGAACGTGGGGTTGCTGAGAATGTTCCCTAGTATCAGTTCGTCGGTGATTAAGGCGTTCTGTCAGCCTCCTATTGAGGGTAAGTCCGAACATTTTGAAGAATTCCATAAAAAGTTATAGAACTTATGGAATTTGCGACACGTAAAGGCGTCATTAGTGACACGAAGATTTTTTTACTTACCTGAAAATGAGACATAGAACCCCTTCTAATATTAGGCCAGCGATATGTAATCAATCATCTTTGGGCGCATGAACACCAAGCCAATTAGGAGTCAAAGTGATCGTCATGGCCAGAATTGGTCTTTGAGCAATGCCATTTACCTATCATTTCAATTACGGTGTGTCTATTCTGTGAGCGAAAATGATAGCTACCTACGCTGTAAATGAAGAATTAATCTAGTCCCTTCGCTTTTAATATTTAAGTGTGAGGTTGTCTGATATTTATTTATTTATATTTACATTGAAGTGTCTTATATATACTACTAGCGGCCGCCCGCGACTTCGTCCGCGTAGATTTTTGATGATGACAAAGATATTAAAATAGGTAAATGAATTTTATTCTTAGTTAAAATGGTCTAGACAATGCAATTGTTAAAGAATTTTTGAAGATTTTCCAATTAGATTACGGGAATTGTTTGCAGGATGCTTAATATTTATTCCGTCAGTTACCTGATGCTTTTAATCTTTGGCAACAATGACTGCAAGATATAGAGCGACGCATGGATTTGGAGTTAGAGAATGGGGATCATAGTTATTATGAGTGAGATTTAAAAAAAATGTTAAAGATCATAAGGCTGTTAAAACAATCTTAAACTCAGGACTGGAAATCGAGAGATGGAGGCAGTTTAATGAAGAGTATCTCTTTTAATAATAATAAATAATAAACTTTATTTCAAAACAATAATAAATAATGACCTCTGTTCATAAGAAGGCAGCACTGGTATTTGTACACGCCGGCCTGGCTATTAAACGAAAAGAGTGGTGTGGCGGAGTTCCCGAGGGGGGCCAAAATGTAACTAAATGGTCTAGCAGGTACCCCAGTTATTAAAAAGGCTAGTGTTTAAAGATAATGCTGAAATGTGACCATTAAAAACTAAATGCACATAAGCGAACTTAATGATGCGATTACTATTTTGGTCTACAGGCTAGTAGTATTGCTTGAAGAGTGATTCAATATATTCTGGTGCTATAGTTCTCTATATCTCTCGAGAAGCTAAATAAAGTAAGAATAGGTATATAAAGTATAAATTATTCATGTGCTGATAGACAACTCACTAAATATACACACGAAGGAACACATAAAGTTTAGAACACAATAAATAAGAGACAGCACTAAGAAAATATTGTTGACATTCAACCGTAGAAAAGGGGGTGCAAGTTCGTTTTAAAAAAAGGACGTAGTCACTGGGTAGTAGACAGGAAATAAAAAATATATAAACTGATAACGTTAGCGTAACACTTCTTTATAAACAACATTAGCGGTGTTCCCCATACAAACTTTGCACCCCTTTTTAACCCCCTTAGAGGTGAAATTTTCCAAAACGCTGAAATTACTTTTTTTGTATTTGATTAAGTAAGCTATCTACAAAGTTTCAAGTCTCTAGTTCAAAAAATAAAGTTTCTCCCATATAAACATTGCACCCCTTTTTAACCCCCTTAGGGGTGAATTTTTATAAAACGCTGAAAGTTATTTTTGTGTTTTTAAATAAGTAATCATTCTACAAAGTTTCAAGTCTCTAACTCCAAAAAAAAAGTTTACCCCATACAAACTTTGCACCCCTATTTAAACCCTCTTAGGGGAGGTATTTCCAAAAATCCCTTCTTATCTCTAGCCCACGTTATAAAAGTAACCTACTGTGCAAAAATCAACTCTCTAACATTAGTAGTTTCGGCTGTGCGTTGATGAGTCAGTCAGGACTTCTTCTTTTATATATATAGACTAGCTGTTGCCCGCGACTTCGTCCGCGTGGAACCTTATGTTGAAAATTTTACATCTTTATTATTTTGAGATCTAAGCAATGTTGAAATTGCTAAACGTTTTTTTTTTACAATTTTTTACGAAATAGTAACGAACCCTTCGTACGCGATTCCGACTCGCTCTTGGCGTTTTTTTAGATTTTTTTCGACTAATTTGCTCTAATTAGTACGCGCTATCATTATGAAATCAGGTACATCTACGAACGAATAGCTTTACTTAATTCGATGAATTTAAGAACGACGTTTATAAATTCTTTGATTCGAATAATAATGCCTTTATACAAAGTTTCAAGTACCGCACTCAAAAAAAATGTTTGATCTTTATACAAATTTTCAACCCCTTTTTCACCACCTTTAGGGCTAAATTTTCAAAAACGCTGAAGTCACTTTTCTGGTATTCTATTGAATATGCCTTTATATAAAGTTTCAAATCCCTCACTCAAAAAAATTTTTGATCTTCAGACAAACTTTCAACCCGTTTTTCACCACCTTCAGGGCTGAAATTTCAAAAACGCTGAAATTACTTTTCTTGCATTCTAATAATATTTCTTTATACAAAGTTTTAAGTACCGCACTCAAAAAATGTTTGATTTTCTACCCCTTTTTCACCACCTTCAGGGCTGAATTTTCAAAAACGGTGAAATCGTTTTTCTTGTATTCTATTGATATGTCTTTATATAAAATTTCAAGTCCCGCCCTCAAAAAAATGTTTAATTTTCATACAAACTTTCAACCCCTTTTTCACCACCTTCAGGGCTGAATTTTCAAAAACGCTGAAATTACTTTTCTTGCATTCTAATAATATGCCTTTATACAAAGTTTCAAGTACCGCACTCAAAAAATGATTGATTTTAATACAAACATTCAACCCCTTTTTAACCCTTGTAGGGGACGAATTTTTGGAAACGCTGAAATTACTTTTGTTATATTCTAATAGTATGCTATTACACAAATATTCAAGTCCCGCACTCAAAAAAATATTTAATCTCCATACAAATTTTCGACCCCTTTTGTACCACCTTAGGGGATGAATTTTCGAAAACGCTGAAATTAGTTTTCTCCCATTTTATTTTAATACCTTTTTACAACGTTTCAAGTTCCTAGCTTAAAATAAAATTTGAACCCCAGGACAAACTTTCATCCCCCTTTTAACCCCTTAGAGGTTGAATTTTTAATAACGTTCAAATGATGGTATTTTGTTATTTTTATATATGCCTTTATGAGAAGTTTCAAAGAATTTGTAATGGATTCAATCTTTCAACCCCTTTTTAAACCTTTTAGGGGATGAATTTTTAAAAACGCTGAAATTATTTTTCTTGTATGGTAATAATATGCCTTTACACAAAGATTCAAGTCCCGCGCTCAAAAAAATACTTGATCTCCATACATACTTTCAACCCCTTTATTACCACCTTGGGGGATGGATTTTCAAAAACGGTGTAATTAATTTTCTACCATTTTATTTTAATATCTTATAACAAAGTTTCAAGTTCCTAGCTTAAAAAAAACTTGTACCCCATACATCCTTTCATCCCCTTTTTAACCCTCTTAGGGGTTGAATTTTTCAAAATCGCTTCTTATCCCTAGCCCACGTTATAAAAGTAACCTACTGTGCAAAAATCAACTCTCCAACATTAGTAGTTTCGGCTGTGCGTTGATGAGTCAGTCAGGACTTCTTCTTTTATATATATAGATTATAAAATTCAAAAATTGTTTTGAAAATTAGTTCTCTATGGAGAGGGGTTATTGTGTCAAGAAAAATCTTAGCAACTCGTCTTTGTCCTCTCATCACGATGAAAAGGCTGGACAGATTTTAACTAATTTAAGTACAGAAATAGCTGGACACCCAAAGATACTTATAGGATATTTTTTACCCAACTAGTTAAGGTAAAGAAAATAAAAATACGCGGACGAAGTAGCAGACGCCATCTAGTTATGATATAATCTTTAACTAACCCTTCATAGGCGTAGTGATCGAGAGTTACGGTGCAGGCAACATCCCCTCCAACCGCGACGACCTGTTCACGGAGATCGAGGCAGCCGTGAAGCGAGGCGTGATCTTCGTCAACATCACACAGTGTACCACAGGGTCGGTGGCGTCCCCCATCTACGAGACTGGCAGGGTATGGAGTATGTTCCTCTTAAGTTCCTGATATTGTAATCGAGAGTTAAGGTGTTCAGGGAGATCGAGGCAGCCGTCAAGCGGGGCGTGATCTTCGTCAACATCACACAGTGTACCACAGGGTCGGTGGCGTCCCCCATCTACGAGACTGGCAGGGTATGGAGTATGTTCCTCTTAAGTTCCTGATATTGTAATCGAGAGTTAAGGTGTTCCGGGAGATCGAGGCAGCCGTGAAGCGAGGCGTGATCTTCGTCAACATCACACAGTGTACCACAGGGTCGGTGGCGTCCCCCATCTACGAGACTGGCAGGGTACGGAGTTTGTCCTTTTAAGTTCCTGATATTGTAATCGAGAGTTAAGGTGTTCCGGGAGATCGAGGCAGCCGTGAAGCGAGGCGTGATCTTCGTCAACATCACACAGTGCACCACAGGCTCGGTGGCGTCTCCCATCTATGAGACTGGCAGGGTATGGAGTATGTTCCTCTTAAGTTCCTGATATTGTAATCGACAGTTAAGGTGATGGCAACATCTACCGCGAAGACCTGTTCAGGGAGATCGAGGCAGCCGTGAAGCGGGGCGTGATCTTCGTCAACATCACACAGTGCACCACAGAGTCGATGGCGTCTCCCATCTACGAGACTGGCAGGCTATGGAGTATGTTCCTCTTAAATTCCTGATATTGTAATCGAGAGTTAAGGTGTTCCGGGAGATCGAGGCAGCCGTGAAGCGAGGCGTGATCTTCGTCAACATCACACAGTACACCACAGGGTCGGTGGCGTCCCCCATCTATGAGACTGGCAGGGTATGGAGTATGTTGCTCATAAGTTCCTGATATTGTAATCGACAGTTAAGATGATGGCAACATCTACCGCGAAGACCTGTTAAGGGAGATCGAGGCAGCTGTCAAGCGGGCCAAGATCTTCGTCAACATCACACAGTGCACCAGCCAGGCTCGGTGGCATCTCCCATCTACGAGACTGGCAGGGTATGGAGTATGTTCCTCTTAAGTTCCTGATATTGTAACCGACAGTTAAGGTGATGGCAACATCCTCTTCAGTCGCAAAGATCCGTTTTGGGAGATTGAGGGAGCTACGAGACTAGCAGGGTACGGTGTTCATCTAAACTTCCTTCAAGTGGTAACAATATCTTTTTATGCTGAGCAGATGATCAGGATTTGGTCAAATAGGTTTGTCCTCTGTGTGTAACGACCATTCTAATTTCCATGGTATATGTTATACCATGACCCTGACCATTTTAGAAAATGTTGGCTATTGTTTTTTTGAAATAAGTAAGCTAAATCGATCCTGGCTTGACCAGTTATGTTTCACGCCACGCTACTGGTCCTTTCTTTAGGTTTCATACAAATACCCCCTCAATTCGGGATCTGTTTGGAGTAAAATAAAGTTAAGTTTTTTACTTTTGATAATTACCTTAAAGAATTTTAGTCTATAGGTACCTACATAACCTACCATACCTTTGATTAAGTTTGTAAATTAACAAAGTGATCACCAGTTTTCAAATACTAGTGTATTCAGTTCTTATTTGTTTTTTGACAGCTCATAGCGTCCTGTGGGGTGGTGTCCGGGTACGACATGACCCCGGAGGCAGCACTTACGAAGTTATCGTACGTGTTATCCAAGACTGAACTTAGTTATAAGGAGAAGACGGAGGTAAGACATCATTGATTGAATAAGTAGCAGTAACGTAATGATGCAGTATATATTTGGAATCAGCTCACGAAGCCCTTTCATCAGATATGCCACATGATAGGATTAATAAATAAATAAAATAAAATAAATAAAAATAAAATAAGTTTTTATTGGTTCAAAAGAATACAAATAATGAATACAAGGGTTGAGGACTCCTAGTAGGTGTTATACACCTGTGTCAGGAGGACTCGCTCTGAGTAAACAAAATGACATAATCGATGACGTCATTACTACAGCATGCACTAAAGTGAACTCGAATATTTGTGCTTGGGTCATGGTTGTTCCTATGTATTTAAGTATATATTTATCTATATAAGTAAATATATCGTCGTCTAGTACCCATAACACAAGCCTTCTTGAGCTTAATTTGGGACTAGATCGATTTGTGTGAAGTTGTCTGATATTTATTTATTTATTTATTATTTAAGTAGACAAAATGCTCTTAGACTTTTCAGAAGGTTCATCCTATTACGCTACCAGTTCACTGAAGCGGAGGGGAGAAAATAAACCAACATGGCTGCGTGTTTGTAAAGCCCGAAAGAGCATTTAAATCTGGAATGTGATTGGCCAATTTTACAGATCTCCGTTCCACTCCGCTTTTGCAGACAGGCAGTCTTAGGGCGCGTCTCCACTGAAGCGAAGTGGAGCGGTGACGTCCGGAATTGACCAATCACAAAAGTGACGCGGAGCTGAGATGCAAATTTCAACTCAGGTGATTGGTCTATTCCGAACGTCTCCGTTCCACCTCGCTTCAATGGAGACGCCACCTTAGAGCCTTATCATATTGGCGATTTGTTCGCATGTTGATAGCGAGGCGAGCGTGCAGCGAGATTGCCGCGAGGATGCCATGCGTCCCGGCCACGACTTCGGTCTTAGCGGCGGCGAGTGGCCACGGTGCGCGGTGCGTGTCTCGCTCACTCGACTGGCCGCCGCGTTTGGATTGGATCTCTAGCTCAACCGCTTGTCGCCAAAAGTCATGGCATGTCCGATATTGTATACTCAGCGAACTCGCTGAGCTCGCGCTCGTTTCTACGTTCTCGCTCGCTGCGAAAGCGTTGCGCGCTCGTTTCGCATTAAAATCGTCCGCAAATCGCCATTGTGATAAGGCTATAAGATGTTTACATTTAATATTGCATCATTCTGCTTATCATGTTTATGATCTATTCAATGCTATTCTATACTTTTATGTTTCTTGTCAGTACAACATTCTGACCATATTACATCAGGTGAAAGACTATTAAACAAAGACTAGCAGGTTTTATTTATCATACGTATACAATTGATTTTCTTTATCAGGAAGATCAATTTGTTCATTATTTTTAACAATAGTTACTTATTAGTAATGTTATTGCAGCATTCAAAAATTCAGTATTTTACAATAGTCTATTACAATTTTTCTCGATAAAGCTTTGGTCACGTGACTCCAAAAAAAGAAAAATAAAAAAACATATATTAAAATCTTATACGAGTTTACCGTAATCGTGTAAAAAATATCCCATTCCACCTTTGGATGTCAGTTATAACTTTACCAAAATTGGTTAAAGTCCCTCCAGCCGTTTCTGAGTGATGAGCAAACAGAAAAACAACAGATGGCGCTGCATGGATGGCGCCTCACGCCCATGCAAGTCTTACATCGCGCTGTTAAGCTGTTTCCTGAAATAATTCCCCATCTCCGTATCATAGCTACCGTGCTAAGGTAAAAGGCGACCTTTTGCTATGGAGCTCCATACAAAAAGGTCGCCTCCTATCTTAGCACGGCAGATTGTTACATATATACTACACATCTAACAATATACTCGTGTTTTCATTTCAGCTGATGTCGACCAATATACGAGGAGAATTGACCAATACGTCGTCAATTGCCATTGAGGTAATAAAATACTACTTTAAGTATATTAGTTCGATAAGTCAAGTTGTTATTTAGTGCAGGAGACTTCCAATGGTCAACGAAGTTTAATAAATAAAGAGGTTCAGTTAGTTTAATGATTTACGTGAACTCTTTGAGTCATGGTTATTCTACGTATTTAATATAGGTACATATATCTATCTATATAAGTATGGATATCTAGTACTAGGGTTGCCAAGTCGAATGACCGTATTATCGGGAGAAATACCATTTTTTCGGGATTTCGTGACTTTGGTTGCGAGAAACAAAAAAATAATCACATTAAAGTAAATATATTAAAAACAACGTCGTTCGCTGCCTATAGAAATGTCTACATAAATAAATACTAACACTAACATAAAAAAACATAAAACGCATTATTATATAATCTTTTCTATAATCTACAAAAATGTATTAAGTAAGGTAATTTATTTAAAGTAATTATGGAAAAATTTGCAGTTGTATTTCCTTTTCAAATTATCGTTTTATAAAGTTGTTTTTCGGAAGATCATTTATTTTCTCGGGAGGCGGGAGGACATACTAAAATTCGGGAGAATCCCGCCAATTCCCGACCATCTGGCAACCCTGTCTAGTACCCATAACAAGCCTGTGAGGTGTCTAATATCTATTTATTTTGGTGTCCTATCGTTTGACCAAAAAACGTTTGACAAATGATCACTTGACCAAACAACGTTTCACCAAAAAAACGTTTCGTCAATTGATCATTTTACAAAAAGTCATTTTACAAATGATTCACTTCACCAAATGATCAGATGTTAAATTTTCATTTTACAAATAATCATTTGACCAAATGTTCATTTAGCAACTGAGTCATTTGACCAAACTTGAGGTGAATCAATTTCAGAGCAGATCCGACCCGGCCGGGTTAGGTTAGGTTAGTTTTTTTTTTTATATTCATAATAAAACGTAAATAAGGTAAGATAAGATAAGATAAAGACAAGACAAGACATGAAATAACATTTTGTAAAATGTTTTTTTTGTAAAATGATATTTTGTCAAGTGTAGTGTTTGTAAAATGATCATTTGTAAAGTGACTTTTTATAATATGATACTTTTGTCAATTGTCTCGTTTGCCTAATGAATATTTGGTGAAACGTTGTTTGGTCAAGTGATCATTTGTCAAACGTTTTTTGGTCAAACATTAGTGAACCATTTATTTTATTTGGCTGTACCTGAAACTTGTTAACGAGTCTATACATATAATATGTATATGCGATGATTGCGATGGTATGGTAGGTACACAAGGAGAAAAAGTGAAATGACTCAGGATGACTTATGGGGAATTGTAGTTCTACAAAGTAACTGCTAGGGGCGGGCGCTATACTATTCTCCATACAAATCGTTTAAGCTGTTGCTAGCGAGCACGGTCACGTTAAGTCATGGTAAGGGTACAGGCACTTATACTGTGGTACAGTACTTTTATCTCACGAGCGCGGGTGAGCCATGTTTGTGTGAGTAATGTACATGCACATTGGCTCTGTGTGGGTGAGCCGGCACTGAACGCTCCCGAGCTCACCCACACAGAGCCAATGTGCATGTACATCTACTCACACAAACATGGCTCACCCGCGCTCGTGAGATAAAAGTACTGTACAGGTATCCGCAAGTCTTCTCAGCACCCTCGTCGCGGTAGGTCCTCGCACTCATATTCCGCAATTCAATACTAGAATCAAAACAAAATAAACGTTCTGGGAAATACCCATTACCTATCTCATTATCAGCTGTTTAGCATCTACACCTGTCTCCAGTGTTTATTTGGTTCGTAAACATTCGTGTATGCAACTAATGATGGATGGTGTGTTAAGACGCGTGACTTCGACAGAGCAGTACTCAATTCCTCAAGGTGTGAAATACTTTCAATGGTTTTTATACTGCACTTTACTAAAGGATAAGATAAGATAAGATAAGATAAGATAAATCTTTATTGCTCTCGTATAGTGTACAGATGTCTTAATTCTAAGATTATCTATACCTAACATGACACCCTGTAAGGGCATTGCAATGGTGTCCTATCGTTTGACCAAAAAACGTTTGACAAATGATCACTTGACCAAACAACGTTTCACCAAAAAAACGTTTCACCAATTGATCATTTTACAAAAAGTCATTTTACAAATGATTCACTTCACCAAATGATCAGATGTTAAATTTTCATTTTACAAATAATCATTTGACCAAATGATCATTTAGCAACTGAGTCATTTGACCAAACTTGAGGTGAATCAATTTCAGAGCAGATCCGACCCGGCCGGGTTAGGTTAGGTTAGTTTTTTTTTATATCCATAAAAAACCTAAATAAAGAAAAAGACAAGAAAAGGACAAGAAAAAGACAAAAAAAGACAAGAAAAAGACAAAAGACAAAAAAAGACAAGAAAAAGACAAGAAAAGACAGAAAAAGACAAGAAAAAGACAAGAAAAAGACAAGAAAAAGACAAGAAAAGACAAGAAAAAGACAAGAAAATGACAAGAAAAACACAAGTTAAAGAAAAACAAGATAAAGATAAGATACAGATACATTTATTTTGTTAAAAAGAAGTACTTTTTATGAAATAACATTTTGTAAAATGATATTTTGTAAAATGATATTTTGTAAAATGATATTTTGTCAAGTGTAGTGTTTGTAAAATGATCATTTGTAAAGTGACTTTTTGTAATATGATACTTTTGTCAAATGTCTCGTTTGCCTAATGAATATTTGGTGAAACGTTGTTTGGTCAAGTGATCATTTGTCAAACGTTTTTTGGTCAAACATTAGTGAACCCATTGCAATATTTTGCGGAAATGACTTATTATCTAATTAAGTTATGCTTCACAATCACAATATATGTATCAAGGAATGAAAAAATATACATACCTACAAATATTTTTTGTTTTTGTAGAAATAGGTAAGTATTTAGAAATATCTTAAATTTAATGAATTATTTAAAGTTGACCACTTTATATTAGGTAGATATCGGCTGTTGACAACAAATATTTACTAAAACGAAGCTTGTATCTCAGTATCAATATACAAACGAGATACGAGGTTTTGAAGAGTAGTAACAGAAATTTTAATGAGTTTTTGTTGTCACCTGTAGATACTTTTACTTTTTCACCTCACCAGCTCAAACATGGCGGCTTTGCTGCGAGATAACAGTGAACAAAATGCGATTTTGTTTCGAGCGTCAGTAGAAAGTAGATTTTTAATTTTTAAAATTTTTGACTACGAGTTGTCATTTCTCAGCCACAGGTTAGTTATAAAATTTGAATCATTCGAATTTTTATGCACTCTGTCTCTTTCAATGGTGGTCGTAAAGGACTGGTACCTACAGTGTTGGAACGTATTACATATTTCAATTTATTTAGATTTTCATTTCATTTCAAGCAGCGGGTATCTATTTTCTAATTAATAATATCATTGAAATCAGCAAAAAAGACAATACACATACCTACACCTGAATGGTTCAAAGAAAAAGTACAAACAGTCAAACCTATGTTCTCGCTGTCGAGGTGAAAAGTTGTGTGTGCTACACGAGAGCAAAGTTTTTTGCATCTCGTGCTGTTGAGTCCCTCGCTACACTCAGGATTCTAAATAAGAATCACTCGCTACGCTCGTGATTCAAACATAGAATCCTTCGCTTACTCGGGACTCAAAATCAGCACTCGAAACAAAAAACAACTTTGCTCTATTGTTGCACAAATAACTATTGCCCATGAGTGCAGCGTGTAGCATAGCAGTAGTGTTGCATGGCTTTTTTCACTAGGGAGTAGGGAACTGTCGAATAAAGAAACAAAAACATTGACAAAATTTATCGGTACAAATAATATTTCGTCAATTAAGTACAAATGATATACGATATGAAATTGGATTTTTTCTTCAGGATACTGATGCATATCGGTTTGCGGCACGTCCACCAAAGAACAGCACGGTACAATACGGTTTTATAGTAGTAGACGTAGGTAGTTCTGGTAGGTATAACATAACACGGTCATCGAGACGTGATAAGTAATATATTCAGAGAAAAAGGAAATAAAGATAAGTACAATTACTATCACGCAGTTGGCAAAAGTAAGAAGGCGTCAGTAGTATTACCTGTATTTTTCGATATTTTGATATGCTAGGTATCCCGGTGCAACTGATCTTATTCGGTAGATTCAGGTCCCGGGCTTGCAGAAAATAATTAGAAATGGCATTAGATTTGCAGACATTTCTACAAAAACGTGTCCACGAAAGTGTTGCGGAACAAACACTTAAATATGGGAATGGAAAAAGGGGCAGTGATAATATCCTCTTAAGAGTCTTAAGACCCATTACGCAGTTTACGCATTGTCGACGGATCGCCGGCGACCGGTATTAGTCGCTTGTGCGTCGCCACTACGCGGCGAGTCGCCGAGTCGCCTGGGCAACCAGCAACCAAGTGCGTAAACACTTTATTTAAACTATAGAAAACTAAAGGAAGTCACAGTCGCGGGCGACCGAGTCGCCAGAGACCAGTCTACAGTGCGTAATGATGAGCCTAAGGGTGCGTCTCCACTGATAAATAAATAAATAAATATTAAGGGACAATCATACACAAATCGACCTAGTCCCAAACTAAGCAAAGCTTGTACTATGGGTACTAGACGACGATATACATAATATATAAATACATATATAGATAACATCCATGACCCAAGAACAAAATAATATTTTGCACAAATATTTGCCCCGGCCGGGATTCGAACCCGGGACCGCCGACTCAGTAGGCAGGTGTCTACCAACCGAGCCAAACGCGTCCTCAAACTGAAGTGGAGCGGAACGGAGACTTGCAGAATAGACCAATCACCTGAGTTGAAATCTGTATCTTAGCTTCACTTTTATGATTGGTCAATTTCGCATGTCTCCGCTCCGCTCCAGAGAAGCCGCACTCTAATGCTGCCTGTCTGCTGGAGCGAGGTGGAGCGTAGCTATGTAAAATGGATCTTTTAGGCTTCACGATGACACAGCCTGATTGATTAATTTTCTACGACCCGCTTCACTGGACAAGCATTCTTATGACTATACCCCGCGGTTTTCGGTGCACGAGTGATTAGACGCATATTGTCGGCCTAGTGTCAAATCATTTGTGCACCAAAAATCCCTATGACCCAATTAAGGATTCAATTTCTTTCGTCTCGATGGCCGTTAAATATAGTTAGTTATCAATAGATTTAAACCTATTTATTACATCGTAGATATACACATGTGTTTAGTAGTAACCTTCTAATAAGGTGTGCAAATAGATAACAACACGTCACGTTATACCTAGTAGTTAGTAGATCACGTTTTTTTTACCGAGCCCTGGAGGTGTGTTTGTGACGTGGCAAAAGTAAAGAACTTGTTATAATATGTATAACTAGCGACCCGCCCCGGCTTCGCACGGGTGCAATGCAATATTATGCATGTATATCTCTTGAATCACCATATTTATAAAAAAACCGGCCAAGTGCGAGTCGGACTCGCGCACCGAGGGTTCCGTACAAACACTTTCCATCCCTAAGTGGTTAAGTTAAGTTTGCACCTGGTATGTATAGCGCCCCATATAAATTAGGTGCAAAGTTAGGTATTAAAAAAACTACTTACTAGATCTCGTTCAAAACAATTTTCGTTGGTAGTTTTTATAGTAATGTACATCATATGTTTTTTTTAGATTTTTCATTTTCTTATTTTAGAAGTTAGAGGGGGGGGGACCAACTTTTTTCCACTTTGGCAGCGTCTGTCACGCAAACTATACGGTTTAGAAAAAAAATATTTTAGAAACCTCGATATCATTTTTGAAGACCTATCCATAGATACCCCACACGTATGTGTTAGATGAAAAAAAAATTTTTGAGTTTCAGTTCTAAGTATGGGGAGCCCCCAATATTTATTATTATTTTTCTATTTTTGCATCAAAATCTTAATGCGGTTCACAGAATACATCTACTTACCAAGTTTCAACAGTAGGTATAGCTCTTATAGTTTCGGAAAAAAATGGCTGTGACATACGGACGGACAGACAGACGGACAGACGGACAGACGGACAGACAGACATGACGAATCTATAAGGGTTCCGTTTTTTGCCATTTGGCTACGGAACCCTAAAAACGCATTAAAATCCGTTGTGTAGTTTCAAAGATCTAAGTATACATAGGAATAGACAGAAGGAAGTGACAGTATTTATTTCGCAAGAAGAATGAATGATTAAGCAGCATTCGGGTAAACCACATTTTGGATTTGGTTGATGGCAAATCCTTGACAAATCGCTATTGACGTTTAATAATGCAAATATAGGACGTATGCACATTATTGCCATATGAAAGCAGCCCGCCTAGCATAAGTACGCTTCGCGACTCTTGTCGCGTCACATAGCATCACCCGTCACTATCTCACAGTATAGCGAAGAAAGAGATGGTTAACATTTCTCGCGCGAGAAAGAGTCGAGTGTCACAGTTGTGCTAGAGGTGCTGTTTGTAGCGCCATCTATCCCTGGGCTGGACCGACACTTCTTAGGCTAAACCTTTTAAGAATAAAAGGGTTATTATATTATTCAAATTAAATATTCTATCTTGCGGCAGGTAGGTAATGTCAATAATGTTTTGTATCTAGTACTAAATGGAATAATTTATTGCAAGAAAAACTTAGCTTATAACAAAGAAATAGTAATTAAAATAATAATGTGTAGCAAAAAGTAATAAAACACATCTCTGCAATGCAGTTGCAGTTTAGTTAGTGCTGGGAACTGGGAATGGCTGCTCCGCGCTCCGTCGTCAAACCCCAACAGTTTCGCTGCAGGTTTGAATTTGTGACGTGTGCATCGTATGCACATACTGGTGGCTCGAATTATAGCAGTACATATCCTTGTTCTAAGCCTTCTTGTTGTTTTGTATCTAGTATAGTAGCATGGAGTGAGAATATGAAACAAATATAACAATCAGTTTAAATCTTTTCATCGTAGACTCATTAGTACGCATGCGTAATGTTCAGAGTATTATTATGCACTATTATGTAAAACCACATACTATTAGATGTATAATAAGAAAATCATCTGGTATTCTAAATATTATTCAACGTGACCGACGTGATAACCTTTGTGCAGTATTCTACGCGTCGTTACACAGATACTGCTATCAAATAACAATATTTTTATAGTGACGAAAGGGTATCACCATAACATGGTGTTATTCCTCTGCGTAACGTAAATTTAGTGGGGGGTGCTCATTCTAATGCCGTTAGTTTCGTTGCCCATGGGACAGTTTTTCCTGGTAATCATCCAGTTGCCTCAATGCCCAATAGGTTAGTCTATCATAACACACCCAATTAGGAAATGGAAAACCTAAAATAATAATAAAAACGGTTTTAACTCACGTACAAATTTTCAGGAATAGCCCGACATGTTTCGAACTCAAATTTAGACGACGCGTTTGGCTCGGTTGGTAGACACCTGCCTACTGAGTCGGCGGTCCCGGGTTCGAATCCCGGCCGGGGCAAATATTTGTGCAAAATATTTGTACTTGGGTCATGGATGTTATCTATATATGTATTTATATATTATGTATATCGTCGTCTAGTACCCATAGTACAAGCTTTGCTTAGTTTGGGACTAGGTCGATTTGTGTATGATTGTCCCTTTATATTTATTTATTTATTTTAAGAAAAAAAAAAAAAAAAAAATTGCAACTCGGTTCTAACTCAAGCAGCCCCTGATGGAAGTCCGTTTTTATAAATAAGTATAAAATTAATGATGTCTCACGATTGTTTTAATAGTATTAATTGGCAAACCGGTTATAACCGGGTACTTCTACAGTAAGATAATCGTTTTTGCATTCACAATGGGGACGTCCTTTGATACATTTAGGTATAGTGTCTGTTTGTAAATTATCTAAAGGGACTCTACGTTTTAGCTTCGGACGAAACACAAACACCCTTGAACGGGAAAGTATATTGACCGGACTTTGCAGCGTCTTAAAATTGGGCAAGTGCGAGTCCGACTCGCGCATGAAGGGTTCCGTACCATAATCTATAACAAGTTTGTTGTATGGGAGTTTATTATAGAAGTACATCATCTGTGAAAATTTCAACTGTCTAGCTATCACCGTTATTGAGATTCAGCCTGGTGACATACGGACGGACGGACGGACAGCGAAGTCTCAGTAATAAGGTCCCGTTTTTACCCTTTGGGTACGGAACCCTAAAAAAGAACTCGACTCGAACTACTTCAATACATACATTAACAAAAATAAGGAACAAACCTATCGCAATCAAAAATAAAACTAAATCAACGTGTGTCTGGCTTCGTTGCTCTTAGGGTGCTGCATTACCGCGAGCAGTACAAAAGAAAACACCTAAATTACTCGAAAACAAAAGAAGATCAAGGACAAGGAAAATAAGATTAAGCATGGAGTGATCTTAGGACCTGAAATCTTTCAAAATCTTTGAAATTTTTGTCTTGCTAGTACACCATATGAAATAATCACCAAATTCCTCGTCGGGGGTCGCTCTCGTTAGCTTAACCTGCTAGACCCTTTTTTAAACGTACCTATGGTCTGATTTCGTTTGTGTTTGAGAGGTACTCGGATCAAAATTATTCAAGATATATATATAGGTCAGTGGGGATTTCTATCGGCTCAGCGATTATATGTTTTCCAACTGACTTAAAAAAGAAATTGTCAATTCGTTTTTTTATGTTTGTTACCTCAGAAATCTGTCATTTATAAGTCGAATTGTTCTTTTTTCATCCGAGCATCTTCAAATAGAACATTATATATGAAATTAAATTGTAGATCTTAAAAAGACGATTACTGTATTACACTACAACAAACGTTTTTCCTGTTTCAGGATAACACTTTAGTGGATGCTCTGGCTTCGAGTCTCAACATCCAGTCACCCAAGAAGCTGATAGAGGTGACGGAGAAAGTGTTCAATGCCCTACTTCTGTATGCTATAGAACATGATGACAACAGAGCAGTGACGAAAATGTTGGGTGAGCAACCCGAGTGCTTATTGATAACTTTCAATTTAGATTGTTCCACACATATATGTAGATCAGTGGCAGATTTGGCGTCTTGGTCAACCTGGCCATGTAGTAAGTAGTGGCCCTTTTCTTAGCAATCCATCCACGATTGCTCACCCTTCATATCAGGCCTCCCTAGGCCTGGTATGAGACCACGTGGCCACAGACCAACGCGATGGATGGATTTACTACTAAAGGCAGACAAAATACCATTCCATGAAGTTTTCAGGCTGCCGCATGACCGAGTGGGATGGCGACAGCTTGGCGATGACGCCAAATTAATAGACGGGGTCGCGATCTTCAACCTTGAGAGACTGGACCTACATAATACCGTTTCTTTCTTACAGACATGGGGGCAGACGTCAATGCTCAAAATTCTGAGGGCAGGACGCCTCTCCATGAAGCTATTCTGAAAGGGAAGCAGCCTATAGTGGAATACCTTTTGCGGAATGGGGCTAATGTTCACTTAAAAACGAGGCAAGTACAACTAATAGGGTTTTAATACAACTTTTGAATGGGTAATAGGTATTTCACTTGTTCCATTAATTCCTACGAAGTTTCTCATTTTAGCGTTGCGCCATCGAACCCCTTTAAATCCCATCAGACAGTTAATATATCGAATAGGGGTCAGAAAAAAAATTGTGACAGCAAAGTAGCTCTTCATAAAAAAAAATTTACACCTCAAAATTTCGATGATCGCTTGCTTTTTTTTATCCACCACACAAAAAGATCTAAAAGATACTTCTTAAATAATTCAAAACTCATCACTTTCTTCAGATGCGGCGAAACCCCACTGATCACAGCCATTCACCGCGACGACTTAGACATGATAAAATTGCTTCTCCAATGTGGTGCTCATTTATCCAACGCTGATCAAAATTCAGTCTCCGAATTGCTGTCTTTAGCAGCTAGGAGTGGCACAATTAGCAAAATTGAAGCACTAAGAACGGCAGGCGCTGATCTTAATATCCCAGATGAACTGAAACAATCACCTTTGCATAAGGTAAGATATTATCACTTTTTTCACAGGAATATCACAAAGTATATCAAAATTGTAGCTGCTTATACAATACGCGGTCCAACCTTACCAGTAGTCCGTCTCTGATTTATTATCCTTAGCGTCCTGGGGTATCCATTGACATAGATAAATAAAGTAAGGGGTATATACCTATACAAAACGTGAGGTATAGTATAGATACTTGTATGCATTCGTTTTTGACTACCAAGTCTGTCTTGAAGACTTAATTTTGCAATAAGAGAGGCGAGAATGTAGGATGGTAAAGGATTTGAAAATATAACAGAGCACTGGGCAGCCTTCGAGATGCGCCTGTCTTACCGCCGCCTCAGTTATCCGCTCTCAGGTATGCTCAGTAAGTTCCTTGGCCCTTTTACTTCTTACGTAAGCGTGTCAGCTCTAAATGTTCCATTTAAGAAGTGGTTAATGTACAACGAGTATTCCTTTGACAAAGTGTTCTGTTTATTAGTGTTCTAATTACATCGATCAGCATAGCCATCAAAAAGTTGTTTCCTCAGCACTGCATAAATCGTATGTAATAGACGAATCGACCTATAATTATATGATGAATTACTAAGTATTCCATTGGTCCACAGGCGGTTCTCTGCAACCATCCCAACATGGTATCCTATCTGATGCAGCACGGAGCCGATTCGACCCTGCAAGACCTACTTGGCCACACCGCTCTGGACTATGCCATCAAGCTAAACCGACAAGATATCGTTGAAATTTTAAATAAAACCACGTGAAATATTATGTCTTGTCTTCTTTAAGTTAGGTACCTATAAGTATACCTATCTGCGACTGTCCTTGGTCCAACATTCGATTACCTTGAGAATTAGGAAGGGATTCGCAAATCTTTACTATTTTTGTTCCCTTCGTACTATGGATGACACTGATAACTGTACATTTGTAAACCAATATAAACGTTATTACAACGTGTTAAGGTGGTTGTATAGTTCTCAGTGTCTTCCTTTGTACTTGTATCATGGAGATAAAAATGTAATTTCTAATTCCAATTTGAAAGAGATGGTCGCAATGAGTAAAAATGAAACTAAATATTCGAAACGATCAGTCTTTAATTACAAATTAAGTAAGTTACAACATGATATTATTATGGGCTCAAGATAGTCATGACATTATCGAGCGATAGATAGCCTACAGCTAGTTTAACCCTTAAATGGATACCATTACACTTATTTTATTTCTGAAATGACGTAACGCGTAATTAGCAATGAAATCCACGTCAGTTTGAGATTTCGGGACAATCACAAATAATTCAGTGAATAAAGGATTTTGACCTTACAAACGGTCCGGTAGTTTTGAATTTTTGATATGTTGTCTAGGATGGTTAGTCAGTGTTTAAAATGCAAAATGCACAATTCCCCCCCCTCCGCGCCCGTCGCCATATTGAAAAAACCGGCACTCTCTTCATATTTTTGCTCATATCTTCCTTCAGGAGCATATTTTTAGCTAGAAGAAAGCATCGACAATGTTATAGAAAGTTAAATTTACTACATTTTCCATTTTATATTTTGTTTCTAGGACAGATACTTACGGAGATATCCACATTTAAAAAAACGTAAAAAATCGTAATTTCCTACTGAAAAACAAGCTTCTGGATTATATCTTCGTTTAGGAGCATTTGAGCTACAACAAAGCTTGGGCAATGTTGTAGAGAATTAAATTTACTATAATTTGCATTTAAAATTTTGTTTCTAGGACAGATAATTACGGAGATATATAAAAAATAAGTTCACATTTTCCGAAAATGTATGTAAAATTGGACATGAGTTTTATAAGCAATTATATTTCCTACATGTTTTAATTTGTCCTAGACTAGTCCGTAACTGAATGACAGCGTTCTAAACCAAGAATTTTGAGAAATTATCGGAAAATTCGACATTTCCTGTTTTTTAAATGTGCATATCTCCGTAACTAACCGTCCTTGAAACAAAATTTGAAGTGTAAATTATAGTAAATTGAATTCTCTACAACATTGCCCAAGCTTTGTTGTAGCTAAAATGCTCCTAAACGAAGATATAATCCAGAAGCTTGTTTTTCAGTAGGAAATTACGATTTTTTGCGTTTTTTTAAATGTAGATATCTCCGTAACTATCTGTCCTAGAAAAAAAATATAAAATGGAGAATGTAGTAAATTTAACTCTCTATAACATTGTCGAAGCTTTCTTCTAGCTAAAATGCTCCTAAAGGAAGATATGAGCAAAAAAATGAAAAAAGTGCCAGTTTTTTTCAATATGGCGGCGGGCGCGGAGGGGGGGGAATTGTGCATTTTGCATTTTAAGCACTGACTAACCATCCTAGACAACATATCAAAAATTCAAAACTACCGGACCGTTTGTAAGCTCACACATAGTACTTTAGTCTCTATTCACCGTATTAAAAGTCTTTATTGACAATATTCAGATTTTGACTTGTGTCATTTCAGTAACGTGTATTTACACGTTACTGAAACGTATGCTATGATGTATATTTATACATCATCATGCATTGAAGGGTTAAGTTGTATAAGGGCTGTATAAGCGCTTATCGTCGGGGATACTGCAATACCGCGTAAGTAACAAGTGTAGATACGAATCAATATTCAAACAAATACTAAGTATGTTATTGAAATGAGAACTTTATCGACAGCTGCTATTTACGCGGTATTACACTATCCCCGACGTTATGCAGCCTGTCATGCTATTTGAGTCAGTCGAGTAGAAGTGATGTAGATCGTAATTAAAATAAACAGTTTACATTCTAACTATTGTTATTATTATTCGCTAAATGTACCAAACTCTTCATAAGCATCGGGTAGTGGTCAACCGTCAGCGGACACGGCGAGTAGGCTGAGCAGTCGCGCCCGCGGCGTCCAGACAGAATCGCATCTTCTAGCGCCGTAGCGTTCACCATGCTGGATATCAGTTGGTTGCTGAAAATGCGTTGGCGAAAGTTTGTGAGTGTATTTATGTGTAAGTATGTTTGTTACTTCTTCACGCTCAAATGGCTGAAGCAATTTTGTCAAATTTTAGTAAGAAGGTAGCTGACACCCTGGATTAACAACATAGGATACTTTTTATCTCAAAAAAAAAATGTGTTCCTGCGGGATGAGGTAACACCGCACGACGCAGCTTGTAAATAATTACTTTGAAATCATAGTTATGTCTTTTTCTGAGGAAATGTTGCCTTTAGAGTCAAAATTATTGAGCAAAATAGGTGCAATAAGACTTGCAGAAATCCAGTTCGCGATTACCTATAGGAAGTTAAACAAAGTCATCGCAAATAGACTATAAAGACACTAAAGCTCCAGAGGGTCTCAGCTGCCGCTCCTGTATCTAAATATATTTCGAAGTATAATTATAATCAGTGCCGCAAATAGAACGATGCCAACAGTGGCCAGGCACAGGGCGCAGAAAAAAAAGTTTTTTAAGGAAAGGGCGCTGTTGCAGCCGCGCCTCACCGGGCGCATAAAAGGCTAGTTATGACAACTGGATAAAATCTTCCATTTCGAAGTTCTTAATAAATTTAGTATGTTTCGCACCTGATTTTCGAGTTGTTTTAGTTTATCTGTTGCAAACCCATCTGAATTAAATATCCCATAATCATGTTCTTCTTCTATCATGACGACATTCCTCAAATATTATGTTCAATGTTAACTACGTAAGTACCTACACATTACAAAAGATTTAGCTGTTTAGGATTAAAAGCATAACCATCTTCGCTTGATCTTTACTTTACCTCATAACTCCGCTCCAGATGCTCGCAGCCTCTTCATGGTTGCTCTGCCCAGACCAGCACGCGACCCTGAGGGCGCATCCGCTCATCCCGCCACTCAGCACGTTACTGGCGAAATCTAACACACTGTCGGCTCCGAATTGCGTGTGTTCTAACACTGAAATCGCAATAGGGTCAGAAGTCGCAATAGGGTCACCTCCACCACCTCGTCGTGACGTGAAACGTTACGACCTGTAGTTTTGCATCAACATGACGTGGAAATTTACGTAAGGTAAAGTAAAAAGGTCATACCACACCTAATGCGTGCAGTGCAGTGCATGTGGACGTAAAGTATAGGTTATAAAACAAACAGTGGTCACAGCCTACCCAATATTCAATGTTAACACGTTCACTGTCCCAGTTTGACATGTGAACCTTATGTCTCTGTAATGGAGGCTTGCCGTGACTCCACATATGGGACACGGACAGTGAACGTGTCAACATTGAATGTTGGGCAGGCTGTGACCACTGTTTCTGTTATAACCTTCTTTACTATAGAGGCAGAGGTCCTTTAAGAAATAAATGTGGCTAGGAAAAATCTTAAATCAATAGATGGCGTTGCTATCACCAGTACGTACTTAGAGAGTAGACAGATTAATTAACGATAGCAACGATACTCCTCCCATTTTTTTGGACAGCATCCGTAATCCAGACAATAATAAAATATCAAATCCATAAAAGGTTAATTTCATTTCATTAACTACCTTTTCTGTGTACTTTCTTGGCCAGTTAGAATGTTTTGACAATAAACAAACTGTCAGGTTGGCTATGGCGTTCTCATTTTAAGTGGCTGTGGAGTCATGTCATAAAGATGGTGGGATAACATCAAAATTTCGGGTTACAAAATAAAATTATCAGTGTCCACATTACTCTCCTCTCAAGCAACTTAGGCATTAAAGACAGTAAGTACTATTCGACTAATTATTAGTAAAATTGTACACTCTTAAATTTTACGATTAAAACAAGAACTCCAGCCATCGGATTTGTTCCGCGGCTTAGATGAAATTAAAAAAGAAAATATGTAAATTTAAGTTGGTGCCAAAAAAAGGGCCATTAAACATTGTTCATTGACTCACTTTCTATTCTTCGGTCACCTCCAATATAGTGATGACACAGCGGTTGGTGCCATAAAGAGGGCGACCACTAAAACCGCGGCCTATTCCTTTTTATTTTCATTTGAGGCGTCAAAAAGAGTTTCTGTTTATCAAGAATGCATCTTAAATTAGTGCAGAAACTGTAATAACTTGTCCAAAACTTTCACTGTTTGGCATGTTTTTTTTAAATCATGTAACTATTTTTGAAATCAATTTAGCATGAAATACTACCTATACTTATTATTACCTACTTATTAAAATGTCGTTTTAATCAAAATGATAACTCAACTCCTATAATTCCGCTATTAAATCATATAGATGATATTGGTTTTCAATAGTGTTAATCAAGCTAAATCTGAAATAAGTTCATACAAGGGGCACAGGGCGAAGTGTATTCTGACAGTAAACTATTGAACTCGGCAGGTCATGGAGCAATTGTACCTGATAGAGTTATTCATTGATCGAGTGGCGATATTTGCGTCCCCAGACAACGAGAACAGTGGCGCAGACAAGAAACTCATTCTCAAAGTTGCATTCGGCCCCAAATACCAGTTCATCATAAAAGAACAACAACTGGCCAAGAACCCAAAAGTCGAAGACGACATAATCGAATGTGACGAACAGGGACGAAGAAAATGGTCCAGGACCTTCAGAGTTGGCAAGTCTTTCTTGTTCCCGTCCTATCCCGATACCGTCCTTAATATTCTGGACAAGTTCCCCTTAGAAATAGAAGTATGGAACGACGACGAAAACGAAGTTGAAATCTTCGTTGGCATTGGTACTATGCAGTGGGAAAGAGAATTCTTCATGATGCTGAAGGAAACTGCTGAACCTTGTAAACTTCACGAGCCTCTAAGTATCAAACAACGTATAAATTTGATGGCCGAGTGCTGTTGTAAGCAGTGTGGAGAGATTGATTTTATTCTAAGAATCAGTGCTCTGGGCGAATCCATCATTACTGAATTCCAACAACTCATGGAGGACCCGGATAGTTTCGTTTTTAGAACGAACAGAGCTCCTAGTATGTTCAAATGTAAACGTGTAGAAGGCGATGATCCTAACTTCATCATGGTCGGGAGCCTCTATGAGACTACTACTTTAGAAGATCCAGACGTTATAAACAATGCTCAAAAGAGGGTTGAAGTGTGCACCGAATTACAAAGCTGTGGTCAAAAAGTTGACGCGGATGTTCGCTGCGAACATGAGCAAAAGCCTGAGAAAAAGGAGTATCCTATTGAGAAAATAAAAATGGGAGAAATTCGTGGACCATGTGGTAACACCAATTGCGCACTGGCTCATAAAGTAAGGTGTTATCTCAGAAATCTAGAAAGCTATAAACAAAAAGCTAGTGGTATTAAAGATACTAAAAATACAACGAAAAAAGTGTGCGGTGCGTGCGATTGTAAAGACGATCGGTATCACCGCGAAGAGTGCCCTACCAAGATTGTAGGACAGAAGATCGAATGTAAAGGTTGCGGTGGTGTGGTTTTACCAGGTCACACTTGCCAAGAACAAGAAGAGAAAATGGAGAACGCGGCAAAACCTCGTACTATCGATAAACAAGACAAGGACCCTACGGTCGCTTACGTGTTTAGTATGCCTACATTTAAAGAGGCTACATCTGGAATGGAGTTTTCTTACTATCAATATTTAGCTATCGATCAGCTGGACTTAGATTCTTCAGATGTCGAGACATCTAAAGGATGTTGTTGTAAAAAAGCAAATGCAAATACTAGGATGTACCATGGAGAGGCAGATGTGTATAACTCATTAAGTGTCCCTAACATACGAAATGTACAATCATCGGAAACTAAAAGTAGCAAGAGATCTAACACTCAGCTGGTATACAATGTGACAGTGGGGCCAGAAAAGCTTTGCTTGGACATTCCAGATGACAAAGATTGTAAATGTAACCCACCGAAACCCACACCAGCATGCGGGACCTTTGACTGCGATTGCTATACAGAAGCCCAGAATGTAAGTGCCAGGAAGAAACACAAATCTTACTGTCCACTGTACAAACACAAAAGTACCTGTCCTGTCACTACGATGCTGGAAGATGAGGAGATGGTTGAAGAAGTTGAAGATGTAGCCGAGCCATTGCCTTATGGCCTGCCTCCGATCAAACTCGGCCCATGTCCGGTAATGGGCCGGCCTTGCAGTGTCCCGGATGGTTTCGCAAGGATGTATAAGACCGCAGTGCAACCCAAGCTACCTCCAAGCTACAGCGATGCTGGCAAAGTCTGCTGTTCCAAGGAATTTGAAAGAATCAAGGCAGCTATAAAAGAATACATGAAATATGACAAGGAAAAAGACATGCGATGCGTGAATACGTTTAACGTAGATACCGAGAGAAGGTGCTGTGACAAAGAACAAGTTCTTTTGTCGTTAATGGGCAAGAGCTGTTGCGGATCCCATAAGTTAGCTATACAAGAGAAATACCGCGAAGACAAGAAATGAGTTTTTTTTTTATCATTGACTATTTTATTTTGTAACCCCCGTGTAACATCATAAATATACCATTTTTAGTAACTATAGCTGTTTTTTCTTTTACTTCTGTTCAATTAAGGATATTGGTTTTTTGTTTGGAATATAATTTTCATTATCATTTGAAAGACCCGTATCAAATAAAGGTGGCGGGCCGCAAGATGCAGATTGTACAGTCAACCAATTTGATTTCTAGGCCACTATAGAACCTTGTCACAATGACAATGATATGAGATTTCAAGCGACTTTCATATTGACGTTTACTGTGACAAGGTACGAAATGGCCTAGGAATCAAATTGGTTGACTGTACATAGTGGCTAGAGATATGCCGTTCTCGAGAACGTTTCCCAATTTGTATGGAAATAGAACATTCTCGAAAACATTTCCCATAAAAAAAGGAGAAACTTCCGGAAATTCTCGAAAACAACATATCACTATTAGTGGCTAAGTTTGAAGTATTGAAATCAAAGCAAAGTAATTAATCTGAAATATACTAGGTACATTACATTGTACATTGCTTAATGTACAATGATTTTCACAACGTTATTTTAACAGGTTCACAGTGCCAAAGTGATGTACAGCCTTCTTTCTACAAGTTCCCTATAGTAATAACCAAAATTAATAAAACACCCTTAATTTATTGTAAAAGTCCATGTTCTGAGAATGTGGTGTTTACGGTCAATGGTACGGCTCAGGCTCGTTCCAGGAAATGACTCTTTCCCATAATATCAGCAAATGGTTTATCATGCCACTGTCGAGAATGATCGTTTCCTATTATGTCCGTTTCGAAAATTGACCTGCTTCCTATAATGTCCGCTCCTTGTGATGTCCAATTCCTACGATGTATGCTTCCTATAATGTCCACTATTTGTGTTCTAAAGCCCGTTTCCTACAATGTCTGCTTTTCACAATGTTTTCTTTTTTAGGGTTCCGTACCCAAAGGGTAAAAACGGGACCCTATTACTGAGACTTCGCTGTCCGTCCGTCCGTCCGTCCGTCCGTCCGTCCGTCCGTCCGTCCGTCTGTCACCAGGCTGTATCTCAAGAACGGTGATAGCTAGACAGTTGAAATTTTCACAGATGATGTATTTCTATTGCCGCTATAACAACAAATACTAAAAATAGAATAAAATAAATATTTAAGGGGGGCTCCCATACAAGAAACTTGTTATAGATTATAAATAAATATATAGGTACGGAACCCTTCATGCGCGAGTCGGACTCGCACTTGCCCAATTTTTTTTTGTCCCTTAATTCAAGAAGTAGTTTCCGGAAGTACTTGAAATAAGCATGCCTGGGATATCTTTTAAACATTTTAGACATTTTAGGAAACAGACATTTTCAAAAGTAGACATCATAGGAAACTGTCAATGTGGAAAGAAGGCCACTTTAGGAAGCAGACATGTTAGGAAACGGACAGAACGAGCCTGACCCAATAGGACAGTAATGGTCAATGGGGAGCGGATAAGACCTAGGAAAATAAAATGATTAAAGGAATTTCATATTTCATTATTGTCCATGCTTTTCCCGGCTGTCAATTTTATGTGAGTAAATATAAATAAATTAATGCTTAAATACGAGGTTTCTTTAGATTACAGTCATAGCAATATTTCATAACTCGTGGTTTCGCAGGAAACTTAGGGTCGCAGGTTCAAATCCTACTTACTTTTATTTTTAATGTTTGTTGTTCTATGTGTTAGTCTTACTGCTTTTTGCTTTTATGTTTACTTAATTGTGTTTCTGTGTTCCATGTGTTTACCGTGCAAATGTTTTGGTCATGTGAACTGTAAATTTGCATGTAATTACTAAATGAATAAATGAATAAATGAATGTGTTTCTTTCATAATTAACCTTTGTGACAATATTTAATAAATAAATAAATAAAATAAATAAATATTAAGGGACAATCATACACAAATCGACCTAGTCCCAAACTAAGCAAAGCTTGTACTATGGGTACTAGACGACGATATACATAATATATAAATATATATATAGATAACATCCATAAACCCATTTTGACCATTGAATTTCCCCCACCGTGATAATGGTACTTTATATGCTCACTATGCGTTATAAACCGTCTTCTTTTGTCATTCGTAGAACCGTTCAATCTCCAAACATGGGTGACGAGGATGAAGGTGATAAGAAGAAGAAAAAGAAGAATTCGAAATACAATTACACATTTGGAGACAATTACCCCCGTAAGATATAAGATTTTTCATAATAAGTATAACACGATCACCGTCATAAGTAACTTTCTCCCGTCGTTCATAGTATAAGTAGAGTACGATTATTTATAGGTTTGACAAAACTACAAAACTTCTAATTCTCACATTCTCTGCTTTGTTCTTTTCCGAATAGGCATTCTTAGTTAGCAGACTAAACGGTGCTGTACAATGAGCTGCTGAATTGCATTTGTGCAGCCCATAGTACATAGTAGACCGTATACTGGTCCGACTGTGTGGTAGTAACACAGCTAGTTAAACAGCGGTAGTATCAAGCCAATTTTATGATGGGAGATGAGATAATAAATTATTATTATTTAACAAACTTATCATCTTTGAAATCATTGGATTTGTGTCGACGGTAAGGTACTTATATTTTTGGAGTACACACTTCTCGGACCATGGTAAAAAAAACTGGTATTAAAAGGCAGGTTTTTGTAAAGAGTTTTTTATTTCTTACACAGCACGGCACAAGATATGCGACGACTCTTGCGCGCGACCGGGTTTGCCGGTGCCCAGTCGCATGGGATGGCTCTGGAACGCACCCGACATACCGGGACTTAGGGTAAGTTTAACAGTATACAGAGCACAAAATATGGAGTTCACAGAGATATTTTACGATGTATGATCAGGACACTTCCAAACAAATGTGTTTGATCATGTACATTTTCTGTGTACTGTACAACTAACTCAATGAGACACATGGGAATCTAAAAGAAGAAAAGAAAGTCAGTATAATAGGTGGTCTTTTTTTCTACTATTATGATCGAGAGAGCTCGTGAATTTGAGTAGAAACACCAAAGGAAAAAGACTTCTATAATCTTAAATAAGTATGTTATATTGTTATTAATTAAGCCTGAAGGTAATAAGACAAAAAAATTGCTGATAATATATGTGGGCTCGGTTTTTCAGCCTCTATTGTTTTTAATTTAGCATGAAGGTGATTGTTATAATATAAGACAAAAAAAATGCTTGACAAATCTATATAGCCATATGTGTCTGTTTCTATGACTATAGCCATTAAAAGGCTGGCAACCCGGTCGCATCGGCAAAAGCGTAGCCAAGCTCATGGTCTTCAAAGCTCCTCGAGCGGGGATGGACAGAGACAAGAACAAGAAAAAGAAAAAGAAGCGCGGCCAATATGTCGGCGGAGGAGACTCGGAACCGGAAGAAATGTTGGAGCCAAAACCTGCCCTGAAAGTGCAGAGAAAAGGCGACACTTTTACTATTCAAGTAAGTGTGCCTAATATTACTAAACCACCCTTGAAAATACCTTAACTCAATATTATAGGCCTTTGGTCAATTTTTTTTGAGGATGTCAATCGACTCTATTTTTTATGAGAATCAAATGTCTATATGGGACTACGTACACTAAGACTGCTCTAAAAGTCAGAAATTACCGTCAAAGTTCAACATTCCCACAGAGCACTATAAAACGCTCCATAAAGGTCACAGCACACATATCAATTCAGGAGCAGATCGTCACCGCCTCGCCTCGCCTTTCCCCTTGCCGTCAAACAGGCGTCCACGTAACGTCAAGCGGATAAGAAGCCCCAGCACGTCGACTCGGCTACGGCTATACGGCTCGCCGATCGTACGGTTGACGACTAGGTGCCAATTCAATGGAGTCTCGTCCACACCCCTCCCGTGTGGACGAAAAGACGTAAGCTAGGGTATGGATAGGCGCAAGCGCGGGAACTGCAAGTCGAACACGCACCGCACCGCGGTTCGTGAGCTTGTCCCGAGGTGAGGCGATTACGTTACGATTTTATTTATTTATTCAGGATTACCAACAGATAATACATCTTACATGCTCTTATATCTAGGTGTAACAATCATGGCTGATGCTTATCTAATTATAGGTAACCACAACTTATATAAGTTTCTGTATTCCGATTAGTCTGCGTTGCAGTAGGGAGTTTCATACAAATGATACTGAACGGCTCTAGTGATAGGGTAACGATCCCATTCCGAGTTGATATGTGTGCTGCTGCCTATGACGTCATCTGTGGATTGGGTACAGTCGAGTTCATTTACATCTACACACTTACGAGAACAAAAATATCTGAACACGACCCTATTGTCAGGAGCATAACATCGTGTTCAGATATTTATGTTCTCGTAAGTGTGTAGATGTAAATGAACTCGACTGTACCAGTAAATAAGTAATTTTCACCGCGAAAAAGTGCGTTTAAGTTTATGTTTGTCATACAAATATTGTTTTGTTAAATTATGAGGATTCTAAAAACAATTTCTAAATTTCTTTTGGGTTAAAAAAATAAATCATAAAATTGTCGTAACTTTGAAGTCAGATATAAAAAAAAAAAAATTTTGCTTTGTTTCATGACATTGAGCTAATTTTATTCATATAACTGCACTATGTTATATAATTCAACATCAGTCGCATCCCCTATTGTAGCCTAAGTAAAGTAAGTAGCTGATTGAATGGTAAACTAAACAACCTTTGAAAATGACTTAATACAATATGATTGTAGCGTAATGTAGCTAATAGAAGGTTAAACGTAAGGGAAAGGTGAAGAAAATTGCGATTGATCTTGGTTCAGCAATAGTAACTTAAATTAAACTTTTTAGCAATATGCCATATCTCCGTGCTATATTTTGTTTTCAAAAGCGCCACCACGCCACGCCAGTATTACTTGCGCATTAAATTATGACTGACAGAGGTGGGTATTCTGCCCCCCGCCCAATCTAGGACTAATACAGTGGGAGACAATATTGCCTACTGTTAAATCATGGAGGAAAAAAAACTTAAGTAATTAATAAATGCAGTTTAATAGTTCAAGCAATGTACTGATCAGACTATGGTATTTACATAAATTTATTTGTTCACAGGTAAATCCCCTGAAAGATTTGACAGAAATATCTCCTAACGAGGACCCGTACGTCGATTGCGACCCGTTAGTTTTTAAAATTATCAAGAAGCGTAGTCCTGAAGAACAAGCCAAAGTGGAGGCCCGTAAGATGGTCAAGCTAAAGAAACAGAGAGACTCGCAAATCCGAAAGGCTTTAAGCGAAGCCGTTGAAGACATATGTAAGTGCGCCTACATGGATGTTTACTGCAACGATCTAACCGCAATAGACAAAGTCATCGATAGCTGCCCAGCATTCAAAGAACCAGACTGCGTTTGCCAAGAGGAATCTTTGAGCTCCTTATCGAGCAATGCGACTTGGGATATCGAGTATACGCCCCCCTTTGGCTGTTTCGATTTAGCTCCTAAGAAAAAAAAGCATTTTATCCATGTAGAAACGCAATATACGAAAGCGGATGCGGGTATACCGGAGCCTCCGAAGTTAAAATGTACAAGATGTTGCCCAAGTTCTCAGAGATCGAAGAAACCATCCAAACGAGCAGCTTCTGGGCGGTGTAACTGCATGAGACGATAAGGTTTCTATTTTAAATTCATTCTGAATATATTTCTTGACAAACGCACGAAAACCTGTTTGTTAGTTCGGAATTGTAAATTGTCTGTGCCTGTCTAGTGAATAATTAAAAGTTATCATTCTGAATACGTCTTACATGTACATAATATCATCTGTTGACACCCAAAACTCACTAAGTAACAAATACCTACTAGGCCGTATCTCAGTAACCATTTACTAAGTACATACGAGGTTTTGAAGAGCAGTGACTGAAATTTTAGTTTTCTGTGATTTTAGTGAGTTCTGGTTGTCACCAGGCGATATTATGAAAATAAAATGAATGTGGGAAACGCGTAAATATAGATACAAAACAAATAAATCGATAAAAAACCGCTAAAGATATGAAGTAAAGCCTGACCAGAAATATTATGAGGATCCGCCATATGCTGGCAATGATTTTATGATGGTTTGTCATCACTGTCAATGTCATTCGTGTTGGTTTGTTTAAAAGACAAATATTTAAAATTATCCATAGAAAATGACTTCCGGTTTGTGACTTAAGATGTTTAGTTATTCGTTATTTATTCATTTTGGTTGTTCAATGTGTAGTATTGATAGCCTATTGTGCAGTGAACTAACGTATGAGTGAATGGTTAATGAAGAATTCAACTTGAAGCGTACATAGCCCTTCTTGGGTAGGGTAGACCGCGTGGTTTTTTTGTAAATCGCTATCAATTTACAAAAAGGCACCTCACCGTACAACGTGATATAAATCCTCAATCTTGTCGCCGTGTGCGATTCGAAACGAGTCATTGGCGAAATACCACTTGCTCAGCAAGAAGGTCAAAGCCACATTAAAAAAAAAAAAAAAAAATCCATAGAAAATGCGGAAACCATTCACAGTTTGAACGTAACACTATAAATAAAGTGTAAACGTGTTTAATGATATTACGAGGTTAAAATAGTGGAACTGACAGGTATTTAAACTCATGTCATTATGGTGGGTTACGATTGGTTGCAAAATTGTTGCCATATAAATCTTATAAATAACGCCCTCTTGTCAATCCTCATATATTTCTGATCAGGCTTTATAACAATTAATGGCTAGTGCGGATGGTGGATGGATGGCAAGGCTCTTAAACAGGGCCACACCTTCCTCTAGCACTAACATGTGTAAAGGGGATAAGGAGGCATACTAAGGAGGCATGCATAAGTAGGTTCGCGTTGGATATCCTGCAAGGTATGTGGAACTAACCCTTAGCGTATCGCTGATAGTTTGGATGGTGAGCGAAGCTCTTGAATAGCAGGGGGAGTAGCACGGTGGTGGCCAGGACTACACCTCCTCCTAGCACTAGAGCTGGTAGGTTCACGTTCACAGACGGTATGCCCTGTAAAATACCATTGAAGACACCAATTTAGTATCCGTGTACAGTCGAGTTCATTTACACCTACACACTTTACAACTGAACACGACCCTATTGTCAGGAGCATTAAATCGTGTTCAGATATTTTTGTTCTCGTAAGTGTGTAGATAGGCCATTTTTTCTAAATTTGTACACCCACTTTTTTTTTAATTTTCGATATTTTGGGTATTTTCTACTCAGAATCACGAGCTCTTTCGATCTAATTAGGAGAAAAAAACTGTCCCAAGTTTTTTTGTTCCATTCCGTTACCATTTCCATTTTCCATATAACCTACTACAGCGGTAACGGAATGGAAAAACAAAAAATGTATGAATATTTTCGGACAGTTTTTTTCTCCTAATTAGAACGAAAGAGCTCGTGATTCTGATTAGCAAATACCCAAAATATCGAAGATTAAAACTAAAGAGGGTTTTCAACTTTAGAAAAAATGGCCCAGATGTAAATGAACTCGACTGTACAGTAGAGATGTACCGTTCTCGACAAATTTTCTCGATTTGTACATGAAAAATGTTATCGAGAACATTCTTTTCCCGTACAGATCAGGAAACTGAGATGGTCAAATCTACTATTATAATTTTTTTGGGTTTGTGAAAGCGTGAGACCTCGAAATCACATCTGGCAGGCTGGGATCGTAAATCCAAAATATAATAGATACTGCGCGACCATAAATAACCCGATGCTATTTCTAAAACTAAAAACAATTTCGCTAGAATTTTAAATTGTCATTAAGACAAAGAGTGACGGGAAATTTATTACGCAATAAATTGTTTTTAACTGCCGAACTCTCTCACAGATTGTTAAATATATTTCTAAGGAAGCAAGTTAGAAAAAAGAGTTAAATATAGGCAATTCTAGAAACAACACAACGGGGCGTCATAAAACTATATTGCGCAACCTTTTCAGAGCGATGGGGAGAAATTTGAAGCTGCGCACATGTGCAAAGCATTAATTTTAATGTCGTCGAGACAAACAGACAACGTAATTCTAATGAATCTAAGGGCGTGTCACTTGACGCTGAAACCAATGACCAATAACCAAGCATGACTAGTTCGGGGTGGGGTTCGGATCATTGTTCACATTGACTGGCGGGAGAAATTTTGGATTACAGGAGGTGTGGCATGGACCTGGAAGGAGGCCGCTCGACTCGGACGGGAGCAAGGCTTGGACAGTTACGTTTTGAACCGCGCTGCGAGCACTCGGGATCTCCTCGAGACTAGCGTCAACTGTGGCCACTTTTTCTTTGTAAAATAATAATAAGTTTTTAAATAAAGTAAAGGAAATATAGTTTAAGTGATTAGTGATTAAGAGGACTCTGTGTCGGAACGAGTGAGACGTGAACTTCGTCTGAACGAGGCGGGCGAGGTCTACGGCGAGGCGAGACGGCGAACGCGGGCTAGAGACGGGTTAGCGTTTGACAAACGCTAGGAGCAGGGAAAGGCTTAGACATCTCGGTAAAGTACTCTAATACCATCATTGTCCGAAACAATTAGAGTGATTCATATTTTGCATCTCACTTTCATATTAAAGTCAGTAGAACCTATTCACGCGAGTTTCCGGTATGGACGCGGAGGGTGCTCTAGATGTTTTGCATCGCCAAGGCCACAACAAGCACCCCCACCCCGGCCCTACGCCTTGGGAATTGCCAGTCCTCTTAGGGATACTGTTGGCTATGATAGTGATAATCATTTGCGCCTACCTTTGGGTGCGATTTAGTGATTGGTGGCGTCGGATCACTCGCGCCGCGCCCCACGGGGAAAATAATACTATAGAAATCGAAATGGTCCGTTATTAATTAGAATGAAATTAGGAGTGCAAGTGTGAAATCACTCTAGCTGTAAATACGTGCTTTTGTGTTGATAGATTTAAGTAAAGTTGAAGGTTAGCCTCTCTTACTGTTGTTCCTCTTGAATTTGGTAGTTAGGGACAACTCTTAGATTAAGACTGTAAACTTTTGTGTGCATGTGTGTATAACTAGGTTTAAGAGCCTAGAGGGTTTTTAATTTGAGTGTTATGTTTTCCCTCTAAATTAGTATGGCTGGTAGGAATATAACACTCGGCTATGTCATTGATGCAACCAGGGACTGAAAAGGTACCTTTAAAAACGGTTAAGACCGGTCTTTTTAAAGGTATCCGACCGATAAAATAGCATTTCGGTACCGATATCAAACGATACCTTTAAATAAAAGTACCTATAAAAACGGTCTGACCGTTCCTTATAAAGCAGCATTTCGGTACCGATATCAAACGATACCTTAAAATAAAAGTACATTAGAAACGGTCTGACCGTTTCGTTTCGGTCAGATGACCGATAAAGTAGCATTTCGGTACCGATATCAAACGATACCTTTAAATAAAAGTAACTATAAAAACAGTCTGACCGTTCCTTATAAAGCAGCATTTCGGTACCGATATCAAACGATACCTTAAAATAAAAGTACATATAGAAACGGTCTGACCGTTTCTTTTCGGTCAGATGACCGATAAAGTAGCAGTTCGGTACCGATATCAATACTCTAGACAATATTATGTATATCTAACAAGCTTCCGTCCAAACGGTATCTTTAAATAAAGGTGAGCTTGCGACTTTCGCGTAAGGTTCACCATCTAGGTTTTTGGGGGTGTAAATTTCACAAACGGCATCTTTTTTTTTTGGAAATATAGAAGGCGGACGTCACTTTTTTGAATAAGTCGTCATGGGTGTCGTTTTCCGGGTTTTTGGGGTGTAAATTTCAAAAATGGCATCCATTTTAGAAATAAACATGGCGGACGTCACTTTTTTGAAATAGTCGTCATGGGTGTCGTTTTCTAGGTTTTTGGGGGTGTGAATTTCAAAAATGGCATCCATTTTAGAAATAAAGATGGCGGACGTCACTTTTTTGAATAAGTCGTCAATCGTCATGAGTGTCGTTTTCCGGGTTTTTGGGGGTGTAAATTTCAAAAATGGCATCCATTTTAGAAATAAAGATGGCGGACGTCACTTTTTTGAAATAGTCGTCATGGGTGTCGTTTTCTAGGTTTTTGGGGGTGTGAATTTCAAAAATGGCATCCATTTTAGAAATAAAGATGGCGGACGTCACTTTTTTGAATAAGTCGTCATGGGTGTCGTTTTCCGGGTTTTTGGGGGTGTAAATTTCAAAAATGGCATCCATATTAGAAATAAAGATGGCGGACGTCACTTTTTTGAATAAGTCGTCATGGGTGTCGTTTTCCGGGTTTTTGGGGGTGTAAATTTCAAAAATGGCATCCATATTAGAAATAAAGATGGCGGACGTCACTTTTTTGAATAAGTCGTCATGGGTGTCGTTTTCTGGGTTTTTGGGGGTGTAGATTTCAAAAATAGCATCAATTTTGGAATAAAGTTTGACGGATATTAATTTTTCTTAAAAATCGATATTTTATTTTATTTATTGCGCAAGAAAAAATTACAAACTGGTACACTATACATGTTTCGCCAAACTGCGATGCATTTTGTTGGCGAAGACCGCACTCTATAAATATTAGGTATAATTACAATATAAATCAATGTATTTTTACTTGTTAAATTAAGTTACTATTGCTGATTGTATCACACTTGTTGGTAATGTATGACTAGTACTGAATAAATTGATATACTTACTGCTATGATATTTCAAACAAACAATTGCACTACAACGACATGATCTACGTTAAGGCGAGGTTCTTCAAGCGCGCGACGCGAATTTTTACCCCGCGCCCCTCCCGCGCAACAACTACGATCGCCACTCGCTCCGTGAACTCTGCGGCGGAGGTCACGCGCGTTGGCCACAGTGTAATATAATTTACAGTAGTATAAGTTGCGATCGAATTTACATAGTTTTATACAAAAACTATGAAAATATGAGGATTGGTTTGCGTTACTCCCTGAGTTTCATACGCGCCATTTTTAGAATTCAGGGAGATGACTTTGAGGGCTGACGCTTGTCTTGCAATGATTAATCAATTTATTAATTAAAATGGTGCATACGACATGTGCTTTGCGACAATGCATGTCGTCATCTTCCATAAATAAAGAATTGCTATTCCATTAGTTTCCACGCTCAATAGAAAGGTAAATATTAATATTGTTCATATTATTTTATAGTGATATTTGTAAATTTTCTCATGTTATGCTAACGTAAACAAAATGGCGGATGAAAAAGCGTTACTCCTGCCAGTAAACATTGAAATACCGCAAAAATATCGCTAATTGTTTGTTTCTGTGTAAAAAATATATGATATGACATGAATTGTTTAATTCAAAATGTCGGACATGTTTATTAGCTTACTAGCTTGTGCCCGCGGCTTCGCTCGCGTTAAGAAGTATTATTATAAATTATGTATAGTTTTTGCGGCTTTACTTTTGTTTAGCGTGTGTAAAAAAATAGGGCCTACAAAACTTCTTTGTACACAATATTCTTGACTAATCTGTCATTAGGCGCTAAAACTATCAAGCTACTGGGTGAACTTACTCGAGAGCAAGCAACATAAAACTGTCCATGAGAGAAGCAATGTTCTCTCAAGTCAATACCCGCAAATTTGAGAGTTTGCCCCTGAGACTTGTTATTCGAAAGAACCCCCTTATAGGATCACGTGTAGCTGTCTTTCAGTCCATCTGTTACAATCGATTTGCTGCAAAACTACTGGACCTATTAAATTGCAATTTGGCGCAAATGCTTTCAAGAATTTTCATGACCACAAATAAAATTTCAAAATCGGTGGCATTTTCGTAATTAACGTCCCAACAAACCATAAAAATTACACCCGTACTCATATTTAGTCATTTCAACCCCATCGCACCCCAAAAGGCGACCCGACCCGATAAACCATTAAAGCATTACCAATGGATTTTCAGACTTTGTCACCACATTTCTCCCTTTTAGGGGTTGAATTAAAAAAAACCTGAAACACGTGTTAACTCATTTATTGTTAGAAATACTCCTGTGAAGTTTCGAATAAAATAGTCTAACTAATCTTCTTTCGCCATACAAACTTTGGACCCCCATTTCACCCCTTTAGGGGGTAAATTTTGAAAAATCCTTTCTTAGTGCACCCCTACACCTTATAAGGAACCTACGTGCCAAATTTGAACTCTCTAGAACCAGCGGTTTAGTATTTAGACATTTCAACCCCATTTCACTCCAACAGGGGAGATGGTAACTCACGTCCGCCACGTTGGATTTTAAAATCGTTGCGGTTTTTGTAATCAGCGACCCGATAAACCATAAAAACAATACCCATGCTGATTTTCAGACTTTGTCACCACATTTCTCCCTTTTAGGGGTTGAATTTTCAAAAAACCTGAAACACGTGTTTTCTCATTTATCGTTAGGAATACTCCTGTGAAGTTTCGAATAAAATAGTGTAACTAATCTTTTTTCCCCATACAAACTTTGGAACCCCATTTCACCCCTTTAGGGGGTGAGTTTTGAAAAATCCTTTCTTAGCGGATGCCTACGTCATAACATCTACCTGCATGCCAAATTTCAGCCCGATCCGTCCAGTGGTTTGGGCTGTGCGTTGATAGATCACTATGTCAGTCAGTCAGTCAGTCAGTCAGTCACCTTTGAGTTTTATATATATAGATTTTAAGTAATTACGAGTTACGTAGTTTAAGACTTTATTTAAAAAGCAAGAAATAGTTTCTTGCTTCCGTTTCTATATGAATAATGTAGTCTTTGATTTTTTAATAATTTTTGAAGGTCCTCGGGGTGTTGATTACGAAAGACATCCATTTTGAAAATGGCGGACATAAATTTTTCTTAAAAATCCATATTGGTGTCATTGACATGACATGACTAGAACAAAGGTATTAACAAGAAGCTAGGAATCTATGTACACTTTTCTTTCGAATAAAAACATTATTTAACGGCTACACTTAATATTAAACATTGTTCAAAACTTACCCGTATTGGGGCGCGTCACTAGTTTATTATATTTTATAAGAATGAATTAAAACGTTCCACTACGTTCCTGTTCAAGTAGGACTAATTTAATTCCAAAACTATTGAGACAAGACTGTTAGCATAGCAGCCGTGTGATGACATGACGCTAATAATGTTTGCGAACGGACTAGTTAAACTGTCCTGCTAGCGAATGAATGTCTACAGCCACAGCCGAGCGACGCGCTCGCAGCGCAGCCTATACAGAAAAAATACAATGTTATCGCTCACGGACTTAAGGCGACGCACCGCCTGATTCAGTTAAGGCGAATACAGTTCGATGCGGTGTAACATTTTGATGCATATTATTAGTTTTTTATTCATTATTGATTGTAATGTAATTAGTTGTCCCAATTATTGTTTAAGTGTTAATATTGTTTCTTCTTTTATTCTTTGTTTATTATTATTTAGGATTTATTTATATATTTTATATTTAAATTTGTGAGTGAATATTGTTACTTTATTAAACGCTTATAATATTTAACTATTACGTTACATTAGTTGACGACGCGGTTGGCGCAGTGGTTAAGCAACTGCCTACTGAGCCGACGGTCCCGGGTTCAAATCCCGGCAAGGGCAAATATTTGTGTGATGAACACGAGTATTTGTGCCTGGGTCATGGATGTTCTATGTATTTAAGTATTTATTTATCTGTATAAGTATTGTATATATCGTCGCCTACAGGGTTCGAAATTATCAAGATAATAACGAACGTGCTTGAGTAATTATGAGCCAAAAAAATTGAAATATGCCGAATTGTGCCATTATATTCGTCACAGGCGAGATCCGCATACTTAAAAAGATACCTGATGCAGTTTAATTTCACTGGTAAGTAAAAAAAAACGGTATTTTGTAATATTTCGTAAAATATTGCAGTGGATTATGACAATTATACAATTAAAAAGCCAGAAAACGACATCCATGCCGCCTTTTTTTTTTAAAGTGACATCTTCCACCTTTATTTACAAAATGGATGCCATTTTTGAAATGTACACACCCTAAAACCCAGAAAACGACACCCATGACGACATTAAAAAAAAGTGACATCAGCCATCTTTATTTCCAAAATGGATGCCATTTTCAAAATTTACACCCCCAAAACCTAGAAAACGACACCTATGTCGACGTTTTTTAAAAAAGTGACGTCCGCTATCTTTATTTCCAAAATGAATGCCATCTCTACGACCTCAAAAACCCAGAAAACGACACTCATAACGATTATTTAAAAAAATGACGTCCACCATTTTTAATTCTTCTATTTTTTGATATTGGTATTAAATTTATCGAAACGGACAAAATGAGACGCACCGGCTTCGACGACATATTCAGCGATCGCAGTCGTCGAAGCCGGTGCGTCTCATTTTGTCCGTCGATCAAAGAAGCAGTGACGAGTTTACCGCAGTGGTGTTCGGGTAGCCGTCCCTGATGAAGAGCTCCATACGAGTTCGAAACATGTCGGGCCGTTCCTGACAATTTCACGACCGCTTAAGAGGGAAGTATAGTACGCACTCGTCCATACAAAAAGAGAAAACGTTTTTCCACCTTTAAATATTTTCCAATCTCCATAATTTTTTAGTATGTTATTGACACAGTGACAAACTAGGTTTGTAGGTTTTCCTTTTTTCAAAATTTGCTATAGATTCTAATTTAAAGGTAGCTGAAAAACCTAATTTTTGTGATTAAAACGTTGTTGAATGAAACCGTTTGTATTATAAAAATAATGCACTTTTTAAAAAAAAGCGAAACCTATAAACCTAGATTATATTATGCTGAAGCGATCGACATCAAAATCGAAGTGAAGGGAAAAAAAAGACAAAAAATGTGGGCTCAGCGACTTTAATTTTTTTTTCAAACAGTTGCTCTGTACTCCCTGTGCACCCAAAAAATTTTTTAAATCGATCGGGTGGTGAGATTAATCAATATGTAAGCCCCAAAAAAATAGCCAATACAGCTGAGCCCACACGAAAATTATTATTATTTTGGTACTTTTAATTAACGCTGGCAACCCCTTCCCACCACCCGATCGATTTAAAAAAAAATGTGGGTGCACAGGGAGTACAGAGCAACTGTTTGAAAAAAAAAATAAAGTCGCTGAGCCCACATTTTTTGTCTTTTTTTTCCCCACCCCACTACACCCGCACCCACCGCCCGCGGCCTGCCAGCACGAAGATTATAGGAAAAGGTTGTTCAGGGAAGTAGCTAACGGAGTTTCAATACAGCTGAAGCCACATGACCGATTTGGTCGCTAGCTCTTAATCTATAAGATTTAGTTAGTGGAAAACGTTTTCTCCCGTAACGCAAATTTCATCAAAAAAGTACCTATTCTCAGTCGCAAGCTGCAACGCTCTCTATCGCACGATTGCGGGTCGGGGGAGGAAGTAAAGTATCACGTATTTACAAGGATGTTAATGAAAAAGTAAAAAGGATCCTAACCCGCGTAATCGATATCTAAATCTGTTTCAAAAATTATGGGAGTAGAGTAGGAACTTCTACTAACACTAGTTGGGTTTCAAGAAAAAGATCGATCGGTTGATTATCATTATATTACAATTTAATTTAAAAAATCGGCCAAGTGTGAGCCACCCACGCACCGAGGATTCCGTACAAATTTTCACTTATGCCATCTTAACTGGCCTGGTTAAGTTTGCACCTGGTGCGTATGGCGCCGAATACAAGTGCAAACTTAATATAACCAGGTTCACCAAACACGATATTTGAAAAGGACTATATTTTTTATGATTATATTACAAATGTATAGTTTCAGGGTGAATTTCAACAAGCTCAAAATTTACCTAATTTTGGTGGCTTTTTTTATTTTTAATGTTAGAGTCAAAATTATATACATATCAATAATACGAATCAAGTCATAACCAATATTGTGTGCCCTTTGTTATACATAATAGTTATAAAGTTATTATGATTTTAGTAATTTGCCTGCCACCAAAATTGCTTGTGCCCGCAAATATTTGATTGTTTGGCCACCAAAATTGTAGATCTACACCAAAATTAGTTATTTGTGCTAAAAATTAATATTTGTTAATGAAATTGCCTACTGGAAATTGAAAGAAAGTAAATGTTTTATTAATCATTTTAGTTATACCAAAATATCTATGAAAATACAATCACTAACTCGTTTGTAAAAACAATATATTTTTTCTTTTCAAGGACTTCTTCTCTTGATTGTTTTTTTTTTTTGCGATTAGCCATCCTTAAAAATAAATAAATTATGAATAGCAAAAGTAATAATTTAGATTAATTGTTTGCATGTAATGTATCTAAACACTTTATTGTACACAATAACAAGAAATACATTGCAAAAAAATAAGCATGTCGAAAAGCGAACCTATCCCTCTAAGGGATTTCTTCCAATTAAGCTTCAAGTAAGTCAGTATTAAACACAAGTAAATGGTAGACAAACCAAGCAACATGTACAATACGATAACTTTACAATAGTATAAATGAAAATGCAAAAACCAAATGAGAGAGAGATAGGCAAACAGTCAATGTAATACATATTACGTAATATCTATATAAATACATATAACATAAATATAATCATAATTATAACAAAAACAGCATCCTAATCAAGTAATCATTCGTTCGACAGCCACAATTTCTGTAACTTCCCCTTGAGTGATGCTACGAACTGCGTCTACCTTAGGGCGGGAGACAATTTATTCCATAATTTCACGGCGCGCACAGCAAAAAACACATCGTAAACATGAGATCTATGCAGTGGGATAGATAGATCCAGATTCGCACTTGACCGCAGGCGATGGCCACTACCATCCGCCATGTAAAAGAACTTCTCTGCAAGGTAAGGAGGAGAAGAAGGAATGAAAAGGACACTATACAAAAGACAAAGAACATAGTATCTGCGCGCTGACGGATCGGAAGCCATTTAAGTTGAGCGCGGTATTGAGACACATGATCAAACTTGTGGAGACCAAAGCAAAAGTGAGCGGGCAAGCATGATCTTCGTATGAAGAGGAAGGAAATTCTGCAGACACCTCAATGAATGAAGGGACGCGAAAAGTTTCCTACTGATCTCAGAAATAAGAGGTGCCCATGACAAAGTTTGATCCACGGTAATGCCAAATTTGTTTACAGTAGAAGAGCAAGGTATAGGCGTACCATCAAAGAAAATAAGTGGCTTAGCTTGATCTGAAAGCTTGGAAATAAAATGTGGGCTTCCAACGACAATAGCCTGCGACTTCTTAGCATTCTTCATCAAACCAAAGGATCAAGCCCAAGCACGGATTGATTCTAGGTCTGAATTGATTTGTGAAACCAAGGAGCCAAAATCCTCAAACCTCAAAGCTGCAAATCGTCTGCATAGAGATCGAACGAGGAGGAGAGTGACTTGGTGATTCCGATGGAGAGAATATGCCCCCTTGGGGGACACCAGCAGACGGTTCACACCAGCTAGAAAATCGGTCATCAACTCGAACCCGCTGGGAACAGAGGTAATCACGAAACCAGGACAGTGAAGTTGAAGATATATTTAAAGTACTAAGTAAACTGAGAAGTATATCAAAATCAACAGTGTTAAAAGCACTACTAAAATCAAGGAGCACCAATATAGTCACTTTTCTATATTCTATATTCAGACGAATGTCGTCGGTGATCTTAACCAAAGCGGTGGTTGTGCTAAAGAATTAAACAAGTTAAGTCTATTTAGATGTGATGAGAGACGTCGATTTACAAAGGATTCAATGATTTTAGATAAGACGGGAATAATGGACATATAGGACGATACTGCGAAAAGTACGACGGATTAGGAGTTTTATATGGGTTAAAATAGTAATATAGGAAAGGATAGGAGCTATAAAATCCGCTACCAGCATAATATCTAAGCTAAGATTACCCTCACCGACAGCTTGTTATATTAGATGTATTTTGTTTATTCTTGACTTCAAATAAATTATGACACTTTATACTCTCGCGGTTTGTCAAATAAATTCACCGAGTCAAAAGTTTTGGAAATGCGAAAAAGACGATAAAAAATGTGAAATGATATACAAAATTAACAATTCTGGTGGCATCTGGTACCAAAAAAAACACCAAAATTAGAAACAGTGATTAAAAAAATATTTTAAAAATATACGTATTATTTACTTCCAATTTAACTTTATATTTTAAAAAGGAAACCTTTAACACGTCTTGCACACAATTCCCACACAGTCAATTATTCCTAAGGCACTAGAAACATATACCACAAAAATTGTGTCAAAAAGTATTCCTAGTTGACTACGGAACCCTAGAAAGACATAGTAACTCCGATATCATGTAAACATTATAAGTAAGTATAATAATTATGTACTTTCGTACACAATAACAAAGTCAAATAAAAAATGTTTTGTTTCGTAAATATCAGTAAGTAACTCATTATATAAATACCTTTGAAATACCTAAACAATATTACAATAAAAAATGACAGTAATTTACATCCTACCGGTACATCGGGAACAAACTGATTTATCAAAAATTTATTTAGCTTGTAGGTACATACTCGTTACTAATAATTACATAAAGAAATAAAATACTTCTTTATAATATCGGAATTTCAGTCGCACCACAACAATTCATTATCCGTAGGTACGAAAACAAAACAGTCCACCTTTATTTATCGCAATATTTTGCTTGTCAATCCGATCGTCAAACTAGCCTAGCAGCAGTAGCAGCGGCGCTGTGTCATTGGATGTGTGCCTGAGGCGATTTGTATGTGTTGTGCGCGATGCCGGGGGGTGTGAGCGCTCAGAGCGACAGCATGCGTTTTCGTAAATACCTATTTCGTTAGGATCGCGATGCTATACTGTAGTCTTAATACAATGATTAAAGTTTTTCGTGAAAAAGTAGTAGCGCCCTTAGGCTTTCCCTCTTCCCTCTTCGCTTTTCACTTTCCACTTTTTACTTTTCGCTTCGTTCGCTCTGCTCTGTCAATTAGTTGAATTAGTTATGCAAAACGCCTTGCTTCCATCACAACAAAGTGCAGCTTTTTAGGGTTCCGTACCTCAAAAGGAAAAAACGGAACCCTTATAGGATCACTTTGTTGTCCGTCTGTCCGTCCGTCCGTCCGTCTGTCAAGACCCTTTTTCTCAGGAACGCGTGGAGGTATGAAGCTGAAATTTATATCAATTACTCAGGTCTACTGTCCCTTGAAGCTGTGAAAAAATCAAACTTCTAAGCCAACGCAATCAAAAGATACAGCCGTTTATGCCGCAAATTTTCGACACTTGCAAGGGAATCAAAACCTACAGGGTGCTTCCCGTGAACTCAGAATCTTGAAATTTGGTACGAAGCAACGTCTTATAGCATAGATAAAGGAATAATTACGAAAACCATAATTTTTTTTTTTAATACCTAACTTTGCACCTAATTTATATGGGGCGCTATACATACCAGGTGCAAACTTAACTTAACCACTTAGGGATGGAAAGTGTTTGTACGGAACCCTCGGTGCGCGAGTCCGACTCGCACTTGGCCGGTTTTTTCACAACAAACAGGATTAACGCGACGTTGCCACCTTTATGGGTACCCGATACTTAAACCGAAATCATTGTGATAATCGTTGTATCGGTCAGCGTTATTGTACAGTTCATTTTTCGGTCAGGTACCTACACTTGAAACGGGCAATCTTAACGGTACCGTTATAGTTTATTTTTCGGTCAGGTATCTACACTTGAAACGGGCAATCTTAACGGTACCGCTATAGTTTATTTTTCGGTCAGGTACCTATACTTGAAACGGGCAATCTTAACGGTACCGTTATAGTTTATTTTTCGGTCAGGTACCTATACTTGAAACGGGCAATCTTAACGGTACCGTTATAGTTTATTTTTCGGTCAGGTACCTATACTTGAAACGGGCAATCTTAACGGTACCGTTATAGTTTATTTTTCGGTCAGGTACCTATACTTGAAACGGGCAATCTTAACGGTACCGTTTTATAAAAGTACCTATAACATTTATTTATTTCGGTACCGTTACTGTTGGGTACCTTTTCAATTGATACCTTTATTTAAAAGTACCGGTCTTTTGCGGTTTTTCAGTCCCTGGATGCAACCCATCAACCATAGTCTAATTAATCGAACAGTTTCTTTTGCAAATTTACCTAAAAGTGAAATAAATTTAGATAAACAATTTTGATAAAATAAATCTAATTTTGCACAACTCCATATTTTTATTTTATCCCATTGTTAGGTACCTTTAGGGATTGATAACGGAGATTCCCCACTAAGGCCGTGGCTCATAAAGCCTATAGTACATCGCTAGATTGTTTAATAATTGTTACAGCCAGAGCGACCGCTAGGACTGAACCTCCGATATCAAAACCCGTATCTTATACTCAATTACGATTTCCGTTCTAAAATGATATGAGTCGAATCATTTCTCTGAGACCTAGTTGGACCTAAAGACGAATCTAGACTGTGTGGCAGATAGTCGAGTAAATCAGAGATAATGGAATTTGGACCTTGGGTCAGGCATTCATTTAAAAAGCCCATATGGGACAATACTCACTAGGGTATTCCTTGGATACCCGTTACTACCTATTGGTCTGACGCGGAGACGCTGGGTGACATCTGAGGGCGAAATACTTACACATTTACCTACTCATCATACGAAAGTATATAACTGTGGATCACACTTGGCTGCGGTTGACTATCGAGGACGGCGAGTACCGGACCAGTTGGAGGCGAAGGGCGTATTGGCAGAGAGAGGTGATATTTTCTAAGGTAGGCATCGTAAGGCCTAACCTTTAAGTGTAGGACAATGCAGGCTGAGTCTAGATAGCGAAACTGACTCGAAGCAGTCGGTAGCGTGACAACTATTCCGTTTACAAAGGCGTGACAGCGGCGATTGCTGGTCACTCTACTACACGCCATGTCTTGCAGATTGACCCTCGACCTTTGATTTGGCCAAATCAAAACCTAACCTATTTGCATACCGACACCTAAATAAACTATGACCCGGGTCGAATGGGGCGGGCTCACAGCCCAATAACAAGACCTCATCTTCGGATACGAGGCAAATAATCGCTTCTCAGCGAAAGAGGGTCAACTGCGCCCCTATAACTCGAGTACGAGGCTTGGCATCTGGTCTGTCAAGCGTAGGTTTCCCCTGTGATTGCGGGCGATCGGTTGTTCACGACGGGAACAAAACCCGTACAATGGAGGCTACTCCATTTGTCCTAATAACGGAATCGATGTCGCTAACGCCGACCTCTAGTAGCCAGATAGCTATGACTGCTTCAGCCTGGATGTATGTAAATGTAGTAACGAATTCTCTTAACCTTACAGTAAACTTTAATTCTCTTTAAAATTTATTCAATTACATAAACAGCTATAATTTAGACGATCACTTCACGAGCCGTACCATCACAGAATTTGATGCCGCGTGACCAAGGATCCATGTACGTATTCGAAATAACGTTACGACTGGATTTTTATTAGCTTAAAAATAAACACAACGTAGGAATCGTAATTGAGTATATAAGAGGAATTTCAGGAGAGAGGTTAAGACATTGCGCATGTTATTATGTAAGAATTATATTACATTTACTCTAGGTCTGGGGGGAGCAGAGACACATTGCGCATGTTATTATGTAAGGTCTGGGGGAGAGGGGGAGAACTATATAATTAATAATTTGGAAATTACAGGGATTTTGGAAGGAGATTGCGGTGGAAGAGACACTAGTTCTTACCTATTCACTAGATTAAATTTTCTTTGCGCTTTGAGACTGCATACAATTGAACCATTTACTTTGTGTTATCTGCTTTATTATTGGCTTTGTGTGTTGTTTTAAATTGACCCCATTGTATAAAAGGTTGCGCCAGATTCGGTATTAGGAGATTAGCAGGTGATAGGACTAGGGCGGCACATAATAGAGATATAATAGCATCGGTCGGAACATGTATACAAGGAAGGGAAAGCGTGGGTTAGGTCAGGTCGGGTCAGTCGAAACCAACGATGCGGGAATAGATTCGGGGGAGCGAACCACGGTTGTGGGTAGTGCAACACTAGATATGATTTTGGAAAAGATCAGTGATTTCGAAAGGAAACTAACGGAGCTAGGTTCAAGTGTTAGAGACGAGCGGGATAGAGGAGCGAGCTGTTCCACGCACGGGGCGATAGAGACGGAGAGTAACGGTACCGGCGGGGTAGATAGGCGGGGGTCGAATAGCCCCGCGTCCGCGAATTCAATCGTAACATCGTCAGAAACGCGAAACTTATATGTAATACAGCCATCGGTTAGCAAGCCAACTTTTGATGGGAAACCATTCGATAACCCTATTGCATTTTTAAAGCGTTTAAAAAAGTATATAAGGGCGGTAAATGGGTCGGATCGAGAAATAGATATCGCGCTAGGGTGTATTATGGGACACGCGCGTAAGGTAATGGATCTGTACTCGAAGGGTTGGACCACGTTCGCTGATTTCGAGGCAGATTTTAGGCGTACGTATTGGACAGAACAGATTCAGGAGTCAGTCAGGTGTAGATTAATAAATTCAAAATATTCTAACAGCTCAGGTATGACGATGTCGGAACATTTTGCCGTACAGGTCGAGTCTATGCAGTCGTTGACCATTGCTTTCAGCGAAAGGGACATAGTTAACTCCATCATGCGACACTATACTACTGATATACAGAGGTTGTGGTTTACTAGGACTGAGGAAGTTAGCATAATGAGCGGGGCGAATTTCCTAAGGAGCATGGAGCAGAATATATTCGAGAAACCGAGGGAGGTCGTTAGGGAGGTAGTTGGCAGAGTGATCAGGGGGGGGCGTTATGACAGGCAGACGTCGCAGTCGCGTCCTATTACCGCAACTATTTCGGCAGAGAATAGGAGATGGGGTAGAGGAGGCTCAGCAAGAGGACGGGGTTATCGTCAAGGTCGGCGAGGCTACGGGACAAATTATAATAGGACAGCGTCGCCTAGGTTTGAGCCGGCAGGACCTAGTTCGAGGCCAGCGATCACTTTTGTTAAGGAGGGTGAGAGTTCCACTCCGTCGTCAACTGTGGGGGAGGGCCAGTCAAAAAACTAGAGTCCCCTACACCAGCGAGGTCCGATAGTTTGTTGTTGTGTAACGTAGGGGGAACAGGGACTTCGGAAGGCGAGAAGACGGGGGTAGCCTATAAGATTCTTACTAGCAAAGGATGGAGGCCAGGACAGAGTCTGGGGGTCGGAGAAGGAGGACTGAAGCGGTTGCTGAAGGACGGTGCGCGAGATCGCGAAGATAGTTGTCAGGCGTTAGTTCGTGGGGTAGGAATCTTATTAGAAAACCAATTTAGTCACGTGATCGAATGCGGCGAGATAGGGGTGACGTGCGAATTTTGTACTAGGAGGGGCAAGGAGATGAACACCATGTTTCATGAGTTAGACGAACCAATGTATGCCGGAGCGGATTATTCCTTACCTAGGTTACCTGAGGTATGTGTGTGGTTGTATGGGAGAAGCATGAACGCACTGATAGATACTGGGAGCCAGATCAGCGGGATAACTAGGGAATTGTACGATTCTATTTCGAGGGAAAGGGGTGATCTACCTGAGGTCGCTATCCCCGCTATACAGGTGCAAGGGGCGTTCGGGTCGCGGAGTGAAAGCACGAATCGGCTAGTACTAATAGAGTTCAAATTGGGTAGTACTTTCGTCGAGGCACCGGTGCTCATTATGAGACGATTACCTCGTTCCTTGATATTGGGATATGATTGGCTTGAACGAGTGAAAGGAGTGGTAAATTGCGGGTTAGAGCGTACACTAACGATCGAACACCTAGGGGTTAGATCTAGCGTTAGACTGAACTCTGATTGTCAAATCGAACGGTTAGGGGGAGAGGCGAATGCCGCCACTATTAATGCAATATTAGATCAAAGAGCGGGGATAGTAGGACATACTATGTCGAGTAGCGCAATAGGGCAAGACAGCGAGGGAAAGGAATACCATTTAGACGATTCATCCTTGAGTAACGAACAAAAAGGAACTTTTATTACCTGTCTTAGACAAGCATCGTAAGGTGTTCACGGACAGATTGGGATTAACTGATAGGTACGAGCATGTTATCGAGTTGTTAGACGAAACCCCTTTCGTGAGACATAGTTACCCGGTACCTTTGGCGCATAGAGAGCAGGTTAGGGAACAATTAGATGAATTGGAGAGATTAGGCGTCATTAAGCAAGAGGCAACTCCGTATTGCAGCCCGCTCACGTTTACAAAGAAACGGGATGGATCAATAAGGCTATTGTTAGACGCGCGGGAGCTCAATAAGAAAATGATAGGTGATGCGGGTTCACCGCCACTCACGTCAGAAATCTTGCAATCTTTTCACGGGGTAAATTACATCAGTTTAATCGACTTAAATAATGCTTATTTTCAAATACCATTGCATCGGAATTCGAGGAAATACACGGGTTTCTCTTTTATGGGTAGGACCTATACTTATCAAGTTTTGCCTCAAGGGTTAAAGACGTCCGTGGCAGGGTTCTCGCGAGCGATGGATTCGATATTAGCAGGGACACGGGAATTTTGCGTGAACTATCTGGACGACATTGTCATATTTACTACAGGGGATATAGGGCTACATTTAGCGCATCTAGATCAAATACTAGACAGGTTAGAAGCCGCTGGACTTACGGGCCGATTAGGGAAATGTCGATTCTTATGTGTAGAGGTGAAATTATTAGGACACATAGTAAACACCGACGGGGTGCGTATGGATCCCGAACGCGTAGAAGCCATAATGAGTTTCCCCGTACCTAGGACGGCGAAACAATTACGGGGTTTCCTAGGGTTAATAAATTACTTTCGAAAGTTTATCTCCAAATATAGTGAGGAAGTTAGGCCTTTGTGTGACCTATTGAAACAAAATACAAAATGGTCCTGGACACTGGAGATAAATAACTGTTTTGAAAGGGTTAAAAGGTTATTTGTAGACACGATACTTCTCGCACACCCGGATCCTAAACAGACTTATTATTTGCAGACCGATAGTAGCAATTTAGGAGTTTCGGGTTACGTTTATCAGTTAACAAGCGAGGGAGAAGAGAGGGTAATAGGGTTTTGTAGTAAGTCACTATCGGAGACTGAACGTAGATGGACTGTTACGGAACAAGAACTATGGGCGATCATATTCAGCTTGTCAAAATTTGAAACTTACCTGAGAGGCGCGCGATTAATCATTAGGACCGATCATAAAAGTTTGATATTCTTACAAACATGTAAATTATTGAGCGCGCGGATGATACGATGGGTACATTATATAGGGCGGTTCGACTACACTGTTGAACACGTGAAAGGCCGACTCAACACGGTAGCAGACGTACTATCCCGGCATATAAAAGGGACCACCGACGTATTAACTAATAAGGCAGTAGGGCCTGAGATGAACCTATTCAAAGTACCGTTAGGACGGGTGGTACAGAGCAGGTGGAAGGAGATCAGGAATTATCAGGAGCGCGATGAGGCGGCTAGGAAAATAGTTAGTCGAATGGAGACTATAGGTACCTCCGAGTCAAAGTACTACGTGCTTAAAGAGGGAATTCTTTATAGATCGGACATACATAAGGATACATTTAGGCTCTACGTCCCCGAGGAATTACAGCAAGATCTGATCATTAGCATACATGAGGAGATAGGTCATTTTGGACGTTACAAGGTATATGCACTAATGAAGCGTCGGTATTATTTTTCTGATATGTCTCGCATAATAGGTAAAATCGTAAGAGCTTGTGAGGCGTGCCAAAAGTCGAAGCACGCGCGGGAAACTCATACGGGACCGATTAAGACTGTGATAGCAAGGGAAATAGGGGAGAAAGTGTTTTGCGACATTTATGGACCATTACCAGCGGGACGTTTCGGGTTCAAATACATATTTGTGGTACAGGACGCTTATAGCAAATGGATTAAACTATATTCGTTACGTCGAGCAAGTGGAAGGGCGACGTTAGCATGCATAAAGAAGTTTCATGTACAGATGAGGATTAGGACTCTATGTTCAGATAGGGGCACTAACTTCACTTCAAAGGATTTCGAGGCAGGTGTGCGGCAGCTAGGTATCGAACTGACGCATACATCCGTTAGGAATCCGCGGCCGAACTCGACGGAGAGAGTAAATAAAGAGTTAGGTAGGCTATTCCGAACCTATTGCGACAAATCACACCGCTCTTGGGTAGATCTGTTACCGGAAATAGAGGATTGCTATAATCAGGTGGTACACACCACAACAGGTTATTCACCGAATGAGATAGTTTGGGGAAAAAGGACCCTATTGTCTACAGACATCAGAAACGGCATTTTAGGCGGGGTAGGAGAACCACCTGAGGATCTCGAACATATTCGACAACAGGCCCGGCAGAATATAATGAAAGCGGCGGAAAGTAGGGAACTCCATTATAACAAAAACCATAAATTGATACAATTCGAAATAGGCGATTTGGTGAAACTTAAAACTTTCGCTAAATCAGACGCGGATAAGAAATTAACAAAAAAATTCATGCGTTTGTATAAGGGACCTTTCACAATAGGAGCTGTGCCATATAACAATGTATACACTTTAATAGACACGCGCACTAACAGGGTCGAGGGAAATTACAATGCAATCCACCTGTTTCGTTATTACAAAAACGCGTAAGCCCTGCAGGTAGAATGTTGACTAGGACTTGACTAACAAAGAGGTTGCGAAGTGTAAGCGCCACCGAAGAAAAAAAAAACAATAGGATAACCGACTCGGACAACAATGCGGAATTTAGACTGTTTAGGGTTTTATTACCACAACGTAATTTTATGATGAGCGTGGGAAAACAAGGGATAGTCGTGGGAACTAACGGACCAGAGATTTGCCGTTTCACATGAAGAGTTGGAAATAGATTTTAATTTGGTCTAGGACATGTATGGGAGCATAGAATTCCTGGCCAAATTCAAATCTATTTGGGGGAGTGTGAGATGGTCAAATCTACTATTATAATTTTTTTGGGTTTGTGAAAGCGTGAGACCTCGAAATCAATTGTTTTTAACTGCCGAACTCTCTCACAGATTGTTAAAACTATTTCTAAGGAAGCAAGTTAGAAAAAAGAGTTAAATATAGGCAATTCTAGAAACAACACAACGGGGCGTCATAAAACTATATTGCGCAACCTTTTCAGAGCGATGGGGAGAAATTTGAAGCTGCGCACATGTGCAAAGCATTAATTTTAATGTCGTCGAGACAAACAGACAACGTAATTCTAATGAATCTAAGGGCGTGTCACTTGACGCTGAAACCAATGACCAATAACCAAGCATGACTAGTTCGGGGTGGGGTTCGGATCATTGTTCACATTGACTGGCGGGAGAAATTTTGGATTACAGGCAGCGTTGCCAGATGGTTACATTTGTTACATTTTTCGTAACTTTAAACCCTCTCTCGTAACATGTAAGTAACTTTTGATTTCTGGGCAATTTTCGTAACTTTTCAATAAGTTTTGTTAAAAATTCTGAAGTGGTAAAATTAATTTCGATTCTGAATCCAAATAACATGTACTATCGGGCAAAAATATAACATATGTACCACTGAAAAACTTAATCGTAATTTCGATAATGTGTTTCAGTTTTTTCTCAAATCAGATAGGATCCATAACACGATATGTGAAAATCCTAAACAAAAATGAATGATTTCAACTCGAAGGACTGCACCACAATTTAAGATGGCTATCCTTCTTAAAATATTCTTAGGATTCAGGCTCATCCTGCCGAAGGAGAACTTCCGATCGTCAAATCACTTCGTTGTCCATCTGTCAAGATACGAGCGCTTATGTTCCGTCTATATCCGAAAACCGTAAATTTGTATTTACATAATAAAAAGCAAACACATTTTTGTAGAGGTTGGAAAATAAACAACAGATGGATGAGTAAGATCGAGGGCCAAGATGAGGCCCTAGATAATACGAGTACAACTCTATTGCACTTTCGGCCAAGACATAATAATATATGATGCTTTTAACAACTAATAAAATAAAATAAATATTTACACAATATCGCGTTAATCTTGCGATGCTTACTTTTCTGCCGTCAGTTTTAATTTTTTAAATATATTTTTTAATACTTATGCACTCTTTTAGTGTCAAACGAGTCGTGTCCCTTGAAAGAGTTGAAAGACGCGATAAATTAAAAACCTAACAAATAAAAATATCAACTGGCAACACAAATGGAATACAATTGACAACATTTCATATATCTAACAGGTGGAAATTAATATAGAGAATTTATTCTTCTGTATTTAAAGAAATATAAGAAAATACATAAAATTACCGTAATCGAAGACAATTAGCCCTTAATACGGTTGTTGTCTTAGACCCAACAGCGAAAAAAATAATTAAATTTTGAGAATGTCATGAACCTCAACCTTCAACGTCATTGCGTTTTTTAGGGTTCCGTAGCCAAATGGCAAAAAACGGAACCCTTATAGATTCGTCATGTCTGTCTGTCCGTCTGTCCGTCTGTCCGTCTGTCCGTCTGTCCGTCTGTCCGTCTGTCCGTCTGTCCGTCTGTCCGTCTGTCCGTCTGGCCGTCCGTATGTCACAGCCATTTTTTTCCGAAACTATAAGAGTTATACTGTTGAAACTTGGTAGGTAGATGTATTCTGTAAACCGCATTAAGATTTTGATGCAAAAATAAAATAATAATAATAAATATTGGGGGCTCCCCATACTTAGAACTGAAACTCAAAAATATTTTTTTCATCAAACACATACGTGTGGGGCATCTATGGATAGGTCTTCAAAAATGATATCGAGGTTTCTAAAATATATTTTTTCTAAACCGAATAGTTTGCGTGACAGACGCTTCCAAAGTGGAAAAAAGTTGGTCCCCCCCCCTCTAACTTCTAAAATAAGAAAATGAAAAATCTAAAAAAAACATATGATGTACATTACTATAAAAACTACCAACGAAAATTGTTTTGAACGAGATCTAGTAAGTAGTTTTTTTTAAATATTTTAATACCTAACTTTGCACCTAATTTATATGGGGCGCTATACATACCAGGTGCAAACTTAAATTAACCACTTAGGGATGGAAAGTGTTTGTACGGAACCCTCGGTGCGCGAGTCCGACTCGCACTTGGCCGGTTTATTTTTTATTAGAAATCGGACTAAAGTAACCGTTCCATTCAGTCATAGTTTTGGTGTTGCCACAATTTAAAATGATTAAGTTTTTATAAATTAATAATAAAATAAATGGTTATTTCAGAAAAAAATAATAAAAACATTGATTACTTTATCTTTCTAAGCAGAATTCAGAAAAGTAATCAAATTGTAGTCTTGTAAATATGAAATGTTGTCAATTCCTTGATTAAGTTTTTAAACTAAAGGGTATAGCCGTATTTGTATGAGGCATCGGCCCCAGAAGCCAAATCAATTGCCGTTTTGCTAATATATTAGCCCAGATGTAAGATGCTATTGTATAAAAAAAACACCCTGAAATACTGCAGGTTTTTGAGAAAAAAAAATAACCATACAAACACGGCTATACCCTTTTGTAATTTATTAAACGCATACATTCGGTGTACAATCAGTGCAGATACCCGTAAGGGCCTGGCCACATCACCACGGCACGGTGCCGTCACCGTGAAACGGCGCGGCGCCGTGGATTTTTACGGAGTCAGCGTATATAAAACCACCGTAAAAATCCACGACGCCGCGCCGTTTCACGCTGACGGCACCGCGCCGTGGTGATGTGGCCAGGCCCCACGAATTTTGAATTGGCTGCTTTTATCAAGAGACACGACACACGACTCACTTAACAGACTCTATTAGCCAGTACTAATCATATTAAAACTGAGGCGTTTTTCCTTGATTATGCGTTTTGTAAAAAAATATACCTCAAAAATTATACATTCTCATTGGTCAATTTACTTTGAAATTAGTTATGATTGGTCCAATGGTCGTTTGTAACGCGTCAACAAGATCATTGTATATATGGACAGTGTTCAACACTATGCACAGCTTCCCTTCACACCGTGTACTGAAGAAACACGTAGCTTGGAAAGCATCCAACCAGGTGGATCGACCTGGTTAGGTTTGCGGGAAGCAATTGGATGAGGGCGGCGCACGACCGATCATTGTGGAGAAATTTGGGGATGCTTTTGTACAGCAGTGGATGTATATTGGCGGATATGATGATGATGACACAGTTTCCCATGCTAAATATAGACTGTGTATGGCCAAATTTTTGGGTAGTGACGGTTATTTTTTTTGTATTACAAACTTATTTACAGTAAATATTCCATACTTTTATAGTTTGTACCTTTGGAACCCTCGGTACGCGAATCCGATTCGCGCTTGACCGGTTTTTTAATTAATATCAAAATGTAACTTTCGCAGCAAAAATGTAACATTTCGAGGAATGAAACGTAACTTATGACACACTGGCTCTGGCAACACTGATTACAGGAGGTGTGGCATGGACCTGGAAGGAGGCCGCTCGACTCGGACGGGAGCAAGGCTTGGACAGTTACGTTTTGAACCGCGCTGCGAGCACTCGGGATCTCCTCGAGACTAGCGTCAACTGTGGCCACTTTTTCTTTGTAAAATAATAATAAGTTTTTAAATAAAGTAAAGGAAATATAGTTTAAGTGATTAGTGATTAAGAGGACTCTGTGTCGGAACGAGTGAGACGTGAACTTCGTCTGAACGAGGCGGGCGAGGTCTACGGCGAGGCGAGACGGCGAACGCGGGCTAGAGACGGGTTAGCGTTTGACAAACGCTAGGAGCAGGGAAAGGCTTAGACATCTCGGTAAAGTACTCTAATACCATCATTGTCCGAAACAATTAGAGTGATTCATATTTTGCATCTCACTTTCATATTAAAGTCAGTAGAACCTATTCACGCGAGTTTCCGGTATGGACGCGGAGGGTGCTCTAGATGTTTTGCATCGCCTAGGCCACAACAAGCACCCCCACCCCGGCCCTACGCCTTGGGAATTGCCAGTCCTCTTAGGGATACTGTTGGCTATGATAGTGATAATCATTTGCGCCTACCTTTGGGTGCGATTTAGTGATTGGTGGCGTCGGATCACTCGCGCCGCGCCCCACGGGGAAAATAATACTATAGAAATCGAAATGGTCCGTTATTAATTAGAATGAAATTAGGAGTGCAAGTGTGAAATCACTCTAGCTGTAAATACGTGCTTTTGTGTTGATAGATTTAAGTAAAGTTGAAGGTTAGCCTCTCTTACTGTTGTTCCTCTTGAATTTGGTAGTTAGGGACAACTCTTAGATTAAGACTGTAAACTTTTGTGTGCATGTGTGTATAACTAGGTTTAAGAGCCTAGAGGGTTTTTAATTTGAGTGTTATGTTTTCCCTCTAAATTAGTATGGCTGGTAGGAATATAACACTCGGCTATGTCATTGATGCAACCCATCAACCATAGTCTAATTAATCGAACAGTTTCTTTTGCAAATTTACCTAAAAGTGAAATAAATTTAGATAAACAATTTTGATAAAATAAATCTAATTTTGCACAACTCCATATTTTTATTTTATCCCATTGTTAGGTACCTTTAGGGATTGATAACGGAGATTCCCCACTAAGGCCGTGGCTCATAAAGCCTATAGTACATCGCTAGATTGTTTAATAATTGTTACAGCCAGAGCGACCGCTAGGACTGAACCTCCGATATCAAAACCCGTATCTTATACTCAATTACGATTTCCGTTCTAAAATGATATGAGTCGAATCATTTCTCTGAGACCTAGTTGGACCTAAAGACGAATCTAGACTGTGTGGCAGATAGTCGAGTAAATCAGAGATAATGGAATTTGGACCTTGGGTCAGGCATTCATTTAAAAAGCCCATATGGGACAATACTCACTAGGGTATTCCTTGGATACCCGTTACTACCTATTGGTCTGACGCGGAGACGCTGGGTGACATCTGAGGGCGAAATACTTACACATTTACCTACTCATCATACGAAAGTATATAACTGTGGATCACACTTGGCTGCGGTTGACTATCGAGGACGGCGAGTACCGGACCAGTTGGAGGCGAAGGGCGTATTGGCAGAGAGAGGTGATATTTTCTAAGGTAGGCATCGTAAGGCCTAACCTTTAAGTGTAGGACAATGCAGGCTGAGTCTAGATAGCGAAACTGACTCGAAGCAGTCGGTAGCGTGACAACTATTCCGTTTACAAAGGCGTGACAGCGGCGATTGCTGGTCACTCTACTACACGCCATGTCTTGCAGATTGACCCTCGACCTTTGATTTGGCCAAATCAAAACCTAACCTATTTGCATACCGACACCTAAATAAACTATGACCCGGGTCGAATGGGGCGGGCTCACAGCCCAATAACAAGACCTCATCTTCGGATACGAGGCAAATAATCGCTTCTCAGCGAAAGAGGGTCAACTGCGCCCCTATAACTCGAGTACGAGGCTTGGCATCTGGTCTGTCAAGCGTAGGTTTCCCCTGTGATTGCGGGCGATCGGTTGTTCACGACGGGAACAAAACCCGTACAATGGAGGCTACTCCATTTGTCCTAATAACGGAATCGATGTCGCTAACGCCGACCTCTAGTAGCCAGATAGCTATGACTGCTTCAGCCTGGATGTATGTAAATGTAGTAACGAATTCTCTTAACCTTACAGTAAACTTTAATTCTCTTTAAAATTTATTCAATTACATAAACAGCTATAATTTAGACGATCACTTCACGAGCCGTACCATCACAAAACGGTCTCGAGAAGGGCACATACATTTAGAATCCTCTAAATCCTCTACCCCACATGATAAAGTCGGTGTATTATTTAACTGTTTCTTCGTTGTACAGTCGAGTTCATTTACATCTACACACTTACGAGAACAAAAATATCTGAACACGACCCTATTGTCAGGACCATAAAGTCGTGTTCAGATATTTTTGTTCTCGTAAGTGTGTAGATGTAAATGAACTCGACTGTACTATAAAAAATGTATCTTTTTAGAAACTTTCAAGCGAACGTGAAACGTGAACGTAAACAAAAAAGTGAGATAAATATCATAATACTTACGGTGAATAGAGACTAAAGTACTATGTGTGACCTTACAAACGGTCCGGTAGTTTTGAATTTTTGATATGTTGTCTAAGATGGTTAGTCAGTGTTTAAAATGCAAAATGCACAATTCCCCCCCCCCCCCCCCCCCCTCCGCGCCCGCCGCCATATTGAAAAAACCGGCACTTTTTTCATATTTTTGCTCATATCTTCCTTTAGAAGCATTTTAGCTAGAAGAAAGCTTCAACAATGTTATAGAGAGTTAAATTTACTACATTCTCCATTTTATATTTTTTGTTTTAGGACAGATAGTTACGGAGATATCCACATTTAAAAAAACATAAAAAATTGCAATTTCCTACTGAAAAACAAACTTCTGGATTATATCTTCGTTTAGGAGCATTTTAGCTACAACAAAAAGCTTGGGCAATGTTGTAGAGAATTAAATTTACTATAATTTACACTTCAAATTTTGTTTCAAGGACGGTTAGTTACGGAGATATGCACATTTAAAAAACAGGAAAAGTCGAATTTTCCGAAAATTTCTCAAAATTCTTGGTTTAGAACGCCGTCATTCAGTTACGGACTAGTCTAGGACAAATTAAAACATGTAGGAAATATAATTGCTTATAAAACTCATGTCCATTTTTACATAAATTTTCGGAAAATGTGACTTTATTTTTTACATATCTCCGTAATTATCTATCCTAGAAACAAAATTTGAAATGTAAATTATAGTAAATTTAATTCTCTACAAAATTGCCAAAGCACTGTTTTAGCTAAAAAGCTCCTAAACGAAGATATAATCCAGAAGTTTGTTTTTGAGTTGGAAATTGCAATTTCTTAAGTTTTTTTAAATGTGCATATCTCCGTAACTATCTGTCCTAGAAACAAAATATAAAATGAAAAATGTAGTAAATTTAACTTTCTATAACATTGTCGATGCTTTCTTCTAGCTAAAAATATGCTCCTGAAGGAAGATATGAGCAAAAATATGAAGAGAGTGCCGGTTTTTTCAATATGGCGACGGGCGCGGAGGGGGGGGAATTGTGCATTTTGCATTTTAAACACTGACTAACCATCCTAGACAACATATCAAAAATTCAAATTTACCGGACCGTTTGTAAGGTCAAAATCCTTTATTCACTGAATTATCATCCTCAAATCCAAATACTCAAAATATTGCCTCAATTATGATTATTGTGAGGCCACCCGGAGAGTTGGCCCTGTTTCTTTAACTAGGTCTACGGCAATTGACTCACTCAGGGTGCCTGCATGGCTAAGGTAATTCTTAAGTCTTTTTTAATTTCTGCCAGTCGAACTTCGACGAAGTGAAATGCTAGAAAGACAGGAAAAAGAAGAAGCACTCTGTTTTACACATGCCTCTAACCTATTCTGACACGAAGATTATCTTCGTGCGATCATTTAAATAATCACTTAGGCACAATGGCTTACTTTAACCCCTTTTCAAATAATCTACTATCATGTACCACATCATCTTAATTAAACACTTAGAAAACTTAAAGAAACAGATCTTGAACTCACGATAGATCCGAATACGTTCTCCATGGTCGGTTTTACCGGTATTGAGATGAAGGGAATCGAAAAATCCAAATCAACCTGTGAACAAATGTAGATATTACGTAGTCTTACTGTACAGTGTCCGCAAAATGAGACTATCTTAGTAAGGCAAGGTGGGGTAATACTATCATCGGGAGAAAACTGCCACTTACGAACAAAGCATTTTGGCTCGGTGACCCAAAGAAGATCTTGGCCTCCGAAACGAGATCACGCCACTTACTGGCTGAAGAAGACTCCCACAGTCCAATAAATAACTAACTGTTAGTCTTACCCCCACCTCTATTTTACCTTAGTTAGAAGTTCGTCTTATCGTTCCTTTTACGGGGTAATTATTTCCCGTCTCATTTGTTTATTATCATTATACAATATCCCCAAAGGCCTCCAGGTGTAATAAACCTACGAATTCACTGCTCAACAAATGTAGGCTTTGTATTATAAATAAGTTTCTGTCAAAAATTTCATTTTAGTGACAAGCTTTTAAAGCCGACTGTACTTTTATTTGGATATCCATCAAATGCTCACTGAGACGATTCTAAAGAGCCCAAACTCGGTAGGATTGCTTTTTCTATTATAGAGTTCCTATGGCCACCTTCCGACTCCATCATCAGATCAGCCCAATGGTACCATATTATTGTATTGTCATCAAAATTTAGTAAGTATGCAAAATTTCAGCTCAATCGGTTAACGATATCTGCTTCAAAATCGAGTTGCAAGATTCCACCCGAACAAACATACTTATATACATACATACATACATTGCAAGTTAAATAAAAGCTTTTAAAAACTCGTAATCTCGATCAAATGAATTTTTCAGACAAAAATAAGGAAATACCTATAAATTATTCTGGGTACTTACATCTATTTATAATAATAATGCGTGTTATGGAGCTGTGATTCACGGGACAGGAGATTTATAACATTTTTTTTAACACATTCAATAACTTACCCTAATATCTTCATTCACAGTATTAAAGGTAAACAGCCTAGCTTTTCTGGATCCAATTTTCATATCTTTTTCACATGATACGACCACAAAAACTAAAGACACCGAAAATAAATTTCTTTGCCACATTTTCAATAAAATAAATATAAGTATGTATATTTTTTGTTAAAGCTTTTTTTATTGTTTAATTGTAGGTAATAATAAAAATGCCAAACGTGATCCTCCCAGCGAAATCTTGGGGCGTTTGATGACAATTCAAAGAGTTTTAACTGAAGAAGTGTAGGAAATTAAAATTATGTGACAATGTGTTTCCGTAGGCCTATTGTTGGATAACTCGAGATGTAACGGCTTTGGACTTAGAACGATTAGAACTGCCAACCGTACCAAACAACATAACTTCTTTTACCAGTACTGCGGTTACGCGGTTGCGGCCCTACTGCGGTTATTGATAATCTTTAGGGTTCTGTACCCCAAGGTTAAAAAACGGGACGCTATTATACTAAGACTCCGCTGTGCGTCCGTCTGTCTCGTCTGTGACCAGTCTGTATCTCATGAACCGTGATAGTAAGTAAGGTTACAGATGGTTTATTTCTGTTTCCGCTATAATAACAAATACTAAAAACTATAAATATTTAAGTGGGCCTCCCATACAACAAACGTGACCAGTTGCGTTAACTTTGCACGTCATTTGTATGCGGCGCCATACATACCAGGTGCAAACTTAACATAACCCGGCCAGTTAAGATGGGAAGTGTTTGTACGGAACCGTCAGTGCGTGAGTCCAACTCGCACGTGGCCGGTTTTTTTAAGAATACTATTAGATTAGAATGCTATTAGATTAAGTAGTTCCTTATATTTTCATACAATTATTACGAAAATCTCTGCAAAGAAAATTTCGATTCGACTCAAAGTTTTCTTGACAACAATTGGGAACATTAACCATTAATGTTACCTATCTCTAGAAAACATAATGTTCCCAACATGCGGTCATTTCTAACTTTTAAAGCAGTCTATGTAACTGGTAAGTCCTATTAGACATTTGACCGATTAAAAAATAGACTCGATTAACGTCCTAAAAAAAATTATCCTGCTTATTCTTCTCATTTGTAGCTCTATGCCATTCAATTATTAGGGCCAATTTGTTCTATTTTCACGCAGCTTACCCCGAGAAATGTGTTATTTAAGTATCGCCAAAACATATTATTCTATTGTTTTTGTACAATCGCAAGTTATCGTCGATCAGTAAATAGGTAGGAGGATGGAGGATCATATTGAATAAAGAGTAGATGTATAGTGAAAGTGAAGTAATAGGGCGGGGGATGTCGAGTAAACACACGCCCTACAAGATAGTTTTTTTTAAACACACATTTGACACTTGGCTGTTGATGTTTGTAGTGATGTGGCAAAGGCATATCATATTGCATGCCTTATCAAACGATTATGAATAGTTGATCGAATAGATTTTACCGGTGTTTTTTTTTATGAACCTGCATATATTTTTGTTTATTTTGTGTAAATCAATATGTTTTTGAGCTATCAGCTGTCGGACTGAGCTGGACTTACGGGAGCTTTATTATGTTAAATAGTAATTTGTTTTATTGTTATCTATTCTTGTTATATATGGGTCCCGTCATGTGAATGCTTTATGCATTATAGCAAAAAGTGGCACAGAGGGCCCTTTCTGCAATAAAATGCTTAATTTAACGCTATATGCACTTAGCGTGGCGGTAGCTGTGGGGTTAGAGCACTACTCCTGATATAGATAGAGGTCGTCGGTCGTCAGTCACGTTTTGACAAAATGAGTGTGAGTGACAGATGCTTTGTCACTTATTTATCACGTGATAAACGCAACCATCATAGCGATGTAGTAGATCGCGTAAAAAAATGGATTTATATGTTTAACCTCAGTATCATAAAAAAGAAGTTATTCTTGTTTATTTCAGCGTCTCAAAATACGTCTAAAAATATAGTTAGTGCTTGAAAGTGAAGCCAGTTTTGGTAAGACACGGCCCGTCATGGGCTTAGTTTCGTCTTGGGTAGTGATGTGTTGTTTCCGAGAATTTCCGGAGGTTTTTGTATGGGAAATGTTCTCGAGAATGTTCGCTCTCCATACAAATTGGGAAACGTTCTCGAGAACGGCACATCGCTAGTCTTGGGCGATACTTAGCCTGTCGCTAATCAAAACTGGCTTCATCTTCAAGCGATTACTAGTTTTTTTAGGGTTCCGTAGTCAACTAGGAACCCTTATAGTTTCGCCATGTCCGGCTGTCCGTGTGTCTGTCTGTCTGTCTGTCTGTCTGTCTGTCTGTCTGTCTGTCTGTCGTCTGTCTGTCTGTCTGTCTGTCTGTCTGTCTGTCCGTCCGCGGCTTAGCTCCGTGATCATTAGTACTAGAAAGCTGAAATTTGGTATGAGTATGGGTATGTATCACGCCGACCAAACAGTAAACCCCCCCCCTCTAACTTCTCAACCACGGGTCAAAAAATTATGCAAAAATTCATGAATATGAGGCCTTATAAGTACTTTCAATGAAAACTATATTGAACAAAATCGGTCGAGCTGTTTTTGAGTTATCGCAAAATTTCAATCATAATTTTGTTAAAAGGAAGTAAGTTGACTTCCAGAAGGTAATAAGTAAATTACAGTTACTTTGGCGAACTTAGAGCTTGAAATCTTTCTCGTAATTAAGTCTATTGTGAAGGATGAGCAACTACGGAACCCTACACTGAGCGTGGCCCGACATGCTCTTGGTTTTTTTAGTTACTAGGCGTATTATCGTATTAAATGCTTAGTAGGTATATATACAACGTGGGCCCTGTAACATAAGCAAAAAATTAAAACATAGATTTTACTCGTTAAACTAAACAACATTTGTTCAGCAACTTAAAAAAAAGTCAATTTTCAAAATTTTATTATTTCAAACAAATTAAATAGTATTTTCAATGTATGTCGTCCAACGTTGACATTCCCTGAGCATTGACATAGCTGTCACTCTACTAATGTCGGACATTTCGCAATACATTGCTTCTTTGTCTAAACTTTATTTTACAAAATGTCATTAAATACACGTTATTTTCAGAAGTTGCTTAACAAATGTTGTTTAGTTTCAAGGGACGAATCTATGTTTGAATTTTTTGCTCCTGTTACAGGGCCCACCCTTTATAGTACTATACGGGGCTGAAGTGTAACCGACGGTACTGAAAACTGAAACCATTGCATCAGACCATTATGAGATAGAAAATAGTGAAATTGTACCTTACTCACGTTTTTTCATTGTTCATAATAAGGAGTTTTTTCAGAAAGTTGTAATGAGATGCCGATGATTTTCGTTAAAAAAATAAATTAAAGCAACATAGACATAGGCTTTCTCAAAGTGCGCCAAAATGACCGCTCCTGCGCCGCCCGCATCCAGTGCAGAGATCTTCACTAGGTCATCATTCCATCTTGTGGTGGCCTACTCACTTTTATGCACCTACTAGTAAACGAGTACTTCCGCGTCGGGGCTTATAACTAACTCCGTTTGGTGATCAAGGTATGATACCGCTACACCGGTAATATAAGGTCGCAGGTTCGAGTCCTGTTTACGTTTCAGTGGATTTTATTTAAACTAAGAGAGGTAGCATACGGCTAAGTTTTGCAGCAATTCAGTAGCGATTAAGTCACGATACAGCCGCGATACACTATCGATACGGAATTTATTCAGACGCGATTAGGCCCCCCGTATGTTGCCCTAGACGACGATATACATAATAATATAGATAACATCCATCCATTGTACGACGTCGAGTTGCGGAAAACTAGCCCGCGATAACCTACTTATACCTGGGCCATTTTTAGGGTTCCGTACCCAAAGGGTAAAAACGGGACCCTATTACTGAGACTTCGCTGTCCGATCGTCCGTCCGTCCGTACGTCTGTCACCAGGCTGTATCTCAAGAACGGTGATAGCTAGACAGTTGAAATTTTCACAGATGATGTATTTCTGTTGCCGCTATAACAACAAATACTAAAAATAAAATAAAATAAATATTTAAGGAGGGCTCCCATACAACAAACGGGTTGGTTGCGTTATAATACCAGGTGCAAACTTAACTTAACCACTTAAGGATGAAAAGTGTTTGTACGGAACCCTCGGTGCGCGAGTCCGACTCGCACTTCCCCAATTTTTTTTAAAGTTGTACTCCCCACTTTTTATTTAATTTTCGATAATTTGGGTATTTTCTACTCAGAATCACGAGCTCTTTCGGTCTTATTAGGAGAAAAAAACTGTCACAATGTTTTTTTGTTCCATTCAGTTACCATTACCATATAGAAAAAAATATAATTGAAGAACTACTTAATGTTGATGGTGATCGCATAACAAATAATCAACAGATAGCAAACACTTTTAACGCTTTTTTTTCTTCTGCAGCTCATAGGATTGCAGGGCACCTCAATTAAATTGTGATAAGTTAAAGTGTAAAGAATTTTTAAACAAAATTGAATGCCCGAAAAGAAGAATAACATTTTCCCCAGTTACAAGATTTGAATTGAACAGGACAATCAGGGCACTTAAAGACAAATTTTCCAAAGATACGAGGGTTGTTTGATAAATACCCGTGTTTAGAAAAAAAAAAAACCGGCCAAGTGCGAGTCGGACTCGCGCACCGAGGGTTCCGTACAAACACTTTCCATCCCTAAGTGGTTAAGTTAAGTTTGCACCTGGTATGTATAGCGCCCCATATAAATTAGCTAAAAGACGTTGCTTCGTACCAAATTTCAAGATTCTGAGTTCACGGGAAGCACCCTGTAGGTTTTGATTCCCTTGCAAGTGTCGAAAATTTGCGGCATAAACGACTGTATCTTTTGATTGCGTTGGCTTAGAAGTTTGATTTTTTCACAGCTTCAAGGGACAGTAGACCTGAGTAATTGATATAAATTTCAGCTTCATACCTCCACGCGTTCCTGAGAAAAAGGGTCTTGACAGACGGACGGACGGACGGACAGACGGACAACAAAGTGATCCTATAAGGGTTCCGTTTTTTCCTTTTGAGGTACGGAACCCTAAAAACAACAAAGGTTCGTATAGGTGTATATTTATTTTTCTACATACTCACCTTCCAACTCTATACACTTGTTCCAACGGTGTTCTAGCTTTAATAAGCCGTCTAAAAAATAAGATTTCGGAAAGTCGTGAAAATAGGCCTCTGTGCCGGCAATGACCTCTTCATTGGACGAAAATTTCTTTCCACCGAGCCTTTTTTTTAAATTTGGGAATAGGAAGAAGTCACAGGGAGCCAGGTCTGGGGAATAGGGTGAATGAGGCAGCAATTCATAATGTAATTGCTTTAATTTGGAGTCTGCGATTCTTGAGGAGTGAGCTGGTGCATTATCATGATGAAAGAGAACTTTTTTCTTATTTAGATGTGGTCTCTTTTTTTTCAAAATGGTAAGGTAAACGCAGGTATCAACGACCCATCGAAAATCTGCAGGTAATACCGACCTATAAATTGAAAGTCAATTTTTACGCTTCCTGTACTATTCTAGCTATAGATAGCTGAAGCTACGCACACGTTGGTTCCTAGACCATCATTTACTTTTGCGTTAGTGTGTGTGAAAGTGCAAAAAAGAGACAAAATAACCCAATTTGTGCGGAGACAGCGTGGGCGCAGGTCACATCGTACTAGGCCTTAATCCATCAGGTAAGCACGTGACTTTTCTACTTAAGCGATTTATTCCAATAAGTGAGTGCTATACTTTTTGTTGTGTTATTGGAGCGGAGCGAGCGAAGCGAGCGAAGCTCCCATGGATCGACTCGAATGGACTTTGTATTGTAACAATGCGCAGATCTCAGCGAGTTCTCAACCGATTTTAGAAATTTTTGTTTTAAAATGCACAAATTAAATTTCGCTAGGTCGTGACGAAGAGAAAATTTCGAAAAAAAAAAAAAACTCCGCTCCAATCTATGGTGCAAGCTTAGCCGGTGGCTGACTCTGCATCGACCTAGTTAAATATGTTCCGTTGAGTGTCAGTTCTGGATTTCATACCACATTTTATTGAAAAAAAGCTATTTGAAATGATAAAACCTTATAATAAAATAGGACGGTCTTAGCTTCATCAGTTTTAGTTGTGGCAGCTATCGCCGAGTCATAAGTCGTGAATGGCCTCAGCATAGTGTTTCGGTTTTTTCTATATTGTGTTATTATATGACAATAACACCGGTAGTTCAATAGACCAATTGAAATTCAAACATCTGTTCTTTGTCAAAATGTATTAGCGACCTACGTATTGTTGTCTACTTTCTTTTTTATTACGCTTTTATTTTAACCAATATTGACATATTTTTGGAAGGTCGACTCATGCATCGTTACATTTATAAATATTTGTTTTTTGTTTAAAACTGTATGCATGGGTACATATTTCTTGTTATATGTATTCATTACGATCTGATTTATAGTCAGAAGGTGTAACTTAATAATAAATACCTACTTTTTATGAGTCGCTAATACATCATATGTTTGCACTTACAAATTTTATTACCGACCCATAAGTCGTTAATGGCCTCAGAATAGAGTTTTGTTTTTTTCTCTATTATGTCATTATATGACAATAACACAGGTACTTAAATAACCCAATTTAAATAAAAACATCGGTTCTTTGTAAAAATATATTAGCGACATACGTATTGTTCTCTACTTTCTTTTTTATCACGTTGTTAATTGAACTAATAATGACATATTTTTGGAAGGTTGATTCTTGAATTGTTACATTAAAAGTTATTGTTTTTTGTTTAAAACTGTGTGCATGGGTTCATATTTCATGTTATATTAATTAATTACAATCTGTTTTAAAGTCAGAAGGTGTAACTTAATAAAAAATACCTACTTTTTATGAGTCGCTGATAAATTATATGTTTGCACTAACAAATTGTATTAGCGATCCATAGGGGTCGGTAGTAGCAACAGTAAGAAGCTATTACCGATCGTATATAGATTATTGTATATCTCACCTACTTTGTGACCGGACACTTTCTTGCCAAACCACTATATGATAAAGAGATTTTAATTAAGTATTTATTCATTACGATCTGATTTATAGTCAGAAGGTGTAACTTAATAATAAATACCTACTTTTTATGAGTCGCTAATACATCATAATGTTTGCACTAACAAATTTTATTACCGACCCATAAGTCGTTAATGGCCTCAGAATAGAGTTTTGTTTTTTTCTCTATTATGTCATTATATGACAATAACACAGGTACTTTAATAGCCCAATTTAAATAAAAACATCGGTTCTTTGTAAAAATATATTAGCGACATACGTATTGTTCTCTACTTTCTTTTTTATCACGTTGTTAATTGAACTAATAATGACATATTTTTGGAAGGTCGATTCTTCAATTGTTACATTAAAAAATATTGTTTTTTGTTTAAAACTGTGTGCATGGGTTCATATTTCATGTTATATTAATTAATTACAATCTGTTTTAAAGTCAGAAGGTGTAACTTAATAAAAAATACCTACTTTTTATGAGTCGCTGATAAATTATATGTTTGCACTAACAAATTGTATTAGCGATCCATAGGGGTCGGTAGTAGCAACAGTAAGAAGCTATTACCGATCGTATATAGATTATTACGATCGGTGATAGCTGCATAAAAATCGTTAATAGCTTCACAGGCATTTTTGTGAGTCGGTATTAGCAACAATCGACTTCGTCGTTATATAAATTATTTTATACAGTAAAGACCTTTATTCAGTAGCCTTTAACATAGAAAATATAGAATTTACACATAATACAAACGTAAAAAAATAAAAACATGAATCTGAGAGCAATCAGCATCCTTAAAAATGATGGTTCATTTTGAAATTGCCTTAAGGGGGTCGGTAATACCTGCGTTTACCTTATCAAATTCTTGCAATAAATTAGCGTTATATTGCCCGGTTATCGTTCTTCCTTTTTGTAGATAATCAGTATGGATGATTCCCTGCGAGTCCCAAAAAACAGTCGCCATGACCTTTCCGGCCGATGGAACGGTCTTCGCCTTCTTTGGAACTGATTCCCTCGGCAAAATCTACTGTTTAGACTGTTCTTTACTTTCTGGGGTATAGTGGTGTATCCACGTTTCATCAACAGTCACAAAACGCCGAAGGAACTCACCCGGACTACTTTCGTACTTATCTAAACAGTGCCTTGAAATTTACTTCCGGGTGAGCTTTTGTTCCTCGGTGAGCAAACGCGGCACCCACCTCGCCGAAACCTTCTTCATGCCTAATTTGTGTTCTAAAATGTGCTGCACGCGTTCAATCGAAACATTTACAATGTCGACAATTTCTCTAAGTTTTATTCGGCAATCGCTTAATACAATAGTCTCAATTATTTTTACCATATCACCTGTGGTCATCTCAACAGGACGTCCTGGGCGATCTTCATCAAAGATGGACGTTCTGCCTCGTTTAAATTCATTGTACCAATATCTAATGGTTGTCATAGAAGGAGTATGATCATTGTAAACAGCTTGCATGCGTACTTTTATTTCATCACAAGAATTTCCTTCCAAAAACAGAAAACGAATTACAGAACGATACTGCTCTTTCTCCATTATTGCAATAACAACGCGAACTCCGTCGTAAAAAGCCGTTAAAAGAAAAAACAAAAGAACGCTGTATTTTTTTTTTATTTTCTAGTCCATAAAGGATGCCTAAAAAGTTCGTATACATAATTTCAGCCAGTAACAAGAATAACTTTTTAAAACGTGTATTTATCAAACAACCCTCGTATGTACAACCTAGACGCTAATTTTATCAAAAGGATTTTTATCGAAAATTACTACCTAATAGAATTATTACGTATTATAATTAACAGTTGCTTAGACAAGGGAATATTTCCCCAATGCCTGAAAATAGGTAAAGTTATCCCTCTATATAAAAAAGACGCATTAGAAGACCCCAATAACTATAGACCCATATGTATTCTACCTGCTGTATCAAAAATATTAGAATCCATAATTAAAAACAAAATTGTTCAATATTTTGAACAGAATAGTTTATTCGATTCCAATCAATTTGGGTTTCAAAAGGGCAAATCGACAGACATGGTGTTACGTAAAGTAATTGACTTTGTTCTTAAGCCTTTGGATGGCTCTCAGAAATGCTCAAGTATTTTCTGTGACTTGTCAAAAGCATTTGACTGTATCCGCCATGAATTCCGCTTAGAAAACCTTCTGCATTACGGGTTTGAAGCTAATAAACTTAACATAGTTAAGAGCTATCTCTGCAATAGAAGTCAAAAGGTTTATGTAAATGGCGTATACTCTTGCGAGAAGAATATTAATATTGGTGTCCCACAAGGATCTATTTTGGGGCCAGTTTTGTTTTTAATTTACATAAACGACTTACCTAAATGCCTGCCTGATTATGCTATGGTTACATTGTTCGCTGACGACACACACGTAGGACTTAGTGATAAAGATATTGATATACTAAGGCAGAAAATTGAGAATGTTATGGCTACGCTCAAAGATTGGTTTAACGCTAACGGGATTATTTTAAACACCAATAAGACGACATTAATAACATATAATAATAAAAATAAAACTGTCAATTGACAACATTTCATATTTATAACAGGTGGAAATTAATATAGAGATCGACAGGGCTTTATGTCGTGTACCTTAAAAAAAATATTTGAATTTATTATTCTGTATTTAAAGAAATATAAGAAAATACATCAAATAACTGCAATCTAAGACAATACGGGCTGAATAGGGTTGTTGTCTAAACCAAAGAGCGAAAAAATATATTTATTTTTTATTTGACGTTGACATATGACAGATGCATACCGAGTTTTATTACGTTTTTTTTAAATAGCAAACCGACTAAAGTAACCGTTCCATTAAGTTCTGGTTTTGGTGTTGCCACATTTTAAAATGAGTATGTTTTTATGAATTAATAATAAGATAAATAATCATCTCAGAAAATAAATAAAAACAGAGATTACTTCATCTTTTTAAGCAGAATCAGAAAAGTAATAAAATGATAGTCTTAAAAATATGAAATGTTGTCAATTCTAACAATAGTGACTTAGGATTAAATAGCGTAACAAACACAATATTTTTAGGTTATCAAATTGACAATAGATTAAGCCACTCGCTACATATTGACAAAATTTGTAATAAAATAGCTTCTGGTAACTATGCTCTCTTTAAACTTAAACCTCTTATTAATAGACATTCTCTACTCAATGCTTACTATGCTCTAGTCCATGCTCACCTCAATTATGCGATAACCACCTGGGGTAATGCGGTGGGAATACAAAGTATTCTTGTAGCTCAGAAACGAGCCATCAGAGTCTTATACGGCCTACGACAAGATAATTCTGCAAGGGAGTACTTTGTAAAAGGCCATATAATGACCGTTATTTCATTATTTATTTTTAAAAGCTTATTGGAAATTCACAGGGATAGAATTAACTTAAAAACAAGAAAACACATACACAATTATAGTACACGCAATAGGCATAAACTCTGTGTACCTCCAACGAAGTTAGTCAAAACATTTAAGCAAGGCCTTCCGCTCAAAATTACGCTGTATAATCTGCTACCATCCCATATAATGAATATGCCGTACCTCGAGTTTAAACGTAAACTCAAACATTTTTTTCAATGTTATCCATTTTACTCGATAAATGAATTTTGTGATAAGTTAAAAAAACCGGCCAAGTGCGAGTCGGACTCGCGCACCGAGGGTTCCGTACAAACACTTTCCATCCCTAAGTGGTTAAGTTAAGTTTGCACCTGGTATGTATAGCGCCCCATATAAATTAGGTGCAAAGTTAGGTATTAAAAAAAAAAATATGGTTTTCGTAATTTTTCCTTTATCTATGCTATAAGACGTTGCTTCGTACCAAATTTCAAGATTCTGAGTTCACGGGAAGCACCCTGTAGGTTTTGATTCCCTTGCAAGTGTCGAAAATTTGCGGCATAAACGGCTGTATCTTTTGATTGCGTTGGCTTAGAAGTTTGATTTTATCACAGCTTCAAGGGACAGTAGACCTGAGTAATTGATATAAATTTCAGCTTCATACCTCCACGCGTTCCTGAGAAAAAGGGTCTTGACAGACGGACGGACGGACGGACAGACGGACAACAAAGTGATCCTATAAGGGTTCCGTTTTTTCCTTTTGAGGTACGGAACCCTAAAAAAGGAGAAATCATGTTTGTGAAATAGGCTTAGCTAATTTGTATAGACTCCTGGAAATTATTTATTTTTAACATTGTATAGTATAGTACCTACCTCATTTAGTTTAGTTAATAATGCATGTTTTTCTGTAACTTGACTTGCTAAATGTAACGTTTTTTGTTGCTTGGCCAAATAAATGAATTGAATTGAAATATAACCTACTACAGCGGTAATGGAATGGAAAAACAAAAAATGTATGAATATTTTGGGTAATTTTTTTTTTCTCCTAATTAGATCGAAAGAGCTCGTGATTCTGAGCAGAAATTACCCAAATTATCGAAAATTAAAAAAAAGTGCGGTGTACAACTTTAGAAAAAATGGCCCACCTAACATCCAGGAACAAATATTCGAGTTCATCCATTGACGTAAAATTCATCACACAAATGTTTCGTCTGTTGACAATCAAAACTCACTAAGTAACAAATACCTACTTAAAACAAAGCTCGCATCTCAGTATGAATCTACTTACTAGATACGTGGTTTTGACGAGTATCCTAGTAAGTTTCGGTTGTCACCAGGCGATTTGTTCTCGACGGGATTCGAACCCAGGACCACCGACTCAGACTGCTGCACTACAAACAGCGTCAACCGAGTCGTCAAATTGAATAAAGCTCCAAACATCATACAACATTTGTAGATAATTAATATTCTTACAAAACATTTTATTTACGTAAGACTTTATATCTTACTACGTACGAGTACCTATTAGCCTTCGCGACACATGTAAACAAAAACAATAGCAGGTTTCACGCTCTGAATATTTCATCTTAACCTGGGGGTCAATAAACTTAATGAAAAAAAAAACGGTGCCAATGTAATCCGATGAGGAAATTGTATATTAGTGAGGTTTACAGTATTTTAAGCTTTTCAGTAAGCTTAGCAATGTCGCAATTGACCTTGAATGACCTTTTCGGAGTTACCCGACATTCGGAATTACCCGAGTACACTTTAAATACTTATAATGAATATTGTTATATCGAAATATGGTTTGTTTCTCGCTTAAGTGATTTGTAATCTTAGAGAAATAACTATATTTGAACTGAACTGAACTGAATGTTCAAGCTCGTGACTAATAGGAAAAGCACGATCCTGCACTCGTTTACGAGCCATTTTCAAAAAAATATGTACTCAGTTAAGGGCTACAATAAAAAAAAAAACTTAAGTAATTGATTCTTTTGTGTAACGAAAATTTTTCGTATGGCTAACTTTCGTTACACAAAGGGAATTTACATTTTATATTAGCGGAGTCTTTCCAAAAAAAGCTTTTCCTTAAAATAAATATAAGTAAATGGTAATTTCCCCGGATATAAGTTGCTTCTGAATACCGGTAATGTAGCTATTCTTTCCAGTCTGACCACCGTATTATTTCCGTTTTAATTAATGCTCACATCGGCATAATTAGAATAAGAAATATCTGCAACAAACTCTTTCGCAACCGAGGATTTCGTAGCGCTACGCGCGTAGCCGATAACATGGGGAAATGCGTATGTAGCGAAAACTCGCTACGAGCACTGTGCCCACGGGGCGGGCTCACGGTGTTGACTGTGATTTCCAAATCATGTTGGCTTCCGCGTCGTCGGGTCAGGAAGTATTACCACAGATTAATAAAATAGTTCTTGTATTACCACAGATATATATATAGTAGTTGTTTTACACCAGTGCCCTTACCACATGAGTTCACGTGACCGTACTCGCTAGAGACTGTGTAAACGATTTGTATGGAGAAGAGCCCATAACATTTACTTTGTAGACCCACAATTCTCTATCCAAATAACAAATAATATTTTTAATGTACAATAAAGAGTTTACATAGTACATACATACATACAAATCGTATACAGTCGTTAGCGAGTACGGTGACTGATAACTCATGGTAAGGGTACAAAAGTGCCGCTAGTCAGACGAGATGGCGTGAAAATTTTTCTTCCCATATTCAATCAATTGCTCGAAAGTCAAATGAAAGAGATTCGTCCTTATAGGGATAAGTTCGCCTTTGTATCTCTGTTATTTGTTATATTTAAATGTATTTTTAACTGTTTTTGTGTACTATAAAGTGTTTACATTGTTAGGCGGGCAACTACAGTCCCCGACTGTTTTATGATACGACCACGACCGTACCGTTCTGAGAAGTGACAACTTGAGTTGTACCGATCTCAAGTTTTCAGGAGAGAAACATTCCCGTGAACACGTATTCAATATAAAATGGAGGCTTTTCCAGAAAATCCTCGAAAACGGCACAACTCCCGCTGACGAACCCTCATTCCATACAAATTATAGTTTTCAGATTCTTTCCTAAACTTGTAGTAGTAATTGCCTTTAGTTCTAGTTCTAGATCAACGGAAAGTACTCTATAAATTTTGATTCTCTTAAAGAGGGTCTAAATATACCTACGTTTTTTGCGGCACACAGTTTGATTTTTTTAATGTTCCATTATTTCCTTTTGAAGTACGGAACGCAAAAAAAAAACCTACAGATATTAAATAAGTAGTTGCATGGTTGTAAGGCGGCGTTAGATGAAGCATAAACAAAACTGCGAGTATCATATAATTTTGTTCATGGCTGAATGGCCGGGCACACAGTAATACACATTTATAATTGGAGCGGAGCGAGCGAAGCGAGCGAAGCTCCCATGGATCGACTCGAATGGACTTCGTAACAATGCGCAGATCTCAGCGAGTTCTCAACCGATTTTAGAAATTTTTGTTTGCACAAAATTTCGCTAGGTCGTGACGAAGAGAAAATTTCGCAAAAAAAAAAAAAAAACTCCGCTCCATATGGTGCAAGCTTACCCGGTGGCTGACTCTGCATCGACCTAGTTAAATTAGACGGAAATAAGTATAGATAGGTTCTGTTGAATAGAATACAAGATAACTCCCGTGAGTGACTTATCTGCTTCTGATAATAACAGTTATGGGTGTAGCTGAAGACGGAAACGTTTACGACCTTAACTCAGTCAATAAAATGTATATGAAAGTTTCCGTCGTCTGACGTTGCCTGGTTCTATTGACCATAGTTATGCAGAAAGCGACCAGAGTACATTTTATTAGTATTGCAAAAATCGACCAAACACCTAAGACTTAAGTCATTTTGACAAAAAAAAAATCTCGTCGCATTCTGCATAACTGGTCTTTGAGGGTTTCTTATTGGATTGTTAATTTTATTCGCACAACGGAACTTTTTCCAATTGCATTTTAGGGTTCCGTACCTCAAAAGGAAAAAACGGAACCCTTATAGGATCACTTTGTTGTCCGTCTGTCCGTCTGTCAAGACCCTTTTTCTCAGGAACGCGTGGACGTATGAAGCTGAAATTTATATCAATTACTCAGGTCTACTGTCCCTTGAAGCTGTGAAAAAATCAAACTTCTAAGCCAACGCAATCAAAAGATACAGCCGTTTATGCCGCAAATTTTCGACACTTGCAAGGGAATCAAAACCTACAGGGTGCTTCCCGTGAACTCAGAATCTTGAAATTTGGTACGAAGCAACGTCTTATAGCATAGATAAAGGAATAATTACGAAAACCATAATTTTTTTTTTAATACCTAACTTTGCACCTAATTTGCAAATTTTCGACACTTGCAAGGGAATCAAAACCTACAGGGTGCTTCCCGTGAACTCAGAATCTTGAAATTTGGTACGAAGCAACGTCTTATAGCATAGATAAAGGAATAATTACGAAAACCATAAATTTTTTTTTTAATACCTAACTTTGCACCTAATTTATATGGGGCGCTATACATACCAGGTGCAAACTTAACTTAACCACTTAGGGATGGAAAGTGTTTGTACGGAACCCTCGGTGCGCGAGTCCGACTCGCACTTGGCCGGTTTTTTTTTCTTGTTTTGTATGACTAAGTACGCTTAATTTCGTCAAATTGTTTTGGTCCTTCTTAAACACTTATACTACAAAATGTCTGGTGCCAATAAACGTGTCCCATACACCTGTTACGTTGTCATCACTAACCTCATTCTTCCCTCTTCGATAGCATCTGCTATGCCTACTTACCGTGACGTCGTAACTGCCATTGTGCAACGTAAAGATCATACAACGGTTGACAATGGTGTTTCCCCATAACATTGTCTCGAGGCATGGCTCGGAACGAACAGTATATATCGTATGCGGACGGGGAAGACAGCAGTTGGTTATGAGAGCTGGAAAGATGAGTCCGAAGGAGGTTCTGTGTTTAGCGACGTTGGGGCTGCTGATTGGTGCGGTGGTGGGGGAGTATAACGATGGGTAAGTTGCGATAAGAGTGTTAACAGGGTTTGCGGATCCGGGAAATTTTGGTTCGGAAGTCCCGGAAAGTCCCGGGATTTCCGGGACTCCATACTAAAGTTTCCCGGTACTACAATCCCTAAGTGTTAGGTACGAGTAATTTGATTAGATGAAAAATATTTTTTTTCTTCCGGATTCGTTATTAAAAAAATCACAAATTGATTCGCATTGCATAATATGTTGTCGTAAGAAATAAACTGTGGCAATAGACTTTTGATAGATACCTATCAAATTGTTTTTTTTTTTTATTGGAACAAGTTATAATAATCATGATTTTATGTTACTTTCGGAATTTGCGGTCTTTAAATTATAGCTAATTTCTTGCTATTGCTATTTACTTTCCCCGGCTCCGTATGTATTTCGTATGCAAGGATATGTTTGTTTATTCTTCGTGGAGTGCATTTGTTCAATACTAAAAAGTGGCCTAATTATGTTATTTTCTGGATATTGTATCTCTGTGAATTGCTTTATCACTGACTGTGATGAGATGAGCCCGAAAGAGGTTCCGTATCTACTAGGTACTTGGGGCTGCTTCTGGTCGCAGTGGCGGGAGAGTACAGCCAGGCCCAGACTTGGGGGGCCAGTGCCCCTAGTCACGTGGCATTTGGGCCCCCTCCCGTTTTCAGCAAATTAAATAGTAGGTATATTAAGTTCTGGGACTGGGGCCCCTAGACTGGCTGGGCCTGGGCCTCTAGGCCCGAGCCTTGTCTTGTGGGCCTAGGGATAAATACGGCACTGAGTACAGCGATGGGTAGGTAAGGATTAGGGTTTAGGGTGGGTTTGATTTGGTATTAGCCAAAAAACAAGGAAGAATACAAGCATCACAAAAAATAACTGCTTAAGGTAAGATGGTGTAGGACTAGAATATTTTATTGTCCAATGGGGCTTACCCCACTAATTAACTGTTAGTTAACTCGTTTGCTGCGGCAATTAAGTTAACTCATATACCACGCGGTTCTAGAGATCCCGTACCGCAACGAACGTCTTCCCCCGGTGAAAGTCTTACCCTGGTCTTACCTCACCTTACCTTAATGTAAGTTGTCAAAAATAATGGTTAAGTCAACATTGTACTTGACTTGAACTATCCAAGTTCGTCAGGGTCCTCCTCCTCCTAGCCTTTGTCCCATATCTTTGTAGAGAATGAATTCTCAATCGGGGTCGGCTACCTAAATCCCAAGATGTGGCGTAAGCACTAGTTTTTACGCAAGCTACTGCCATCTGACCTTCCAACCCAGAGGGGAAACTAGGCCTTATTGGGCTTAGGTGGTCACGATGTTTTCCTTCACCGAAAAGCGAGTGGTAAATATCAAATGACATTCCGTAAATAAGTTCCGAAAACTCGTTAGTACGGGCCGGGTTCGAACCCACGACCTCCGGATTGAAAGTCGCATGCCCTAACCACTAGGCTACCACCGCGCTCCTTATTAAAACTTTCGTGAGCGGCCTGACATGTTTTGAACTCATAATATTATATAGAGCTCTTCATCAGTTACAGTTATACAGCCCCGAGAAAGTAGTGTTATTATAGGAGGGTGAATTTAGGGCAGGATATTTTCAAGGCCAACATAATGACGCAAAGATAGAAACAACTTTATCACCTTCCCCAGTTTGGATTTTAGGGGTTTCATGCCGAGCTCCAGCTTCCGGACTGAAGACCAGCTCGCGGAGCCTTCGGCGCGCGTCGAGAAGAGCAGAGAAGAGAGGGAGCAGAATGATAGGACGCAACGTTTCGGGATATCCACGTATGGGACTACGGGAGCGCAGGTTAGTATCACCCTGTTTCGTACATGTTTGTGAAAGGGAAAGGGATGGATTCATGCCAAGCTCCAGCGTCCAGAAGGAGGACCAGCTTCCGGACTAAAGACCAGCTCGCGGAGCCTTCGGCGCGTGCCGAGAAAAGCAGAGAAGAGAGGGAGCAGAATGATAGGACGCAACGTTTCGGAATATCCACGTATGGGACTACGGGAGCGCAGGTTAGTATCACCCTGTTTCGTACATGTTTGTGAAAGGGAAAGGGATGGATTCATGCCAAGCTCCAGCGTTCAGAAGGAGGACCAGCTTCCGGACTGAAGACCAGCTCGCCGAATCTTCGCCGCGAGTCGAGAAAAGCAGAGAAGAGAGGGATCAGAATGATAGGACGCAACGATTCGGGATATCGACGTATGGGACTACGGGAGCGCAGGTTATGTATCACCCTCATTCGTACTTGATTATGAAAAGGAAAGTGATGGATTCATGCCATGCTCCGAAAGGAGGACCCAGCTGTTGGAACACTCGTTGCGCGCCGAGATGAGCATGAGACAGGACGTAGCGCTTCGGGATATCCACGCAAGTGACTACGGGGGTACATGTTAGTCTACTCGCATTCGTGCTAGTTGATGAAAAGGAATGGGATAGATGCAGTAACGGCCATAGAAGGTAATTTCCCTGTTGTTGTTTGAATGTTATTTACTGTTGGATGGGACTGACGGGATGTAAGGCAAAACGTATGTTTTAAAGGGGAGTCCCTTGTCCCCTACAACATATTAAATGTTTTGCGGTAAAGTGAAAAGCTTTATTTAGTACCTGCATACAAAAAAAGCTTTTCAGCGTTACTCTTAATACTAGCTAGAGGTCATATAGGTTTTAATCCAACAAATTCAAATGTTTTAATGGATAGTTGCAAGCATTTATTTTGTGTGTGATTAGTGGATGTTAGATCTTTATCAGGTTGCCTTGATAAGTACTTAGATATTTGTTTAATTTATTTTCAGGGTGGTTACGGTGGGTCAGCTCCCGGTCTGTACGGACCAGTGAAGATTGATCTGGGTGGTGTGCTCATTGGCTCGATCCTGGGTTTCGGAGCAGTGCTCATATTGCCTAAGATCATGCACGTTTTGTCGTATGGCTACGGGGGTGGATATGGACGCAGTAAGTGAATCTTGTTTATAGGTTTATCAGACAGTGGAGCGTGTATTTAAATGGGGGCGCTCCATTTGTTCTAAGGCCCAGTAGGCCCGGACCTAGGGTGGCCAGATAATAGGGGCGGCCAATCGTCGATGACATGCTGAGAAAGAGAGGTGGCTGGTGTTTACTAGTGTCACCTGGGCCTTGGAGCGGCCAAAACGCAAATCCGCTACTGAACGGCACCGTCTACATGGCACCTTTATGAAAAACTACCAGTTTAGATATTGATTCAGGAGGTCCCTACCTATTAAAATACCCTAAATTATCTATTTGATGACCTTAACTTTTGTTGCCAGGTATCGACGCTGACACATCACAAATATCGGACATGTTGAATCGACTCGACGAGACGCTCGCGCGCTACAACATTGACTCAGGCACATGTACACAGCGGCTCGCCTGCTCTTATGTGCAGCAGTCTAATGAGAATATGCAGGCGGGCAATGCCACGGAATTCGACGCGCTGTTAACTAACTTGTCCAGGTAACTATAATACTAATTCGATCATAAACCTATACTCGTATTGAGACAGACACAGCTTAGTTGATAGATATAACATTTATTTATTTAAACTTTATTGCACAAAAGAAAAACATAAACGTACAAAAGGTGGACTTAATGTCATGGGGCATTCTTCACGAGTCAACCTTAGGGCAAAACAGAAAAATTGTAGGTGGTGCAGATTTGTTTAGATAAGCAACATAATTGTTTCTTATCCATATCCCGTTACCTAGCCTATCGGGGTGGGATTCTATTTCATTTAATTTTGTCATAGTTAGTCCCCTATAAGTAGACGATTTCATATAGCTGTGAATTGAAAAGAGAGTAACTGGAAAGCAATCCAGACTTTTTTCTGCTAGTAGGTATAATATAAGTAGATAACGCACTGTTCAAATAATCATGAAAGGTCATGATCGAATGACAAGTCTTTTACCCCATCGCCTGCAAGCTACCTATCGTAAACGTCAATGTTAAGTATCCTTTAATTATACTCCACGTATTTCTTATCTGACTAAAAAAACTTTGTCCACAGCAACTCGTTAGTCCGACGCATGCTGGACGGGACCGCAATATTCGAGGCAGTGAGCGCAGGTCGCTCGCGGGGCGACTGCCAGCAACTTTACCCCAAGTGCAAGCTGGACAAGAAGACTGTTGTCAAAGTGCTCACGCAGCTCGTTCCTTCGTAGATTACACGTTAAATAAAATAGCTTTAGTTGATCATTTGTGTTTTATTTGTCAGCTCTAAACTCGGGTCAACTTTACATTCTATAAGTTAAATCTGCTCTAGCGAACAGACAAAAGACAACACACAACACAGATGAATAATATTTATGTACTAGCCTACAACATCTTTGAATGAAAAGTTTAAGAAAATACGCAACCTACTTATTTAGCTATTTATTTAACACTAGCTGTGCCCCGCGGTGTTACCCGCTCATCCCACGGGAACACTACATTTATTCGGGATGAGAAGTATCCTATGTCCTTCCCCGGGACTGAAACTATCTATATACCAAATTTCATCTAAATCGGTTCAGCGGTTTAAGCGTGAAGAGGTAACAGACAGACAGACAGACAGACACTTTCGCATTTATAATATTAGTATGGATATTAGTATGGATATGGATTCACAGTATGCAGTGGTAAAGGACCCTTTTACAATCTGACGGTCTGACCAAAAAAAAGTAGAAATTAAAAAGTGGCAATACTGTAGTGCCATCCCCGTTTTCTTAGATTGAATAGAAAGGGACAACACTACAGTATTGCCACTTTTTAATTTCTACTCTTTTTGGTCAGACTGTACGCCATCATTTTCATAATGGTCGATAAGTATAGTTTTTGCTTTACCATTTTCCTCACCTAGTCACACCTAATCAAAGAATCACCTAAACCAAGTTTTGAATTTTATACACTATTCTTTGAGTATTTATAAAGACACTATTGAATGCATCTCTGTTTACGTGTTAGATGAACGCAGTCATATAATTGACAGCTGATTGTTATTGTGGCAACATTGTAATCTTTAAGGATGTACAGAAATGTTTTTTAGTTATCGATAAACTTGGATTTTTTATAATAATTTTGAAGAACTTATTATTTTTATTACAAATGCGTTACGTGCATTGTGTATGGAATAGAAATGATAAAATTAGGTCATCACTTTCATTAAAATCTGAAGATAACTAAAGCAATTCAACTAAATTTCCACATGAACAAATCACGTGCTCAGGTGGCAGCCAGTAGAAAACGTCGATATTATTCGTCCCTAGATCATGCAACACTCTTTCGTTCATTCATAAATAAAAAATCATTCATTCTGTTATAATTCACTTTTCTTGAAGTGCGGAAAGCATGTAAATGTTTGTGAGAAAATCACATTTTTTTTCTTATGACTAAGCGCTAAGTCACTCTTAAAAGCTTTAATTTTATTCTTAAAACGTGGAACAATGGCAAGTAATGCGGAAACTACCGGGCCCCTGTCCAAGGAGGATATCGAGACGGCGGAAAAGTTAAAAAGTGAAGCGAATGACTATTTTAAAAGTAAGTACAATATAAATTACCATTCAAAAAATCATACCGCTTTTACACAAGATAAATGACATTTCAATATTGATCGTGTCAAGAATAGAATAAAAATTGATTGTCATAACCTCAATTCCAGAACAGCATTACAATACCGCTATTGACTTGTATTCGAAAGCGATAGAGAAGAACCCTAATAATGCGGTATATTTCGCGAATAGAAGTATATCTAACCTACGGTTGGAGAACTTCGGTTACGCGCTCACGGATGCGTCGAAGGCTATCGAACTGGACCGGGCATATACCAAGGCCTTTTATAGGCGGGCCGCGGCGCATATGTCTTTAGGGAAGTACAAACTAGCACTTAAGGATTTTGAATATGTGAGTACCCTTCTGTTTAGCCTTGGAAGTCTGCATGAAAAAACTCTGTGAACTAACAAATAGATGCAAACAGCTTATCTTATGACTATACTCCGGGGTATTCAGTACATGAATTATTTGGCTCTTACTGTCGGCCTAGTGTCACATCATTTGTGCACCGTAAAGTCCGGGATATGCTGATAACCATTAAACAGACACTTCATAATGCTTAACATCTTATGTCTCACTGGCAGCCGCTTTATACTCAAAGTGTAACATAATAGGCTAGTTTCCTGAATACATATTTGTATTCAGTATTCAATTATGTAGTGGCCGGTGTTGATTTATTTTTAATAAATATACATGTAACAATGATATCATGATCATTTTCGCTTATGAAAATCTTTTTAAATGATCAAAAACCAAACAAAAGAGTGTAATTTGATTATAGAGGATGGCGACATCATAGTTTGTGTTTATTTAAGTTATAGGGGCATTCCACCGGAATGTCAGGCATGTGATGCTAATCTTTTCTTACCTATAAGGAAGTTAGAAAATCAGTTTCAGGGGTTTCATCATTTTATTACTTAGCCGTTGTATTGATAGTGAATTCTTGGACTTTCTGCATGTTTTTAAGGAAGTTAGCTATTATAGCCATCACATGTCTGACAAAGTAGACATTCTGGTAGAACTTCCCTATAATAATGAAATTGATAAACTGGTATTTATTTTTCCAAGAGGGACACTGAATCCAGGAGAGTACACACCTTACAAATGCTAAGGAAAATATCCTTATGCCAATATGACAAACAGTAGTTTTTATAAAGAGCCCAGATATATTATTGACAAAATGTTTTATCATGTACCTGGCATATTTGCTTTTAATATATTATATATTAAGTGATGCCTATGGTTGTGTATGCCATTTCTTGCATTGGTTTACATAGCCACAAAAAAATATATTTCCTATCTGGGCCTCTAATTGATAGATTAATATTAAGTAATACATTATTTAAATTACCTAATATTTGAACAAGGAAAATGTATGTTCTACTTCTTTGCCTTTACAACTTATTATTTATATACACTTTATAATTTATATTTATTTGCTTCATATGTATTTTTATTTGATTATATCACTGATTTGCAGTGGTAAGATTGAAAATACACATGAAAATGTTACGTCACCCAGACTACAAAGTTTTCCTCTAGCTTAGCAATCAAAATAAAATGTTTTGTGAAACTTAAAAAAAATAAAACTGAATCAAATAGCATCATCTGTTTGAAGCTATGATGCCAAAGATAAATTTACAGTTACTCAAATAAGATTGTACCAAAATTCAATCCACAATATTGACAAACTCCATATGAAGTTTTGGTTGTTTAGAAAAAGTCGCGGCTTTTTACATTTATTACCAATATTATGATGATGATTTCTTTTATGATTTGGCGAATATTGCAATAAGGCATTTAAAGCTCAAATAATCACCCAAAATATCAATTAATCATTCTTAACTGTTTCCATTTTAATAACTGCTGACGATAAGTAATCACTGTTTGCAGGTAACCAAAGTTAGGCCAAATGACCAGGATGCAAAAATGAAATACAATGAATGTAATAAAATTGTTAAAAAGATTGCATTTGAAAAGGCCATTTCTGTGGACAAGAAGGAAGTGAACATTGCTGACTCTATCAACCTCGATGCCATGAGTAAGTACATAATGTCCTTTTTATTTAATTTGTGAAAGGAGCATGAAAGTAGCAGGAATACTTTCTGTCAAAAAGTAGAGATACAATGGATTAATAATAGGTTGTATGGGTAACCACTTAAAAAATCTGCTCTCAATAGTTCTCTCTGTTTTTCAAGTGAATGTCTACTCTCTGGATAATGTCAAACATATCTTATACTCTGAAATACCCGGTGTATGGTAAGAAGGGATGTTGAGTTATATGATTACTTTTAATTATAATTTGATTAGGTTGACTTGAATGCACGGTTGCCTCAGCCGCTCTAAAAAACTAGTGTGACCACGAATTCGCCATCCTGTATGTGATAACAATACTGTATTAGTAGATTATGATACTGTGCGGTTGAACCAAACGCGCGTTCAAGTGAATCTTGCGTCAAGCGGCGGCGTGGCGTCATCGTCATACAAAAATTCAGAGCAAGCTGGGGTATCGCTTATTTTTTCTTCAGTAGCAATAAATAGACCATTCTCTATTGCTACTGAAGAATCCAATCGTCCTAAAGTGAACAAGCCGCCGGAAATTCCATGAACGCCACGCCACTGCTGTCCTCACAAGCAATGAAAATAGACATGCAGGGATTTCTGTTCATATTTTTTGAGTCTTAAAGAGCTCAGGGGTTAGAGCAGAAAACTGGATATGGTCCAATTGGCTTTATATATAAATATGAATTAGTAAATATGGTTTTAAGTCAACTGGCTCGTCATAAGAATGTGTAGATGGGTCAATCAACTATTTTCTGCCACTCGTTGCCATGGTGATTCCCCTGGGTCACTTTTAAAACTATGATTTTCGGTGGTTATATTTAGCAAAAGCTTTGTAATTTAAGCAGTTATAAGCCCATTCTTATGTAGACTATTTATCTCCTGACAATACCAATAATATCAATTATCAACATTTTTTTGAAATTTAATCTCTATTATCCCCTGGGTCACGGACAGAATAACAGCAAGAAAAAGTTGATCCACCCAGATTTAAACCTTATTGATTTCTCCGATTCCATAAATTCTAAGAGCTCATCTGCAGGGTTAACATATCTTGTCACGACTTTGCTTGTTGCGCGATTCAGCATTACCTGTCATGCTCGCACGGTAGGGAAGTGCCTGGTAGTATCGTGCGAAAGAGTCGCATGTCATAGTTATGCTCGACGTGCTGTAGTAATATTACTGATATTTTCACTTACCGTTGTTAATCCCACAGCCATTGAGGACGAATACGAAGGCCCGGCTTTGGAAGAAGGCAAGGTGACCATGAAGTTTGTCTTGGAACTAATGGAACATTACAAACAGCAGAAAAAACTCCACAAGAAATATGCTTACAAGGTAATTTAGCCATATCATTAGGCTTGGGACTTTTCACTGCTCGCCGTGGTTACCTAGTGGTCACAAATATGCATCCTTTTTGATAGGTACTTTTGTTGTGACAGACTACTTGTACTGACAACTTTTCGCAAATTAAAGTTAAGAAACGAGTAGTCTGTCACAACACGAGTACCTTGATGATGATTGATGATTTGGTGTAGGGTTATGGTTATGGTTATGGTTATGGGCTCCGTTTTCCGCACTTAGCCCGTGTATATTCGGGCCGTTGTGCGTGCATGTTTGCCAGCTAATAGTCTAGCCAGCCTAACTCCGTCCAGAAGCGCAGGATTCTCCTGGTGTCTCCACAGGCTTCACGAAGTGACCTCGGTGCTTTGAGGATTTCAGCCCGTTGCTTAGCTACGGCGGCGCATTCCAGGATCACGTGGGTAGCTGTTTCTTCGGCCGACAGGCATCCCCTACATAGGGGGCTATCAGTCATTCCTAGAACATATAAGTGCTTGTTAAGTGTGCAGTGTCCAGTGATAGTGCCTACTACTACTCGCAGGGCGGGCCTGCTTAGCGATAATAAGCGCTTTGTCAGGCGTGTGTCCGGGTATGGGACTGTTTCCCGGGACTGCCTGCATGTACTGGTTTCTGCCCATTGATCGGCGTGTTGTGATCGTGTTCTGTGACGAAGCCATGTACGCAGCTGATTAAACGCCAAGGGGAGCAAAGGATCTGGGCCAATTGCCGATTGATCGGACCCTCTCCTTGCCAGCTGGTCGGCTGCGTCGTTACCTAGAGACCCACTATGCCCTTTAATCCATTGCAACGTGATCCGATTATTCGAACCGATCGTTTGCAACGCTGAGTGACACTCTAGTATGAGCCCGGATTTGGTGTAGGGACGCCCGGCCGGAAACAGGCGGGCTGTCGATCGCTTGACTGCGTTCATTCAGCCCAATTCCCAATTGGAGCCAACGGTTACTGTCCCGGCGGCGCTCCCATACAGCCTTCTTCCTCGAATCTTCTTGTTCTCCTGCAGAAGGAAAGGACATCTTTAAGGTTAATGTCCCTCAGCTCCTCCTCTTCTAGTTTGTCTTTTCTGAAGATGCTATAGCGTACTATCGCATACATGCCACACTCTGATATAACATGCTTACTCGTCTCCTCCTGACCACAGTGCGGGCAGTATGGATCACTTACCACACCCATAATGTGTAGGTGCCTGTTGAGGCTATTGTGTCCCGTGATTATACCTGTTAATAATCTGAGATTTTTCTTACCTAGTTCCAAGAGATACCTGGTCCTTTTTCTGTTGATTCCTCCTAGGATCATCTTCGATTGTCGACAGTCCGTTGTCTCTTGCCATTGTCTATTGGCCTCTTCCTCCATTAGCCTAGCTATAACTCCTTTCGTGACTTCTGCCGATATTGGCAGTGCAGGTTCGGGTCCTATGAGCTCCCTTTCTGCTCCTAGCCTTGCCATCTCATCTGCCCTTTCATTTCCTGTCACACCCGGATGTCCCGGTACCCATGCTACCGTAGTCCTTGTGTGTTCTCCAAGTTTGTTCAGGGCTACTCTGCATTCCTTTACCAAGGACGAGCTTACCATCTGTTTGTCTAACGCTTTTAGTGCCGCCTGGCTGTCTGTGTATATAACGACAGATCCCACTTCCTGTGAACATTCATCTATTATTTGTGCACATCTCATTATACCGCATACCTCTGCCTGAAATACGCTAGCGTACCTCCCCAGAGGTATGTGTACCTTCTTATCCAGCTTCAGTATCACTATGCCGGCTCCTGCTAGTTTCGTGGATTCCCGCCGAGAACCATCCGTAAAGCAGATAGTCACGGGGTGTTCAACCTCTATTTTCCAGTTGTCCCTTTCTCCTATGTGTATCCTATATTTCTTATCGAACATCTCCTGTCTCTTTATGAGGTCGTTGTTTTGGGTAAGCATCCCCATCTTCGAGCCTGCTTCCCTCTGAATGAGTGCGTGTCCCTTGTCCACCAAGCTTCCTCTCCATTCCTTACATGCTTTCATTCTGTACCATTGTTCCATGGCCTTCTTCTCCGCTTCTATTTTAAGTGACTTGAGACCGAGCATGATCTCCATTGCCTGCGTGGGCGTTGTTCTCATTGCCCCCGTGATCATAAGACACGCCAGTCTTTGTCTTTTGATAGTTCTTTATGGTATTCTTTGATGTTGGCCTTATGCCACCATACTATGGCACCGTATAGTACTCTCGGTAGTACACGAGTACCTATCAAAAAGGATACATAATTTGTGACCACTAGGTATAATATGAAATTACCGATAGATTTATGATAAAATTAATTGCAAACTATTATAACGTGCCCATTAAAAATGTAACAACATAAATTATGACATTTAATAAAACATTTAATTTTTGGACTTAGACTGAATATATTTTTTTATCATATGACGACTCCATGGATTGGACAACCACCGCCAGCAGCGAAAAGTCCCAAGCCTACATATCATATAGGGCCAGTGACGGCGAAAGGCGGGGTGCTGGCTCCTAAAGGGCATTTTTAAACCAGGTCTCTAGGGCCATAACGACATAATTATAATGAAGGACGGATAATGTGGCAAATTTCACCTATAATCCTTTTTAGGGTTCAGTACCCAAAGGGTAAAAACGGGACCCTATTACTGAGACTTCGCTGTCCGTCCGTCCATCCGTCCATCTGTCACCAGGCTGTATCTCAAGAACAGTGATAGCTAGACAGTTGAAAGGCCGTTTCCGATTAAGGGAAGCAAAAATGCCCTTTAATATTATGACTTGGTTTTTTTTTCTACAGTCAGTTACGTCTAGTAGAGTAACTGTGTCAAATTTGGTTGCAAAATTCTTTGCGGTTCCGCAGAAAAAAAATAAAAACGGAAATAATGAAATATGGTTTTTCTCCAAAACTATTTAACTTTAATGTACTATTATTTTTTCATTCTGTAAAGCTTAGTCAAGTTCATGTTTTAAGTGAAAATGGTATCTCTATATCTAACGATTATGTAAAAAATAGGTAAGTCAAAATTTTAATATATATATTTTTTTACTTTTGTGAGAGATACCACTCTAATTGACATTTCTAAATAAGCCTTGGTTAACGTCCTGTAACACGTGTGCGTCAGAATGTTTGGTTGACTATTGAATTCAGCATTGATTGCTTACGTAAAAATTGCTACCTATTTGCTAGTATTTGCTACCATTTACCAAATAATTGCTACCTCAGTATAATAAAAGATATCACATATTTTTTTTGACCAGTCATTCTGACGTCAGGATGTTTGGACATAGTTCATATTTCGCGAAGGACGCACAATTTTCATGTTATTTACTAACCAAAATTTGCTACCTAATTGCTACCTACATTTAGCTTAAAATCAATTCTGTAGCGTTACAGATCAAAAAGTTTCGCGTATAATTATTTTTTGGACTACTTACAACATGAACGCCTGTGCGTATCAGCAGAGCAATCCAAATCTGTGGTGTATTGTATTTTTGTTTATGTTAGGCGCTCCTTTTTCTATAGAGTTTTGTGGATCCGTGTCGTAGTTAATTAATAAAAATATAAAACGGAATCAATATATTAATGATTTATAGAATGAGTACGGGCTTTTATTAATATAGGTAAAATATGAGCTAGTCTCCAGTAGATATGAGCGCCGATGGTTAATTCCGCGGCGGCGGCGGCGTGATGGGCAAAATTGCGCAGCGGCGGCGGCGTCACAGCGGCGTGACCGTGAGTTTTTTTTTCACGTTAACGTAGAAGTTTGATTTTTGCGCAGCTTCAAGGGACCGTAGACTTTAGTATATGGTTTAAATTTCATGCCTCTTTACCTATCCTAAAATAATATAAATAACAAATGTTTTTTTATTAATGATTTAAGTTAATAAGTCGGCAACGTATAATATTTAAGAAATAATAATTACATTAATTGCACTTTGCCAGTTAAATTTATAAGCAGTTAGAAATCATTTGTTCGGTAAAATAATTATGAGTGGTGTTTCGTGGAAAGATTTTTCATTGGCATTATGTAAATGCCTTTTATTCAGCTTTTATTTTCGTTTTGTAAACATCAATAGCAATCGAACCTGACGCCATTATTTACAACGCGGGTCAAAAAAAATAACACAAGTTCACAACTTCACACGGCAAAATACTTGTGTGCGTGTGGATTGAGTGAGCACCCTTCAAAAATGAAAAAAAAATGTGCTGATCATGGGTCTTTATCTGTTGGTCTAAAATTTTTTGCCCGATATTTTTTTGGGCACATATTTTTTGGCCTTATAATCTTTGGTCGATTGTTTTCTATGTCGAAAATTGTTTGGTCGAAATTGTTATGTATATATTGTTTTGGCCGAAAATTGTTTAGTATAACATTTGTATGGAATAACATTGTTTGGTCGAATGTATTTTAGGCATAAAATTGGTATTCCGAATATTGGTGTCACTAATAATCCCTATGTTTGTCAGGAACGCAGTTCTAACCTAACCTACTGTTCTGGGAGCGCCTTATTTTTATTAGGGACGCAGTTCTAACCTAACCTAACCTACTGTTATGGATAAACCTTATTTTTGTTGAGGACGCAGTTCTAACCTAACCTACTGTTCTGGGAGCGCCTTATTTTTGTTGGGGACGCAGTTCTAACCTAACCTAACCTCTCGCTTTAGCATATGGGTTTTAGGAGGTTTTATGTTAGGCTAAAGAATAATTATAGCTTACAATATTATACTTTTAGTCATAAAAAAAATATACTTAATAATTTTAGGTCAAACATGTTTTAGGACAAAAAATATATATGCAAAAAAATCTCACTGAAGTTTACTTGCTTAATAAATAAATTCGTTTTCTTCAAATTCATAATTGATTTCATTTTTAGTGGAATTAAACCCCTAGGTCAAACTCACACCGACTATGGTAGCACTATTATGGCTATAGCCACACATGTACCTAATACATTATGCTCCTTGCTAAGATTTTTAGGGTTCCGTACCCAAAGGGTAAAAACGGGACCCTATTACTGAGACTTCGCTGTCCGTCCGTCCGTCCGTCCGTCCGTCCGTCTGTCACCAGGCTGTATCTCAAGAACGGTGATAGCTAGACAGTTGAAATTTTCTGTTGCCGCTATAACAACAAATACTAAAAATAACATATAAAATAAATATTTAGGGGGGGCTCCCATACAACAAACAGATTGGTTGCGTTAACTTTGCACCTCACTTGTATGGAGCGCTATACATACCAGGTGCAAACTTAACCACTTAAGGATGGAGTGTTTGTACGGAACCCTCGGTGCGCGAGTCCGACTCGCACTTGACGGGTTTTTTTGGTTGGTTATCTATTTAAGAGTTAGTAGTGATGTTGAATTGTTTGAATTATTTATTATTTTATACACCACAGATTTTGATTGCTCTGCTGATACGCACAGGCGTTCATGTTGTAAGTAGTCCAAAAAATAATTATACGCGAAACTTTTTGATCTGTAACGCTGCAGAGTTGATTTTAAGTAAAATGTAGGTAGCAATTAGGTAGCAAATTTTGGTTAGTAAATAACATGAAAATTGTGCGTCCTTCGCGAAATATGAACTATGTCCAAACATCCTGACGTCAGAATGACTGGTCAAAAAAAATATGTGATATCTTTTATTATACTGAGGTAGCAATTATTTGGTAAATGGTAGCAAATACTAGCAAATAGGTAGCAATTTTTACGTAAGCAATCAATGCTGAATTCAATAGTCAACCAAACATTCTGACGCACACCTGTAACACATATTAATTTGATGGATAAAATCGGAAAGCAACTGTGTCAAAATGAAATAAATAACTGGGTTGGATTTTATGACATTTTATTAGTAAGCTATTCTAACACTTCCAAATAACCAAGTATTATATTCCTTGAACCAAAGCATACCTACATCCTCTTTACAAATGAACAAGATTTGACAGTTAGTGACATTTGCCTTTTATTGCTATTGAAAATGTCATTATTTTTCTAATAACATAAAAACTATGCATATATTAATAATTTTTGCTATTTGGTATATAAGCTTTACTTAACATTATACCAGATTATCAATTTAAAGGTTCCGACACTAACTGTAAAATGTAAATTAAAAGACTTTTCGGGTATGACTTCATTATCTTGAAATTGTAATTACAAACTATTCTTTTTTCGCCACGCAATAATCCTCTTTCTACCGAAATTAAAATAAATACATATTATGACAGTAATAGAGATGAATTGTTTTTAAATGTAACATGACATTTCAGGGACATTAGAAAGATAACTCGTCTTTACAAAATGAATTCTAAAGCGAATGCAATCAAAAAAATATTAAGAAAGAAACCTACATCATTATATCACCTCGCAATGATATAAGTAGCGATTTCGTATCTATCAGAAATACTTAATGAAGATGGTTCGTTGAATTTGGAATATGTGAAGGAAAATTCTAATATACTGAAACTGAAAGTCCAATCTCGCCATATTTCAAAAAATATTTACAGATGCTTTATCGAATATGTCCCAAACAGCATTGGTGTTGGATCCATAAGGCGGCATTATTGTGGATGTGCCAACGGAATGCGAACAGTAGGGTGTTGTTCACACACTGTTGCTATTGTTTATTATTTATCGTACGCAAGATATTAATATATAGATATTAATATTTGTCCAAAATCGTTCGGCCTGCTGAAACTTTAAGTGGACTTTTTTTGAATCACGGAATTCACGTTACTGTCAATGAAGATAGCGATGAGGATTAGAATAAGTGCATTTTTTTTCATTACGTAACTAAAAAGGTGACATTTTCTAGCAAATGTCACTGTAACTGTCAAATGTTGTTTATTTGTAAAGAGGATATTATGTTTTGGTTATTTAGCAGTGTTAGATTAGTTTACTAATTAAATAGTAATGAATTCCAGCCCAGTTATTTATTTCATTTTGACACAGTTGCTTTCCGATTTTATCCATCAAATTAATATGTGTTACAGGACGTTAACTAAGGCTTATTTAGAAATGTCAATTAGAGTGGTATCTCTCACAAAAGTAAAAATATATATATATTAAAATTTTGACTTACCTATTTTTTTACATAATCGTTAGATATAGAGATACCATTTTCACTTAAAACATGAACTTGACTAAGCTTTACAGAATGAAAAAATAATAGTACATTAAAGTTAAATAGTTTTGGAGAAAAACCATATTTCATTATTTCCGTTTTTATTTTTTTTCTGCGGAACCACAAAGAATTTTTCAACCAAACTTGACACAGTTACTCTACTAGACGTAACTGACTGTAGAAAAAAAAATCTGTCCATTATCACGAAAGGGCATATTTTCTTCCCTTAATCGGAAACGGCCTTTTCACACGCTATAACAACAAATACTAAAAATAAAATTAATATTTAAGGGTGGCTCCCATACAACAAACTTACAGATAATGGTACGGAACCCTTCGTGCGCGAGTCCCACTCGCACTTGGCCGATATTTTATTACCAAAATTTTTGATGGACCACTTCTGATCTGTACTGACTAAAAAACCAGCATAGGGATTTATAAGAAATTCATTTATAATTTATAATAGAATCTATTTTACAGACACTTAATTTACAGTTTTACACTACAGTGCGTGAGTTGTCAGAATGCTTTTCGGGTTTTATACCTGTTTCGCTCGCTCTTTCGCGACCCAGATAACCTCTCAGTTTTCACCCAAACCGGAATGGCAATCTGAGAGCTCACGGACTGTACCAGGACTTTGGAGTCTATACCATATGATAATGTAAAGTTGTAAACTAATGACAATATTTATTCAACAGATTTTAATTGATGTCAAAAGCTATCTACAAAAGCAGCCATCGCTAGTGGACATCAAAGTTGGAGACGACAAGAAGTTCACAGTATGCGGAGATATTCACGGGCAATACTATGACCTCATGAACGTTTTCGCCCTCAACGGTCTGCCATCAGAAAACAACCCCTACTTATTTAATGGTGACTTTGTGGACCGAGGGTCCTTCAGTGTTGAGTGTATCTTCACCTTGTTCAGCTTTAAACTACTTTTCCCGGATCATTTTTACATGTCAAGAGGTAAGAAATAATGAATAATTAGATTTATCGAACTCGTATGGAGCTTTTTAGTCAGGGATTGCTACCCGTACAGCCGCGCGGTAACTTTATAAGGGTGAAGAGTTCTATACGAGTTCGAAATACGTCGGGGCGTTCCTGACAATTTCACGTGAGTGTAAATTGCTTAATACAATAATTAAATATGTCTCACGAAAGTTTCAATAAACTTATAAATAATTAGATGTAACAGATGCTCTCTGTACAATTAGATTTCCGATTTGCACCAACTTTTGGTATCTCTGTTTGGCCCTATGGTTGACTGGTAGAGAATGCCATTTGGCATTAAGTCCGCCATTTGTACTGACTTTTGTTTTGTGCAATAAAGGTGGTTGGTTTAGTTGGTTTTTTCCGGTTGGGTTTCTCATGACAATGGGACTAACTAAAAAGTATACACCTACACTTCAAAACAAAAAAGAATCATCCAAATCGGTCCAGTATTCTTCGAGTAATAGAGGAACGTATTATATTTAAAAAAAAACAAGCATATTGATGAATTGAGAACCTTTCCGTTTTTCATGTCGGTTTATTAAGTTGTAATTTGGCCATTACCGTCCCTCCTGGAATAATTTTATCTACTCTCATTGTCTCAAGCAGTGATACACTGAAAATAATGAATGAAACTCAGGTTTACATTAATATTCCAGGAAACCACGAGACTCTAGACATGAACCGCATGTACGGATTCCGTGGCGAAGTTACCTCAAAATACACCTCCCAAATGGCCGACCTCTTCACCGAAGTATACAACTGGCTGCCTCTTGCTCACTGCATCAATGGCAAGGTTATGGTGATGCATGGTGGACTGTTCTCGAAGGATGACATTACGTTGGAGGATATCAGGAAGGTGGATAGAAACAAGCAGCCTCCTGAAGATGGTAAGTGAAAAGATACACCTTTTAAATTGCCGACCTCTTTACTGAAGTGTACTACTGGTTGCCTCTTGCTCACTGCATCAATGGCAAGGTTAGGTGATGCATGGTGGACTCTTCTCGAAGGATGACATTACGTTGGAAGACACCAGGAAGGTGGATAGAAACAAGCAGCCTCCTGAGGATGGTAAGTAAAAAAATACACCTAAATTGCCGACCTCTTTACTGAAGTGTACAACTGGCTGCCTCTTGCTCACTGCATCAATGGCAAGGTTATGGTGATGCATGGTGGACTGTTCTCGAAGGATGACATTACGTTGGAGGATATCAGGAAGGTGGATAGAAACAAGCAGCCTCCTGAAGATGGTAAGTCAAAAAATATACCTAAATTGCCGACCTCTTTACTGAAGTGTACAACTGGCTGCCTCTTGCTCACTGCATCAATGGCAAGGTTATGGTGATGCATGGTGGACTGTTCTCGAAGGATGACATTACGTTGGAGGATATCAGGAAGGTGGATAGAAACAAGCAGCCTCCTGAAGATGGTAAGTCAAAAAATATACCTAAATTGCCGACCTCTTTACTGAAGTGTACAACTGGCTGCCTCTTGCTCACTGCATCAATGGCAAGGTTATGGTGATGCACGGTGGACTGTTCTCGAAGGATGACATTACGTTGGAGGATATCAGGAAGGTGGATAGAAACAAGCAGCCTCCTGAAGATGGTAAGTGAAAAGATACACCTTCTAAATTGCCGACCTCTTTACTGAAGTGTACAACTGGCTGCCTGTTGCTCACTGCATCAATGGCAAGGTTATGGTGATGCATGGTGGACTGTTCTCGAAGGATGACATTACGTTGGAGGATATCAGGAAGGTGGATAGAAACAAGCAGCCTCCTGAAGATGGTAAGTCAAAAAATATACCTAAATTGCCGACCTCTTTACTGAAGTGTACAACTGGCTGCCTCTTGCTCACTGCATCAATGGCAAGGTTATGGTGATGCATGGTGGACTGTTCTCGAAGGATGACATTACGTTGGAGGATATCAGGAAGGTGGATAGAAACAAGCAGCCTCCTGAAGATGGTAAGTGAAAAGATACACCTTCTAAATTGCCGACCTCTTTACTGAAGTGTACAACTGGCTGCCTGTTGCTCACTGCATCAATGGCAAGGTTATGGTGATGCATGGTGGACTCTTCTCGAAGGATGACATTACGTTGGAGGATATCAGGAAGGTGGATAGAAACAAGCAGCCTCCTGAGGATGGTAAGTCAAAAAATATACCTAAATTGCTGACCTCTTTACTGCAGTATACAACTGGTTGCCTCTTGCTCTCTGCATCAATGGGAAGGTTATGGTGATGCATGGTGGACTGTTCTCGAAGGAGGATGACATTAAGTTGGAGGACGTTAGAAAGGTGGACAGGAATAAGTCTTAATACTCTCAAACGATCGACCTCTTCATTCCAGGGTACCATCACCATCGGATACTCATATATTATACGCATTTGATCACACTCACACACTTATTGACAGGGACTTAGTTTGCTTCAATATATAGTCTGACAAATAGTGTAGAAATTAAAAAGTGACAATACTGTCGTGTAATCCCGTTTTTCTTAGTATGATTAGAAAGGGACGACACTACAGTATTGACACTTTTTAATTTCTAATCTTTTATGTCGCACTGTATCTGTTGGCCACTGTTAAAGGGTAACTTCTGGTGATACACGAAGGATTGCTCTCGAAGGCTTACGACCCATCTGAAGGCTAGGTCACCGAGTGGTTGGTAGTTGGTAGGGTACACCTCACAAATAATATGACGTTTTCGATCTTGTGCGAATTATGTAATGACTAATGATGTTTTTTATCGCCATGCGGATCAAGTCGTGACATCGACTGTTCAAAATGTTCAAATGATCGACTATTTCATCAAAGTGAAATTAAAGTTAAAAGCAAATAACATAGAATTCCATACTCAATTAGACACTTTTACGAAATATGTAAATTGAATGTACAAATAAAATATGTCAATATATGGCTCTCTCATTAGCATATTGTTAATTCGGATTGCCGTAAACAGGTCGTGTATGTAGACATTTGAAAGTAAGATGAACTTATTATCGTGATAATGTCTTCTGCCTTTATCATAATAACTTCTCTAACAGAAAATCCTTTCTGTTAGAGAAGTATTGTCAAACAAAAATGGGTGCTTCCGAAAACCTTTTTCGGAAGTGTAAGCCTTCATTCTTAAGAAAAGAGCGTACTTTCAGCTGAAAAGCCGGCAACGCTCTTGTAACGGCTCTGATGTTTCAGGCCTCCATGGGCAACGGTAATCGGTTCCTATCAGGCTAACCTGTTGCTATTTTATTCTACGTCAAAATCTTTAAGCGAGGCATGATTTAACGAACAACGAAACTTAGAAGAGTTGTCCCCACCTCCTTACAGGGCACTACGATCAAAGAAATTATGCATTTCGATTATTATTATTATTATTTAAGAGTTTCACTCTTGTCGGTGCAGTTCTCTCCAGTCCGTTCTACTTAACGCCAGTTCTTTGACTTCCTACGACCCGATGTCTGCCTTTTTCGTGATCTGGTCCAATTAGCTAATACTCGGCCTTCCTCTTCCTCTCCTTCTTTTAATTTTCCCCTCCATTATCTTTTGTATTAGATCGTCGTGTCGTATCAAATGACCTATCATTTTCCCTCTTCGAGTTTCTATTGTATGAAGTATTTGCTCTTCTCCTTTACCCTTTCCAATACTTCCTCATTGGTGACTCTTTTACATTGCGCATTTCGATTACATTGCACTAATGATCGAAATACATTTGAAACGGGTTTACTCACGTCGTTCAAGTCGAATATAGCGATTAACCTTTACCAATGAGTTTACTGTGACCGTACTCGTTAGCGACAACGTAAACGACTTGTATGGAAAATTGTAGTTCTACAAAGTAACCGTTAGAGACACTGTACTATTCTCACATATTATATATTATGGTCACGTTAACTCATGGTAAAGGTACTGGAGTTCGGTGATCAATCGAACTGATTCGAAACATAAAATAAAAAAATAAATATCGGACAACCTCACACAAATCAATCTAGTCCCACAGTAAGCTCTAGGTAGGCTTATGGACAATTGGACACTAGACGATGATAAACATACTTATATAGATAAATACATACTTAAATACAAATAAAATCCATTGCCCAGGCACAAATATTCGATTTCATCACACAAATATTTGCCCTCGCCGTGATTCGAACCCAGGACCGTCGGCTCAGTAGGCAGTTGCTTAACCACTGCGCCAACCGCGTCGTCAAAAACATGTCGAGCGATATTCGACTTATATATTCTTTTTGAATTTAAATATGTCTGACACTCACGGGAGTATTGACAACATTTCATATTTTTAAGACTATCATTTTATTTTTTTTCTGAATTCTGCTTAAAAAGATGAAGTAATCTCTGTTTTTATTTATTTTCTGAGATGATTATTTATTTTATTATTAATTTATAAAAACATACTCATTTTAAAATGTGGCAACACCAAAACCAGAACTTAATGGAACGGTTACTTTAGTCGGTTTTCTTATTTAAAAAAAACTTAATAAAACTCGGTATACATCTGTCATCTGTCAACGTCAAATAAAAAAAATATATATTTTTTCGCTCTTTGGTTTAGACAACAACCCTATTCAGCCCGTATTGTCTTAGATTGCAGTTATTTGATGTATTTTCTTATATTTCTTTAAATACTGAAGAATAAATTCAAAGATTTTTTTTAAGGTATACACGACATAAAGCCCTGTCGATCTCTATATTAATTTCCACCTGTTATAAATATGAAATGTTGTCAATTCTATGTAAAATTACACACATTCTTTTCCAGGTATAATGTGCGAGCTCCTCTGGTCGGATCCCCAGCCGATGCTTGGTCGTTCGCCGTCCAAGCGCGGCGTCGGCTGCCAGTTCGGGCCCGACGTGACCGCCAACTTCCTGCAGCGGAACGGACTGCAGTACATCATCCGCAGTCACGAGGTCAAGAACGAGGGCTACGAGCTGGCCCACGACGAGAAGTGCATTACCGTGTTCTCCGCGCCTAACTACTGGTGAGTAAGGGCCCTTTCAGACGAACGGCACTTTCCTTACAGACGAACGGCACTAGTACAACTGCAGCCGTCGCCACCTGTTGACGGCTGCCGTCGCCACTTGTCGGCGGCTGCCGTCGACGCGTTGCCGGCTGCCGTCGACGCGTTGACGGCAGCCGTCACCTCTCGACGGCAGTCGCCACCTCTCGACGGCAGCCGTCAACAGGTGGCGACGGCTGCAGTTGTACTAGTGCCGTTCGTCTGTAAGGAAAGTGCCGTTCGTCTGAAAGGGCCCTAAATGTCGGCAAAGCACTTCTTATAGTCCTTTTCATCACACTTGCTCGTAAACAAGGGTTTACATGCTAGAAACGCGGGGGGTAAGTCGTAAATTACGCCCTAGGAAGGTAAGTAATTTTTATCACACTATGGGTTTACGTGCTAGAAAACCGGGCGGTAAGTCGTATATTACGCCCTAGGGTGGTAAGTAATTTTAGTATTGACTACTGTTTATTACCTTTGTTTTATTTCCTCCAAAGTGTGATGAAAAACGTCGTACGTGACTCTAGTGGTAAAAAAATTCCAAACTCGTGTCATTAAATCCCTAATAGAAATTAACAAATTACTTATGTACGGAGACAATACAAATATTAGTTCCCAGCCCTCGTCATATGTAGGTAGGGCAAATGTATGGAGCGTTTTTAGTGCTCTGTAGGAATGTTGAACTTTGACGGTCATTTCTGACTTTTAGAGCAGTATCAAGTGTAAGCAGTCCCATATAGACATTTGATCACAATAAAAAAACGAATCGATTGACATCCTCAAGAAAAAAAATGTCCACACACCTATCAACCATCATTTCCTGTTTAAATTTCAGTGATACAATGGGAAACCTGGGTGCTTTCATCACAATGAACGGCAAGGACCTGAAGCCAAACTTTACCACCTACGAGGCTGTGGTAAGTTGATCTAGACTAGATATTAATATTCACATATAGTATATATATGGGAGAGGACACTGACCTCTGTAACACAGGTTTCCTACCTAACTCAGAAGTCAGGGTTTATGTACCCTTTTTGTCAATAAAATTATCTTTATCTTTATAGTAGGTACAAATTTTCTAAGCTAAGCTCAGCCACTTAAGAATTCAATAGCATTGATTGGTTAACCACAAATTAAGATATCGAGCTCGTAGTAAAAGCAGATTGTAACCACCTTGGAAGGTTAATATAGATTATCGATTCTATTTCCTTGGACATTAGACTACAAAATACACTAACAGAATAATGGTGATCATAACTTTTCTGGAATTTTACAACCGCCCGGCTCTCCACAAGAACGTAGTCTCTAGAAAAAGGACTATGAACTCTCATCATCAACCGTTTTAAACCTATTCAACAAGGAATAAGGTTGAAAATTCAATATCCACGCAATGTAGTTCTAACCTTTTTTTGTAAGTAACTGGTTGGCGGTTACGAGAACAAAAGCAGATAGGATTGTATTAGACACAATGCCATTGTGAATGCAGGTAAGTGGATGAGCTTAGTTTAAAAAAAATTGTACTATACCTACTATTATTACTCCTTATGGATGTTTATACATATATACTGCTCAAAAAAGGGCCACGTAACTTTTCATGCCCATTTTAATTTCCTTAAATACAGCTGACCTTAAAGAAGGGAAAAAATTGGGATTTGAAATGACATAGCTTTATTATACAGCGTGTATATTTGATATAACCGCAAATTGTAGCCAGACGTAGAATTTAGTGCTATAATCTGATATTTATAACAATTATTAATTAAGCGTTAACTGCCATAGCGTAATGTTTTTTTTTTTAATTTTCTGAGCAGCAATGTATGGCGTACACTTATTTGAGTTATTAGTAGTGACATTTGTGACATAAAGATGTTAAGTGTCAACAAATAACAACAAACAAATACATTGCGTGCTGAATTGTTTTATATGGTAAAAAAATAGTTCGATTTTTTTAAATAATTTTCGGATCAACATATTAATAAGTGCCTATACTAAGACACCGTAAATTTTGCGGTTATATCAAATACTAGCTTCGCACGGGTGCAATGCTAATAAATTATGCATGTATTATACATATAAACCTTCCTCTTGAATCACTCTATCTATTAAAAACAACCGCATCAAAATCCGTTGCGTAGTTTTAAAGATTTAAGCATACAAAGGGACATAGGGACAGAGAAAGCGACTTTGTTTTATACTATGTAGTGATGTAGTGATGACACGCTGTACTATTGTGATGTAACTTTTCAATAATATTTAGACGATGATTCTATATAAACATTTGTGCATGGGTCATGGATATTATTTAGGTATTAGGTAATTCAAAAAATATTGAAATACGCGAAAATTATTATACATATATAGATATGATTATTCCCTTTCGAGAATTTTCGAGAAGAAGTAAGAAGAGCGTTTATCTTGAAAATTATATTCAGCGGTTAGGGTCGATTAATTTGTATTGTGTTCAGGAAATTAACCTATTCATAGACAGTTCTAGTCCACACAAAAAGGGCGTAATTAAAAAAGTTTGGTAGTATACATCCTAAACTTTATTTGACGACGCGTTTGGCTCGGTTGGTAGACACCTGCCTACTCTACTGAGTCGGCGGTCCCGGGTTCGAATCCCGGCCGGGGCAAATATTTGTGCAAAATATTTGTTTTTGGGTCATGGATGTTATCTATATATGTATTTATATGTTATGTATATCGTCGTCTAGTACCCATAGTACAAGCTTTGCTTAGTTTGGGACTAGGTCGATTTGTGTATGATTGTCCCTTAATATTTATTATTATTTATTTATTCTTTATTATTTCTTTTTTTCCAGCCTCATCCTGACGTGAAACCTATGGCATACGCCAACTCCTTCCTGAGCATGCTCTGCCAATGATCGGGGAAGCACGGTTAGCCTGCCATCGCCGAGTACGACTGACACTATACTAGAGATGTGCCTTTTCCGAAAATTTCCGGAAACTTTCAAAATTGTGTATGTGAAATGAGGAAACTTTCCAGAAATTTTCGGAAACGGCACATCTGTACACTATACATTGCCATAACTCAACCCTTCGTCTGCTACAGTACCTGTAGCATAACTGTCATACGCGACTGTTTCTCGCGCGAGATTTACCCGTCTCTTTCTATGCAGTATTGTGAGAGAGTGACGGGTAGCGCTAAGGGTCGCGAAGCATAGTTCTGCTAAACGGGCAGGATATTGTCTGTTGACAACCAACACTCACTAAGTAACAAATACCTAAAGCTCGTATCTCAGTGTCAAAACACTTACTAGATACGAGGTTTTAAAGAGCAGTGACAGAAATTTTAGTGAGTTTTGGTTGTCACCCGCCGGTATGATTCGATATGAGCGGAATACGTTCAAAATTATTTCCAATGGAAATCTGACTCTAGAAATTGAGTCACATTTTGTTCAGGTTATCGAAACATGTTGTGACAGCTGAAACTCATTGAAGTATCAAATGTATCTTTCTTTACTTGTATCGATTTCATACAGAGATAAGATGTTTTAAAGAGCAGCCGCCATTCTAGTGAGTTTTGAATGACAAGAAACTAAATTAAACACTTATTAGATAAACTGCGGTTTTTATGAAAAAACAAACGTATTTTTTATTTTAATTTCACAGGCAAAAACGCTTTATCTTTCGTGAGTTCAGATGTTGCAATTCATATATATTAAGGATAAAGAAAAAAATGGCTAAGTACCTCCTTCTTTTAGATATTTTTACTTAAGCCATTAAAGTTCAGTACAACATCTATCTTACGTAGGTAATGTAAAATTTTGCAAATGTGACTTAGCCAGTTTTTTCGCTTAGCCCTTAAATTGCATTTTGGCTAATGCACAAATTAACTTGCGTTTCGGTAAATAAAATGTTTTATAACACTGAGTACCTTAGGAAGGCTATAAGATTTTGGCCAGTGTTTACATTGAAATGTTGTCTTACTTTAAAGTGTAGTGGAAATTGGACTGCTTTTTCAAATTTACACTAGCACTAATGCGGCTATTACATCTTAACCCTTTACCGCATATAGAAAAAAAATAGTTGTTTGAATTTGGACCTTGACCTGTGCCAATAAGGTCCAAGTTCATATCTGCCATATATGGCTTCGTATGCGGTAAAGGTCTAAATTAGTCACTAACGAGATGGATGCAGCAATATGTGAGATACGTATAGAGATAACAACATCTCAATCCTTCGTATTGCTATCCCTCTCTTCAATGACTAATTTATGAAAGTCTAATAGCGGCATAAGCGACAGAGATCACCAATAGCGAGCTGTAGTGAAAACGCAGTCTTATGGAGTTAACATAATTATGAGGTACAAACTTGTATACTGTGTTAAATGCAAAAGTGGTATCTCACTATGAAACCTTTAACACTTTCGACACCAACAACCCGGAGGCCGGGCGCTCGTAAACTTTGGTCAGATGCCGGCCAACCCGGTAGCCGGGGTTGATGCTATAAAAGTCGGCTCGGCCGGTTTCTGGGATATGTCTTACTTTTTTGTCTGGTTGCAAAAGTGTTAAGAAAAGAGCGTACTAACACCTGAAAGGCCGGCAACGCACTTGTGACTCCTCTGGTGTTGGATGTGTCTATGGGCGACGGTAATCGCTTTCCATCAGGCGATCCGTTTGCTCGTTTGCCCCTTATGACATAAAAAAAAAAACATGAGACGCTTAGGCTGCCTGTCTATTAACCCTTTGAGCGCCAAGCGGCAAAGCAATTCACCGTGCCACTGACGCCAAACCAAAAAAAAGTGCTCCAAAATCAACAGAGATTGAAAAACACAGATAGTGGTTTGAATTAGCATGTTTTTGACCATTGAAATTTTTGACGTCAATAGGCGTCGTTGGCGTCAGTGGCACGAATTCCCGATGACGTGATTTGCCGTCTTTGGCGGTCAAAGTGTTAAAGCGAAGCGGAGAAAATTATAATTAGAGAAAATTAATCAGGCTGCGTTTTTGTGATTGGCCCATTTTACACAGCTTTGCTAGACATAGCGCTACCCGTCACCCTCTCACATTACTGCACAGAAAGAGACAGGCTCTTATCTCGCGCGAGAAACAGTCGCTTGTGACAGTTGTTCTAGAGGTACCCTTGTTGAGATACTGCTTTTGCGCTTAGCACGGCAGTATATACGTTTCAAAACATGGTAGAATTGTTCAATGCGGCTCTTTATCTGCGAGAGACGGCGCCAGTCTATGGAATGTATAGTTAGTATGAAATACATCACATTTACGGCATGCTAAAAGTATCTATGTATTATCTTTCAAATGCCGTAGACCGCCTTTATTAAGTACACAGCGCGGATTCCGTTTTTGAGAGTCCGTCGCTTTACACTTGGATTTCCAAGAACGCAGTTCTTTTTGTAAAAAACATGGGCAGGGATAATGTTAATTAGGGCCACCTCTTGCGCTGTAAAGCACTAAATGATCGATACAATAATACGCTTTAATAGAACCAGTGGTTTAACTTTGTAACTGCGAATTGATGTGTTAGCGCCATTTATACGGACACGGTGAATTACTTCACTGAGATAAATTATGAAATGGATCAGACTACATTCATCATTTGGTACCTAACTTGCTGCCATTTTTTTCTCCAGCTTTAATTGTGTTAAACATTACGACCGGAATTAATAGATGGCGTTAACTGTCGCAAATTAAATAAGAAATAACAGAAATTATGTCAATTTACGTACGAAAACATTAAATAATTGAGCAGGCATCAATATGAGCAGCCTTATGGAGATATTTTTCTAAATTAGACAGTATTACGTGTTTGCTTGTGCCTTCACTAGAAAAATCACAAATCATCGGATGAAAATTATGCTTGTGCGATATTTAGTTATTTTCGGGTTTCCCAAAATCTCGACGAATCTTAAATAAGAACGCTAAGCACTAAGAACATCGTACATTGACCAGTCATTTTCTATCTCTATCGCAGACGAATAATTATATTGCCATCGCGCTCGGCGCTCGCCGTTCATTTCTACTGTACAAGCGTGACAGTAACATAATGATAAACGTTTGATAGAGATAGCTAATGGCGGGTCAGTGAATGAAATTATTTGTGTTTAGCATCCTTATTTTAGATAGACGAGAACCGGAATAAAATATCCTTACTTTATTAACTATTTGCGGTACAACAAGATATTATGCCAGTTTTACGTTTATTATTCGATCGATAGTATAGTACTTTCTTTTGTACTTTTTTCATTGAAGGCACAATGTGTTTGAGGAAAACGGATTCTGTAGAAATCACTGTTAAATAATTATGACTGAAATAATCTTGTTCTTTAGGCTCTATGTTATATGAATTATAGATCTATAGGAAAATAATTATAGAAAACTTAACATTATTCACCCCTCACAGATATACATTTTCCCCAAACGCACACGAATCGAATTCAAGCAATCTAGTTAATGCATAATTATCAACAGTACTTGTAAGACGTAGTAGGTATTGATAAATGCAATGTTGACTTACATAAGGGAAGGTTTCGATGCATGAGACGTACCAGAAAATGTTTTTTTTTTACGGCGAAGGGATGTAAGTCATTTCAAAAATTAAATTAAGTGCTGTTTGGATATCGTATGCTTGGCATTTATGGTAGAAATTAATTTACTTTCTCGTTCTCGCTTCGCCTCGCCTTGCCTCACCGATGAAAAAAAGACAATGCTAGATTCCATCTATGATTTGGGTTATACCGGGTGATCTATCCAAATAGGTCAGACAGGTCAGTAGGAAGAAGTCACAAACTATAATAAATAGGGAAGTCTGTTCTTAGGAACCACGGCGTCGATTTTTTTTTATAAATGCATTATTTTTTTTATATATATATGTCTTACATAATTTCATACATAACCCGGTCAAAACCGCTGTGAAAAATGTTACAATAAGACATGCGATTACTTACATCATTTTAACCAGGTTCAATTCCCGGTTATGTATGAGATTTGTAAAAAAAAAAATTAATGCAGTTTCTATTAAATCTAAAATCGACGCCATGGTTCCTAGGAACAGATTTCTCTATCTCTGATATTTTTTGTTTTCTTCCTACTGACCCATTTGGATTGATCACCCTGTATAGCATTGGACTGGAATGCCTATTCCAAGATTGTAATGTCTAGATGACATTTTAATATTCAAGAGCTCGATTATCGTCGACACATTCGGCCATCGTATTATTTTATGCAACCGTGTTCTTAACTTATATTATATTCTCTGTTCTTAAATATATAAATACTTTTTGATATAACATGAAATAGCAACTAGATTCAAAATCAAATAAGTTACCTACCTTGTAACTAAATATTTGTGACTGTGTTTAGTAAAAGGTAAAAGGAAGTAAAAGGTTTAGTAGTAGGTCATAGTTTATAAAACAAAAGTCGTTCCTCCAGTGGTCAATAGTTAAGAGCTTGTATGAATCCAGGTTATATTGCTATTACATCGGATTATAGAAGAGGGAACATCTATATTATTAAAAAAAGTCTAGATTTGTATTGAAATCTTAATAGCGTGTTGCAGGATCGTCATTTGTTTTAAACGGGCGCGCGGCGCCATGCCAGCCTGGCGCCATCTGTTTTCATAATTTCCTTTGTCCTCGCATCCGCCGAAATGATTGGACGAGTTTTAACCAATTTTAGTACAGTTATGTTCAGACATCCAAAAATGGTTATTGGATACTTTTTACCAGATTACGGTATACAAAAATTTCGCGTACGAAGTTGAGGGCACCTCCTAGTTATTTAACGCATTCACTACCGCGTAGCGCTACGGGCTACGCTCGTAGCCGATAACATGGGAAAAACCGTATGTAGCGAAAACTTACTACGAGCAGAGCGCCCGGCTTCCGGGTTGCTGGTGTCGAAACTGTTAAGGACGAAATTTCCTTGTATCTTTATAGTAATTTGCATAGTAAGCCTCAAATTCGAAACATTTCCTGTTCATTGTCACATTTTAGGGTCGTTTAACAGGTTTTTCTATATTTTCTTCGGATTCCGTGACTGTCACACATTTAAATAAAACAATTTAAACGTCAACCTTTGACAACGGTATCTGCAAATAATTAATATTCGCGATATAATCCGTAAGATTTTCTATAAATAATTGCATATTTTACCTTTGGTTATTTCATAAAAGTAACGACTTAATATAATAACTTAATAAAATAACAAATATGGGTTTTCATGGCAAGTGTTGGTCTAACACTAAGACTGCCACATAGTGTAGATAATATTTATAATTGTAATATCTCAATTAAATTCGTAAAACACACGGTTGTAAGTGGTGTAGGCTACCTTTTATGAAAATGACTCGCAGTATTATGGTGACAATATACGAAAACGTCAGCGTCAAAATGTACACGCCTGTATTAATTCAATTTCTCTATTAAAATTCCCAACTAAGCCAGTTTTTTATAGACTGTGTGAATTAAAACATGAGAATGTAATAATGTTATACCGGGTGGGGCTTGTAACAGGAGCAAAAATTTCCACATAGATTCTACTCTTCTAACGGGACAACATTTGTTCAACAACTTAAAATAGAAAATAGTTTTCAGATGTTCATTATATTTCAAACAAATTAAATAGTAATAAATATCGAACTCATATGGAGCTCTTTATAGGGAAATTAAATAGTATTTTCGTTAATCCTCATGCTACTTGAAATGAATAAAGTTTATTTTACAAGCTCTTCATTTAACCCTTTGAACGCCAAGAGCCACTAAAGTGGTCGTGTGCTGTCGTGCCTACCACGCCAACGACCACCAAAGCGGTAATGGCAGACGCTGTCAAAGCAATTTTCCTGCTGACTGATAAGGTATATTTTCGCTCTTTCTTTTTTCAACTATTGGGTATAAGCCACATTTTGACATGGGAGGAAAAGCGTTCTAAAGGTTCATAAAAGTTATTTTCAAAAGTTGCTAAACGAATGTTGTATAGTGTTAAGAGTAGAATTTATGTTTTAATGTATTGGTCCTGTTACAGGCCTCACCCGGTATATTTCATTTTAAGAAAGACGTAAATGCATTTATTTTACTATTTGATATGACAATGAACAAAGTCGTGATATGTTTAGCATTTTTCAAAAAGTAAGGGCAAACAATGCATTTCTTAGTACATTCATATTTGCCTTTTTGCTGAATTATTTTTCGTCGAGTGTACTTATATTTTTCTCTTACCCTCAGTACCCTTACTACGTGTTAACCCATCCACGGCCAAGCTCCGTCGACCCTACACTATACGCCAGGCCACCATACAACCATTTTTTTGCTAAAACAAGTGACTCAACGTGTTGGTCATGACCCCGGCGCGAACGCTAAATAGACCGCCGCTTCTAAGCCAGGTAGCTATTATACTAATACTATGAAGTCATAGTAAGATTCCTTTTTTTTTAATTTGGATTTTGTCATGACTCACATGCGAGTCACTGGCCCTGCGCGACTGTTTGAGCACGACCCATACGCTGAGTCACTGGCCCTGAATGAGTTAACGTGACCGCACGCCGCATTCCGCGTGCGTTATCACTAGCGACAACGTAAACGATTTGTACAGAGAATAGTGCAGCCCCTAACGGTTACTTTGTAGAACTACAATTCTCCATACAAATCTCACGTTCACGTTTTATTTATTGATATTTGACGACGCGGTTGGCTCAGTTTGTAAGCACTTGCCTACTGAGCCGGAGGTCCCGGGCTCGAATCCCGGCCAGGGCAATATTTGTGTGATGAACTCCAATATTTGTGCTTGGGTGATGGTTCTTCTATGTATTTAAGTATATATTTGTCTACTAGCTGTGCCCCGCGGTGTTACCCGCTCATCCCACGGGAACACTAAATTTATTCGGGATGAAAAGTATCGTATGTCCTTTTCCGGGTCTCAAACTATCTCCATACCAAATTTCATCTAAGTCGGTTCAGCGGTTTAAGCGTGAAGAGGTAACAGACAGACAGACACTTTCGCATTTATAATATTATGGTATGGATATAAGTATGTATATCGTCGTCTAGTACCCATAACACAAGCCTTGTTGAGTTTAATTTGGGACTAGATTGATTTGTGTGAGGTTGTCTGATATTTATTTATTTATTTATGTTTATTGATTAGGTTTGATAACAATCCCAAATAGTTTTTCAAGAAAATGCTTTCCACAAAATGACACTTCGGCGAAATTAAACTTTCGACGAGAAATAATTCGGCAAAACGGCAGAGAACCCATTCATAATGAACAAATCGCGTAACCCAATGCAATAATGGTTAAATGACCAATAAGTTAAGCTATCACATAAGGAATAGTGTCAAGGACTTTTAAATTTAAGGATGCTTGTGAATCGAATAGTTCAGATTTAAAGGTTATTTTTGTCGTGTTCTTTTTTCGCCTGATAATGATAACTCTTTGACAAAATTTAATGAGATTTGTATTTAATTTTTTTGAGTGCCAAAATTGTGTCCCATCGTCGTCTAATAATGGCAAAATTTCAATTATGATGCTTTTTGCTGCATCTGTTAATTTTGAAGCACCTATATTTTTTTGCTGTGGCGTTAGGGGCACGGTGTATAGCTTCATCGCTTGACGTTGAAAAGGTTAAAATATAAGGTTTGGTTAATCGTCCCCATTTGGGAATATTTGCTATAAAAGTCACGCCATGTTGTGATTGGTTGCTTTGGATCATCAGCCGAAAGAAGAATGTGACAAAAACAAACGAGACCTATTTTCCCAATCCCACTGCCTTTCCGTAATATTAGAATTTCCTTTCATCTGTTTCATTATAGCGTGTATCGGCGGTTTAAACTTGCCATCCTTTTCGCACGTATGCAATACGAGCCCGGAAAAAGAGATCGATATGTTTTGTTGTCGGTTCCTTTCATCTGTTTCATTATAGCGTGTATCGGCGGTTTAAACTTGCCATCCTTTTCGCACGTATGCAATACAAGCCCGGAAAAAGAGATGGATATGTTTTGTTGTCGGTATACAGGTTTTAGAAGACAGATCGATTTGGGTGGTTACCCTTTCATCTAATGGTTGGCACTGAGTTAAATTCCATAATGCATTTTGTAAGGAAAAGTGATGAGGAAAATACTGTCTTTAAGTTGTTAAAATAACCTTCGGGTTTATACCTCACTCCCTCTTATGTGGTTGAGATAACTTCTCTGATTTTTCGCGATCCCAACGGCTTCGCAGCTGAAAGGTCAAAGCGCTGTGTCTCGGTCACTCCTATCGGACATGCTACGTTGTTCAGCGGCAAGCGGTTGAACGAGAGATCCGAGCGCGGCGGCCATACGAGTGAGCGAGATACGTACCGCGCACCGCTGCCGTTCGCCGCTACGACCGAAGTCGTGGTCGGGCCGTAAGAGCAGTATACAAACTTAAGTTTTTGTGGACTACGATCACAAAAGTAATGTAATAAATGCTGCGTTTATTTTAGAACGGTAGAAAGCGTGTGAACAGAAATCTGTTTCAAATCTGTTGAATAGTAATTTTAACATTTTCTTTAGAAGTCTGGACCTGTAATTATACAATTCATAATGTAATATTTTATTTCTTATTGCCATATTCGGACTTATAGGGTTGACTGTTATAAGTAAATATCGTCTGCTGAAGCAAAACTCACTAAAAGTAATAAATACCTACTTAAAACAAAGCTCGTATCACAGTATCAATTTACTAAGTAGATACGAGGTTTCGAAGAGTAGTGACAGACATTTTTGGTGAGTTTCGGTTGTCACCAGTCGATTTAGCAGTATCTCAATTTAGGGTGCGTTTTCATTGGTATGGAGAAATTGTGAGTGGTGCTATTTTTACTTATACCAAGTCATCGGTGTCGTAGCGTTAAATAATTCAGAAATATAATCCAAAGTCCTAAGTCATTGTAGTCAGCACCAAAAGTAGCTGTCAATTTTACAACTGGTTTACGTCAAATTGTATACTAAAATTGTCAGCTAATTTTGATGCGGACTGTACTAGGTGGATTTTCTATACACTTTCATTCTCTGATTAACCTTAGGGATTTAGGAATTACAGACTTTCTGCTGTTGTAATGGCATGCCTTTTGCTTTCGTCTGTTGACAACCAAAACTCACTAAGTTACAAATAACTACTTAAAACAAAGCTCGTATCTGAGTGTCAATGTTACTTACTAGATACGAGGTTTTGAAGATCACTGACAGAAAAGAGTTTTGGTTCTCACCAGGTGATTTATTAAGTTGAAAATGCGGTTTTTAACGCTACGTCATTGCTACCCTGTAGTGTTATTTTATGTTGTTATTTTTTAAGAATTTTGATGCAAACGTTTGTTTTGGTGATTGGCGACTCGAGGTAAAAAAAAAACAGCCGTATCATATCGAGCAAGAGACGATGTACATTGTACATTAGGATCGATATTGTACATAAGGGTGAATCAACTTTTTCTTGCTGTTATTCTGTCCGTGACCCAGGGGATAATAGTGATTACATTTCTAAGAAAAGTGTTGATAATTGACATTACTGGTATTGTTAGGAGATAGTCTACAGAAGAATGCGCTTATAACTGCTTAAATTACAAAGCTTTTGCTGAATATAACCACGGAACCCAGGGGAATCACCATGGCAACTAGTGGCAGAAAACAGTTGATTGACCCATAAACATAAGTACTACATATTGTACATTAGTGGCGATATGGAAGATGGCGAACGTGTTGAGGCTTTAGAATAAATACCTACATCTAGAAACCTAGTCAGCGCTTGAAAGTGAAGCCAGGTTTAGCTCAGTTTCGTCCGTACGCATCTGTCACAGCGTCAATATACAAAACGTCTATGATTGGTTCGTAGCCACGCCCACATAAAACCAAAACCGGCTTCATCCTTCGCAAATCTGTTGTGTGAAGACCATCCTAGGCGTATTTATTCTAAGGTTGAGGCGAATTATAATTAAGAAATACGTAGCAATGTGACGAAATCGATATTTTTACAAGCTAACGACACTTAAAAGCCAAAACGGTTTAATTTTATTGAACACCATTTTTATATTTACACTTAACTATACGGGCCGTAGCAATATTTTAGCAAATTTTTTAGCTTAAATTTGTTGCGTTCACCGAAGCAAAACTAACTAGTACAACTCACGTCTTTCTTTACGTCATCTCTCGCCTATCTCTCACTGTCTCATACTATGCTAAGGAAAGAGATGGATGGTATGAAATCGTGTGATAGTTGTGCTAGAACTTAGATGTGGTAAGAGCAATCTCTGGGATACAATAGGCCTGCGAAAATGTTGAGCACTTTAGTAATTTATTAAACGACATTCAAACTGTACTAAATATGAGTAAACTATGGCTGTATGCTTAATATTATCATTGCTCTATTGTACAGGGCTGCACAAATGCATGGCCAATTTATGAATGGATTAATTCATGCAATTTTGCAGCTCAAAATAGTAAAAACTGCCCGGAGCTACTCCTTAGCTCGTATTCCGTCTAGTATGCTCTTATTGCTCTTCCATAATAAGCACGAAAGGGATGGCACAATTCGAACTCGGGAGACATTTTTGTTTTTCAGAGGTTGGTTTATTTTGTCTATGGGTCCTTTAACCCCACCTAACCTTTGAATATTACTGAATTGAATTGTTTTAGTAAATTGAATTATGTTTATTCTTATACCGTAATGTTTTATGACTGCGATGTAGAGGCGAATGGTGGTTCATTATTTTGTCATGAATTGAGTTGCCGAGAGTCAAACGATGTAGATAGGGTTTGGTGTTGATTTTAATCAATAAATTGTTAAATTTGTACCAATGGGACTTTATTTTGACATCCTATATTCTTCCCATCTGATTAATCCTCTTTGATGAATGTAACTTAAGTTTTTAGGCACGACTCAGACTCACAGATCATCAGAGCGCTCTACAAATAGGTAGGTACTTATTAAGTTGAGAACGGGTGCCCGACTCGACGTATGAGAATGTTTTTTTTTTACCTTATACGAAACGTTTATACGAAAACTGCACATATAGTCGGGGATACTACATTAACGCGTAACGCGTAAGTAACAAGTGTAGATACGAATCAATATTCAAACAAATGCTAAGTATTTTATTGAAATGACAACTTTATCGACAGCTGTTATTTACGCGGTATTCCACTATCCCCGACGATATGTACCTTGAGCGAATCCTGAGATCCAGAAAGCACTTCTAGGTCAGGTATCTTATTTAGGACGTATTGAATATTTATTAAAAGTGACGTGTAAAACAAGTACAATTACGGAGATGTAGTTTCCGTTTTGTTGGTATAGGCGACTCTTGGAGTAAGACACACCCACAACTTGATACAACCCACGACGTTGCACGTCATGACGTCGTCATTCAAAATAACCAATCGGATACTAGTAGGCTAATTCTTTTGCAAAAGCGGCAAATAAAAGAGTGCGGCTTCTGTAGTGTCGGTTTTCTGTGCCTATATCAAACGTTACATTATGTCAACTAGTACCAGTAGTACCTACATTAGATGAAAGAAAAAACAACGGTCCCGTTGTTAACAATTATTAACTATCAAAAGATAGGCACGAGACGCATAGACATCAACTTTATCCTTATTTATGGTGATAGTAATCAAGTTTAGATATGCAATCATCATGCTCATTTGCTCATCTACATAGTAGGTACCATTATCGCTTTTATTTAAACTCTATAGGTAATCAAATCTTAGAAGTTAAACTTAACCATTTTCGGTTTCCGAATGAGCTGAAATTTTGCATGCATAGAAATTAAATGACAATGCCATAATGAAATGGAGGTGGTCTGATGATGAAGCTGGAAGGTAGTCTTTGGGAACTTTGTAACAAAACAAAACAACTCTTTCGTGTTTGGACTTGTTTAATTCGTCTTCACGAGCAACAGTCGTTTGTGTAAAAAAGTACAGTGGACAGTAAAATATTGTCTCAAAAATAGATTTTCTGATAAAACCTAGTAATAAACAGGACTAAAACTTATTAAATAATAATTATATTACATTGTACCTATACAGTCAATAAATAGTCATATATTATAATTTCAATCACATAAAGAGTTGCAAGGCCGCACACACTAAGATCACAATGAAACTGCTGCGAAGGAGGAACGAGGAGCTAGGGTCCAGGCATTCCTCGTGTTCTACAGAGATGAAGAACGGTTGATGCAGCTCCTCTCGGGTCGCCATGTATGTGTTGATGGAAGTGACAGCGTTGCCTGGGAGTGATCTTGATCTGCTTAGTTTCAAGGCCACAACTGAAAAAGAAATATTTATGACTGACGAGCAACTGCACCGTAGACCATTAACCATCTTCGGATGTTCAGCTATTCTTGTACCAAAATTTTAAAATCTGTCCCGCCGTTCCGGCATGACAACAACAACAACAACAAATCCACTTTATTGCACACCTCAAATACACAGGGATACAAAACATGAGAGATATACAGTAAAAAATGACGACAGGACAAAAAGTTTTTTATGATCAGATGTCGCTGTAAGGATGGCGCCAAAACGGCGAAGTAACCATATATTTCCACTGGGAATTTTCCAGATAGTTTACGGTTTAGTATGAATGTAACATTTATGTGAACGTGACGTACTGAAAAAATAATTACGTTTTCATGCAACATGTTGGGACACTTCTTTTTTTGTATGACGTTTGAACGTAGGTACAAATGATAAAGGTGGTATTCCACATATACAATATCTTTGTCCAATGTGCATTTGATCAAAGGAATTGGGTGACTTTACTAGAAACACCGAGATTTTTAATCAAATATATACGAATAACGTTGGAACTCAAAATGGCTACGCAAATAGTATAAAAACTTGAACCATGATATTGCATAAGTGGAATGGGCCTCCGTCAAAAATATTGGATATACAAATTGGACAAAGATAGTGGAATACCCTATGATAAAGAAATAAAATTTCTGAAAAAAAACCTTCATTTAGGTACATTTTGCGGTTATGTACACTTTTTTTTTTAATGCTCATATTAGAATATCATCCGACTTACCTTCTCGTTGGAATAGATTTATGTTGGTGCAAGTGTACACCACGGAATAAGTGACGTAGTCAGTATGTAAGATGTGCAGTCTCGTCGTTGTAGTATCTGCAAAAAGAAGGCACTGCCATTAATATTTCTATTTTGATTGTTTCTAAGCATCAATCTAAGATAATGATAGCGAGGATAGTAAATGAGCTGATCCCATTGTTTTTTTTTGTCAAACATGTAATGAAATGGCGTTATAACGTGAGTTATAACAGGCTTCGAAGTATCATTTTTTTAAACATGGCGTCTGTGTTTATTGACAGGCTAAACGGCTGAATTATATTTTTTTGAACGTGTTTTTTTTATTGCATATGTTTGAAATAAGCACTATACATGCCTAGCCGTGAAAAGGGCTTGCCGGCTTCGTATCACTATCCGTCTATACCTACTCACCCGGCAAGCCCTTCTTTCCCAGCTTCTGCAGTATTGTACTATTCTCATACACCGTTTGGTCAACTTTCGCGCGTAGGCGACGAATACTGCCACTCCCGTCCCGTCACCATTTCTCATAGATCGATCCACATTCGCAGTTCCTTCGATAGTGTTGAGGGTTGCGACAACCATATCCCAGTTGAGGACTGAGCCCTTCATTCAGATAGAAAGCATCACACGGTATCTTACCATTAGTACCCTGAACAGGCAGCGTTACGACCAACGTGGAGCCATCCACAGTCGCAGTTCCCTCGATAGTGTTGAGGGTTGCGACAACCATATCCCAGTTGAGGACTGAGCCCTTCATTCAGGTAGAAAGCATCACATGGTATCTTACCATTAGTACCCTGAACAGGCAGCGTTACGACCAACGTGGAGCCATCCGCAGTCGCAGTTCCCTCGATAGTGTTGAGGGTTCCCTCAACCATCTCCCAGTTGAGGACTGAGACCTACATTCAGATAGAAAGCATCACACGGTATCTTACCATTAGTACCCTGAACAGGCAGCGTCACGACCAACGTCGAGCCATCCACAGACGCAGTTCCCTCTATAGTGTTGAGGGTTCCGTCAACCATCTCCCAGTTGAGAATGGAGACTTCTTCCGTCTCCAAGTTGTAGCCGTAGCGTGCTCCTATGCAAGTGGCGTCGTTGGAAACTTCAGGGTACGGGTACCGTTCGATCTGGTACCAGGTACCGGTGTACTGTTAGAGAAAAATGTTAGGATAAGTCAAAATTACGATCATAACCATACCTAATCTAGGTAATAATTCAATGTTGATCGTGTAACCTACTCTTATCTATATTGTTTGTGAAATTACGTCGTCTGCATCAGAAGCAGTTGAAGAAGTTGCCGTTCAAATGCTGTCCACTCGTATGGTAGCCGCGGTCGGTTCTTTCGCTCTAACCTATGGCCGCCACTCGGCGCTACCGCTTGCCACCGAAGTCGTGGCATGTCCGGCAGGTGTCCTGAGGTTAGCCGCTAAGGATTGCTTGAAAACGTAATATTTTACAATTTATAAAGTCTTTGATGTGTATTGAAAGCCTGTCATACCTGAGTTGGATCGAAGCCCTGCACATTGGATATATTTTCATCACACTGTCCACGCAGTATGATCTTCTCGCCCGTCGGTTCAGGGTAGTGAAAACAGGCCTCGTCGGACTGGTCGACGGGAAGGTAGAATTGCGGGTATAACACTTGGTTGGCTTCGATGATAGGTTCCATCGTGATTTCGGCTGCTGCCGTGAGTGAACGTGTTCTACTATGCTTGGCACTCCATACTGTAAATAAAGCATTTTGGCAATGGCAGTGGTTATGACTGATGAGCTGGTGAAGGTCACTGGACTGGTTTGTAAATTCCATAATAACGGTGGTCATAACGATCTTTTGCCATAATAACGTTTATCCTAATGTAAATGCCATAATATTGATCATCCTAATATTGAATATCCTAATGATTATTTGCACTATTATCTTAAGTACTAATGATCAAGTGTCCTATCAGTTACATATCCTAATACTAGTTGCCATAATCATCATATGTCTTAATAGTTACTTATCCTAATTATTATCACCGATTTTTATAACCTAACCTATAGTTTTCGGGGTTCAGCAAGTCTGACGCTCCGCTATACGTGGTCACAATACAAACCTAACCTAAGCTACAGTTTTCGGGGTTCAGCCAATAACCTAACCTATAGTTTTCGGGGTTCAGCAAGTCTGACGCTCCGCTCGCTCCGCTCGCTTCGCTCGCTCCGCTGTACGTGGTCACAATACAAACCTAACCTAACCTACATTTTTCGGAGTTCAGCCAATAACCTAACCTATAGTTTTCGGGGTTCAGCAAGTCTGACGCTCCGCTACACGTGATCACAATACAAACCTAACCTAACCTACAGTTTTCGGGGTTCAGCCAATAATCCAACCTACAGTTTTCAGGGTTTAGCCAATTCGATATTTGTCCAAGTCGGACCTGCCTTAAGGTGAAATAGGTAATGTAAGGAATCGTAAGCCAAGTCGGACCTGCGCGGCTCGCTCGCTTCGCTCGCTCGTTAGGGTCATTGTTCAACCTAACACTCCTCCTCGCTTCGCTCGTCGTCGTACCTAACCTAACCCAAGTCTGACCTGCGTTAAAGTAGGATATTAGGTAATGTTATTATAGCTTATGATCATTATGGCAAGTAATCATCATGGCATTTGACTTTAGGACATGTGATTTATGGTTTTGTATGTTATGACTCGTAAGTTTTATGTGTTAATAGGTACAAAACATATTAGGTATTAAAGCATTAGGTAATGTAATATTATGGTTTATGATCATTAGGATTTAAGATCATTATGGCAAATAATCATTATGACAAATGTTTGATATGTCAAAAGTGTTTAGAATAAATGTGGTATGGCATTTGACTTTAGGACATACGATATTATGGATTGCGAAGGAGACCCAACATCGGAAGCACACGTTGTCTCTCTTCATCCCCCCGGTCCATCCACAAGAAGACAGAATGATGAGTGGTTATGTTAGGCATATGGTTATTTGAAGATGTTAGGTACCGCCCTATTCCTCAGTCAGTAATTTTTTACTGTTTCATAAAAACATACTGCTTAATTTTGATAAGAATTATAAAATTGCGCCTTTTATCTATAGGCATATGGCGATCTCAAATGATTGCGGCCAGCGCCTTTACCAAAACGGTAAGACGCAAGGGGTGATGCTAAGTCTTGAGACAAACGCGACAAGACGATATCAGAAATGAATACCTTACTGCTCAAAAGAATATATAAGGGCTACTCGAATTTTCTACATTTTACGAAAGAGTGTTTTGTATAATACAATCATCTACAAATCAGGAAAAGAGAAGACTAATAATATTGAGTCATAAAGAGTAATAGAGAGTAAAAAAAACTACGTGATTGAAAGTTCCAATTCTTTCTATCTTCTTCCTTATTGATGTGTTTATACGTAGGGAGTTAAAGTCGGCATCATAAATTAAAATGTGCTCCTTATTTTTTTGAGCATTTTTTTTCTGTGTTCCTTACAAATACGAACAAGAATAAAATTGTTTCTTTTTTATATTCTCCATCTACCAATCTTACCTCGTCTATATTCTCCATCATCAGTATTCGAACAAGAGTACAGCAGCGAATATGTGGTATAATCAGTGTCCAACACCACAAACACTGAAAAAAAACAATGGAATTGAGAAATTAATATTTTTTTAGGTAAAATAAATATATTAGGTACCTGTCAGTAGGTTTATTTACATACTAGAGGGCGCCCGCAACTTCGTACGCGTATTTTTTTTTATATACCGTAGTTGGGTAAAAAGTATCCTATACCATCTTTGGATGTCCAGCTATCCCTGCACCAAGATTAGTTAAAATCCCTCCAGCCGTTTCGGCGTCATGAGACAAAGGAAATTATGAAATGGCGCCAGGCTGGCATGGCCCAATGCGTCCATACAAAAGAAATGACGATCCTGCATCACGCTATTAAGATTTTTCATGACCCCTCTCCATAGAAAAATGATTTTCAATACAAATCTAGAATTTTATAATAGTATAGATACAATTTAATATCGCGTAAGGCCCACCGCGCTATATCAGATGTTATAATTAAAAAAATATTTTATAATTAGGTATTATTACATAAGACAGATATTGCAATTACAGTCGTACGTACGTACAGGCTCAGCCTCCACCGCATTAGAAATAAATAGTCTTAAGGAAATTAAACTGTAGCAAATGTAAACTTTGTGGTGGAGTCAATAAATACTTTTAATTTTTTTTATAACAAACGGGGCTTAATTCACATCCATAGTTTCCATGCTATGCCATAGATACCATGGGCCATCAGAACCGAAAAGTCGAGGTAATTATATAAACCCTTTTGAACGCGGTTAAATTCCGTTTTGTAATAGTAATGTGAGGCAAAACTGGTAAATTCCCACGCATTATTGTAACAAAAAATAGATAGTTGGCAATTTCCTGCCTCGTACGACTGCATTGTGGAATGAATTGTCGCTTGCGGTATCCTCGATCCGACACGACCTTCAAACCTTCAAGAAAAGAGCGTACTCCCACCTGAAAGGCCGGCAACGCACTTGTGACTCCTCTTGTGTTGCAGGTGTCTGAGCGACGATAATCGCTTTCCATCAGGCGATCCGTTTGCTCGTTTGCTCCCAATGACATAAAAAAAAGTTTAAATTAATATACCCTCTTGCTGTCCGTTGCTCATAGTTCTGACTAGGACACCACGATCATTGACCGCAACTGTGCCGGTGGTGATCTGTCCAGTCGCGCCGAAGACATTAGTGTCGACCACTTCGATAACATTTGAAGGCTGGGAGTATTGTGAGCTGATGCATTCGCCGACGTCATCGCCTGTGGGATATCGCTCGATCTCGTGCCACCAGCCGAGGTACTGTAAAATGAATGCATGACGAATTTTGGTTAATTTCATCCTCTTGATTGACAAATACAGGTTGATCAAACCAAATACCCATTTGGGGTAGTAGGGAGAAAACGAAGACTACAAGAGATGGGGAAATCTGTTCTTAGGAACCATGGCGTCGATTTTAGATTTATAAAAGAAACTGTATAATATAAAAAATACAGAATTTTAACTATACGTTCAATCCCCGGTTATGTATATATATATATATATATATATAACCGTGGATTGAACGTAGTTAAAATTCTGTAAGTAATCGCATGTCGTATTGTAACATTCTTTACAGCGGTTTTGACCGCGTTATGAATGAAATGTATGAGCACAGGAAACACGGCAAGGCTCAATTGGTAGCTTACAGACTGTACTGGGAAAAACTCAACTTGTCTCGGTACATGGAGTTTTTTATATCACTATCTCTATATAGTATATCGGTATATAGGGGAGTGGGGCAGTAAACAATTGATATTGCATATATATGTCAAAGCCCTGATCATTGGATATGTGATAAAGGTTTGGTCTCAGACAACTCAAAACAACTTACGCGCGACACATCAAATCCTTCCACGCCTTGGATATCCTCGCATTGTCCTCTGAAGAGCAGAGCAGCATCAGCGTTGACCTCAGGCACATAGAAGCAGTCCTCGTCACTCTGGCTGGTCGGTACATAGTACTCCTCTAGAAGACCTCTGGTGTTACTTATTACGTTGTTGATGATGTTGTTTGCTGCGGCGCTCAGGGTTGGTTCTCTGCTAAGCTTCCAACTGTACACTGTTGTAAAAAAAAAGGATTTAACAAAGAGGAAAGGCAAATTGGCTAGTTTAATAATTAGGCTATCACTTGTGGGTACCATTTTTACTTACAAGTGACGTCACAAACCTTCACTCCAGAACTTTGATGGTCTCTATCTTTGTAAATTTTATTAATTTAATAATTAATGTAATTATGTTGTTTAGATGCACCGACTACAATTTTTCTGCTTTGCCCTAAGGTTGAATGGTAGAGAATGCCCCATGGCATTAAGTCGCCTTTTGTCCTTTAAGTTTTTCTTTTCTGTTTCAAAAAATACGTGCCTGATATTTTTAAACATTCTAACTGACGCGTCAGAAATATGTACTTTTAACTCCGGCCCCTTATTAGACATATGCCAGTAGTAAAATTTCTAGCTATTTTGATGCTGATTGTACTATACTATAATTTACCTTCACTGTTGCCGTTGTCCAAATCCCTGCAGCTATAGACGAGAGCAAAGCTGCTGTAGTCGGTTTCGAGAACGTAGTAGTTGGTCTCCATAACCACTGCAAACAAATCATGTCATTGAAGCCTTTGGGGTAATACTTACAGGATTTATTCTTGTATTGATCCTGAGTTTATTCGGATGAATTGGACTACATCGTAAGGCTCTAAGGGTTTAAGACATTTTCCTCTATGATCATGATCAAACATGTATCTTAAAATATTGTCAATGTTGCTAGGTACTTAGGACAGAGCTATTGCGATTTTTTGGTATAAGTATATTTGAAACCTACAACTGAAATTGACAAAATACTCGCAGCAAACTGGTTTTTTCAACTTATATTCGACTGCACGCGATGAAAGCATGAAATATAAGTTTAATTTATATTCTTCGTAATAGTTTTTTTTAAGGAATAAGGCATCTTAATACCCAGAGAAAAGATTCGCGGTTCATTCAGTCATTCGTGGTTTTGAATTTCGAATATTCAATTCAATTCAGTTCAAATTCAAGTTTAGTTTAATTTAATACTATATAAGATCGATATTTTGTAACATGTGGTTGAACTTACCTCCATCAACAACGAAGGTAACCCATAGAAGACCGCTTCCATCGGTGCTGTGGAGCACCGCTGTCCCTTCCCTGGCTTCCAGGGTCTGGTTGTAGATGATAGTGTTCACCACGTCCACAGGGGCATCGCCCTGCCCAGGGTAGTAGTGCGCCCGGGAGCATTCGCCCACTTGGTCCCTTTGCGGGTATTTCGATATTTCGAACCATCTTCCTAGGTACTACAATGAAGTAAAGAATATTCATTAAAATTCGCACAAGATTGTTACTAACGTAAATATCAGTCATACATATTCAGATATGCGTCTGTCCTGTGGATGTGGACATGCATCCTAGGTCGTAAGTGGCATTTACTGCCCGCTACGTGGGGAAAAAATGACAGCTCCTGGGCAAGCTAAGACGTAAAACTTTAGATAACGGGCGATAGATAGTAAAGCCCTAGATCGCATATTTATGGCATCACCTACGGATCAGGCCACAAACACCTGCGATCTAGTAGGTACATAATACAGGGTGGAACATCTGTATAGACTGGGGTGACAGGATATTGTCATCTAAGTGATCTACAGTCGACCTCTTATCATTGTAAAGCTGAATTAAAAAGTAAAAAAGTCATCAAAATAAAATATTTTAATATTAGTGACAACCCTACTAATTCAAAGGTTTTATTTACATTTTAAATTGACACCTGTCTTTAACTTAAGCGATGTTCAAAAGTTGCTAGGGTTGATACGCAAATTTTTACAGTAACGTTTAACAAACTGCATCTCAAAAACGGATAGAAATATTTACATAGTTCATTGGTGCAAATGAAGTACTCAGTCTGAACAATTCCCTGTTTGCTTAAAAGTCCTTCGATCTGTTCCACCCTTTATATAAAAATGTAAGTCCTAAACACCTACGCCATACATTTTTGTATAGTCAATAGGAAAAGTGGTTAGGTACGGTAAGACATCGGTATAAGATCGGAAACACGTCTACTTAGATTGCATTATTCTTCTGAAGCAAGGGTATGTAAAATGAACATTTCTATGAACATGTCTATTTTAACCAAAATGTTATTATATGCATATATTTAAATATGTACCTTGTATAAACAATTATTGCTTAGGTAGGTACATATATTTTATTTTTTTACTACAGCTTATATTTCATTTAAGACCCACCTATACACCTGAGTCGATTCCATAGTGCCCTATTTTAATTTCATGTTAATTATATTTTAGCTTTACTTTCTGTCACTACTAGTTATAGTTATAGTCATTAAGTAAACTCTGTACGCATTTGAACGTGTCTACCTTTCCTTGATACCCTACTGGGTCCTGTAACCCAGGGAATCCTAGCTCAGGACCCAAAGGCATAAATCATTGTTTTTTTTTTCACTTATAATCATATCGCTGGGTTTTCGGTCAAATCATTTGAGCACCAAAAACCCCGGGGTGTGGTTATAAACTATACCATGAAACTCAGTGAATCCTCACTTTCTTTGGACACGTATCGCGGGGCGGATGCGAATCTATCGAGCGCCTGGTGGTACAAGGCAAAGTCGAGGGAACCAGACCACGCGGAAGATCACCGATGAGGTGGACGGATCAAGTAAAAACCGCCGTCAACGGTCCTCTACACGAATGTACCAGGAGGGCAGCAGTTCGAGAAGAATGGCGTCGCATTGTAAAGCAGGCTACAAAATCAACGACGTGACGGCCACGACCACGTCGACCACTCTGGCAAGTGTACCGCCAAAGAAGAAGATAAGATACGGGAAACTTACCGCAGCAACATCAAAATTGGCTTTAGCTTGAATCCTATCATCACAGGGACCCGGCAGCACTATGGCTGCAGGTGGTTCTGGGAACACTGGATAATGGAAGCAGCCATCGTTGCTCTGATCCGTGTACTCGTAGTAGATCTCGTGAAGATCCGTGTTGTTCCTCACTCGTTCGTCTATTATCTCGTTGGCAGATTGTGAGAGACCTACTCTGGAGCGGCTGAGCTTCCAGCTGTATACTAGAAACATCACAGAAGTTTAGTATTCTTAGATTTTATAGTTAGCTAATTTCAGCAGTTATTACAAAATCGGACCGACGATTTGGATCGACATTATAGGTGTGGCGTCTTTCGGTTTGTGGTCGACACCTGAGGATTATCGCCTAAGCGGCACATTGATTCTACGAGCTGTGTGTTCTTGCCCATTGCAACTTCAGCTGGTCAATTCTTCGGGATATATAACTTTTAGAAATAATGATGAAAACCTGATGCCGATGAACTTTTGTTTTGTTTATTTAGAGTATTGATACATCTGGACGACGTTTGCGATTAGAAGATGCAGTAAGTAAAGTAATATTTTTTTCGGTTATGTGGACTTACTTTGTTTACTGGCCTCATCAGTTTCCAGGCAGCTGAACACCAACGCGTATTCCGTATAGTCGGTCTCCAAGACGTAGAGAGTCATTTCAATGGAAACTGTGAAAGAAATTAAAAATTGTAGTTACTTCTATAAGCACGTACAGTTCTTCTCAATCTTCAACAACTGGGCTACATAAAAAAAAACAGCTCCGCCATCGATTTTGAATGCTTTTACCGGCCTGGGAATGTTTTTTGTACTCCAGGCAAGAGCTGCAGGGATCTAGTTAAAGAGGTTGTACCCAATATAGCGATGTTTTAGCAGAATTGTTGCTGACATGTTCCTGTTCCAAAGAACTCAAATTAATGAAATTGAACTCACTTCCTTCATCGTTCTGAAGTGTTGCAGTGATAATGCCGCTGCCGTCGCTAGCCACTGTGGCTGGTCCCGAAACCGTGGTTAGTCTTTCATTGTACACAATAGTCTGAGTCAGGATGAAGGAGTTCTGGTTAATCACGAACTCGTTGGCAGCACATTCGCCGGTCTGTTGGTTGGACGGGAAACGGGCAGTTTCGTGCCATGTTCCGGCGAACTGAAATAATACATCACATTACTTTGAATGCTACAATTTAATGCACCATATGTGTGTAAGTAAATATTAGTAAATGGTAATATAGGATAAACCGAAGAGTAATTAGAAATGCAAACGTCTGAAGATTTTCTTTCAAAAGATGAATTTTAGTTATTAGGTTTACCATAAGTTGGTATCACACGTTCTTGCTCTCATCAAAGCCTGGGAATAGTTGGATTTATAGGAATTTCAACTATGAGCTCAGTTAACGAAGGCAGACAGTCAAAAGCCGAGATAAAACATAAAGGTAGGTTTAATTGGTCCTTAGATGATCTTACTTTGCTAAGCGTTTAGACCTCTAAACGCCATAATAAATGTATAGGTACAAAGATTTCACCAAGGAAGGGCGTTCCATCGAGTTGTAATTATACAACAACACGGTGTAACGCGTCTTTAAAATGTTCTTTACCAAATTAAGGTTGAAGTTGTCCACTACTCTCTGCGGTTCGCACTGTCCTTCCAGTATGACTGGGCCTCCGAAATTGTCCGGGTAGTAGAAGCACTGTTCTTCAGTATGCCCTCGCTCCTCATAGTATTGGTTTGACAACACTTGGACGTTGGCAATAGCTGCGTTGATAGCTATTTGAGCCACTTGGGTTAGGTCCTGTGTGCGACTTAGTTTCCAACTGGTTACTGAAAAGTAAGTCAAAATGGTTTTTCTGTACTGTTTATATCGGTAGGGCTTGCAGAATCGGTTCAAATCAGAATTCTAGTATATCAGTAACGGGAATTCTCGGTACTATCATACTAAGATTTCCTGATTTTGCACGCCCTATATATCGGCATTAAAAAATAATATGAATGCCTGTTACGTCCACGTTTCGTCAGAACTCCATCATTTATAGATTGAATTGCATTCTTTTGTTCGAGAAAGCAGAGTAGGTACAAGAGGCATCTTCAAGTTGGCTCCATTAAATTTTGGTGAAGATCTGACGAAGAGATTCAAGAGGAATCCAAGAAACTCCTCAAATATTAATAGGCGCATCTCGATTTGAGTGTTTATTATAGAAACTCGTTCAGTTGTGTACGTTTTTTTTTTATTAAAATTTATTGATTTGTGTCTGTCGAAAATGCTTACCGTCTTACGTCCATTGTTATTTCAATAAATATTAAAACACAAGTTAAGAATACATACCACTCCTGTACTCCTCGTCTATCTGAATGCAAGAGTAGACTAGAGCATAGTTGTCATAGTCAGTAGCCAATACCCAATACGGCGAGTCCACAGTTACTGGAAGGAAAAAAATATACAGTAATTTACTAATTACAGAAAAATATGTTCCACTGGCCAAGCTCATCCACGCTATCAATCTGATGTTATAGTTATTGTACGTAAGAATTTTCCGCGATCGTCCACCTTTCCAACGATGCGTTATCCGATACATGGATGTCATTCAAAAATGTTTTTGCCCCAACAGCATTCACTTCTCCGTTTTTTAGGGTTCCGTACCTCAATCGGAATAAAACGGAACCCTTATGGGCTCACTTTGTTGTCCGTCTGTGTGTCTGTCTGTCAAGACCCTTTATCTCGAGAACGCGTGGAGGGGTATCAAGGTGAAATTTACACCATCTACTCAAGATTACGATCCCTTTAAGCTGTGAAAAAATCAAAGTTCTTTAACGTGAAAAAAAGATACGGCCGTTTATGTCGCAAAAAACGTACATTTCGACACTCTCAAGGGAATCAAAATGAAATTTGGCAAGTAATATCGTCACAAATACTTATAAAAATCTAAAAACTGTACATTTGTAATAAAATCATAAAAAATATAGTCCTTTTCAGACATAATTTTTGGAGAACTGGTTGCGTTAAGTTTGCACCTCTTTTGTAAGCGGCGTCATACATTTCATGTGCAAACTTAACTCAACCAGGCCAATTAAGATGGGATAAGTGAAAGTTTGTACGGAACCCTCGGTGCGCGAGTCAGACTCGCACTTGGCCGGTTTTTTTATTGTCCATCAGAGTAGCGAACTGAAGTTGCCCGGGACCATATTCGCCGCAAAATCAACGATAGTTTGGAATACAAGATGTTCCTGATCGCGAAAAAGCAAATAAGTATAGGGCGAAAAATGGAAAGAAATTATGGCTTGAGCGGGATTTGAATCCACGTCTCTTAGGCTTTTTTGACCAAAACGGGCGAATACCAATTGTTATTTCAATGCGACTAGCGAAAGCATCGTTTTTTTCTACCAGGGGCCCAATTCGAGAATGCCGTTGGAGATATCGCCAAACGTCAAATCTCCATTAGATAACAGTTATATCGCCATTGATCTGTCATTTAAATGCGATGAGCTTAAAAGTGACATATCTCATCTCCATTTTGGAAATACGAAGGCGATAATGATTGTCAAAAATGTTATTGATGTATACAAATTTCTGTTTTGAACGAAACGTAACGGACTAATTTCGTACTACGCGGTCAATTTAAAGTATGCTCCTGTTATTTATGCCGTCACATACAAAGGAAACGAAAATGTTGCGCGTCCGAATTGACGAAGTTGCGATGTTCTAGGGATATCGCCACTTGTCAAGTAGGCACACGTCAAAAGTGACGGATGGCGATGAAAAGGAGATCTCTCCATTATATCTCTAAAATTGGTCGAATACCCCCCCAGTTGTTTTACATGATAAGTGTTGTGAATACAAGATAGCAAAAACGAGCGAAATGAGATTAGATTTATACCGTGAGTACATGTGCATTGGACAGAATCAAATAGAAAATAATTACAGTCAGCCAACACGCAAAGTGAAGAGACCGGTATACTCACAGTCAGTACCAGCAATAGGGAACGTGACAATAAACTTCCCCAGACCATCATCAGCCGCGGGCACAGCAGTTCCGTTGATATTATCCAGCAGTTGGTCGACCACTTGAGTGTTGTATACCCACACGCCGCTGTCTGTGAGGGTGTACGTAGCCGTTGCGCAAGTACCGTCTTGGAAAACTTGAGGGTAGCTCTCGATGTCGTACCAGAGTCCCATATACTGAGGAGAAAAACATATTAAGCTTGGGAGGAAGGACAAGGTGTTGTCATATGAAAGCTGAATGTAGGTAAAATAAAAGTGCAAATAGCTCCAGAGGACCTATAAGGCTGGCAGAAATGTGATTTATTTAGTTAAATACTCACTCCCAAATGGGATCTGTGTTTATAATAATTATACTCTCCAACATACCCTTTCAAGATCGAAGTTTTCAACCACGCTGATAGTATCATCGCAAACTCCACGGAACCTGACCGGGTTGCCATCAGGCACAGGGAAGTAGAAGCAACCGGCGGCAGAATGGTCGATCACTGAGTAGTATTGGTCGTCGAGAACGTTGATGGAATCGACGATTTGGTCGATGGCCGCTTTGGCGTTGTCGGTCAGACTGGTGGTGCGGCTAAGCTTCCAGCTCCAAACTGCAATTATATATTTGTGTTATGAGCCTAGGTCACTATTACTACGAACAGTTAAGTGTATTTAATTATATTTGGTTTCTCGATATTGGTTACAGGTCCACGAAAAAGTTCGTAACTGTCATGAAACTAACAATTCTGAATTACATTTTTAGCAACAGATGAAGACATGGTTTAACACAATATTCTGAGTTCATCTGCGACCGTGACACACGAATCTACGCTGAAACTTTGGATTTTACCGCGTTACACCCGTCATAAGCTAATGATGTATTAAAATTGCTAGAGTAAAGAGAAGTTAATAAGTATATGTGGCAAGGCGAAAGTTGAATGAGCTCAATACTGTAAAGCAGTTACAATCAAATTTGCCTTCCCATGTGCCTAAACTTGGATGAGGCGATTTGATCTCATAGCAAAACTTATTCGGGACTCCGGAGACCCGTATGCCAATACGCCTGCAAATGTTGGTTGTTTTAATGGACTGGACCATAATAAAATAAATACCTCGTCTTTGTTCGCTGTTGAGATTATCGCAGCTGTAGACCAATGCATAAGACTCGTAGTCGGTATCCAGAATCCAGTATTCAACGGGTTCAGGAGCTGAAAACAAATATTCATTAATACAGGCATGATACGCGTTTCGATCGAACTAAGAGCTTGGGTTACAGTTACATACCTCCAGGGAAAGTCACAAGCAGTTTCCCGGACCCATCAACAGTGGCCAGTATAGCTGAACCAGTGATTGTATCCAAGGCTTCGTTAATGACTTGCGTGTTGTAAACCAGTACGGAACCATCGCTCTGGATGGTATATGTGGCGTCGTTGCAAGTACCATCTTGGAATTCTGAAGCATAGCTCTCGATCAAGCGCCAGCGGCCCTCGTACTAAAAAACAATCAATTTCATTGAAAATACGTTCCTTATTTTTTTTTAATAAACGCTTTACGGGCCTTATACATGGCCATCATCACAGATGGCAGCCTTTGCATATGACGTAAACCTACATGTCAGTGTCATGTCAATGATAGGTTAAATGAGCATGAGTTAACTAATTATTTGAAAATCACAGTTTTCAAATAATAGGGTGAATAGAGACTAAAGTACTATGTGTGACCTTACAAACGGTCCGGTAGTTTTGAATTTTTGATATGTTATCTAGGATGGTTAGTCAGTGTTTAAAATGCAAAATGCACAATTCCCCCCCCTCCGCGCCCGCCACCATATTGAAAAAACCGGCCCTCTCTTCATATTTTTGCTCATATCTTCCTTTAGCAGCATTTTAGCTAGAAGAAAGCTTTGACAATGTTATAGAGAGTTAAATTTACTACATTCTCCATTTTATATTTTTTTCTAGGACAGATAGTTACGGAGATAAATCCACATTTAAAAAAAAGTAAAAAATCGCATTTTCCTACTGAAAAACAAACTTCTGGATTATATCTTCGTTTAGGAGCATTTTAGCTACAACAAAGCTTGGGCAATGTTGTAGAGAATTAAATTTACTATAATTTACACCTCAAGCTAGCTAAAATGCTCCTAAAGGAAGATATGAGCAAAAATATGAAGAGAGGGCCGGTTTTTTCAATATGGCGGCGGGCGCGGAGGGGGGGGGGGAATTGTGCATTTTGCATTTTAAACACTGACTAACCATCCTAGACAACATATCAAAAATTCAAAACTACCGGACCGTTTGTAAGGTCAAAATCCTTTATTCACTGAATTAAAACCGTCTTACCTGATTTTTTGATAAGTTTTATTTAAATTTAACACGGAAGTCATGCATTTGTTATAAACCAAAAAAAAAACTGATACTGGCACAAGCCTCGAGCCGCCATAAACGGATTAATAATAATAATAATAACTAATTATTATTTAGGTCTGCCGTAGTTAACATGCTCATCAGTCATCATAATGATCTCAGCTCCTTAATTAGAAGATTGAAACAAAAACAAATTATTTGCATAATTTTGTGTTAGTGTTGTGGAAATAAAAGTTTCAAGTGCTGTGTTAATTTCGTGGTGTCAAGAGTGAAATTTAGCTAAAGAGGACTATAAAGGTAATAGTAAACGGGTAAAAGTACGTGCGTGCTATGTGGTGTAAAGTGAGTTTGCCAAACTCAATTTTCGACTCTTGAGATCGTCAAGACTACATAATGAACCGGTAAGTTCTCATAGAATATATTTTAGTACAGGCAATTTCTCTTAACTTACGCGAGTCGGATCAAAGTTCTGGACGACTGGAATATTGGAATCGCATTGACCAACGAAGACAACGGGGTCTTCTGGACCAAGAACGGGTAGGTAGAAGCAAGACTCGTCACTCTGGTTAGTTTCCACATAGTAGCGCTCATCCAGCACTTGGATTGCTGATATAGCCTGGCTTATTGCGATTTCGGATGCATCAGACATTTGTTTACTACGACTCAGTTTCCAGCTCCAAACTATAAAAGTAGAAACAAACGTTAGGGCGTATAAAATTAGGCTATAGGTACCGATAACCAACCCTTGACTCGAAGTTCATAATGTAGTTATACGTACCTCCTCTATAGTTGGCGTCAATGTTCACACAGCTATACGCTAAGGCATAGTTGTCATAATCCGTGGAGATGATCCAGTACGGAATCTCAATTGCTGCAAAAAAACGTAATTAGAATTTACTTTAAAGTTAATAACCTTAATAAATACATATACGGATAAATTAATTGATAATTCAGCATAGCATCAGATATAATGTGGATATAGTAAAAATAATCGCGAAAAGAAAACCTCACTATTTAGTGTCACAGAATACTGGGGTTGACTTTGCAGTGACAAATTGACATACCAGACCCATCATCATATCGAGGCATGTTGTTGACTGCACCACAATTGCGTTGGTCTCATCAAAGAGTAAGTCGATGACTTGGGCGGTGTAACAAGCCATGAGTGTTGGCAGACATAGCCTCAAAGTCGTCCAGATATGCTGCAGTAACAATACTTCACTCACCAGACCCATCAACATTAATGGTGGTAACAAATCGAGCGCTGTTGTCGGTAGAAGTCTGCGCCACAGTCGCGTTGGTCGCATCCAGGAGTAGATCGATGATCTGGGTGGTGTACAAGCCAAGTGTGTTGGCTGATGTGGCCTCAAAGTCGTAGTTGACGCATTGGCCTTCCTGCTGATCCTTAGGGTAAGCGGCTGTTTCGTGCCAGAGGCCAGAGAACTAGAAAATAAAATATAACATTTCAGGAGAACCCTGCAGCAGAATTTTGACGTGTGATAAAATGAATTTAAAGTAAGTGTGGTAGCTAAAATAAGTAAAATGCCTCAAACAATTTTTAGGATTTGATACTGGTGGATAGGCATAGGCATCAGGCATGATTGTAGTCAAGAGTAATCACATTCAAGTAAATAAAAAATATGTTACAAAATGATCTTTAATGAATAGTGTTATATTTTGTTCTCGATACAATCACTGTCCTAATCTAAAAAAAAAAAACATGATATGTATATATTTTGTAAAATGCAGATAACTTTTATAATTGTCTGACTAAAGTTTCAATACAGGCAGTTCTGAGAACTGTTAAGAATAGTAAAACCCAGCTGTTCGATACCGCTGAAAACTTACACTGTTCAAATCGAAGTTGGGCACAGCTTGTATGGTATCATCACATTGGCCCGGGAACACGACGGGTTTTCCAGCCACTGCCTCGGGGAAGTAGAAACAGCCTTCGTCAGTGTGGTCGCGGTACCCATAGTACTCCTCAGTGAGCACTTGCACGTTGCTCATAGCAGCGATGATGGCCGTTTGCGAGGGAGCGCTCAGAGTCTTCTGTCGGCTGAGTTTCCAGCTAGATACTGGAAAATGTAAGATGATTTATCACAAGTATCACAACCAAGTACTTTAATCTGGTTACAAGGACCAGGGTAGAGTGTACGAGTAATTGGGTGGAGTGTGCTGAGAGCCAACACTGTAAGATTATAGAGAGTGGACACTGTCAATCTTGCATAGACCGCGAACAGAACCAACCTGAATCAAGTTTTCAAAGATCCACCGTTAGGTTAGGTTAGTTATCGTACATTTTAGTTGAATTTATTTAAATATAAGCGACTATTTATTAGTGAACACAGTCGTGATTCCAAAGTGCGAGGAAGACATGTAAAAATAATTAGGTCAATGACACCTACGTAGGTTACTCTGAAGTTCGAATTATCTTTGATCCTTTTTTAGGTTTCCGTACCCAAAGGGTAATAAGCGGGACCCTATTACTAAGACTCCACTGTCCGCCAGTCAGCCTGTCTGTCTGTCTGTCACCAGGCTGTATTTTATGAACCGTGATAGCTAGATAGTTAAAATTTTTACAGATGTATTTCTAAACAGATTAAAATAAATGTTTAAAAACAGATTAAAATAAATATTTAAGTGGGGCTCCCATACAACATACAACAAACGTGTTCGGTTGCGTTAACATTGCACCTCATTTATATCCGGCGCCATATATACAAGGTGCAAACTTAACCCGACCAGTAAAGATGGGATAAATGTTTGACGGAACCCTAGGTGCGCGAGTCCGACCCGCACTTGGTCGGTTTATGCTAATTATGGGTCGAAGAGTAACCTAAGCGCAATCGAAGTATTTAAAGCAAAAATACCATTGCCATGTCCGCAGAGTCACGGGAAAAACTGGTAAGGTTCGAAAATGTTCTGAATGGCTTCCGGCGCGCACGTTTGTTCGACTTGGCGGGGACACTGCTGTGCCCACAGACAGGTATACGGATAGTTGTTTGGCCATATACCGGATACCGGATCCGGCCGCCGAATATTCGGCTGGTAGAACTTTACCTACATTTTTAGTATTGCAGGTGATACGTGTCGTGCAGGTTCGTCGCGCGGACAAATTTCTAGGTTCGAAACAAGCTTTATCATGTCATTACGGGGAACTTCGTTCAGTAGTACACGTGCAGATAGTAGTAGTTGTGCAGTAGATTCCTTTATTACCAAGTTTAAAATAAGGGTCGGATAGGCCGATAATAACCAAATATTCGGTGCATCTCTAAATCTTACCTCTTTGGCGATCCTCCACATTGACGCAAGAGTACACTAGTGCGTAGTTATCGTAATCGGTAGCAAGTACCCAATATGGTGAAGTAGTAATCACTGAAAAAAATTGACAGTTTAAAATCTTCGTGAGCAATTTCAATCATTATTTACACTAATATTTTTTTCACAAAACATAAACCAACAGTTCTTACTTTATTCATTTTCTCAAAAAGTGTTAAAGCAATACATACGAAAAGAAAAAAAACACCAAACATACAGTCGAATTGAGAACCTGCAACTTTTGAAGTTGTTTGAAAAGTGCATTAGTTCTGTTTACTGAAATTACAAACTGAACCGGAAGGGGATAAAGAACATGTCTCGAAATTAAGTCACTAAATAAATATGGGTTACAGGGGCGTGCTTGGTAAGTTGCCTAATTCACCCAATTGTCACTGATACTTTAAATTTATTATTTATTATAATTAGATTTTTTCGTGATCGTTCACTTACGGTCAGTGCCTGCGATAGGGAAGCTGACAATCAATTTAGCAAGTCCTTCATCGTTGTCCGGGACAGCTGATCCATAAATGAAGTCTAGGGTTTCTCCAATGACCTGGGTATTGTAGACCTCCACGCCGTCCGAGGTTAAAGTATAGGTGGCCGTCGAACATGTTCCGTTTTGGAAGTCTTGAGGGTAACTTTCCACGTCGTACCAGAGACCCATGTACTGAAAGTGAAGATAGATTTTAGCTATGCTAAACATTCGTATCTGTCTTTGTATTAATACATTCGAACCTCAAAAAGAAACTTCTTCAAAAAGAAAAAAACAACGATTAATGACAGCCTAATCGGTTTTACTTCCTTGAAAGTCCTTCTCAGAGATAGCACCAACAGACCATACCCTTAGTTAAGATTTACCGTTAGTCAACTGACAGTGAGGTGTCTCGATTAAGAGGCCTTATTCCTTTTAAAATGCTGATTGCTTTAGACATTTTTCTCGATTATCAAATATGTTTCTTAACATATTATTGATGTTACTACCTAGAACAGGGCTATTGGGATTTAAATAAATAAATAAATATTTTTTTTTGGTATATATTGGAAACCTACAGTTTGAATTTTTCATTGACAAATTGTGTTTCAAAAACTACTCGAAATTTACAAAATTCACGCGGAGAATTAGTTTTTCCCACTTATTTTCGACTGCACGCAATGAAAGCATGAAATAGCTATGTTACTACGTAGAAATCGGGGAAAAGTAATATTCACTTCAAAAAATTGGTTGAAATTATCAATATATTTGTCATAATATGTTTTTTTTTTTAAATGGAATAAGGCCTCTTAATCTCCAACTCTACACTTACCCTTTCAACATCGAAGTTGGTAACGACACTGACGCTCTCATCGCATTGTCCACGGAAGAAGACAGTGTTACCATCTGGAATAGGGAAGTAAAAGCAGGCGGCGTCTGATTGGTCGATGGTCTGATAGTATTGCTGGTCAAGAACATTGATGCTGTCCACTATCCGATCGATGTTAAAGTTAGCTTCTGCTGATAGTGAGGTGGAACGACTCATCTTCCAACTCCACACTGAAAGGAAGCCAATATGTCATTGATACAAATAAAGCAGCACTAGAATTTAATTGCAATGAATCTTGGTGACCTGGTGAGGTGACTGAGAAATAAACACCTCGCCTACTACTAGCTTCTATAAGCTAGACAGTTTTGGGTATTTAAAAACAGATTTTTAAGTAACCTTGAAATTATGATTATTATTTTAAATTTCTATTCTCTAATTCATTTAAATTTTACAAAACCAGTTAATGTTTTCAAAAGAGTGTAAAGACATAAAGTCTATTCATAATAGTATAGATTATTGGTCAATATTATAAATGTAATCTAAATATTGTAGGAGATTGTCATACCTCTTCTTTGGTCGCTGTTGAGATTCTCGCATGTATATACTAATGCGTAGGAGTTATAATCAGTATCCAAGATCCAATATTCTGAAGGTTGATCAGCTAAAACAGACAAATAGAAATAAACGCAAGCAAATTAATGAAGAACTCGAAACGTAAAAAAGTATTTAGAATAACTTTAAAGATACCTCTACTTTTTAGGGTTCCGTAGCCAAATGGCAAAAAACGGAACCCTTATAGATTCGTCATGTCTGTCTGTCTGTCCGTCTGTCCGTCTGTCTGTCCGTCCGTATGTCACAGCCATTTTTTTCCGAAACTATAAGAGCTATACTGTTGAAACTTGGTAGGTAGATGTATTCTGTGAACCGCATTAAGATATTGATGCAAAAATAAAAAAAATATAATAAATAATGGGGGCTCCCCATACTTAGAACTGAAACTCAAAAATTTTTTTTTCATCAAACACATACGTGTGGGGTATCTATGGATAGGTCTTCAAAAATGATGTCGAGGTTTCTAAAATATTTTTTTTCTAAACCGAATAGTTTGCGTGACAGACGCTTCCAAAGTGGAAAAAAGTTGGTCCCCCCCCCTCTAACTTCTAAAATAAGGAAATGAAAAATCTAAAAAAAACATATAATGTACATTACTATAAAAACTACCAACGGAAATTGTTTTGAACGAGATCTAGTAAGTAGTTTTTTTTTAATACCTAACTTTGCAAGTTTGCACCTAATTTATATGGGGCGCTATACATACCAGGTGCAAACTTAACTTAAACACTTAGGGATGGAAAGTGTTTGTACGGAACCCTCGGTGCGCGAGTCCGACTCGCACTTGGCCGGTTTTTTGTTGTCAGTATAAACGCTAACATGACATGTTTTAAACGAATTCAAGACGTCCCATTATTCCATCCTCGTAGCTGCGATCGTTTATAAAAATAAAACTATATTAAGTCTCAGTATATTGAAGCACTTTCTTACCTCCAGGGAATGTAACAAAAAGTTTTCCACTGCCGTCAGTCGTAGCTAACGTAGCTGACCCAGTGATGGTATTCAACCTCTCACCGATAACTTGAGTGTTTACGACTAACACAGATAAGTCTTCTTGTAACGTATATGTAGCATCGTTACACGTGCCTGATTGGAAGTTTGTTTGGTAGCTTTGGATCAATCTCCAGCGTCCTTCGTACTTGAAAGAAAAAGGGGCTTTTGAAAAACGTTCATACTTGCATAGTTGCAACATTAATACTTTCACGGACAGTATGTCGAGAGACCATGTGATACAGCACCACGTTGTGGACAGCGACTCTTTATCTCCGCAAAACAGCCACTTCGTCTAAAGCCGGACGTTTCTCATAGTATTTCTTTATATAATGGCAAATTCCTTGAGCCGTTTTTGGCTAGTGAGTTTAACTTTTTTTGCAAGCGTTTTGTCTGTGCCGACTGTCCTGCAGCATGTAGTTTTCAAAATAGTCCTGTGTCCGTGAACATGTTAATTTTATTTGGAAGTTGCTAGGGCATAATTGCATATAGGTATTAATTTGGTTTCAATCTTGCGCTTAAATTTAGATGTCGTAATAAGTTTGAGTCTAACTTTGTAAGGCAACCCAATCGCTGGAAAATTTTGAGGTTACAAAAAAGAAACAATGTTAAAGTAACGATCTCTAAAGATGACTTCTTTATTTTTGTATCCAACTTAATTTGCAAACGATTACATCTAGAGCGTAATACGATAGAAACACTTACGAGATTAGGAGCAAAGTTGGATACAACTGGAATGCTCTGGTCACATTGTCCACGGAAGATAACAGGATCATCCGGGCCTAAGTCGGGCAGATAGAAGCAGGATTCATCAGACTGATTCGTTTCCTCAAAGTACCGGTTGTCCAATACGTCGATGTTATCCATGGCTTGCGTGATGGTGATTTCAGAGGCGCCAGACATCTGCCGATTGCGACTCAGCTTCCAACTCCAAACTAAGAAATTAAGGTGAAGGTTGCTTATTTAAATTAATACGAAAACTTAAAAAAATACTAAAGGATAAGATAACAAGTAAAAAAATATTTTATTAACGAAACAGAACAAGTATCTACTCATGTGGTAGATTTTTTTCTTACTTCGTTCACTGTAGAAAAATGCACGTGAGGTAATACACGATACTCCCTCCCCCAACGTGATTTGTCGTGATTTTTTCGTGACCCCCCCTCCCCCCTATCGAACCTCGCGTGATTTGCGCACAAGCCCAATAAACCTATTGCTAAAACAGTGAGCTACCTCTTTGACCCCGTAGGCAATCATTTACCATGATACTGAGGTCAACGACAGGACAGTCAACAAATGGAAAAAATATGTTGAAGCTTTTTGAGTATGTCTTTTTAATAATAACAAAAAAAAAGTATGTATATTAATATAAATAAATATTCGACAATTTCCTTACCTCCCCTGTAGTTAGCGTCCATATTAACACAGCTGTACGCTAGAGCATAGTTGTCGTAATCCGTCGAGATGATCCAGTATGGGATAGTAATAGCTGAAAACGACAAGTTTATTACTAACAATATTAAAAACAATATTGATTATCGTATTAGAACAATAGAAAATAAATACTTACTGTTGCCACCAGAGTTTATGGTAATGGTGAATCTAGCACTGCCGTCAGTAGAAGTCTGTACCACTGTTGCATTGGTCTCATCTAGCGACAGGCCGATGACCTGGGTGGTGTATAGGCTGAAGGAGTTGGTGGCAGCAGTTGTGAATTCGTAGTTGACGCACTGACCCTGTTGCTCGTCTTTGGGGTAAGCGGCCGTCTCATGCCAGATTCCCGAAAACTAAAATTAAAAAGTTTAGTTCTGTTAGTGATCAATGAAATAATGTACATTAATATGTGACAGTGTTAAGTAAAAATGGTCTCATTGTATGGATTTCCTTAGAGACGATTTTTTGGCATCTTTATACAAATAGAAAAAGTGTCTTTATGGAAACCCGAACAATGAAATATTTTACTTAACATTGTCACATGTACTCGACCTGATAATTTAGTAAAAAATTAAGATGAGATTGACAAAAATAAAAGAAAATAAACTCCCAAAGTAATCATAAGCCCGATATGCTGCGAGAAATGTAAGTAACAACATCAATCTTTCATTGTTTATCGTTGCTGTATCCATTTGCTATAATAGGCTGCAAATACTACGTTTCGTTGGTCAAATTATTAATATATCGCAAGCCATTGTTCACTAATCCTCACCTGGTTAAAATCAAAGTTGCTCTCTGCTTGTATACTATCATCGCACTGTCCTGGGAACACTACAGGCTTGTCAACCTCAGGTTCTGGGTAGTAGAAGCATCCAACATCAGTATGATCTCTGTTTACGTAATACTCTTGACTGAGCACTTGGACGTTGTCTATTGCGGCGTTGATGGCAGTTTGGGATGCTGCTGATAGAGTCTTCTCTCTGCTTAGTTTCCAACTTGTCACTGTTGAATTAAATAATCATAATATTATTGACATTATCATATTATTATCTTCAATTGTAATTAACGTGTCTAACAAATTATTTAGTATAGATTTATCCTCTTAATCCACACCACAGACCATACCGTGATCCACACCATGGAAATATCTCTTCAAATAATGCCAGTAAACCACTAAGCTAAAGTATTTTATTTTGTCGACGGGCCCTGTGATTAATGATTGAATTTACTTACCTCTGCGAGAATCGGTACTCAGGTTGACACAGGCATACACCAACGCGTAATTAGCATAATCGGTAGACAGCACCCAATAAGGAGAATCAATTGTGACTGTAAAAGAAAATGGAATACTATTAGATTTAACATTAAACTATACAATAAATAACAAGAGTACTGAGAAAGAATCAGTGAGACGTTCGTTTAAAGTTTCTTATAAATAATGCATGAAATTATTTCAAATGTGTGGCATGTCATCTGCAGGCTGTTGTCAGCGACCAGCTTAAAAATCAGACTGAATTGAACCTATGGCCCCCGGGAACCTGAGTCGATGTAATCACTCTGTGAGAGCGAGATATTCTCGTTGGTGGGCTTACAGTACTACACATAATCCGATTTAGTGGTAGATAGGTAGGTCTAGCCGGCTCTTGTCCAGTTAAAGTAACTTAAAAACCGGCTTAAACAAAAACTACTGATTTTAAGTAATAATTCTTGCAAAAACGTAAATAACAAGAAGAGATAATTTTTTTTTTCATCTTTGACCATTTTCCCATCTACTTGGGATCGGCCTTTCTTGTCCTTTTTCTCGATTCGTAGCTAGTACCTACAGCGTCGACGTAGCGTGCAATGAAAACAATGTTAATATTTTATTTACTTACAATTAGTTCCAGCGATAGGGAACGTCACGACCAGTTTAGCCAATCCATCCTCGTTGTCAGGGACCGCGCTTCCATAGAGGTAGTCTAAAGTTTCGTTGACGACTTGGGTGTTATAGACCGCTACACCGTCATTCCCCAGGGTGTAAGTGGCTGTTGCGCAGGTTCCATCTTGAAACTCTTGTGGGTAGCTCTCGATGTCGTACCAGAGACCCATGTACTGAGAATCAAAATAACATACCTTGAGTTACAGGTAGATATTTCTGTATCTCTGTCTTTAGCTTCTTTAAAACTGCACCGAGCAAAATGTGAAAAATAGGCAGTTACCGTTAAGTAGACCACACTAGTTGTTTAATCCATTTCTAAACTATATATTTAGCACTTCGAAGAACGTGTTAACAACTTCTCCGTGGAAAAATTATAAGATTATTAATATTTTACCCTAGAAAACTAGCAGGCGTTAAGTGTTTTTTTATACTTTAACAATGGAAATCTATTCTGATTTTCAGTTAAAAAAAAAGATGAATGTTTACATTACAATTTGTCCGCATCAAGTATTTCAATTATTGTTTGGTATTAATAATAAAATAATTATTGTTGGGTCCAGATTTATCAAATAGTGCTTTTAATTCTCCATACATTTTTACTACTATGGCGGCCGCGCGCCGATCTAAATACGCATTCCCCGCGCTCTATGGTTATAGGCGCGTTAGCGGCTAACGCTCGGCACAGTCTTAACAACATATGGCAACAGGTTTCTTTTTAAGATGTATTTTTAAACGGTTTTATTTAGCTTGCCCTGTTTGTTTATTTATTTGGGTCAAATCTAGTAATTGAAATTTGACCCCCTTCCTGTTGATGTATTGATCTGAAATTTGGTACGCATCTTTAGTTTTGGTGACAATATAATTTAATACATTTGGTATCATTGTAAATCCAAGATGGCCGCCGCTACAAAATGGCGGATTACATATTTTATCACTACTTCCTCAGTATGGGTATCAAATGAAAGGGCTTGATTAGTAGAATAGAGTTATTTATGAAAATAAAATGAAAATCCAATATGGCCGCCAATAAAATGCAGGTTAATTTTTCTTTTCATAACTTCTTCAATATGGGTATCAAATAAAAGGACTTGATTAGTAGAATAGACTTCTTTATGAAAATAAAATGAAAATCCAATATGGCCGCCAACAAAATGGCAAGTTAATTTTCTTTACATAACCCCTTCAATATGGGTAGGTATCAAATAAAAGGTCTTGACAAGTAGAATAGATTACACTATGAAAAATAAATGAAAATCCAATATGGCCGCCAAGAAGATGGCGGGTGTTTTTTTTTCATTACTCCTTCAATATGGGTATCAAATGGAAGGGCTTGAGTAATAGAATACTGTAAAATGCTTTGACAAAATTAAAATCTAAGATGGCCGCCGAAAAGGCCAGATTTCAGTATGGGTATCAAATAAAAGGTCTTGACTAGTGGAATAGATTACACTATGAAAAATAAATGAAAATCCAATATGGCCGCCAAAAAGATGGCAGGTGTTTTTTTTTCACTACCAAATGGGTATCAAATGGAAGGGCTTGAGTAATAGAATACTGTAACTTACTGTACTGCTTTGACAAAAATCATCATATGTACATGGCCGCCGGAAATGCTAAGTTTAATCATTGCTTCAATATGGGTGATGGATATCAAATGAAAGGGCAAGTCGAAAGTTGCATAGGTAGTGGATCGTAGACTTTAGAGCAGTCAATACTTAACAGTAATATGAATGATGAAATTTAGGCAACTTATCAATACAAAGAACTTCGTCAACTTAGAATCAGGATTCAAGCATGGATCTTGGTCCCACCCAAGTCAAGATTTTATATCGTGTCGAGGACTGTGTGGCGTTAGGCGGGCTAAAAATGAAACGTCGTTAGCGGTACACCACCCAAGTTAAGGTTAAACGTGCAAAGAACTGTGTGGCATTTTGAGTGAATGAAAATTATATGTCGTAAGCTTTTCCCCTCAAGACTTGGGCACATCTTGATGTATAATATAGCCTTGCCCCTCTGTTGGACCTCTGGGGCGGTTGACCGTTTTATTGTCCATTACTCGTGGAACAAAATGCTTAATAACAATAAAACAAAAACAAACAAAAGTAAAACAGAAACAGCAACACAACAAAAAAGAGGCTTAATAAATATACATACATACATAGACTGCTAAACTTATAACCCTTTCCTTTGGCTTTACTATTGTCGGGTAAAAAAGCGAAAGAAAAGTATAGAGCAAAACGTGCAAAAGAGAGTGAAATTGTACCTCACAGTCGACTACACAAAAGGGAGTAAACAGCGTCAGAGACACCTGAGTAACATGAGGCCAGGTTTTTAGGCCAACGTGAGAGATAAAGGGATCTGGTAGCGCCCGAAACACCAGAGTAATATGAGGCCAGGATAACAGGGCAGCGTGAGAGACAAAAAGAGCTGGTAGCGGCCGAAACACCTGGGGCCCTATGATGGTTGGCACAAAGATGTTTGGCGAAAAGCAACCATCATAGGCCCGCTGAGCAACGCAAAGTCAGGTTAAATAACCAACGTTAGCGTACCCTGCAATGCAGAACTGGAAATCATCTGCAAACGTTCGAAAATACTATGAATACATTGTTAATTCACATTTGTGAAATTTGCACCAAGCGTTACTATCCTAATTATGTACATACAGTACGTTACAATACTGGCGCATTACTCGTAGAATTATCTTCAAGGACAACGTTACTTTTATGTTCCCGCTGCCAGACACAAATGTCACCAGTAATAAACAATAGCACTATCAAAGTCTTTCTGGAATAATCTGGATCCAGGTTCTATACCACACGTGATTGAATCGCTGACCCAGGCAGAGCAATATTTGCTGTGCAGAATCATACCATTTATTAAAGTTGTAACATTTACTGGGCTATAAAAACCTTTGTACTAATGAGGCACTGAATTAATTAAAAAGAATGAGAAGTATATGTAACAAAATTAAAAACTAAAAACTTGAAAATAAAAAATTTGTAAAAAACTTTTTTAATATTTTCTTCGGTTTCCGCGACTGTCACACATTTAAATAAAACAATTTAAACGGATTATATCGCGTATATTAATCATCTGGCATGTATGAACACCTTTATTTTAAATTAATATTTTACAAAATGGGTAGTTTGCACAAATGTAACTTTGACAGAGAAAAATTGTGTTTTTCTCAGTCAACCTTTGACAACGGTATCTGTAAAGGTACTGAAACGTCAGGGAGGCTCAAATAATTAATATACGCGATATAATCCGTTTAAATTGTTTTATTTAAACTTTTTTAAGTAAACGGTTTTATTGAAATATATACTAAAAGGTAAAAAATAATTCGGTAGGTCCTAGGTACTATCACACCACTCTCCTCATCAATCTAGGGCACTGATCAGACAAAAAATAAAATCGTTGGGCGTGTGAAATTTCTACCAAGTCAACCGCTATATCATACTCAATGCTATTTATATATTTAGGTACGCAGGCTACGCGCGCCCAACGATTTTATTTTTTGTCTGATCAGTGCCCTAGATTGATGAGGAGAGTGGTGTGATGTCTAGTACCTAGGACCTACCGAATTATTTTTTACCTTTTAGTATATTTCAATAAAACCGTTTAACTTAAAAAAGTTCTTTACTAATTTTTTATTTATGAATCAAAGGGAGTTGGAGAAATAAAGTAATAAATCGCAGTCTCATCTAGTTTGTTAGAACAAACTCGTGATAAAATCATCATAAACGAAGGATGAGTTGTTATTTTGTCCAAGTTGTCAACATTGTTTTTCTTTTAGGGCCGTTGTTGCAAGACCAAATTCGGTTGGCATAGATTTGGAAATCAATAAGCACTGCGATGATGTGTGGGGTTCAAGACCTTCTGATATACCTGATAAAGAGGAAAATTGAAGAAGTTTATAATTAGAATTGAATCAATAATAATACTTACTGCGGCAACATCAAAGTTGGTCACAACATTAATGCTCTCGTTGCACTGGCCTCTATAGATTACCGCATTTCCGTCAGGAATTGGGTAGTAGAAGCAACCCGCGTCAGTGTTATCGATTTCTTCAAAATAGCGGTTGTTCAAGACATCGATGCTGTTGATCACCTGGTTGATGGCGGATACAGCAGTTTCTGACAGTTCTCGGGTGCGACTCATCTTCCAGCTCCATACTGAAATTGAGCAAATATGCGTTTTTGATTAATAATTGGATAGCCGTCCAAAAATTTACCGCTGACATTGAAAGCCCCAACTTTATCATACGAGTGTACAGGTTACTGCGGGCTGGGTTTTCACAACTCTGCGCTTATTTTGCGTGAACTCTATCATAATTATTTCCTAAAAAAAAATATTATTTAATTTAAACACCTCACTAGCATAGTATTACCACAGAGTTATGATAGAATGTCAAAGTAAAAATAATATATTTAATATCTATACATATAAACGGAAAAGTTCTGACTAACTGACTCACTCATCAACGTAGAGCCGAAACTACTGAACCTAGAAACTTCAAATTTCTAGAATAGATCAAGTATACGATGCAAGCAAGCACTAAGAAGGGATATTTCAAAATTCATCCCTTAAAGGTGTCAAATCGGGGTTGAAAAGGGTCATTCTTGAGAATCAAATTCTTCATGTGATTCCCTTGGCGATTTTTATTTTTATATTTTTTTACCTATTTACTAGAAAATATGAAATTGTATTTAATTTTACGCAGATTTATCAAATAGGCACCACTTTTGGCCAATTTGATACAGAAATATACCACTTTATGTTTTAGCCGCCTGGGGTATAAGAAAAGATGACATGGGAATAAGAAAAACGCCAAAGGAATCATAAAAAAAAGTACAGGGGAATAATATTAAGATCAGTTTTTCTTACATAAATAAAAAGTTTTACAAAGTGTAGGGATACAAAAATTCACAGTGTTTTATTCGAATTCATTGGCAATTTTCTTAATAATCGAACCAACGTCGAGGTATAAAAATTGCTGGGCATAAGCATCTTCTCTTGAATTCAGCTCAAAATCATTTGAGACCTGCTCTACCTAAATGGAATAAAATTCTAAATCAATGATTCAGTCATCTGCAACGCGAATTAAAGGGAAATTTATTTTCTTTTCATGAAAACGCAAGAAAACTGTGATTCCCTTGTTCGAAATTAGAACCAGAGGAATAAGAAAAAAGTATGTTTCTTGTCGATTCTGCCGAAACTTAAATTATTATAAGAAAAACTATTAAGTCAACACATGCAAGCATTCATGTAGTTTTATTTTTACTAAACACTATGTACCTATTGCAGATATAAAATTTTATATAAAAATTCAAGGGAATCAAAATCATAGTGAACCAAAGCCAAGTGAATCATATATTAGCCTTCATAGCTAAGAATTCCAGCAACTAGTCGCGACCATTCCCCGCATATCTGGAAGCGTTACTGAAGTTTTCCAAGCCCGGCCATTGCAACTGGTCAGATGACGTTTAAGTAGGGATGTGCGCCGTGTTGAATGAGGCACCAGGGGAATCATAGCTTAGCTCTGGACAAACATTTTACCTTAGTTTTTTTTTTTAAATTACGATATACACAGCAACCATATTTTTTCTTCTAAATAAATGACTTATATTCTTATAATTTAACTCAATTCTATACTTGATTTCAATTCACAACATGTACTTTTTGGGGTAGTTTGTTCAAAAAATGGCGAATGGACGCACCAAGGGAATAAAGTTTTACGTGTTTAATATTTTTTTACAGTTAATTATACTTAACTTAAACAAAAAATATATCGTGCTCCAGTTAGATTAGGTGCTAATGTAATATATAAAAAATACTATGGTCAATTATTTCGTTTGCACCGGGAACGATTCGGGGCGGGCTTTTTGATTAGACAATATTTAGGTTTAGTTATTAGTTTTATTGTTTAATTTAATTTATTGTTATATTTTATTCTGATGTACCTATTAAATTATTTTTTCCCTTAGATAGATAAATAATAATGATAATAAAAAGAAAATATATTAGTTAAAAATATGATTTAAGTTCCACAAATAATCATGTTAAATTGTGATATTTTCTGCGGATATTTTCTGATTCATATTAAAATCGGTACCGGACACGCCAGGCAACTGTTTTTTGGGGTTTCTAAGAATGTGTCATTAAATAGACAGTTTTATTTTTCTAAGTTATGTTATATTAGATAAATTTATAAATATAGTTGTATTTTAAAATTAAAAACACTTTTTGATTATTTCAATTGTGCGGGTACTTTATCCTTCTGGACGCTGTAAATTGACCCTTTCAAGAATCACCCAAAATTTGTATGGAAATTTTGTAATTTTTGACTTAGAGAAATAAAACTTTGTGTGTAGATTGTCGATCTAAAAACAAGAAAACTAATTTCAGGATTTTTGAAACTCATCCTCTAAAGGAGTTAAATGGGAGATGATAGTTTGTATGAGGAACTTGGGATTATTTGAGTAAGAGTGGTAATATTTCGTGTAAAGTTCTTTCTATACAAAGTAAGAAAAAAATTTTTAACAAAAAATAGAACCGACTTCAGTAAAACTAAAAAGCCAAAAATAACCCGTTCAAGTACAGATTACATTTGACTCACCCTTTGAAGTCGATCCCAAACCACTCAGTTATTATATTTATATATTATAGTTTACGTGAGGTTTGGCCCCGACTTCAAAGGGTGAGTCAAATGTAATCTGTACTTGAACGGGTTATTTTTGGCTTTTTAGTTTTACTGAAGTCGGTTCTATTTTTTGTAAAATTTTTTTTTTTTTTGCTTTTTAGTGATTCATATAAAATACTTATGGCAGGTTGATCAGGGAGGTCTTGAAGGCATGCATCTCGTTTGAATTATCTCCTAACTCCTAACCGTTGAGGAGTTGTTACCTTCCATCATCAGCTCAGCATTGGAAGATGATGACTACCATATGCAAATACTTAAATAGTTTTATAAAATATATGAAAAATATTATAAGTGCCTATAAAATTTCAGGAATTCCTTCGATTTCTCATGGATCTCGTCATCTGATCTTCACCAAAATTTTATGGGACCAACCTTGAGATGTCTATTCATAAACCTAAAAAGAATTTTCCAAATCGACTCATAAATGACGGAGTTCTGAGGTAACAAACATTAAAAAAAAAAAAAAAAAAAAAAAAACATACAACCGAACTGAGAACCCCCTCCTTTTTTTGAAGTCGGTTAAAAACAAGTTTCAGCATTTTTGGAAATTCATCTATATTAAGAAAGAAAAAAGCATTTTTTAATATTCATCCCCTAAGCAGGTTAAATTGAAGGTGACAACATTTGTCATGTTATGAATAAGAGGTACGGGGGTTTTTTTGTAGAATATTCATTCAAAACTGAGAAAATAAACTTAAGCCTCTTTGGATAGGTATTCATTTCCAAAATGGGTCTAATGGGAGGCGAAAGTTTGGATCGGAAAAGGTTAGATTATTTTCGTAAGTCTTCAAGCCCATATTCCGGGTGTCACTAAAATACAAACTAAAATACTATTCTCATAAATGTTTGAAATGTATTGTCTAAGTGAATGGGGAAGATGACAGTTCATGTGAGGAATATTTTTGTGTATAAACTCTGCATTCATTTTTGGATAGTACCTAATCCTCTCAAGAGGTTAAATGCAAGACTAATAGATGTCGAAACTTTATGTGAAAAACGTAGGATTTTCTGAGTAAGAGTGAAAAAATTTTGTGTAAAAAAAATACATTTTGTAATTTAGGGTGCCATACCTCAATCGGAAAAAACGGAACCCTTATTATAGGATCACTTTTTTGTCCGTCCGTCTGTCTGTCTGTCTGTCAAGACCCTTTATCTCGAGAACGCGTGTAGGTATCAAGTTGAAATTAACACCATATACTCAGATCTACGGTCCTTTGAAGCTGTGGAAAAATCAAACTTCTACGTTATCGTGAAAAAAAGATACGGCCGTTTATGTCGCAAAAAACGTACATTTCGACACTCTCAAGGGAATCGAAATGATAGGGTACTTAGGTACCGTACCGACGACCTAGAACTATGAGATTTGGCAAGTAATATCGTCACATACTACAACTTACTTATAAAAATCTGAAAACTATACCTTTGTAATAAAAATAAGAAAAAAGTGTGTGTGTCCACGCAATGAAAGCATGAAATAGCTAGGTTACTACCTAGAACTCGGGGAAAAGTATTATTCACTTCAAAAAGTTGGTTGATATTATCAATATTTTTGTCATAATATGAAAAAAATAAATTTTAAAAGGAATAAGGCCTCTTAGGAAGTTGACTTATCGTATCGTTTTTCTTACCTCGTCTCCGTTCGCTGTCTATGTTGACACAGGTGTAAACCAACGCATACGATGCATAATCCGTATCAAGAATCCAATATTCAATAGGAGCAGCTAAAAAAAAGATTAAATTAATATTTGTATGTACTTTTCTACTTTAAATTGATTTGTTGCTGCAGTGTATTGTGATTTCATATCTTGTTATTTTTCATGTAATATTTTACCATATTGTGATACATTTGTTCGAAAGTATTTGTACCATTTGCATTCCATGATTTTAATATTCTTATAATATTTTATAAATCTCTTATAACCTACTTACCACCAGGGAACGAGACCAGTAATTTCCCTTCATCGTTTATCGTTGCTGGCACAGCCGACCCCTCGATCGTATCCAATCGTTCATTGATCACCTGCGTATTGACCACGAGCACTGATCCCTCTTGCAATGTATAAGTAGCATCGTTGCATGTTCCGTTTTGGAACTCCGATGGGTAGCTTTCAATTAAACGCCAACGGCCTGCGTACTGAAAGAGGATTATTAAGAATGCTATTTTGTCGATTGCACTTTGAATTCCTCTAGAATCTCGTTTAAATGTCAGATCCCTCTAAAATGTTATACTATTTAATTTTCGGATCGGAATGTTCTAAAATTTCTCCCGTGATTAAATCATTGTACATGACTTCTATATTATGTATGACTCTAAATAAACAGCATATTGATCGAGTCCACAGGTTTTCTACTCTTTACTCTTTTACAACATCATTAAAGTAAACAAACACGACGCATTTTACCGCAGAATAAGGCTATTATTCAATCTAAAATATTTACCCGCTCAGCATCAAAATTCTGTACAACAGGGATATCAGCTTGGCATTGTCCAACCAAAATGACAGGCTCGCCAGCCTCCAATTCCGGCAGGAAGAAACAGGCCTGATCAGACTGGTCCACATCTTCGTAATACTCGTTGCTCAGAACATTGATTCCTGCTATAGTTTCATCGATAGCTGTCGTCGCCGCTGCTGATAGTTGCTTAGTTCTGCTCAGCTTCCAACTCCAAACTGGCAAACACGGCAAAAAAAACTGGTGGTCTACTTGGCACTTTTTTTTTGCAGTCTTATTCTTTACTAAAAGGTGCCAGCGAACGTCATCCGCGTGGAAGAAAAAGTCACAAAGTCACTTCTTTTTTGCTTCTCAGTAGTCGAGTAAAAGGTATTCTATAACTATCTCGGGATGCACAGCCACTCGTACACAAATTGTTGGAATCGGTCCAGGTCGAAGAAGTGATGAAAGGACAAAGATTTCATTTATAATATGTGCTGATATATGTTTAGATAAAGATTACGCGATATGTAATTTACTAGCATAATTCGGTCGGAGCATGCATTATTGTATGCAAGATTCTAATAGGATTGGACAACTTTATTACTTACTTCCTCTAAAGTCACTGTTGATGTTAACACAGCTATATGCTAAAGCGTATCCAGAATAGTCAGTGCGCAGAATCCAGTAAGGAATTTCGATAACTGTAAAAGAACAAGAATGATCTGAGTATAATACTGAAACATACAAATATATTTAATAAAAAGGGACATTATTTTCAAGACGTAGGTTCACATCGGGATAGGATTGGGCAAGCTCTTCATTATCCGCCGTGATCGGTTTGCGTTGTCATTACGGGTCACGCCGCATCTCACGAAACTTTTGTTATCACCATTGGCGTAGGCGTTAGGAAAATAAAATCAAAGGTCTTGCCTATGAACCTGGCCAAGGGGTCCTACGAGCTTGTGGGCTTTAGTGCACGACACTGCTTAATCCTCCTGTAGTTAAGCAGTCGGTTATTGCTTAAGAATCTCAATTCAGAATGGTGAAATTATACACTGACCTTGACCATCTGACACTATAGTAATAACTAATCTGGCACTTCCATCGGTAGAGGTGAAAGCGACGTTGCCAGTGGTAACAGATTGGAACTGATCCACGATCTGTGAGGAACTTAGATTCAGTGTGTTGCCGGTGCCTTGTGTGAAATCATGGTTGATACATTCTCCGCTTTGTTCGGTTTTGGGATATGCTTGGATTTCGTGCCAAACGCCTTGGAACTGAAAAAAAAGGTTACGCTTGAGAGAAGTATATCGATAGAAAAGACGGCAACTTTAACATCAAACCCTGACATGAACTTCTACATCACAGAACCTTTGTAGTCCATTTTTTTATGATCAATTCTCTCGCTATTTGAAAAAGCTTAATCTATTCTATACTATAATTAAATTCTAGATTTGCATTGAAAATCAGTTTTCTATGGGGTCATGATTTATGAAAAATCTTAATAAGTAGCGTGATGCAGGATCGTCTTTTTTTTTTATATGGGCGCGCGGCGCCATGCCAATTTGGCACCATCTGTTGGGTATAATTTCCCTTTGTCGTCTCATCACGCCGAAACGGCTGGACACATTTTAACCAATATTGGTACAGGGATAGCTGGACATGCAAATGTTGTAGGATACTTTTTACCCGACTACGGTATAAAATAAATATGCGTGCGGAGTTGCAACTTCTAGTAACAAAATAAAGAAATATTTGTTGTTTTTATCAATTTTGAAAGAAATATTTGGGAATAGTTTTTTTTTTATCTTAAACCATATTTATTTCTTTACTACGATTTCGTTAAGTTCGTGGTCTTTATTTATTATTTACTTACAATTTATGGCACATATAAAAAACAAGTTCAAAGGCGGACTTTAAGGTATTAAGTTAAGGCATTTTCTTCCAATAAACTACTGGGTTAAACAGAAATACGTAGTTGTTGCAGGATTATAGGTTGTAGTCAAAGTAATGCTAAACACAAATCGGTTAACTATTATTATGGTCTTTGTAATAATATAAACTCCTTCTCACTTTGCTGACGTGATCTGAACAAGCTATAAATCTTCTAAAATATTGAGATAAGATTTACGAGATTGCCAATAAATACTCACATTGTTCAAGTCAAAGTTAGCTGCAGCAGCAATACTGTCATCACACTGTCCTGGGAATATCACTGGTACTCCAATTTCTGGTACAGGGAAATAGAAACATCCATTGACGCTTTGATCTCTGATTTGGTAGTATCGGGTATCCAGAACCGGTATTGTATCGATAATAGCGTCGATGGCGGTGGTGGCCACGGCCGTCAGTTGCTTGGATCTGCTGAGCTTCCAACTCCAAACTGAAAGGAGAACGTATTAATTATGGTGATTTTAATAATATTTTCACATGTTCATCTAGTTAGAATAGCTTTTGACTTAGATGTACCTAACGCCGGCGAAAACGAAAATCTGCGCCAAAGGAACTTCTATTGTTGACGTTGAACTATCTTAGTCATACATTATTTAAAAAACTTAGAGGCAATACAGGAGTTGCAAATATATAAGAAGATGTTGTAGATTGATACAATTATAAAATTACCTCCTCTAGTGTCGGCATCGATGTTGTAGCAAGTATAAACAATTGCCCAGGAATCGTAATCGGTACCCAAGACCCAGTAGTCAGTTGAGGTAGTAACTAAAACAATATCAAACATAAATATTAAATAACACAGGGACTGGATATTATCAAACTATCTGTTGAGACAGTCAATTAAGAAGAATCTTAATCATGAACTAAAATGGAGGAAAAAGCGGAGGAATATTTTTCATTAATATCACAGAGGACGCTGAATAACGGAAGTCGCAAAAAAGCCGCCAATTGAATAAAGCGATATGGACAAATCGATAATATTTAGAATATTATAGCATAACGCTGAACTGACTAAAGAGTTGTAATTAGTATGAACATTGAACGTAACAACAATTATGGAAATTTGGTTTCCATTAATTTAAAACCAGTGGCTCCTTGAGGAGTAGACCATTTTTAGGGTTCCGTAGTCAACTAGGAACCCTTATAGTTTCGCCATGTCCGTCTGTCCGTCCGTCCGTCCGTCCGTCTCCGTCCGTCCGCGGCTTAGCTCCGTGATCATTAGTACTAGAAAGCTGAAATTCGGTATGAGTATGTGTATGTATAACGCCGACAGAACGGTAAAATAAAATTAATAAAAAAATTTTTTTTCGTGTTCCTCAGGAACACCTAAAGTGGGGGTGATTTTTTTTCTTTTCAACACTGGTGAATGGGGTGTCGTTGAATAGGTCTTGTAAAAATAACAGGGGTCTTCTAACATTATTTTTTGATAAAGTCAGCAGTTTTGTAAATATTCGCTCCAAAAACAAAAAAAAATGTGTCCCCCCCCCTCTAACTTTTCAACCACGGGTCAAAAAAAATCGGAAAAATTCATGTTAATGAGGCCTTATAAGTACTTTCAATGAAAACTATATTGAACAAAATCGGTTGAGCCGTTTTTGAGTTATCGCCAAATTTCATATTTTTTCTTTTAAAGGTCGTAAGTTGACTTCCAGAAGGTAATAAGTGATTACAGTTTCTAGGGCGTTTACGACCTTTTTATAGAGATTAAAATCTTTCTTAACGTAAACCTCGGGCTTAAAACAGCAGTTTATTGCGAAGGATGAGCAACTACGGAACCCTACACTGAGCGTGGCCCGACATGCTCTTGGCCGGTTTTTTAAATGGCTGAAACATGTTTTTTGTATGATTCAACCTCCGCCATTTTGAAACTTTCATATAGCTGAATCGACAAAAAACTTCTACACGTATAACTATCGAACCTCATCACAAAATTTTACGAGTATCGGTTGAGAAATGCGAACTGTAGGAGAGACCAGCCGGAACAGACCAGTCCGAACATCCGAACATCTGGAATTCGGACATGTGAAAGAATTTTTGGCTAAGCTGAAACGGAGCAACAAGTGATCTTAGCCCAGGAGGCCCTTAACGTGGGATAGCAGATTAGGGTGGTAGCTTCGCTTATGAAAAAACCTTCTACTTTTCATTATGTGTTATGTCCAATACTTTATGGATAAGAATCTAGTTATGACGTTACAACTAGTGTTTATTATAAGATAACGTATCTGTTCCGCGTTCATATCAGACAGATAATTAAATGTATCAATGGATCAGTCAAGGTTTCAATCGGGTTTGATATTTTTTTTAAGTTTATTTATGTCACGACAACAATCAGCGTAGGCACCTACGTGTGTGTTATATATGTATATATATGTAGGATCTTCACGAGTAGGGTATTCTAGAATTTTATTTTTTACTAATCTAGATGTTTCGCGATGATCGAGTAAACATTTCAAGAATTTAGGAAATAATAAAAATATTGACCACCGTTATTCACACTGAATCAGATGATTGTAGTTTTCGCTTAAGTGTTTAAGTACCAACTGTAAAACAAAACATCTTAAGGATCTCAAACTGAAGGACTTAAAGAAAATATGTATGTTCAGTATACTACTTGACGACGCGTTTGGCTCGGTTTGTAGACACCTGCCTACTGAGTCGGCAGTCCCGGGTTCGAATCCCGGCCGGGGCAAATATTTGTGCAAATATTTGTTCTCGGGTCATGGATGTTATCTATATACGTATTTATATATTATGTATATCGTCGTCTAGTACCCATAGTACAAGCTTTGCTTAGTTTGGGACTAGGTCGATTTGTGTATGATTGTCCCTTAATATTTATTTATTTATTTATTTACTGCAACAACTTCAGACTTCTAACTTACTCTCAAAAAACCGTCCAGCAACAGGCCTGGCGGCTGACAATCGCTACGGAAGCGAAGACGATAAATATGACTGAGCGAGGTAAAGCGCTTGGAATGGCGACCTAATGCGACTTTGTCCCATCCAGGGGATATAGGATTCTAAGTAAGTTATCAAAAACCGTTGAGATATTTAGCTATTCTATAGCTTTTTACTTACGTTCAGTGCCAGCAACAGGGAACGAAACAACAAGCTTCCCAGTGCCATTTGCATCTTCCGCGATGGTGGCATTGCCACGAATGGTATCCAGTCGTTGGTTAATGACCTGGGTGTTGAACACATCAACTACACCAAGTACTGGGTCCAGGGTGTATTCCGCGTTATTGCAAGTGCCAGTTTGGAAGACAGATGGATACGATTCAATCTCATGCCAAATACCCATGTACTGAAAATAAAAACAAATTAATTAAATGTTATAATGCAAGTGGTTATTCAAATTAAATTACTCTGTCCAAAAATCGGGTTTAGTTATTGGATCACAGTGTATTCGTTATTCTGTGAAAAAAGGGGTCTTTGTTGGCTGTGAGAATGCCCCTTCCATAAAAACAGTTAAAGAAATACACTATTAATCAGTACAATTTTTAACACGTGTTTTGTCTCCCTTTGACACGTCATCAGAAGCTGGCGGTGCTGATGTTCTAGACTCCATTTGAATTCTAGGGTTAAGCTGGGCTGCATGAAAGTATATAATGTAACTTATTGCCATAAAAAAGGATATATGTATAGGAGTCGATATATTGTCTATGTTCATACAGCTAAATATTATCGAATTAAGGTTCAACATTTTGATACACTTACTCTCTCAGCGTCAAAATTTGCGACGGCAGGTATGCTCATATCACAAAGCCCTCTGAAGACCACAGGCTGATCAACCACGTGTTCAGGGTAGTAGAAGCATCCGTTGTCGGACTGGTCGGTCGTCTGGTAGTACATGGCGTTGAGATCCATTAGTGAGTCGACGAGTTCAGTGACGGCGGCTTGGGCTGCGACGGACTGGACTCGCGTTCGGCTGGTTATCCAGCTGTATACTGGAATTAAGAAGTGTATTCCGTATTATACTTATTAAGTATTTAAGAAATATCTATGTTGAATACAATAAGGATAGTTTGCAAAGTTTTAATTGTTTGTTAGATTTAAATATGTTTAATTGTTGTTAGATCGCTGCTTGATGGTCTTAGCTCCGGAGAACCAACGACTATTTATGTTGCTTCGTTTTGTGGTGTTTCTTAAAGATTAAACTAAATACAGGAAGACCGAAGCCACGAGCAAGAGTCTGCACTGTTCAAATTTAATTTTTTTTTATCGGGGTGTTCCCCGATGGGATTGTTTGAATTGGTCCATGCAGGGACGTATTTTGAAATTTGGCGCCCCGGGCCTATAAGTTTCGCCGCCCCAGAAGTCAAGGAAATATTTAATAGGATAATGGTAGTTGTGTCTATCAAGCACTCAGATATAGCAAGTGTAAGGGTTGGGTCATAGGAAAAAAAATCTTTATTGGCCATAACATAATCTGATAAAAGCGCAAGCGCAGCGAGTGCCAAATTTTTCGGCGATGGAGTGGGTAGTAACAACACAATCATATGAAAACGCGAGCGCAGCGAGCACGACATTTTTCGGCGCGGGGATGCGTATAGTAACACAATCAGAAAAAACGCGAGCGTAGCGAGCGCGACATTTTTCTGTGCGATATAGTGTATAAAAAAATCCGATCTGGCAACGCTAATGAAATGTATGGCCTATTGCCCTTGCCCCTCTCGCCGTGCCGCCCCTACCTCGCTCGGCGCCCGCGCCCCGCGCGCGCCCTATGTTTTGGAGCATGTTCTTACTTACAGACGCGCCCCGAAGATATTTGACGAACTTACGGTTTTCGACCAAGACTTAACTAGTTCTTGTTATTTTTCATGTTAATTTTAAATTGTGGATTGACAAAAAAAAGGTGAGAAGTAAATAGTTGGTTGAATGGCGCTAATACCAAAACAAAATGCAATCGGCCAGGGGCGCCTACGCCGCCCCTGTCGGTTTGGCGCCCCGGGCCATAGGCCTAGGGTAAATACGTCCCTGGGTCCATGCCGCTTCTTTCCGCCGTTGCTCTACGCGACAATATTTCATATTTTCCATGCTAACCACTTAGATTGTCTGCAGTCCTGAGCGTTTCTCCTGAAATTTCCTGTCTCACACAAATAAACTGTGGAATGAACTGTAACTTACAGTCTTTCCAGATCGATATGATCCTCGAACCTTCAAGAAAAAGTGCACGCCCGTATAAAAGACCGGCTACGCATTTGTAATTCGTTTGGCGCTGCTGTTGTTACATACCATCATCCTTTTCGGTTGCCTTCTATATCATAAAAAGAACCCAAGACAAAATTTAATTACCTCGTTTCAGGTTATTTGGTTGATCGATGCACCTGTACAAGACCGTATAATCAATGTAATCTGTGGCTAACACCCAAAGTTCTTGTTCTGCGAACACTGAAAAACAATAAATATAGTTAGTTGATAAAATTGGAAATGCATGAGTAGTTAATATACTATTAAATACTACAACAGCAAAAGCAATATAAATAAGGTTGGTAGGCGTCTCCAGGATGTTGGTAGTTGATGTGGCGGTTACTAAGTTTGTTGGTATTGGAAATATTATTTTGACATTAAATGCTAACCATTATCGGGAATCGAGTTTTATGGATGCCTTGGCACTCAATTTTGTATTAGTTACAGCTGTAAGTCCTTTGGTTATTTGGAAATTAAAAAAAACTCACCCCCAGGAGCCACTTCCAACGTCACCGACAATTTTCCACTTCCATTCGCATCTATGACAGTGGCCGTGCCGGAGATTGTCTCCAGGCTCTGGTTGACGACCTGACTGTTGACCACATTGACGACATCGCCACCTAGCGAGTATTCGGCTCTTGCGCAGTTACCTGTTGCGCTTTCGGAGTGGTAGCTCGATATCTCATGCCATAATCCGGTAAACTGGAGTTCAGAAAACATGATATATTTGTTTCATTTATCTCCGATTAGCTCTTCTTTGTTAGATATATGACAATTGAGATATACACTTATGTGTCATCATTATCAAAGAAAAAGAAACAAAATGCTTTATTTAACTACTAAAATGATTTTTAATTTCTCACATTTATAGCACTGTTATTGCGGTTGATTTCTCAAAGTTATCACATTCGCAGAAAAAGTAGAATTAAATGGCATGGTTTCTAAAGAAAAATCTCTCATAGGTAGTTACTTACTCTTTCAACGTCCAGAATTTCCACAACGGGTATATTCTGATCACATTGTCCAGGTAGCAAAATTGGTTGATTCTCTTCAATCACAGGCAGCTCATAGCAGGCATCGTCAGAGAAGTCAGTTGACCGAAGATCGGCCAGCGAGATACCGAGGAGGTTGTTCAGGCGAGTGTTCATCAGAGCTAGGAAGAGCTCCGAGAACGTTTGCTGTCTTCCCAATTGCCAGACATATACTGTAGTAAAGTGACAAATGTCAATGGATGTCCAAAAATGCACCTTGTTCCAACAGTAGGCAGGCAATATCAAGTCAATATTGTAGGTTAAAAGTTGAGACAGTTTTGTTAGCATCTTATAGTTTCAGCGTAATTGAGAAAAAAAAAATGTTATTTAACCAACTTTAGTTGGTTACACTCATTAAAACTGATGACGTGAAAAATTCAATTTATGATGATTTCCGTTGTCAATTCTTAGTACATTTGAAGAAGCTAGCACTTCGCTCTGTTAGGATTTGTCATGGAACCATGATTCTGGTATGGCAATTGGACTGCCTAATTATATTAATAGTAAATATATTTTCAGATCAATATTTATTAAATGTGATTTATAGGATGCGTAGCAAGGGCTTTTTAATATTCAAAAACAATTCAATAAACAGAATGTAAATTTTTCAATACCAAATTTTTTAACATTCGGTAGACTTACCGGCTCTTTGGTTTGCGTTCACATTGACACATCTGTATGTAAGGGCGTATGTGGCGTGATCCGTAATGAGCACCCAGAAATCGATGGCTGGAATGAATGAATGAATGAGATAATAAGTTTCTGTCAAAAATGTAATTTTAGTGGCAAGCTTTTATAGCCGACTGTACTTTTCTTTGGATATCCATCAAATGCTCACTGAGACGATTCTAAAGAGCTGAAGCTCGGTAGGATTGCTTTTTCTATTATAGACTTCCTATGGCCACCTTCCAGCTCCATAATCAGATCAGCCGCATGGTACCATATTATTGTATTGTCATCAAAGTAAAGTAAGTATGCAAAATTTCAGCTCAATCGGTTGACGATATCTGCTTCAAAATTGAGTTGCAAGATTTCACCCGAACAAACATACTTAGATACATACATGCATACAATGAAAGAAAAGCTTTTAAAATGCCTAGTAACAATATCGACAGTGAAAAGGAAGAATCATTCTAATGACATCTTGGGCAAACTAGATTTCTTTTAAGCGCTTTTTTGGCGGAGTTTGAGAATGTCGTTAAGTCGTGAATGTAAAACAATATCCACAAGCTTTTAGAATGCATTTATTTTCAGCGAACAGATCATGATCAACTCTGTGTTTGTTCACGAGCCATAGATTATATTATGTGAAAACTTACGTTCAGAAAATTCATCTAAGTTAAGAGACAATCTAGCCCCTTCCCCCTGGTTGACAGTACCAGGAGTCTCCTCATAGAAGTTCCTATTGATCGCTTCATAACTGATGTTGATCAACCCATTGGCATTGGTCAGGGCGAGTCGAGAACAATCTCCAGCTTGCTGGGGATTATCCGCTCTGGAGACTTCGTACCAGGATCCTAGGAACTGAAAGGAATGAGTTGCAGAACGTTTTATTTGGATTACTAGATTCTCTGTTTTTTTCTGTTTGTAATAGTCCTTTTATGTTATCATTTATTTATTTATTTAATCTTTATTGCACAAAAGAAAGAGCTTATCGTACAAAAGGCGGACTTAATGCCATAGAGGGCATTCTCTACCAGTCAACCATTGGGCTAAGCAAATAAATTGTGGGCGGTGCAACTAACTTAAATCAATTTAAAAATATATATACTTAGATAAATACATATTTTTATAGGATATACTCGTATATAAATATATACATATAAATAAATACAGATGAACAAAGTAATCAGATCATTGTAGTATCAGTACAAGTTATTAAGCGTAATCAGGTTAATAAATCATCATAATCATAATCATATAATCATATCCGTGCATGGCGTGAAGAACTTGATAAGTGCAAAATGGCAATTTTACAGGGCGGCGATTTTAAAGTTTGACATCTTCTCCAAAATCTGTTTTCAACTAAAACTCGTACTTATAGCTTGATTTAAGGGTAATTTAATGCAATCTTTTCAATTACTTATTTTGGTAGAAGCATTGTATTTTGTGAGATATTAGACTTATCAACATACTGACCATCGACTTATCAAGTTATTCCCCATATATTAGTTCCCAAATTGGTGAAAATGTTTTTTTAATTTAATCCCTAAAAATCCGTTTTTCTATATAATTGAAATGTCTAAATTGATTTACTTAAGGGTAATTTTATGCAAACTTTTCAATTATTTTACTTATTTTGGTAGAATCATTGTATTTTGTGAGATATTAGACTTATCAACATATTCACTATAGAATAGGGTATCAATTAAACAATTCTATCGTTTCTATAGAATTGTTTTGTTTATATAAGACGATTTAAATGGATTATATCGCGTGTGTTCGTTGTTTGAGTTTCCTGACGTTTCGGCAACTAATTTTGACTGAGAAAAACACAAATTTTCTGTACCAAATACGTCAGAAAGGCACACACAATGAATAAATCGTAAACATTCATTTTGTAGACGAAAACCTTTCAATACTGAGTGCAAACAGTACTGATTAAGCCCCCCCGTGCACCAGTTAAATATTTTGGCAATTCGTGGTTGCCAAGTGCGTAAGCACCCATATACAGTTATATGTTCGACTGGCTGCCGCAACCAGGCTGCCTAGTGCGCCAAACTTAAACTTTTTTCAAATCCGTACTGCCCCATTTTATTGTCTTTTAAGTATTGCTCAGTATTTACGGCAGTGGTTTCTTTTAAATAATGATCATAATCTGTCTGGCGTAGTTTTTTGTTAGTCGACATAATTATTACACATTCTGCATATTTTGATTGAAATATCAATTCATTGAGATATGTCATGTTTATCTAATCTTTATCCTCTATTCTAAGAATCCTCTAGTCCCTGCGATTTTTTATCCCTTTCTTATCTCGAATGGTTGCAAATGTTGTAATGGGGGCAATCACTCAATGATAATAATAACAAATCCAATTACTTAAAAGGAATTCTATGTTCTATTCTTATCATAAGTTTGATACATTTGGTTGAACTAGGTGACTAAGTAGGTATATCAGATAATAATGTATGATTAAGTTTCAAGTGACAAGTCTAAAAGCGTCTAATTAAGGTGATCACAGTTTCAGAGTTTCGGAGAAATTGCCCAAGAGGGGTAACATATCGTTAGAAATATTACACCCTAAATGATTGTAAGATAGGTGTATATTGTTCTAGGAGGCCAGGAGTATGCAAAGTATGATTGTGTGTAAGTATACTTTAATTTGTTTTAATTTTCTAAAACTTTGATGTTTTAATAAGTATTGTTTAATGAAAAAAAAAATGAAAAATGAGGAAACCGAAACGCATTAAGTAGTCTCAAATTATCACATAAATTAAAGATATTTCTTGTCCGTGTCTTATCAGATGCGTGTTATTATAAATTTATTCATTGCTGTTTTGGTTGAGTACTTTGCTAGCCTAGCTTAGCTAGCTTTGATCTTTCGCTAGCCTCCTTTTTCTAATCCCGAATCAAAATCAAGATCACGCACGCGGGTTGGACGTAACAAAGCGCTGTAAAACTTGTGATAGTAAGATTTTACAGACATTTATTTTTGTATAAATAAGGAAGTAGTAGTATTATTAGCGCTTGAAATTTTCTTTTCATACTTCAATCGAGCTTTTAAACTTTGTGTAAACCGGATCGACACTGATTTTTAATCACACATCATTTTGTTTTTCTATGATAATTATATCGTAGGTACATGACACGATCACTTTTTTGATGATTAATCGCGCACGAAGGTGATTCTCAGTCTTGGAGAGAGTGTTGAAAAGTTGTACATAAGCATTGTTTCGATATAGTCTCAAACTCCAAGTTTTGGGAGCAATTTTCCCAAGGCTATCCTGCTTTACCCTTCATAAGGACATCTCGAAATATGACGTCAGTGACGTCTCTGTCCTGTACGGTTTAGTTGCTACCTATTATTCAAATAATTAATAAACCATAATATTACCTAATGCAAGAGTTATAATGGTCAGTCTTGTTTTATATACTTATGCGGTTAATCGCACTTTGCGTTATCCTTGTAAGCCCTTACCTTCGAGACCATGGATGTAGCATTACATCCGAAACGTCGGGGTAATTAAATGAATATAGTTTCAAACGCGATTAATTCCCGTTTTGTTACGATAATCCCTTCAACAATTGTACGAGACAGTTCACATACAAATAAACTTACGTCATCCAAATTGAAATTATCCGCCAAAGTTATATCCGGATTGCATTGTCCATCTTGAATTATTTGTGCACTAGCTCCAAGCAGTCCGATAATAAAAACTATTAGTAACTTCAACATCATAATAACATGATCGTTCTCCACTCACGAACCTAGGCAAATGGCGATATAATCTAGATGATCACATTTATAAGGGCGCTATCTGCCGATATTTGGTACTTAATTATAATCTTTGTACCTTTGCCGTGATTGGAAAATCATGCACTAATAACACCAAATTTGATGTTTCTGTATGTAATCACTGTATAGTGACCGCATATTTGATAACTATCGATAATTATTAATAATTAATTAACAATGGATAACATGCAGTTATCAATGCTTTTATTAAAAATATACGGTTTAAATATATATTTTTATTCTCAGGTTTTACAATATGATCTACATTTCGTATTATTACTACTACTATTACTATTATCACTACTACCACCACTACCACTACTACTACCACTACCTACCTACTACTACAGTTGAGTTGAGTTAAAAGTTATCATATTGTATAGAAAGAGTCACGGATCCACAGTCAAACCATGAAAACAGTTTTGTGGGACGATATACCTCGTTATATGTACTTGACAAAAAAATTACGTGGAGACAGTATTTTATTTAAGACTAGCAGCGCCCCGCGATATTACCCGCTCATCCCACGGGAACACTACATTTTTTCGGAATAGTAAGTAGCCTGTGTGTCAATTCAGGGTGTCAGCTACCTCCATATCAGATTTTATTAAAATTGATCCAGCCGTTTGAGCGTGAAGAAGTAACAAACATAAAAACACACACAAACTTTCGCCTTTAAAATATTACTGTGATAGAATAGGTCCGATTTGAGTGGCTATATACAGATTACATCAGTTTACATCGAAACTGATGATAGGTTGAGTGTTGAGTGCATCAGATCAATAACTAGTACTATTGCAATAGATTTTTCTTATGAATATAGATACAGGTTAAAATATAATACACTACATTGCAGGTGGTTAGGGCTTGTGCACAAATCACGTGAGGTTTTTCGGCTACTTTTTGACCCCCCCTCCCCTTGGTGATATTTGGTGGAGTTCTTTGCTAACCCCCCCCCAAAATATCGTAAAATAGATTTGCTTTTTTGAAGTGTTTCACAAGTGAAGATTTTTTTTAACGAAACCGAAAAAAAATATCGTTTTTTCTTCATTTGTTCACTGTAGAAAAATACACGTGAGGTCCCCTCCCTCCCCCAATGTGATATATCGTGATTTTTTCGTGACCCCCTCCCCCATATTGAACCTCACGTGATTTGTGCACAAGCCCTTATTACCCACGACCTCTGCTTATCCGGGGCAGTACTGACTCCTGAGGCTACCGCGGCGTTACGCACATCACATCAAGCATTATATACCGCCAATGGGTCTCCTTCGCAATCCATAATATCGTATGTCCTAAAGTCAAATGCCATACCACTTTTACTCTAGACGCTTTTGCCATATTAATAATTTGTCATAATGATTATTTGCCATAATGATCTTACATCCTAACGATCATAAACCATAATATTACATTACCTAATGCTCTAAATACCTTATATGGTTTGTACTAATCTATTAAGTAACACATAAAACTTACGAGTCATAATATACAAAACCATAAATGACATGTCCTAAAGTCAAATGCCATGATGATTAGATTACTTGCCATGATGATTAGATTACTTGCCATGATGATTAGATTACTTGCCATAATGATCATAAGCTATAATTACATTACCTAATATCCTAAAGTCGAATGCCATATTTATAGTAGGCGTTAAATTTATTAGTGTAAAGTTAGAATCATTACCTATTTCACCTTAAGGCAGGTCCGTCCGACTTGGCTTAGGTTGGGTACGACGACGAGCGAAGCGAGGAGGAGTGTTAGCTTGAACTACGACCCTAACGAGCGAGCGAAGCGAGCGAGCCGTGCAGGTCTGACTTGGCTTACGATTCCTAACATTACCTATTTTACCTTAAGGCAGGTCCGACTTGGCTTAGGTTAGGTACGACGACGAGCGAAGCGAGGAGGAGTGTTAGGTTTAACTACGACCCTAACGAGCGAGCAAAGCAAGCGAGCCACACAGGTCCGACTTGGCTATGTATTTATTAGGACACGCGATGATTATAGGAACCAGTATTAGGATAAGTAACTATTAAGATATATGCTGAGTATGGCAGCCAGTATTAGGATATGTAACTGATAGGGCACTTGATCATTAGTACTTAAGAAAATAGTGCAAATAAACATTAGGATATTCAATATTAGGATAATCAATATTATGGAATTTATATTAGGATAAACGTTATTATGGCAAAAGATCATTATACGACGACGCATTCGACGCAACTAATGTTGAAGGTTATCGTCCTATAGCGATTCTCTCCTCGATTGCAAAATTGTTCGAGTCCATTATAAACAAGCAGGTTGCCTCTCAAACAAAGCCCTATCTCTGTGACTCACAACATGGTTTTAGGCCAAAACGATCTGTTGAGACGAACCTTCTAACCCTGGTAGACTCCATCTCTGAGCATTTGGATCAAGGAATACAGGTAGACGTGTTGTACTTTGACTTTAAAAAAGCCTTTGATCGCGTGGATAATGACATACTACTGAGCAAGTTATGTAACATCGGCTTCTCGCCAAAACTGCTTCAGTTTTTTGCCAGTTATCTACGCGACAGGCAGCAGTACGTGCAACACGGCTGCTTTGTTTCCAATCCCTACCACACTCGCTCCGGAGTAAGCCAGGGCTCAATCCTGGGTCCTTTTCTGTTCGGCATTATGATTAATGACTTGGCGTCTCTGCCTAGATATGCCCGATGTCTTCTTTACGCTGATGACTTAAAGCTCATCTATGGCGTGCAGCAACTATCAGACAGTGAATCGCTCCAAGAAGATGTCGACCGGATCTACCAATGGAGCTTGTCTAATAAACTTCTTTTCCACACTGAGAAGTGTTCCGTAATGTCCTTCAGCCGTGCTCGTAGTTCCTTATCCTTCAATTACATACTTGGAGCGGAATCTCTAAAACGTGTAGACACTGTTAAAGACCTTGGTGTTACATTTGATTCACATCTTGATTTCCACGTCCATATGAAAACCCTAACTACCGACTGCTACCGGAGATTGGGTTTTGTTATCCGCAATTCCCGCGAATTTGACAACACCTTCGCCATTAGGGTCATGTACATCGCTCTAGTTAGGAGCAAACTGGAGGCAGCGTGTATAGTATGGAACCCCCACGAGGTTACTTACACCCTGTTATTGGAAAAAATCCAAAAAGCGTTTTTGCGCTTTTTATATCAAAAAATCTATGGATGTTATCCTTTTCTTTACCCGACAAAATTCTTGCTTGGCTCCCTGGGTTTTAACTCATTAGAAGTAAGGCGTAATTATGCACTCGTGACTGGGGCATGCCGAATATTGCGTGGGGATTCAGACTGTCCTCAACTGGTCTCGCAACTGGTTCGCATCTTCGCGCCTTCTCTGTCGCAGTCAAAATTTAATTTTAGACCACGTGATCGCGACCTATTGGCAGTTCCCAAAACGCGCACTGTAGCGTACCCGAAATCGCCGTTAGTTCGCGCTTTACAGTATCTGAACGCGCTTCTCAGATCAGCACCTGACTGCGATGTTTTTGCAAGCAGTTGGAAGATGATTTGTGATGAATGTAAGAGGTTATGTGAGGTGATGGATGATCGTATATCTTCTGTTACCTATTAATATTGTTATTGTTGTATTGTATAAAACAATTTAATGTTAGCATTTAAGATTAACATTGTATACATTTCACAGCGCCTTGGTATCTCACTGTTAAGCTGTGTAATCTGTTTGAAATAAATAAATAAATAAATAAATAAATAAATTATGACCCCAGGTATTATGGAATTTACAAATAGGACAAAGGATATTATGGATTCCAATATAGACCCACCGCCAATAAATGTGGCCTCTGTAAGTCTACTTTTTGTTTTTATATGGAGTTATTTATTACTTTATTAGATTAATTCTCTTATTTACTGTTCAACCTAGACTACTGTTGCTTAGTTCGTAACAGGTGCTTTTATGCCATATTGTAAACAAAAAAAGAGTGATTCATTTATTTATTACAGAAGGTAGGTCGATCACAGAACGCGTCATAGTATTCGGTCAAATATAAAATGTCATATATAAATAAATTTCAGACAAACCGGCGTAGTCCCGAATTAAGCTCAAGAAGGCTTGTGTTGTGGGTACTAGTACCCATATATACATAGATAAATATAATTAAATACAGAGAACATCCATGACCCCGTTACAAATATTCGAGTTTACCACACAAATATTTTTCTTTGCCGGGATTGGAACCCAAGACCGCCCGCTCACTAGGTAGCTGCACACCACTGCGCCAACCACGTCGTTAAAAATAAAGATAGAAGTACAATACGTATTAAAAAAAAAGTTAGATTGGGACTAACACGAACATAATTGTAAATGTTTTAAGAAAACTTAATTTTTTTACTTTGTATAGTATAACAAAATAATCCGTCGTACAATCAGAAAAAAACAATAATAAAATCGACTTCCCTAGCTACTTTCTCAACGAACTTATTTTTCAGACCTAAAAATAATCAAAGAAATAAACAAAAGCTGCAGTATGACATATAGCGTAAATATTTGAGATAAGGTTTGTTTGAAAAACGTTGATTTAAATTAGTAATCCTAATCAAGCAATCACTAGTATATTTTTTATCAGCAAATTATAGATAAATTTAAGTAATTATTGTAAGGCCATGCTTCTGATTTATATGTTGTAAATACTTGTCCGGAAGTTGATAATAGTTTATTTTTTACAGGAGTTGGCCTATTAATATTTTGAACCTACTTACTTCAAACCTTTTTATTCCTGATTCTTCCTTCTTTTGAAGTGTATTATCATTTATTTATTATTCAAATATGCTACACAGTTTTTCAGTCTGGAACCGTCGAATACCCTTCGGCCAGAAGTCTGCACTTGACTTGATGCCTGCAGCGGCCTCGGATTAAGTAGTAAAAGAGCCAACTAGAGGCTGTACCATAGAAAACCGATGGACCTGTTGTTGAGGACACAATACCTTAAACCGACATCAAGTAAGTTTCTGTCAAAAATGACATTTTAGTGGCAAGCTTTTATAGCCGACTGTACTTTTCTTTGGATATCCATCAAATGCTCACTGAGACGATTCTAAAGAGCCCAAGCTCGGTAGGATTGCTTTTTCTATTATAGAGTTCCTATGGCCACCTTCCGGCTCCATCATCAGATCAGCCCCATGGTAACATATTATTGTATTGTCATCAAAGTCAAGTAAGTATGCAAAATTTCAGCTCAATCGGTTAACGATATCTGCTTCAAAATTGAGTTGCAAGATTTCACCCGAACAAACATACTTATTAGATACATACATACTTACATTGCAAGTTAAATAAAAGCTTTTAAAAAAGAGAAGATTCTGATTTCGTCAGATGTTTTTTCTTTAGGAGAGACCGAGGGGCTTTGAAACAGGGGTGAGTTGAAACGGAGTCAATTTCTCAGTATATAAATCCGTTAGCGAGCCGGTAATAACAGACGCGCCCCAGGGCCTCTCAGTGTGCGTCCTTATTTCGCTAGCGGATGTAAACCTGAGTTTACGTTATTTCAACATCTCGGTCTCCCCTATGTATGTTCCCTGATACCTTAAAAAGACCTGGACGTATTTTCAACTTTTTCTTTGTTTAGAGGGGCACTTTTAAGTTTGTTCCAGGATCTGATGATATGATCCTGAATTCTTCATATGTTCTTCACACTAAGCATGATTTGGGTGTCATTTTAGTAGCTCGTTCAGTTGTTTTTGGAAAGCATAATTTCGTTTCGTTGATGTCGGCAATTATATGTTGAAAAGTACCTAATTATATATTCACTACGACTTACTACACAACAAGTACTTGGAGACACTTGCCAGCGTAATTTGATTGATTTGGAACTCACTTGTATGCTGGCAACTGTATTGTATTTCCGAGTGCACACCGGGGGATCTAAGTGAACTTTTGGTTTGCAACTATAGTATCTTATCTATGGCACTGTCATGTTCAATGTTCATGTCACTATCTGTGCTCTTAAGAAATAAATAATTAATCTGTAAACCACACCTGATACTGGTTACTGTTTCTTTTATTATTCAACACAAAATATAAATAATACAGCAGCTTTGATGCAGTTTTGTCAACTGTTTTATAACATTATAACTATGTCCACACTGCATTTTTGCAGCTGAAATGCAGTACGAATGCAGTCGTACTGTGTCAGAACTCGACGAGTTATTTACGTGCCGTCAAGTTATATATTGTACGAAACAGATTAACATTCTGAAAGTGTTAAATGCGTGAAAGTATTGGTAAAGTAGTGGCAGGATCTATCGGAATCCCTAAAACTACTTGCCCTATTTTTGTTTTCCCTAGTATATTTTATCCTAATGATTGTTTGTCCTAACGTTATTTACCCTAATGCATGTGCCCTAATATTTATTGTCTTAATACTTATTTGCCCTAATATTGAATGAACTAATACTAACTTTTCCTAATAATTACATATCCTAATTTTATGTGGCATAAGTATCAAATGTCCTAACGCCATTTTCCCAATATTTCATGCACAACGATGGACATAGAATTCTTTTAACGCGAGGGATAAAATAAACTTGGTTCTAGCGCCTTGCCGGCTGCTGGCGCGGCACGCTCGCTTCGCTCGCTCGGCTCGCGTACGTAGGGTAGCAGTTCCTCCTAACACCCCTCCTCGCCTCGCTTCACTCGTCGTCGTACCTAACGAAGATCTAAATCACGTATTTTATACTTAGGACTTATAAGTTGTATGTCAAACAATCATTAGGTCTTCCAATATTAGAATAAAATAGATTAGGGCATATGAGTATTAGGTAATTTCATATTATGGATTTTGACTTTTAGGACACAAATGAACATTAGTTTGAAAGTATTTTGGACAAACATGTTTGGGCAAATTATTTTAGGACAAACGTTGTTAGGGATCTCAAGGGAGACCCGTAGCGGCAGCCTCAAAGTCTCTTGAGTACTTATATATGTATTCTTTGCTCAAAGAGCTACCTTGAGGAACCCCTGTGTGCTGAAACTACACATTCATAAAAATAAAATGCATTAACCGGTTTTGAATCCAGGAACTTTTGCTTGATAAGCAATCGAAATCCCAGTGAGCTAAAATAGTAAACGTGCTGTCATTTACTCGAACACTGTTATAAATTTATTTATTTCGTATGAAACGGTATTAAAAAAAAAGAATTTTATAAAACTGATTTACAAGATAGTTTGTTTTAACGTACCAAGCATTATGTCGAATTTAACGCAAATAAAAAAAACACGGTGTAAGGCTGTAAGGGAATGCAATCCGGGTACCCGAGAGCCCGGGTATTACCCGAAATTAAGGAATGTTAAGAAAACTAAGAGAAATCATAAATAACTTTAAACAAAATGTTCTATTACGGCTGTAACCCCGTAACCCTAACTTACTGCGTTATAATAACTGTTATATAAATCATCTTGTAAACGACGCAAACATATTTTAATTTATAAGTACGTTACTTATTTAATTTTGAAGTTAAATTTCTGATGATTATTATATAGTATTGTGATTTGTGATTTAGTACAGTTGGTTTTAATTATTTAAATTGTAATTTTTTTATATTTCAAATATACTGTTGATTGTTATTTAAAACTTCATTCTTAAATACCCGTAAACACCAAGAGATTTTATACTTTTTGTTCAAGTCCGGGTATTACCCGGGTGCCCGGGCTTAGAAAAAATCGAGGTCGGGTAATACCCGGGTAACAAATATCACCGGGTATTGCATTCCCTGTGTAGTATAGTATTATAATATAATCTGTGCCTGTGTAGAACATGAATAAGCTATGAGCTTCAATCACGTACACAGTGATGGGCCAATTTTTATTTTGTTATGGATTTTTTTCTCAGATTTTCAATAAAGGTGAGTTGGTAAAGTAGCTTATTCTGACCACGGTAAGCCCAATTTTACGCTGTCCTACAAATTTTTCCATTGAGTTAGACAAAATGTGTGGAAATTTCGTAAATAAAACTGTGTTTTGTACTAAAACTTAGCACAAAATGAGATCGAAAAAAAGCGACATCAAAATAAAAATTGCCACTGATAAAGGTCGCAAAATATGTATTTATCAACGTAACTAGTGTTTTTTGTTTCGACATTTGCATCGTGTGTATACACGTATTGTTGTACACCCGTCCCGCACCAATAATGTCTCTGTTTGACCTCGTGGTTGACTGGTAGAGAATGCCTCATGGCATTAAGTCCGCCACTTGTACTTTTACTTATGTATTTTGTGCAATAAAGTTTAAATAAATAAAAATAAATACATAAAATATATATCTCCATTTCAGTGAGATAACTGGTGTGATCAATACTCTGGAATGTAACAATTCAAATGAGCAATATGTGTCAGTTTTTTTATTCATACGAATGATGACGATTAGATTGTAGTTATCACAATTGTGATATGCTTCACGTGCATTGCCATGCGGCATATATTTTTGGACACGAATTAAATGTATTTTTTTATTAACTTTTAGCTTGTTTTTAACCGACTTCAAAAAAAGGTAGGGGTGCTCAATTCGGTTGTATTTTTTTTAATGTTTGTTACCTCAGAACACCGTCATTTATGAGTCGATTTGGAAAATTCTTTTTAGGTTCATAAAAAGACATCTCCATGTTGGTCCCATAAAATTTTGGTGACGAGATCTGTAAGGAATCGAAGGAATTCCTGAAATTTTATAGGCACTCATAATGTTTTTCATATATTTTCTAAAACTATTTAAGTATTTACATATGGTAGTCGTCATCTTCGAATGCTGAGCTGATGATGGAAGGTACACCTCCTTAACGGTTAGGAGTTAGGAGATAATTCAAACGAGATGCATGCCGTCAAGACCTCCCTGATCACCCCCCATAAGGATTTTACATGAATCACAAAAAGCAAAAAAAAAAAATACAAAAAAGAACCGACCAATAAAACTAAAAAGCCAAAAATAATCCGTTCAAGCACAGATTACATTTGACTCACCCTTTGAAGTTGGTGCCAAACCTCACGTAAACTGTAATAGGGTCCATTGTCTCCTGGGTGACGGGACAAAATAACAACAAGAAAAAGTTGATCCACCCAATACATAAATAATAATAATTGAGTGGTTTGGGACCGACTTCAAAGGGTGAGTCCATGTAATCTGTACTTGAACGGGTTATTTTTGGCTTTTTAGTTTTATTGAAGTCGGTTCTTTTTTTGCTATTTTTTTTTATCAATCTTATAAATGATTATAGTACTGCATTTTTAACTTGAGGCTGTCTTATACTTCTAGCTGAATTTAGGGTTCTGATTTATTTAACGTTTAGATATTTTCATACAAAGGGACTACTGTTGTTTTACTGTTGGAGCATTGGTAGAAGTTTCTATAATTATAAATATTTATTTTACAGATTCTTGGTGCTTCTTTGATGATCTTTTTAACATTTTATGATTTATTTATTTATTTATTTATTGAAAAACAGGTTACATAACATTACAGTTTACACCAATGCGTCATGAACCGAACAATATTTATTTTGACGGCGAAACGGCGTGGCCCCGTTGTTCCGACATCTCAGGTGTTGGTTTGGTTTGGTATGATATTTGGTTATTGTATCAAGCGATCAAAATCAGTCACAAAGTTGCTCCGCGACAATACGGGTAGCAGTCCCTGACAAAGAGCTCCATGTTAGTTTGAAACATGTCGGGCCGTTCCTGACAATTTCACGTGAGTGTTAACTGCTTCTTTAATGCTACACTAATTATAGACCCCGTTATCAGTGGTGAAAATTCATTGAAATCGAATCATAGGGTTGTCACACAATATTCATCTAATTCGTGTACATTTGACATTCTGGTATAAACGTCGCTAAAACAATGTAAGATGAAGCACAGTTTTACTAAAATTACTAAACATTAATTCCGCGTCGCATTCGATTTATTTCCAATTTTGCTATTAGTTCTACTTTAAACTGAGAAAATTCAGCACGATTATCCAGGTTTTTTTACAGAACATAAAATTAAGTATTTATATGACATCAAACATATTTTGACAAATAAATGTCAATTCAGTACCTATTATTTATAGAGTTCAACAACCAAATGAAACCTTTTTTAAGGAAATTGGCTTCACACTGTGTCAAGTGTGTGAACTGTGTGAATCACACTATATATAACTATGAATAAAATAAGTAGGTACATATGTGACGTTCTCAAGACAAAGGGCCCACTATGTCGGTTACAATAAGGGCGGAATTTGTTTGTATCTTTATACTAGTAACACGGCAACGCGTCACACATAAAACGTCACATAAATAAAATTGTTTTTTATCAAATCGATTTATCAAATTATACACGTAAAAATATTAATGTAATATTAATATGTAGTGCCAGCCCTAGTATTTTCAATGTTTCTTCACCACTGATAACGGGGTCTGCCTAATTAATATTATTTGTGAGAACTTCCTAGTGCCAATTCTAAAAAGTAACAAATTTCTATCAGAAAAAGCCACAGTCGCACACTTCCAAAACAGTTTTGCTTGCAACAAATTACACTACTCAACTGTTATTGTCATTACCAATATAAGCCAAGCGAAATGTGCCTTTTTATGTGGTCGACCGAAGTAGTAAATAATGCATCAAAATATGACATCATCTCAAAGTTATTAAGTAGAAGCGATTTTGGTAAAATAAGCTTCTACACGGTGTCTATTACTTAGGCCTATTTTTATTCTTAATCAATTTCTAACCACTCGATCGATACTCGATCGGTTCACAAGAAAAAAGGGGCTTTATTGAAAACTGTCAAGCTGCTAACACAAATAATAATAATAATAATTCACTATATCCTCATTATATCCACTACAGGTGTTATCCCGCGTAATCTGCACGATAGCCTTAAAATCATAGATGTCCACCCACTCACTTTTATAGCACTACAAAAAGCAGTAATTTTAAATACCTGTAGAATCGTGCGTAAATTTCTGGCATTAGACCAGTAAAATTACCGACTACATGCTCTGCCATGTTCGTTTGGCCAAAAGCCCGCGGGCATTGTAGTAAAGTTACCTCCGATTGGAGAGAGAGAAGAAGAAAAAATATAAATAATAATAATAATAAATACATTTATTTCGAATAGCTACGATTCATTTTTACAATTACATTAAATTACATTACATTAAGATAACATGTCAAGGTTAGTAAAATACTTAAAAGCTAATGTGTTAGTACCTCCTTACTTTCGCTGTTACCATTACCTGACATACACACACGACATGACACACGAATGTATAATTTCGCCGAAAAATCATTTTGTAGAATGCATTTTTCTTCGCAACCGTAAACTATTTGAGATTGTTATTAAAACAAACCAAACCTAACCCAACCTAATCAAAAGGATGATATTAGCAAGAATTATGAAAAATGTATGACTAAAGAGGAATAAAAATTCTGCGAAATGATTTTTGTGTATAGTGCTTTTCTCGAACATACCTATACAACGAAAAAAAAAAGCACATCTCAATAAAAATATAATTCAGCTGTTTAGTCATGAACACACACGCCATGTTAAAAAAATTACTTCGAGGTAAGCCTTCAATTTTGTATGAAATTCCTTTACAGTTCTCTCGAGTTGTTCCACCCGAAACGTATAATAACTTCGAAGACTGGTAGAAGTTGATTTAACTTGGTAGTGCTTTTGCGTGGAGTATTTAAGTATTTGTATCACTTACTACTGTTAGATTTTCTCGACGCGGTATATTTGTTAATAAGGTGTATTATAAGTATGCAGGCAGGTATATCGAAGTATTGGTTGATGTGTGTATTTTTATACACATCAACCAATACTTCGGCTGCTGATCATTCTCGAATTGTAGAAAATTATGGGTATAAATACAAACAGTAAAACAACAATTGTATAACAAAATGTTTATTTCGATGTAAAAATGACATTACCAAAATATAAATTAAAGCACAAACGTTCATAACAAAAATACAACTGAAAGATAATAGTTACAAAAACTTAAAATTAAATTTTATTGGTATCTGGGACATCGATTTGGCATACAGCCGATGAGATCTGGAACATTTTATGTGTTCACGGAAACTAACCCGTTAAAAAATATAGAGTAGAGGTATACTACTTGATACCATAATTTTACATCTGATAATTTTTAATTTTATCCGCAGCTCGACTCTATGCCAAATACTCAAATCGAAGAATATCTTTCACAAACTCGTAAGAATCATCCCCTCAGATCAGACGTGGGAAGCCTCCTCGGGATCGCGAAGTAAAACTCGCCTTTTTGCATTTGATTACAGAAGCTTGAAGATGAGGGGATATTGTCATATGTTCCACATACTTGAATTGAGTTTGCAATAGGTTCTTATTAAGTCCCTTACATAACTAATTGTAGGATAACGCAGACTAGCATTACAATAATACTGCTCTTGACCAAAAGGGCAGAGCTGGGATCTTGGCACTCGTTGTTGTGCAAGACACTGATGAAGTAAGGTTGGTGGAGCTCATCCCTGGTGGCCATGTAGGTCTCGATGGCGTATTGACCCTCGTTGGACAATGAGCGACCGCGACTCAGTTTAAAGGCGGCCACTGTAACCGATAAAAAACACGTTAAAATTGTTCATAGGTCACTATAGAGTGATCAATCCAAATGGGACAGGAGGGATAAGTCAGAAACTATAAGAGATACTGAATCTGTTCTTTAAAACCATGGCGTCGATTTTAGGTTTAATTGAAACTGCATTTTTTTACTATGTCATGAATAGCCTGGTACTCACAGGATTGACCAGTATGACAAATACGGCATGCGGAAAATATAAATATTATAATAAAGTTAAAACAAAATAATTTCATAATCATTTAAGACTGCACCGAGCAAAATGTGAAAAATAGGCAGTTGCCGTTAAGTAGACAACGTCAACACTAGTTGTTTAATCCATTTCTAATCTATATATTTAGCACTTCGAAGAGTGTGTTAACAACTTCTCCGTGGAAAAATTATAAGATTATTAATATTTTACCATAGAAAACTAAGTAAAGTTGGACGAAAATTGTAAAATCGTAAGCAGGCGTTAAGTGTTTTTTTATACTTTAACAATGGAAATCTATTCTGATTTTCAGTTAAAAAAAAAAGATGAATGTTTACATTACAATCTTGTCCGCATCAAATATTTCAATTATTGTTTGGTATTAAAGGTCCAGATTTATCAAAAAGTGCTTTTAATTCTCCATACATTTTTACGGCGCAGTCTTAATCTAAAATCGGCGGCATTGTTTCCTAAGAACAGATTTTGCTATCTCTCATGGTATCTGACTTCTCGATACTGACCTATTGGGATTAGTCATTGTGTATAATGAAGCTTAACAGTTGATTGACGCGCTGGGAAATTGATTCATATTATTTACAATTTGCGAGAAGATAATATGTGGTTGGTACCTGATCTCTGGAAGGGATTGATGTTTGTGCAGGTGTAACCCAGAGCATAACTGTCGAAGTCCGTGAGCAGAATTTGGATAACCGTGGTCACAGTTCCTGAAACAAAGTAAAATATATTAATACCGTTATCATTTTACGATTGACGCGTCGAAGCTTCGAGCCTGTTTACCGATTCATATTATTCGTATTAATCAATCACTGAAAAATTTACAATCCTTACCATCACTACCAGAGGGTAGTGTGACTTCCAGGTTAGCTCCATCCACAGTAGCTCTGCCCTGGATAGTGTTCATGACTCCATCAACAACTATCCAATTCTGGACTGCCACGCCGTCACGATCGACAGTGTAGCGAGTTCCGACACATGTACCTTCGTTGCTGACTTCAGGGTATGGATACCTCTCCATCTGGTACCATATACCTGCAAACTGTGGAGTGGAGAAAGAGGTGGATTACGAACAGAGAAAAACTACAGTGAGCATTGTATAACTATGCAACTTATTAAACCATACATACAAAGATCAAAGCTCAATGAAAATTTTAAATGCGTAATCCTGGTGGAAAAGACCGGGATTCGAACCCGGTGCCTATGGATTGCCGGTCTTGCAGCTTTGGTCTTTGTATCAATGGTTAGATATAAAAAAGTAGTGTGTACCCACATAAAAAAATAGACATTACATGTTTAATAAATGTATGCAACTTATGATAAAAAAATTTTTAGATACCTACCCGAGACATTTCGAAGTTTGCTTGGACAGGGATACTAGTGTCGCATTGGCCAGGTAATATGACATCTTCGCCACCAGCTTCTCTATAGTAGAAGCAGGCAGAGTCAGATTGATCGACGGCCTCATAAAACTGAGCGTGAAGGACTGGGTTGGCTTCTATAAGGGGGTTCATCGCGGTGTTGGCTGCAGCAGTTAAAGAGCGTGCTTTGCTGTGTTTAGCACTCCATACTGAAAGAAAAAGAAACATTAGACTATATGTACATATTCAAATAGACATTTTCCTTAAATTCTTTGGAACATATGAATACTTACCACGTCGATGTAAGCCCCACGATGTGGTTACTTCCTCGCAAGAATAGAGAAGCGAGTAAGTATTGTAGTCGGTACCAAGGACAACCCAACCTGCAAAACAATTATATGTTTTAATAAGCCAGAGGTTTACGGCTCAGAATTCAAGCGATTTATTTGTTACCGTCATGGAAAACTTATTACAAAGTGTGTGTGGTAGTGTGTTCGAGCATGTGGATGTGATAGTGCTGTAATGGGATAGTAGTATAAATTATTCTCACGTGTAGACACTCCGCCTCTGGTGATCACGATGGAACCATCAGCATTAACAACAGCGTTGGCCACGGTCTCGTTGCCGACGCCATCAAACACGCCGACCTCGACGATTTCGAAGGAGTTGGTGGCAGTGCTCGAAAGAAAATCGATGCTGGTGCACTGGCCGCGGGACTCGTCGGTGGGGTAGCGTTCAATCTCGTGCCACCATCCTGCATACTGTTGGAAAAGTAAGAAATGAAATGAGACACGGGAAAATGTTTTTTTCAGACTGGGCTGGAAGGCTGAAGACAATCAAAAACTATTTCATTTGTTAAACTCATGTCCGTGACAAAACAGCCCTGATGAACGTCAGCTAGGTAAGTAAGTAAGTAAGTAAACACTTTATTGTACACAACAAAAACAGTTAATAAATACATCTATTACAAATAACATATAGGTACAAAGGCGAACTTACCCCTATAAGGAATCTCTTCCAGTTAACCTTTGAGCAATTGAGTGAGTACGAGAAGAAGGTATTAAAAATAATAAGACTACTAATAATTACACATATAAACTATTAATACATACATACATATCTATATCTATATATATAAAACTCAAAGGTGACTGACTGACTGACATAGTGATCTATCAACGCACAGCCCAAACCACTAGACGGATCGGGCTGAAATTTGACATGCAGGTAGATGTAATGACGTAGGCATCCGCTAAGAAAGGATTTTTCACTCACCCCCTAAAGGGGTGAAATGGGGTTCCAAAGTTTGTATGGGGAAACAAGATTAGTTAGACTATTTTATTCGAAACTTCACAGTAGTATTCCTAACGATAAATGAGTAAGCATGTGTTTCAGGTTTTTTGAAAATTCAACCCCTAAAAGGGAGAAATGTGGTGACAAAGTCTGAAAATCAGCATGGGTATTGTTTTTATGGTTTATCGGGTCGCTGATTACAAAAACCGCAACGATTTTAAAATCCAACGTGGCGGACGTGAGTTACCATCTCCCCTGTTGGGGTGAAATGGGGTTGAAATGTCTAAATACTAAACCGCTGGTTCTAGAGAGTTAAAATTTGGCACGTAGGTTCCTTATAAGGTGTAGGGGTGCACTAAGAAAGGATTTTTCAAAATGTACCCCCTAAAGGGGTGAAATGGGGGTCCAAAGTTTGTATGGGGAAAGAAGATTAGTAAGACTATTTTTTCGAAACTTTACAGGAGTATTTCTAACGATAAATGAGTAAACACGTGTTTCAGGTTTTTTAAAATTCAACCCTATAAGGGAGAAATGTGGTGACAAAGTCTGAAAATCAGCATGGGTATTATTTTTATGGTTTATCAGGTCGCTGATTACGAAAACCACAACGATTTTAAAATCCAACGTGAGTTACCATCTCCCCGTGGTGACAAAGTCTGAAAATCCATTGGTAATGCTTTTATGGTTTATCGGGTCGGGTCGCCTGTTGGGGTGCGTAGGGGTTGAAATGACTAAATATGACTACGGGTGTAATTTTTATGGTTTGTTCGGACGTTAATTACGAAAATGCCACCGATTTTGAAATTTTGTTTGTGGTCATGAAAATTCTTGAAAGCATTTGCGCCAAATTGCAATTTAATCGGTCCAGTAGTTTTGCAGCAAATCGATTGTTACAGACGGACTGAAAGACAGCTACACGTGATCCTATAAGGGGGTTCTTTTTTTGCTTTTGAGGTATGGATAGAGACCAGCGTTATCCTAATAGATTAAAAAAATAGTATTTGGTGGCATCTCGATCGTCGTCAATCGGTACCTATAGGCGGGCGGCGCGTTGGGACGGGAGGAGTAATGATCGGGAAACTTCCTGCATCCGTAATAAATACATTCAAGCTTTTCAATAATAAGTCATTTCAGAATTCTGAATTACGTTTATCTGGCTCAGAATAATACATTTTTTATTCATCAACGAAGAGAACCTCAATATCTTACAATAGAACATGACGTAAGTTAGAACATGGCTTAGAATCATTAAACCAATCTCGAATATCCCAAATCGATAAGCGGAGGCTCGGGACATTATAAAAGCTTTATACAAATAAAATGCACACATATCCCGGTGTCTTAGCTTCACTTCGAGTTATGAATTTTGAAGTGAACTTTATTTGGTACAGTTAAAGCTGAGATCGCTTGATTTGAGTGCTTGAGTTTTCGGTTTGATTTGATAAAGTGGAGTTATGATAAAATAAAAAGTTTTTCCCAGTAATATTAGAAAAGCAAAAGTCTGTGTATGTTTTGTTACTTCTTCACACTAAAAACGGCTGGACGGATATGCATGAGGGAAATGCAGATTGCCGATTTTACCCTAACTTAACAAATAGCCTACTTTTAATCTGAAAAAAAGAGCATTGTTCCCGTAGGATGATGTATATTATATAGGCACGCGAGCGAAGCCGCGGGTTAATGCTAGTCTATATATATAAAACTCAAAGGTGACTGACTGACTGACATAGTGATCTATCAACGCACAGCCCAAACCACTGGATGGATCGGGCTGGAATTTGGCATGCAGGTAGATGTTATGACGCAGGCATCCGCTAAGAAAGGATTTTTCAAAACTCACCCCCTAAAGGGGTGAAATGGGGTTCCAAAGTTTGTATGGGGAAACAAGATTAGTTAGACTATTTTATTCGAAACTTCACAGGAGTATTCCTAACAATAAATAATTAAACACGTGTTTCAGGTTTTTTGAAAATTCAACCCCTAAAAGGTAGAAATGTGGTGACAAAGTCTGAAAATCAGCATGGGTATTGTTTTTATGGTTTATCGGGTCGCTGATTACGAAAACCGCAACGATTTTAAAATCCAACGTGGCGGACGTGAGTTACCATCTCCCCTGTTGGGGTGAAATGGGGTTGAAATGTTTTAATACTAAACCGCTGGTTCTAGAGAGTTCAAATTTGGCACGTAGGTTCCTTATAAGGTGTAGGGGTGCAATAAAAAAGGATTTTTCAAAAATCACCCCCTAAAGGGGTGAAATGGGGTTCCAGAGTTTGTATGGGGAAACAAGATTAGTTAGACTATTTTATTCGAAACTTCACAGGAGTATTTCTAACAATAAATGAGTAAACACGTGTTTCAGGTTTTTTTTTTAATTCAACCTCTAAAAGGGAGAAATGTGGTGACAAAGTCTGAAAATCCATTGGTAATGCTTTTATGGTTTATCGGGTCGCCGATTACAAAAACCGCAACGATTAATAAATCTAACGTGGCGGACGTGATCTAACATCTTCCCTGTTGGGGTGAAATGGGGTTGAAATGTCTTAATACTAAACCGCTGGTTCTAGAGAGTCCATATTTGGAACCTACGTGTCCTTATTAAGTCTAGGGGTGCAATAAAAGAAGCATTTGTCAAAAGTCACCCCCCCCCCCCAAAGGGGTGAAATGGGGGTCGTAAGTTTGTATGGGGAAAAGATTAGTTAGACTATTGTATTGAAAACTTCCAAGGAGTATTTCTAACTTTAAATGAGTAAGCACGTGTTTCATGTTTTTTGAGAATTCAACCCCTAAAGGAGGAGAATATGGTGACAAAGTCTGAAAATCAACAAGGGTAATGTTTCTATGGTTTATCGGGTCGCTGATTACCAAAACAACAACGATTTAAAAAAACAAACGTGGTGGACGTGAAATACCGTCTCGCCTGTTAGGGTGCGATGGGGTTGAAATGACTAAATATGAGTATAGTGTAATTTTTATGGTTTGTTGGGACGTTAATTACGAAAATACCACCGATTTTGAAATTTTATTTGTGGTCATGAAAATTCTTGAAAGCATTTGCGCCAAATCAAAATTGCAATTTAATCGGTCCAGTAGTTTTGCAGCAAATCGGTTGTAACAGACGGACTGACAGACAGCTACACGTGATCCTATAAGGGGGTTCTGTTTTTGCTTTTGAGGTATGGATAGAGACTCACCCGCGTTATCATAATAGATTATTATTATTTATTTGGTACAGTAAAAGCTGAGATCGCTTGATTTGAGTGCTTGAGGTTTCGGTTTGATTTGATAAAGTGGAGTTATGATAAAATAAAATGTATTTCCCAGTAATATTAGAATAGCGAAAGTCTGTGTATGTTTTGTTACTTTTTCACGCTAAAACGGCTGGACGGATATGCATGAGGGAAATGCAGATTGCAGATTATACCCTAATTTTCAAATAGCCTACTTTTAATCCTGAAAAAAAGAGCATTGTTCCCGTAGGATGATGTATATTATATAGGCACGCGAGCGAAGCCGCGGGTTAATGCTAGTATATATACATATATATAAGTTCTAGTTTTCTTTGTAAAACTAACCTGGGCGGGAGTAAATCCTTGCATGCCGGAAACTTCTCCACAGCCTCCTCTAAATAGCACAGACTGGCCAGGTACCGGTTCCGGTACATAGAAGCAGGCCTCGTCAGCGTGTGTCTGGGCCTGGTAGTACTCTTCAAGAAGACCCTGAGTGTTGCTGATGATGTTATTGATGGCAGTGTCCGCTTCAGCGGTCAGGATTGGCGTTCTGCTCAGTTTCCAACTGTTCACTAAAAATGTTAATAAACTCGGTTAATAAAAGTAGGCATGGAAAATATTTGCTGTTTTTTAAATATTTGGAAGGAAAATATGTTCGAAGTACTTAATAGCTAAGGTTTATGAGAAAAGGAAGCCATTGAAGTTGTTATTTTTGGGCATCTGTTGCAACGTGATGTCACAGTCATATCAGAAATTTGAGGAAAACGGGGAGACCGAGGAAATCTTACAGACACTAAATCGAATTAAATAGCGTGTGGTATTATGTTGTTGAAAATAATACTTAGGAGACTACTTAACGATCGCTCTTAGGACAAGAGCTCTATGTATCTTCACGTATTCTATATACCCAACATTCAAATTGTTGATGTATGGGATGGTAAATATCTGGATTAGTTAAAAAAGGTGCGTTTTTGAATTCAGACTTACCTTGTCTAGTTCCATCTCCTACGTTACGACAACTGTAAACTAACGCATAATTAGCGTAGTCAGTGCCAAGAATAAAGTACTGCGCGACAGACTCCTCTGTAAAAAAATAAAACAAAAACAGCATAAATACATTATGTTGCAAGCAAGCTAATTTTACCGAAAATCTAATCGGAAAACATTTCCAGCTACAAATAGGACATTTGTCATAAAAGGTAAATAAAAAATACAATGTTCTACCCCTCGATATTAATGTACATTTCTGTGAAAGATACGTATAATGTCGACTGGTAGGAACAAGCTTCTTCACATCTATGTAATTACAACTATACAAATTAGTCGGAAACTGAGGAAGGTAAGAGCATTTTAGATGACATACCTCCATTTTCCGACACAAATGTGGCTTGTATGAGGCCGTTTCCTGTTGCAGAAAGGCGACCAATGCCGTTTTGGACTCGCAGCCTGCCGTTGACAACCATTGTGTTCCGGATGGTGATGACGCCATCAACCAGAGAATACTCGGCGGTCGGGCACGAGCCAAATTGAGAGTCGATAGGGTAACGGCCGACGTCGTACCAGTTGCCAAGATACTAAAAAATAAGAGTTTCACAATATTGAGCTTCAATCGCCTACAACAAATTTCATGGCTATGTACCATTGTACTAAGGCCTACCATCAGGTACACATTACCCGGGTAGGTATATAAAAAAAAACGTAATAGTAGGTATGAGCGTATGAGAAAACAAAAATACTATGATACTTACAGAAGTAGGGTTGAAACCAGCCACACCACTCACTGTAGGGCAAGTTCCAGGTAGAATAATAGCATCAGGGGTTGTTGTATAGACTGGGTAATAGAAGCAGTCGGCGTTGGTTTGTCCAGTAGTCTGGTAGTAGGCTTCGACAAGGTCGTCGTTCGCAGCGACCAATTGAGATATTCTGTCATTTGCAGCCTGGGAGAGACCCGCTTGCGATCTGCTGAGCTTCCAGCTGAAGACTATATGAAAATGTGTTTAGATAAATCCAAATATCATATTCAAATATCATACTAAAATGAGTTAATTTAATCTCGACTTACGTTGCCTGTTATTGGTGCCTTGTAGGTTGTCACAGCTGTACATCAATGCGTAGTCGTTGTAGTCGGTGTCCAGAATATAGATAGTCGTAGTGTACGTAACTGAAATCGAACAGATCATTTAATACATTGTGCCCTCCATTCTACAGTGTCTTTTACATGTGTATTTAGTTCAATACCCGTCAGCTTCATATACATCTAATAGATTATAACGCGCTAGAACAACGCGCTAGTTCCAATGACTTACAGGGACACTCATGATGAGCCTTATAGGCTCAAAGTCACTCAGAGAGCAATGGAGAGGGCTATGCTCGGAGTTTCTTTGCGAGATCGAATCAGAAATGAAGAGCTCCATAGAAGAACCAAGGTAACCGACATAGCCCGAAGGATAGCAAAACTTAAGTGGCAATGGGCAGGGCACATCACTCGTAAAACCGACGGCCGCTGGGGCCATCGAGTTCTTGAGTGGCGACCACGCACTGGACGACGCAGCGCCTATGTCCAGCAGTGGACGTCTTTTGGCTGACAATGATGATGAATGATGACAGGGACACTGATACAGTGTTCGGATTGACTAATTCCATCGTTAATTGCATGTCAATCAATGTCAATCTCAGTAATTCGAGCACTACTCCAGAAAAGTTAGGTCTTAGATTCAAGTCTTAGTACGTGTATTGTTAATTATTATTACATTATTATTAACCTTTGAATCAATATTCTAGTTTTAATTGCTTTATGAAGCAAGATGTGCCGGTACTATTGGTCGATACTGTGCATTATTTGCTCTAAATTGTACTTACGTCCAGCACCATCACTAAGCGTAGCAGTCAAAGTTCCGCTTCCGTCAGCAGCCAAGGTAGCGTCTCCAGAGACGACAGTCTGCCTTTCGTTGTAGACAATGGTTTGAGTCAACGTGAAAGTGTTCGCGGCAGTCGTGGTGAACTGTTTTGCAGCGCAGTTACCAGTCTGACGCTCAGAAGCGTAACGAGCTGCCTCATACCATGTGCCGTTAAACTAAAATGACAGACAATGATTTTAAGGATAAAACCGACACCTATAAACAAAAAAAAAAACACCACATGCTTCGTCAAGCTTTAAGGAATACACTTATTGCCGATATTATTATTTGAAAGTTGTTTTATGGAATAAACTACCTTATTTAATCGTATAGCAGGATTATACATCGAATACCGCGTATAAACAATCAAGCAAATCAAATAACTATAAAGCATTGAAAATGAAAATTTAAGTAAATAGTTTCTTAGGAAACCGAGTCGTAGTTAATGTAGTTAAGCCTGCAAGGCTAAAAATAAAGTCCTCAGCATGTGTATTTTTGTAACACAAGAAAAAGGGAAAAATAAAGTTGTTGAAATTGAATTTAACATACAGCAGCAGACTGGAAGTTAGCCACGGGGGTGACGGTTCCGCACTGTCCTTGCAAGATAATAGGCTGTCCGGCAGGGATGTCAGGGTAGGAGAAGCAGCCAGCAGCGGATTGGTCAACATCTTCGAAATACTGTTGGCCCAGGACTTGAACGGCGGCAATGGCGGTGTTAATAGGTGCCGTTGCACCTGCCGGGAGCGTCTGCGTTCTGCTAAGTTTCCAACTGTGTACTGAAAGAGTAAAAGGGATGATGCAAATGGATGATGAAAAAAAAGTTCTTTAAATGTATTTTTATCTTACTGCCCTACTTTACAGCAATGAACGAGCAAAAGAGAGCTATTATTATTATATTTATTTGAAAGCTAAGATGTAAAGCCTTTCAAATATGTTTATTCGTGTGTCAGGAAGCATAAGGAAAAAATCGAAGGGTTATCTGGTATTAGGGTGGTGGAGAGGTTAACGCGTCGGACCGGTAATACAGGTACCGGGTTCGATTACCGGTCTCTTCCGCTACTTTCTTGTGCTTTGATCTTTGAACCAATGGTTCAATATAAAAAAAATGTGGTGTATTAAAAATCATTAAACATTGAAATGTTTCACACATTTAAATTACTGATTTGTTTATTATGAGTATTGAGTAGCGTGTAATAGTGTCAATAGTGATGAAAACTGAGAATTAGATGCTAAGCTAATTAAAGTTGATAATGCATACCAGCCCTGTAGTCTGCGTTCAGATTCATACAACTGTAGGCCAAAGCATAGGTGTCGTAATCGGTGGCCAGAATCCAGAAAGGGATTTCAATAACTGCAAAAAAATAAACAAATTAATTACGATGGATTTCAATAACTGCACAAAAATAAACACATTAATTACGACGCGTGAGAAGTCTTTTGTTTTATCAAAAAGGTCTATCTAAAAAAGGGGAAACCAATGGAAGTCAGGTCCCATGAACGCCACACCAATGCTGAAGACACATATTTTCATTGTCTCGATAGATAAAGTGCACTCGTGAAAGGGTTCAGCCTAAATAGACTTTACTTGATTGATCTAGTACCCATAACACAAGCCTTCTTAATCTTCATTTGGGACTAGATCGATTTGTGTGAGGTTGTCTGATATTTATTTATTTAACTTTTGGATGACCTCGTCCAAAATTGTATGCGTTATATTCACTTTCTGTTGTCACTAAAAAAGTACATCAAAGCAAATACTAACCTTGTCCACCAGTTGTCAGGGTGAGCCACAGTCTACCAGTGCCATCGGTAGAGTCAAGAGTAACACTACCGCTTGCTGACGTTGCGACTTGGTTGACAACTTGATTTGAGACCAAGTTCAGGGTGTTTCCAGTGCCAGTGCTAAAAGCGTGGTTGACGCATGTGCCGGTCTGTTGTTCCTTGGGGTATGCCTCTATTTCATGCCATGTACCAACAAACTGTAGACGTAAAGTAATATTTTAGTTGTACCTTATTTTAGCACTATATACAAAGAACAACGTAAATAGAACTATTCCATTCTAATGGGACCTAAACGATATATACAGCCATAGTACAGGCTGAATGGCATCACTAGATGACAATGCCTAATTGCTTTGCTTTTACGTTATGCGAGTAACTAACCAGCCCTATAACCCCCTGAGGACCAGATAAACAACTAGCTATGTTTTCTAAATGAATAAGGATTTCCGTTCTGCCACCATTGGTTTTGGGGGAAGACGAAATCACAAAAATATGTAATACTTGACAATTGAATAAGTTATTTAAAAATAATTGTGATCTTTACCTGAGCCAAGTTAAATTGCGGAACGGCGGCGATGGTAGTGTCACATTGACCGGGGAAGACAACGGGGACACCATCTTGAGGTTCCGGGAAGTAGAAGCATCCTGCTTCAGATTGGTCTCTGGTGATGAAGTAACGGCTATCTAACACGTTCACGTTGGCAATGGCGGCGTCGATGGCTGTATTTGCTGCTGCCGTCAATGACTTGGTCCTGCTCATTTTCCAACCGAAAACTGAAAATATATTTCGGTTAGAGCTCTCTTCTGTTGATTGACTTGTTTTCGAATTTATAAATTTACTGGAACTTTCGTCAGCGTAGTTTTTTATTAACCTTAGTAGAGTAAAAAGTATCCTATAACCATCTTTGAATATAAATCTATCCCTTTACCAAAATTGGTAGAAATCCGCCTAGCCGTTTCGGTGTGATGAGAGGTTACGAAGGTTTTACCAACAGATGGTGGTTTACGGCTGGCGCCAAGCTGCTGCATCGCTCTGTTAAGAGATTCACGAACAAACTGCATCGCAGTTTGACGAAACATGTAAAGTGTACCAGTTTGTAATTTTTTTTAGCATAATAAAAAAAATGACCCCTCTCCATAGAAAACTTATTTTCAATACAATTGTATAATTATAAATTTACTAGGTGCGCCGCGTGGTGTTACCCGGTCATCCTAGGGGAACACTACATTTTTCAGAATAAAAAGTAGCCTATGACTTAATCCAGGGTGTCAGCTACCTTCACACGAAAATTCATTAAAATTTGTCCAGCCGTTTCACCGTGAAGAAGTAACAAACATACACTAAATAAACACACTCACAAACTTTCGCCTTTGTAATATTAGTGTGATGAAACATGTAATGTCTCATTATTTTTAATGTGGGTACACCACGTTTTTTTTTGATATTGTACCATTGATATCCGGTTCCGGTGTTCTCAAGTGAAATACGTGTTTACTGTAGCTCCGTACTTAATTAAACAATTTCGCGGTAAATGTGCTTAGACGAACAATAAAAAGTGATAAAAGTCATCTTAAGCAGTTGCTAAGTGCTTGTAACAATCAAATAGCGTGCAATAAACGGCTAAAATTGTGTTGAAGTCGATCTTAAAAAACCGACAAATACATTTGAGGTTATAATTAAATGTTACACAGCTAAACCAAAGACAAAAAAATACCTGCTAACTTAAGCAAACCAATAAAGTTGCGTTCAGAAATTATTGCCATCCGACGTTTAGTTACTGCATAAAAATATGCTCAAGTATGACACCTGAGATGGCAATACTGTTCTCTAACCTAAAAATTGAACTGACAAGACTACATACTTAAAGGAATAGAATACGGAAACGGCCGGAAAAAGAAACGAACGAAAAATAAATACACAGCAAACAACAAATAAATACACATTCCCCAACTCGGCTGGTCCCCGTGGGGAAATAGACCGATACCCTCCAATTATAAGGCAACAACATCATAAAAACAACATAGAACTAACTCTACCCAAACAAAAGGATACCATTGAGACTCCTACTAACAAAAACAAAATAATGTACATTGCTGCGCAAAATGTGCTAACACTAAGATCAGAAGAGAATTTATCGGAATTGACCCATGCATTGCAAAATATCAACTGGAACATCCTAGGCTTGAGCGAGATAAAAAGAATGGGAGAAAACATTGTTGCGCACCCAGACTTCATATTCTACTACATTGGAGAGACACCGGGTAAGCATGGAGTGGGATTTTTGGACAAAAAGTGTTTAGCAAATTACATTAATGGATTTTACTGTGTTACAGAGCGCATAGTATTTTTGAATCTCAAACTTCCGGACAGGACCCATGGACTATTATACAGATATATTCACTGACAGTACAAGCAGATACTGAAATAATCAAAAAGTTTGACCAGGACTAAAACAAAACAATACAAACCCATGCTCACAAAAATATTTTAGTGATGGGCGATCTAAATGGTCAAACCGGAGAGCGCCAATGGGACGAAGATGCAATTATAGGACCCTATACATACAGCTCAAAAACTAGACGCAGGAAAGGAAGAATGCTAGTAAACGTTGCTATGGAAAATAACCTGACCATACTAAACTCTATGTTCAAGAAAAAGAAAAACAGAATGTGGACATTGCTATCTCCCGACGGTAAATCTAAAAACCAAATTGATTTTATAATGTCCGATATTTATTATTTATTATTATTATTAATGACCAATAAACCTAAATATTTCCTGGATATGAATGTCATTAATAACTTAAACTTCAACACCTACCATCGCATGGTCCGAACTCAAATGAGGTCATCCTAGCCTAAGAATCCAAGGCCGATTATGAATCTAGAGAATATTAAATCTGACATTCATCTAATAGACCAAATAGCTAATTCACTGAACCTAAAACTACAGGAATACAACAGAGAAACAAAAGACGCCGATATACAAGAAAAGTACAACTGGTTGGAAAGTACAATCACAAACACTACTAAACAATATAAAACCAAGAAAGCAGATTCGAATAAATGGATGATAACCAAAACTATCAACCTTCTTGAAGAAAGAGGCACTTTAATAAATATAAAAACTACAGATATTAATCGGAGCGAAATAGCAAGAATTAGCAAAGAATTAAATGAAAACATAAGAAAAGATAGAAGATTACATCGATTGGAAACAATAGAGAGGCATATAAAGCAGACCGGTGGAATAAAAAATTGGGCAAGCGCGAGCCCGACTCGCGCATGAAGGGTTCCGTACCTATACATATATATATTATCTATAAAAAGTTTGTTGTATGGGAGCCCCCCTTAAATATTTTTATTTTTTATTTTTAGTATTTGTTGTTATAGCGGCAATAGAAATACATCATCTGTGAAAATTTCAACTGTCTCTCTATCACCGTTGTTTAGATACAGCCTGGTGACAGACGGACGGACGGACGGACGGACGGATCGGATCGTTATAACCAACACAAATTATGACTAGTGATCATTATAATGCGATATTTTATGAGATAAATTATCGGACTTTCAATAATCAAATTTGCAATTTTATATGAACTTTGGCGTACCCCTTGACCGCTGACGCTAGATAACTTTCGAATTTGTGTCGATCTTTGCATTGATTATTTGAAACCGCTAAGGTGTAGGGCCTTTGTATCAAATTTGTGCTTTGATTTTTGTAACAATGGTACAATTTTAGAATTTTAAAATAGTAAGAAGTACGTACCCATTCTCTGGGTGGTTCCGACATTAGTGCAAGAGTATACCATAGAGTAAGAGTTGTAATCCGTTGCCAAAATCCAGTATTCAGTAGAAATGAATTCTGAAAAAAAATAAATGTTATACATCTTCATTAAGTAAGAATTTTATGCTATCATCAATTCCTTGTCATGCTCGGTGCACGCGAGTAGCAGTCTTGGTTGTGCGTTCAATTAATTTTAAATACATATCGATGACTGTTTAATGAATAGTTGAGAAAGGGGAATTTCCTTACGATCAGTGCCAGCTATGGGGAAGGTGACAAGGAGCTTGGCGGGTTGTGTTGGGTCGGGGATAATAGCCGTCCCGTTTATGGTGTCCAGTTGCTGATTGATCACTTCCGTGTTGAAGACATCGACAACGCCTCCCGTGAGAGTATAGTAGGCATTGTTGCAAGTGCCCCCTTGGAAAGTGGATGGATACGATTGGATATCGTGCCATAAGCCCATGTACTGAAAAAGCAAGTAGACATGAAAATAGTGAACTATTTTTTTAATATGTTCGTTTTTCTTTAAAAAATATAGACAAAGCAATTGTGTAATTAATTCCAAAATCTCTTCTTTGCCCCGTTTAATTGAAAATTGGACGTGCCTGTCAAGTATATTAACTCAGTCATCATCATCATTTCTTGCCCTAATCTAATTTTTTTGTAGGTCAACGCAGCATGCTTTTTCCCCCTAATCCCTATCATTCGTCATAGTATATTTCTGAATGTGGTTGCTTATTTGGTTTCAACATTGTGCTAGGTAATATACGTTGTTTTGATTTTGGTTTTGCTTACTTTAGTTGTAACGGGATAAGTAAATAAAACAATTTCAAGAGATTTTAGAATAGAACTTACTTGTACAGGATCAAAGTTAGCCTGAACGGGGATAGTGTTGTCGCACTGGCCGGGAAAGATAACCGACACTCCGGGTTGAGCCGTAGGGAAGTAGAAGCAGCCGGTGTCGGATTGGTCAACATCCTCGAAGTACTGCTGGTCCAAGACTTGCACTGCTGCTATAGCATTGTTGATCGGTGTAGCAGCGGCAGCTGGCAGGGTTTGGGTTCTGCTTAACTTCCAACTGTGTACTGTAGGAGTAATTTAATTGGATTTTAGTTTTCACGCCAATTTTAATTTTTCAGTAACGTTTAAAAAGATTAAGTAATCTGTCATATTTTAAGGCTGAAAGTGTTGATTATGTACCTGCTCTGGATTCTGAAAAGAGTGGAATACTTTACTGAAACAGTGGCTTAAAGTTGAAAATGCATACCTGCCCTGTAGTCTGCGTTCAGATTCACACAACTGTAGGCCAAAGCATAGGAGTCGTAATCGGTGGCCAGAATCCAGTAAGGGATTTCAATAACTGCAAAAAAATAAACAAATTAATTTCCATGGATTTCAATAACTGCACAAAAATAAACACATTAATTACGATGCATGAGAAGTTTTTGTTTTATCAAAAAGGTATTTGTATCTATCTGAAATAGGGGAAACCAATGGAAGTCAGGTCCCATGAACGCCACACTAATGCTGAAGACACATATTTTCATTGTCTTGATAGATGAAGTGCACTCGTGAAAGGGTTCAGCCTAAATAGACTTTACTTGATTGATCTAGTACCCATAACACAAGCCTTCTTAATCTTCATTTGGGACTAGATCGATTTGTGTGAGGTTGTCTGATATTTATTTATTTAACTTTTGGATGACCTCGTCCAAAATTGTATGCGTTATATTCACTCTCTGTTGTCACTAAAAAAGTACATCAAAGCAAATACTAACCTTGTCCACCAGTTGTCAGGGTGAGCCACAGTCTACCAGTGCCATCAGTAGAGTCAAGAGTAACACTACCGCTTGCCGACGTTGCGACTTGGTTGACAACTTGATTTGAGACCAAGTTCAGGGTGTTTCCAGTGCCAGTGCTAAAGGCGTGGTTGACGCATGTGCCGGTCTGTTGTTCCTTGGGGTATGCTTCTATTTCATGCCATGTACCAACAAACTGTAGACGTAGAGTAATATTTTAGTACTACGTTATTTTGAACACAAAATACAAAGAATGACGTAAATAGAACTAGTCCATTCTAATGGGACCTGAACGATATATACAGCCATAGTGCAGGCTGAATCGCATCACTAGATGTACTTTTACGTTATGCGAGTAACTAGCCAGCCCTATAACCCCCTAAGGACCAGATAAGCAACTGGCTATATTTTCTAAATGAATAATGATTTCCGTTCTGCCACCATTGGTTTTGGGGGAAGACGAAATCACGAAAGTATGTAATATTTGGCAATTTAATAAGTAATTAAAAAATAATTGTGATTTTTACCTGAGCCAAGTTAAATTGCGGAACGGCGATGGTAGTGTCACATTGACCGGGGAAGACAACGGGGACACCATCTTGAGGTTCCGGGAAGTAGAAGCATCCTGCTGCAGATTGGTCTCTGGTGATGAAGTAACGGCTATCTAACACGTTCACGTTGGCAATGACGGCGTCGATGGCTGTATTTGCTGCTGCCGTCAATGACTTGGTCCTGCTCATTTTCCAACCGAAAACTGAAAATATATTTCGGTTAGAGCTCTCTTCTGTTGTTTGACTTGTTTTGGAATTTATGAATTTACTGGAACTTTCGTCAGCGTAATTTTGTATTAACCTTAGTAGGGTAAAAAGTATCCTATAACCATCTTTGAATATAAATCTATCCCTTTACCAAAATTGGCAAAAATCCGCCTAGCCATTTCGGTGTGATGAGAGGTTACGAAGGTTACCAACAGATGGTGGTTTACGGCTGGTGCCAAGCTGCTGCATCGCTCTGTTAAGAGATTCGCCAACAAACTGCATCGCAGTTTGACGGAACATGTAAAGTGTACCAGTTTGTAATTTTTTTAGCATAATCAAAAAAAAAATGACCCCTTTCTATAGAAAACTTCTTTTCAATACAATTTTACAATTATAAATTTACTCGGTGTGCCGCGCGGTGTTACCCACTCATCCCAGGGGAACACTACATTTTTCAGGATAGAAAGTAGCCTATGTCTTAATCCAGGGTGTCAGCTATCTTCACACCAAAATTCATTAAAATTTGTCCAGCCGTTTCAGCGTGAAGAAGTAACAAACATACACTAAATAAACACACTCACAAACTTTCGCCTTTGTAATATTAGTGTGATGAAACATGTAATGTCTCATTGTTTTTAAGGTACACCACGTTTTTTTTTGATATTGTACCATTGATATCCGGTTCCGGTGTTCTCAAGTGAAATACGTGTTTACTGTAGCTCCGTACTTAATTAAACAATTTCGCGGTAAATGTGCTTAGACGAACAATAAAAAGTGATAAAAGTCATCTTAAGCAGTTGCTAAGTGCTTGTAACAATCAAATAGCGTGCAATAAACGGCTAAAATTGTGTTGAAGTCGATCTTAAAAAACCGACAAATACATTTGAGGTAATAATTAAATGTCACACAGCTAAACCAAAGACAAAAAAAACCTGCTAACTTAAGCAAACCAATAAAGTTGCGTTCAGGAATTATTGTCATCCAACGTTTAGTTACTGCATAAAAAATGTGCTCAAGTATGACACCTAAGATGGCAATACTGTTCTCTAACCTAAAAATTGAACTGACAAGAATACATACTTAAAGGAATATGATACGGAAACGGCCGGGAAAAGAAACAAACGAAAAATAAATACACAGCAACAACAAATAAATACACATTCCCCAACCCGGCTGATCCCCGTGGGGAAATAGATTATAACCCTCCAATTATAAGGCAACAATATCATAAAAACAAAATAGAACTAACTCTACCCAAACAAAAGGATACCATTGAGACTCCTACTAACAAAAACAAAAGAATGTACATTGCTGCGCAAAATGTGCTAACACTAAGATCAGAAGAGAATTTATCGGAATTGACCCATGCATTGCAAAATATCAACTGGAACATCCTAGGCTTGAGCGAGATAAGAAGAATGGGAGAAAACATTGTTGCGCACCCAGACTTCATATTCTACTACATTGGAGAGACACCGGGTAAGCATGGAGTGGGATTTTTGGACAAAAAGTGTTTAGCAAATTACATTAATGGATTTTACTGTGTATCAGAGCGCATAGCATTTTTGAATCTCAAACTTCCGGACAGGACCCATGGACTATAATATTATACAGACATATTCACTGAAAGAACAAGCAGATACTGAAATAATCAAAAACTTTTACCAGGAATTAACAAAACAATACAGACCCATGCTCACAAAAATATTATAGTGATGGGTGATCCAAATGGTCAAATCGGAGAGCGCCAATGGGAAGAAGATAAACTGTAACTTAACTAAAATAATAACTTAAACTGCAACACCAAACATCGCATAGTCCGAAATGAAATGAAGTCATCCCAGCCTAAGAATCCAAGGCCAATTATAAATCCAGGGAGTATTAAAACTGACATTCATCTAATAGACCAAATAGCTAATTCACTGAACCTAAAACTACATGAATACAAAAGAGAAACAAAGGACGCTGATATACAAGAAAAGTACAACTGGTTGGAAAGTACAATCACAAACACTACTAAACAATATAACACCAAGAAAGCAGATTAAAATAAATGGATGATAACCAAAACTATCAGCCTTTTTGAAGAAAGAGGCGCTTTAATAAAAACATAAACTACAGACATTAATCGGAGTGAAATAGCAAGAATTAGCAAAGAATTAAATGAAAACATAAGAAAAGATAGAAGATAACATCGATTGGAAACAATAGAGAGGCATATCAAGCAGACCGGTGGAATAAAAAAGGCATACAAAGAGCTGACCAACAAAAAAGTTTGGATAGTCAAGATCGAAAATAGTAAGGGGATTAAAAGGACTGGCAGACAAGAAATATTAAAGATCGCTACAACTTACTACACGGAACTATACCAAAACAACACAACTGAAAGAGAAAAAGACTTCATAGAAAATGTAATGGTACCTCCCATTATGCAGGAAGAAATTGTTAAAGCTATTGACACCGAAAAAAAAGATAATGCTCCTGGACCAGACGGCATATGTAAGGAAATATTAAAACAAACGAAACCTATAATAACACCTATACACACAGCACACTCAACACTGTTATAAACACGGAAGTCATCCCAAAACAATGGACTGAATCCAACATAATCCTCCTGTTTAAAAAAGGCGACCACTGTGACATTGGAAACTACCGACCCATCAGTCTAATGTCAATATATGCAAGACCTTTGCAAAGATTATATTAAAGCGAATAGAAAGAAAATTGGACGAACAGCAGCCAATAGAACAGGCAGGATTCTGCAAAGACTTTTCTGTACTAGACCACATCCATACTGTAAGGCAAATTATAGAGAAATATGCTGAATACCAACTAACATACTAAATAGCCTTTATCGATTATTGTAAAGCGTTTGATTCCTCAATATATACAAAAATCTGGGAAGCATTAAAAGACCAAGGAATCCATACTTCCATACTAATATTATAAATGCGAAAGTGTGTCTATCTGTCTGTCTGTTACCTCTTCACCCTTCAACCGCTGAATCGATTTTGATGAAATTTGGCATAGAGATAGTTTAAGTCCGAGGAAGGACATAGGATAGTTTTTATCCTGGAAATTATACCTAAAAAGATTGAAAAGCGAGTGAACATTTTTGTTGGGGTGCGGTGACCCTGTAGGAAAAGTAATTATTAGACCTAAAGTACAATTGCTCTTACATTTGCTTAGGCGCTTTTAATAATCCCTTTTATCAAGTTCCACGCGTACGTAGTCGCGGGCAAAAGCTAGTAGAACATAAATACATAAGAATTATAAAGAATATCTACAAACACCTCAGCATGCATTCAGCTAGAAAAAAGAGGTAATATGTTACAAATACAAAAAGGCGTGTAGCAGGGGGACCTCCTCTCACCAACACTATTCTTAGCAGTATTAGAAATTATCTTCAGGAGCGTTGAATGGGAAGACTTGGGTATAAGCATAGATGGCCGCACATTAACGCACTTAAGATTCGCGGACGACAATGTGCTATTAGCGAAATCATCAGTGGATCTGAAAAAGATGATTAACGATCTAGCATCAGAAAGTGCAAAAGCAGGACTAAAGCTAAACCCTGAAAAAACAAAAATTATGACTAATGGCAACAAAGGTCCTGTAACAGTGGACCAGACTCAGATCTCCTACACTGAAGAATATATATATCTTCGGCAACTGATGTGTCCAAAAGACAACATAAATAAAGATGTAGAAAGAAGAATACCGAACAGCTAGAAGAAATACTGGGGACTGAAGGAAGTGATGAAGGACAAGAAGTTACACATAACAACTAAAAGTTAACTTTTTAATACATGCATCCTGCCAGTTTTAGGGTATGGAAGTGAAAAATGGGCTCTAACTAAAGACATATCAAATAAACTTTCCATATGCCAGCATGCAATGGAAAGGAGTATGAAAGGAATCAGAAGAATAGATAAAGTAAAGAACAGTAGCATCAGACACAAGACTAAAGTTCAGGATATAACTCGGATAATTAGAAGACAAAAATTGGGCAAGTGCGAGCCCGACTCGCGTATGAAGGGTTCCGTACCTATACATATATATAATCTATAACAAGTTTGTTGTATGGGAGCCCCCCTTAAATATTTATTTTATTTTATTTTTAGTATTTGTTGTTATAGCGGCAATAGAAATACATCATCTGTGAAAATTTCAACTGTCTAGCTATCACTGTTGCTGAGATTCAGCCTGGTGACAGACGGACGGACGGACGGACGGACGGCGAAGTCTCAGTAATAGGGTCCCGTTTTTACCCTTTGGGTACGGAACCCTAAAAATGGAAATGGGCTGGCCACATGGTTAAAGGGAAAAGACAAATGGAGTAAAATAGTCACGCAATGGTACCCAAGGGACGCAAAAAGGAAGAAAGGTAGACCACTGCGACGGTGGGATGACGACATAAGACAGGTCGCGGGAATAACATGGGGTAGAGTGGCCATAGAAAGGCCAGAATGGAGAAGATTGGAGGAGGCCATTGCCACCTAGCAAACGGACATACAAAAATTAATAAAAAGGGATATATATGAATAAAAAGAACAAGAAAAATAATGATACAAAAAGATACAAATAATCATTGGAGAATATATTAAAAATGTCCGACAGAAGGCTTAAATATAAATATATACCATTGATACAAATACTATCAAAGCATACAGAAAGATTGAAATGCGTAACCTGGCGGAAGAGACGGGGAATCGAACTCCGTACCTCGGGATTACCGGTCCACCATGTTAACGATCCCACCACGGGTCCATATTGGCTCACATACAATTGTTTCTTCGAATTTGTTTTGTATACGCTTTGTGATCATAATCATCACTCGTCATAATACGTTTGTCATAAATTTTATACTACTTATAGTTCAATAAAATTAGCTGAAAAATTAAATGACAACTTTTATCTATCAGGATATGTAGGTTATAGAGCCAAGTTTAATTTTATCTACTCTCCCTCCCTCTCAGGGGTGAGCGTCACCCCCCCGCGCCCTCGAAATTGTGTCGCGGAGCGCGGTATTTTCCACTTTAAAAGAAAACCATATACGATACATACAAAGTGTATAGGAACGAAATAATCCTGAATAAATTGAATATAAACTTTTGATACATACAAAAGCGATACCACTTATAGAATCAGCGCAATCTATTACCAAATACTAACGTTTTTAATTATTGATCTTTTTTTCTGCTAAAAGGTTAATTATCTCAATAACTTCACACTTCTCAGCCAAAATATGTATGACAAAAGTAAAGAATAGAAAATTTTCTTACAAAAATGTATAATTTATTACTAATTTGGCCATTGAGCGAAATATAAATATTCGTACTAGTTAAATGGTGTTACTTTCAAAACCATAGACTTCTTATATGTTTTTTTGTAATCTATAAGTTTTGAACCATATACGGTATTTTATTTCTTTTTTTAGAATTATTGAGCCTTTAATTTTGCCAAATTTTCCATACATTTCAATCTAATTTTCTTTAACTATTACCTACATTACATTGTTCATAATAATAAGTATTCCGAAAATATTTACTCATAATGTCATCACTCAAATTATATTTGTACTCCGAGCTTTATTTTGAAGAATATTTTTATTCATAACTTTTCGTTATACCGTTTACGTTACAGTCATCTAAAACTATCGCGTGTCGAAAATATCGCGTATCGGCGGCGAAATTATTTAGCAAATATTCATGGTTATAATATGTTGCATAATGATACAAGGAGAAATAGTAGTATTAAGTCGGACCTGCCTTAAGGTAAAATAGGTAATGTTAGGAATCGTAAGCCAAGTCGGACCTGCGCGGCTCGCTCGCTTCGCTCGCTCGTTAGGGTCGCAGTTCAACCTAGCACTCCTCCTCGCTTCGCTCGTCGTCGTACCTAACCTAAGCCAAGTCGGACCTGCCTTAAAGTGAATTTTCAATGATACTTTTTTTGCAGGTGCATGCTGCTATAAACAAAATCAAAGAAGAATAATTATAAGTAAGTATAATGAAATATAAATATGAAAAATATTTCTAGAAATCGTTATGTTTAAAAAGTATCTACTTAAAAATAATAGTAATATGGAAATTTATATCGAATTACATTATGAATATGAATAGTTCGGAGTCATGATCGTTATAACCAACACAAATTATGACTAGTGATCATTATGATGCGATATTTTGTGAGATAAATTTTCGGACTTTCAATAATCGAATTTGCAATTTTATATGAACTTTGGCGCTCCCCTCCACCACCCTGACGCCAGATAACTTTTCGATTTTTTCCATACGCTTTGCGTGTCGATCTTTGCATTGATTATGTGAAACCGCTAAGGTGTAAAGCCTTTGTATCAAATTTGTGCTTTGATTTTTGTAACAATGGTACAATTTTAGAATTTTAAAATAGTAAGAAGTACGTACCCATTCTCTGGGTGGTTCCGACATTAGTGCAAGAGTACACCATAGAGTAAGAGTTGTAATCCGTTGCCAAAATCCAGTATTCAGTAGAAATGAATTCTGAAAAAAAAAATGTTGTACATTTTCATAAAGTAAGAATTTTATGCTATCATCAATTCCTTGTCATGCTCGGTGCACGCGAGTAGCAGTCTTGGTTGTGCGTTCGATTAATTTTAAATACATATCGATGACTGTTTAATGAATAGTTGAGAAAGGGGAATTTCCTTACGATCAGTGCCAGCTATGGGGAAGGTGACAAGGAGCTTGGCGGGTTGTGTTGGGTCGGGGATAATAGCCGTCCCGTTTATGGTGTCCAGTTGCTGATTGATCACTTCCGTGTTGAAGACATCGACAACGCCTCCCGTGAGGGTATAGTAGGCATTGTTGCAAGTGCCCCCTTGGAAAGTGGATGGATACGATTGGATATCGTGCCATAAGCCCATGTACTGAAAAAGCAAGTAGACATGAAAATAGTGAACTATTTTTTTTAATATGTTCGATTTTCTTTAAAAAATATAGACAAAGCAATTGTGTAATTATTTCCAAAATCTCTTCTTTGCCCCGTTTAATTGAAAATTGGACGTGCCTGTCAAGTATATTAACTCAGTCATCGTCATCATTTCTTGCCCTAATCTAATTTTTTTGCAGGTCAACTCAGCATGCTTTTTCCCCTAATCCCTATCATTCGTCATAGTATATTTCTGAATGTGGTTGCTTATTTGGTTTCAACATTGTGCTAGGTAATATACGTTGTTTTGATTATGGTTTTGATTACTTTACTTGTAACGGGATAAGTAAATAAATCAATTTCAAGGGATTTTAGAATAGAACTTACTTGTACAGGATCAAAGTTAGCCTGAACGGGGATAGTGTTGTCGCACTGGCCGGGAAAGATAACCGACACTCCGGGTTGAGCCGTAGGGAAGTAGAAGCAGCCGGTGTCGGATTGGTCAACATCCTCGAAGTACTGCTGCTCCAAGACTTGCACTGCTGCCATAGCATTGTTGATCGGTGTGGCAGCGGCAACTGGCAGGGTTTGGGTTCTGCTTAACTTCCAACTGTATACTGTAAGAGTAATTTAATTGGATTAAAATTTGCATGCCAATAAAAAAAAAATAAGTAACATTTTAACAGGATAAAGTTTAGGCTATACCAACGGAATATTAAATATACAGATGTAAGTTTTGGTACCTGCTCTGGATTCGGTGTTTAGATTGATACAGCTGTAGACCAAAGCATAGCTGTCGTAATCGGTGGCTAGGACCCAGTAAGGGAACTCAATAACTGTAACAATGAAACCAAGATAAATGTTATATCATGATCGAAGATGAGTCGCTATTTCCGATGTTCTTAAGATAAACAGAACTTACGCTGTCCTCCAGAAGTTATGGTGAGCCACAATCTACCAGTGTTATCGTTAGTGTCTACAGCAACACTGCCACTAACCGATGTTGCACCTTGGTTCACAACTTGATTCGACACTAAGTTCAGGGTGGTTGCAGTAGTGCCAGTACTAAAGACATGGTTGACGCAAGAACCAGTCTGCTGCTCTTTGGGGTAGGTTTCGACTTCATGCCATGTGCCAATGAACTGTTAACATACATTATACTCGTATAAGTAAGATTAATTGATAGTAAAATCATGGTCGTTTAAAAACATGTTCTTTCAAAAGTATGTATGTGTGTCACAAAAATAAAAAAATAAGGCAATATTTCTGTACTTAAGCTTACCTGATTCAAGTTAAATGCGGCCATGGCAGCGATGGTTGTATCACATTGGCCAGGGAAGACAACGGGCACACCAGCCTGAGGTACAGGGAAGTAGAAACAACCAGTGTCGCTCTGATCGGTGGGGAGGAAGTATGCGTTATTTAGATCCACAAGGGAAGCCATAGCCTGGTTTACTTGAGTTAGAGATTCGGGTGTTAATTCTCTGAATCTGCTTAGAATCCATGCGTTAACTGAAAATAATTTGAAAGATTAATTAATTCTGACCCTTGTTATTATATCACAATCAAAAATGTGTATCCGGTAATAATTATCCATGGATGTAACACAGGTTGTATTTACATTGGCGACCAAGCCATTCAATAATATTACTTATCATTAATGCATTATTATTAAAAATGTTTTTATTACCTTGTCTTTGGTTGTTGTTCAAATTGACGCAACTGTACGATATAGCATAACTAGTGTAATCAGTGGATATAATCATTAGTTCTTGAGTGATCGGAACTGGAAGAGAGAACGATAAATGAATATTATTTTTGTGACACTAATCCATGGCCAGATATAAGACCAGATAAAGAAAAATGTTTACGTCGTGTCGTATCGAAGAGTGAAGGAACTGGCGTTAAGTAGAACGGACTGGAGCGAACTGCACCGCGACAAGAGTATATTATTCTTAAATAATAATGATGATTATGACACGTAAGTATTCCAATAATTAGTAATAATAGATATAGTCCGCGGTAGGCCATCCCGTACATGAGCGCATCAGGAAGACATTGAAAAGGGAAAGTGGCCAGACTTCGTCAGGCAAATTACAACAGCCGAAAAACAAGAATAACAATGATAACTACGAACACTCTAACAAGGGTGTTACGATGAAGAAGAAGAATCCAATAATTGTAAATTCACTATTCATTTATTACTAAGATTATTTAATCTTAGTAAATCTCATTATATGATTATTTAATCAATCTTAGTAGTTAGTAGTAGTGGTTTTTGTAAACATTTAATGTTTACAAAAACCACTACTACTTTTAATGTTTACAAAAACCACTACTACTAACTTTTCTTTTACTAAGATTAAATAATCTTAGTAATAAATTTTACAAAAAATACAAAATTAGGAGGTTGTGATAGTCGTGGATTAAAATTATTTAGGTAGGTACCATGAAAATATCAATCATATCTGAATCATTTAGTGTCAATGATTAGATGACATCATATTTTTAGTATATCATCTTAAACTTGGAATGTGTGTAATCATATAGACTTTAATTGATAGGTTTCTATTTGAGGATTAGCAACGTAGACGATCAGTCGATCATTGTTAATCGAATAATCGTACGTCAAATTATGGAAATTGTGATTTAATGTATATATTTGTAATTGGTAACGAATGCGTTAAAGCATTAAGCCGATTTTACTTGCATGTATTGTGGAAATAGAAATAAAAAAATAGCATGTCGGCTAATCAAAAGTTACCACTTCAAGCCATCTGAAAATTATTTACTAATCTCTTGAAGGAAGATATATATGTAGATTTAGATAGAATTATGCTTAGGTAATCTTACTTAAAAGGTTTGGCTTGGAGACTCACTCTCCGGCTACGACTACGTGCGACGAGCCGCATTGGTATGGGCGATAAAAACAAAATCGTAGCGATTCAAGTATATGAAGTAGGCCACGCGTGGTTCCCGCTCTATTTGTTCCCATCTCAGCTGACCTTGATAGATACAATACGTCATCAAACGCCATTTTACTGCATGCAACATCCCATGCGATAGTTGGGAAGACCTTACACTACAGAGAGGGGTATGGCGCAGCTCTGTTCATAAGGCGGTCGCTGTTTTTGAAGTGTGTCACTTGCAAGACCTCGACACAAAACGCCTTAACAGAAACACCCGACCAAAGCCTTCCTATACGTAGACAAGCAACAACAAGGGTGAGTTGCATTGCGCGACGTGCAACAGAACCTTTAAAACCAAATTTGGTTTTGCAAGCCACATTCGGGCACATGATCGCCGCTTGTGAAGGTCATGGAGCCAGGTTCGCCATTGACGGACACGTCAAGGAGGAGGACTATATTTGTTCCCACGTTACGCCGCTCGCCGCGCCGCTCTCCGTAAGACTAAAGACACCGCGGTTATGGCTGGGCCGCTATGGAAACCTAATTGGCGAGTTGCGTATTCCTTCAAAGTTCAGGGACCTTTCACTAGCATTGATAATGAATCTTTGTATACCTATGGCTAATGTTTTGTCAGTAGAAGAAAACTTGAGTGAGCCGAATAGGATATGTTAAAATTACCTCCTTGCACGTCCAAAATTACGCTCAAACGTCCAGAATTGTCAGTACCAATAAGCGAGGCGGTTCCAGTGATCGTATCCAATTGCTGGTTGAGAACCTGACTATTCACCACATTTACAGTACCATCAACTAGCGCATAGTTTGCTCTTGCGCAGGTACCCACAGCATTTACCGAGTAGTAGCTTGAGATCTCGTTCCATGTTCCTGTAAACTGTAAATGATATTGGCTTATTCTTTGTTCGACTCAATTTGTTTTTTTTTTTGTATACGGATAAGTCATTAAAGAACATTTTAATCACATCACTATAATGGGCCAGCTCGATATAATCATTTAGGTCTCCCTAATCATGGTAGATTAGAATTGATAAATAATTTTACTTAACGTTTGGTCATCTCTGGTGGGAAGTAACGAATTTGAAATAATTTGAATTACAAAAGTTTTCTTTTCGAGTATTGCTTCGTTTTCATTTAACACGTTTCGGTCTAATCTGTGAACTTTAATGATGAGCTCTCTTAATTTGCATCGATTTAAATCAACGCGGCTAATCATTTTGCAAGTAAATAATAATGAAGATACATGTCCCAATCTTAACTACGACAAATGTCCCAATATTTGGCATTCTAATTTCAATGGTTGACACCCATGTGTATAACTATTAATTAAGACAGAAGAACTAAAGGTACCTGGTGTGGTAGTTGTCAAACACTTAGACAATTCCCTAATGTTTAAATCTTGCAATAGTTTAAAATAAGTACCTACTTAATCCTCTCTTACTTAGACCTCTGAAGTGTCAATGTATCAATGTTTGAGAGTCTCGAGACCCTATAGATTCTTAATTGAAGAAAGAGATTCCATTTCGAGTTCACACCGTACCAGACTGGATAAAATAATATGTGTCACACGTTTAAACTTACAGCCACGACATCGAAATTTTGCACAACAGGAATGGCTGATGCGGCCTCGCATTGTCCAGGCAGGATGATAGACTGTCCTGGTGTAATGACAGGAAGTTCCGTGCAGGCGGCGGTGGAATGAGAGATACTTTGCAAATCGGACACACTGAGAGCGATGGTGCCAAGCGCAGCGTTAGCTGCTGCCAATGTTGCTGCGGTGTCGTAAGAGTTAATGGCTCTTCCCAACTGCCATACGTTTACTGAAAAAGAGGTTTATTGTACAGATTTACAAACGCCTACTAATTATAGTCTTTGGTGAATTAGAAAACCAGTCTGAAAAGCAAAAAGAGTTAAGATTTGATGTAACTGAACTTATACTATGTTTGCAAACTAATATAAAAAAGTTAACTATGTATTCGTTTGACGGAGCTTTCTTCAATTAGCAGATAAAAATATTTAGTTTGTTGTTATAAATGATTATATCTTGTCTCAGGAAATAGCGACCTTTTAAGATAATATCTTTGTAATTAAAGATAATATTAATAAAAAAGCCTGTGAAAACAATTCACTAACATTAAACAGTTACAATAGGTAAACTTGAATTCACATAAATGGAATTTTGTTATAATTAGGTCAAAAATATAGCAAATGCTGGTTTTGTTTGATATCTTGATTCTGGAATTTTGGAAGTTGATCTACAGTACTGCTATGGAAATGGAAGTAATAAACATATATTGATTACTTACGTGATCTTGTTTGAGCGTTTACATTGACGCAGTTTATGGCAATTGCGTAGTTCTGGTAGTCCGTGTTAAGAATCCAGAAGTTAATTGCTGAAAATAGTAAACGTTATGAAAATAGAAATTCGTTTAAAAATAAGACTGTCAAATTACGTTAATTCAATAGTAATACATACCTAATAAATATCGGACAACCTCACAGAAATCGATCTAGTTCCAAATTAAGCTCAAGAAGACTTGTGTTATGGGTACTAGACGACGATATACGTACTTATTAAATATATGACGACGCGTTCGGCTCGGTTTGTAGACACCTGCCTACTGAGTCGGCGGTCCCGGGTTCGAATCCCGGCCGGGGCAAATATTTGTGCAAATATTTGTTCTTGGGTCATGGATGTTATCTATATAATATATATAAAATACATATTATGTATTTTATATATTATGTATATCGTCGTCTAGTACCCACCCATAGTACAAGCTTTGCTTAGTTTGGGACTAGGTCGATTTGTGTATGTCCCTTAATATTTATTTATTAATAAATGCTTAAATACATAGAACAGCCATTACCCAAGCAATAGGCAGGTGTCTACAAACCGAGCCAAACGCGTCGTCAATATTTTTTTTCGATCCAGTCTTAAACTATACAATACTTGTATTTATAGGTGGAAAAGTTGAACGACTCAAGAACGAATATTGTACTCGAGACCATCTCACAAATATTTAAAATAATAATAAATATACTTATACTTGTAATCAAAACACTTCTTAACCTGTTGGATAAATGTGAATAGTTTGACAATCAATTATAAATAGTATGCAATAAAATAAAACTGAACTTTAAAAGGCTTTCTAGACAAAAGGCATTCTTAATAACTAAAGTTACAAGAATATTGTGTAATGTAGAAATTATACTTACGGGTTTGGGAATTTGACAGCTGCAACGTCAGTTGGGCGGTACCACTGACATAGGTGGCAGTACCAGTGGCGGTTTGCAAGAAGTTGTCCACCACTGATGAATTGGTTACAGAGATGTCTCCAGTGGCGCTGGTGGTGAACGCTAGGTTGGAGCATTGGGCTTCAGCGCTGGGCGCTCTGCCTATTTCGTACCAAGTGTTAGTTGCGAACTGGAAAGAAATATTTTTAAGACCAAAACGTTTCGATGGTTTTATAGATATGGTAAGTAGTGCATTTAACTAATGAAACATTATTCCTTAGTGTAATGATAGCAAATACTGACATGGTATGTTGGTCAACAAAAAAATTAAGATAGAAATGAAATCATTAATAAGTTGTAAAAAATATTTTTTAAGCGAGAGAAGGACTAAATTGCTTGTCGTATTCAACTTTGTGTATGCCTACAAGTACAGATTGTATAATAATTATGGACAAATTTACCCTTATTTCAAAAGGACGTGTTTTAAGGACCTGGCAAAGATGAAGACACAGTGCTTCTGCTACGCTCTATCAAGTGACCAATAACCTATGACAATTATTGTGGATTTTGCCTGACTTCTGTTGAATTAGAAGGCCAAGTTTCAAACATCTTTTTAGACATATTTAAGCGAGGTTAAATTCTAAATGGCATTCTGTGAAACATGGATCGATTTAGATAATATTTAGCTGACTGGTCCACATTGTAGATTATATTTTCATCAAAGCATACTCTAGATAAACTGTTTTGATGATATTGAAGCACAGTTTCATTTATACGATACATGATAACTTATCGGTGCTGATAATTATGTATTTTTTGTGAAAACGCTGCTACTTAGGTTATAGGTGCAGTTTGCCAGCAAATATATTAGATTCTACTTCAAAAATTCATAACCTAACAAAAGTTTTTGATAATATAGGTACACTACATCGTAATGCGACGCAGGCTGGCGAAACTGTAATAAAAAGAATCCGTTCAAGGCATTGTATGGATGATGAGGTGATTTTAAATGATTTTGGTAATTACAATATTCCTCAAAAAAAAGTAGATACATATTATATTGTGTAGCGAAAATGCAGGACAAAGTTGTGTCGGTTTGGCGCAGGTTATAAAGGACCGTATATATTCGTAATAAAAAGACTATTTTATAAGCCGCCTGGCTTTTTATTAATATTGTCAAATAAAGGATAAAAAATTAAATATTATCTCATTTTTACATTTTCGAAAATATCCCAATTTGTGATTGAAAAATTCATTAAAAGTTCCTCATTCTAGATGAGCGTAAGGCGACCAGTAAATTGATCACAGTGCAGAAAATCATACAGTCGAGTCAGACTACAGGCTTACTACAGGCGGATTTAGTATGTAAATTGTACCACTGTTCTTTTTGGTGTTGTGATCGTCAAATTTTCTACAAGGTGAAGTCAAGTGCAAGAAAATGTTAACTGTTTAAATTGAACTCTCGTGGCTTATAATACTCTTATTATGTGTTCAGTGGATAAGAATTTATTGTGTTCACAATGCTACTTTCTTTGCCTTTAATCGTGTTTCTCTATGTGTATCCTGAGATATTGTCCTTAGTTACCCACTAGGTATGTTTAAATATACAGATACGAGTATGAGCATGGCTGGATCACTTTTTTCAGATTTTTATCACTTAAAAAAAAAATTGCACAGAAAAAATAAATGCTTCATCATATAAATATATATAAGGAAGTTAAAAAATGGAGTTTAGAATGACGTGAAAATAACTCCACCAAGCCGGCTCTTGGCCTAGCCCTTAAATATATGATGATGATCCCTTTTTAACGAGGTTACCAAATAGGTTTTAAAATTTGGAATCATTCATCAAATTATCACTGAAAACCTCTGGTGGTCGTCATGACTCTCTTACTGACCAATAAATGAAAAACTGACAAAGAAAACAATAAAAAAAACTGCTAAGTGCGAGTCGGACTCGCCCACGAAGGGTTCCGTACCATGAAATATATATCATTTTTGTATTTTTTTACTTTTTAGTGTTCCGTACCTCCGAATATTGTCGTTCAACATACTTATGTGTATTATTATGCTACAAATCTCTACCTATTATGGTAGGAAAGATATAGCCCTCTAACCAAGAAGGCTTAAAAATAGGATCTCGTTTTATTCAGCTATCTATTTATAATACTCTCCAAGAAAGAAAGGCGTAGTTGTGTATTTTACTGTACTTAGTAAATAAAACTTTTTCACGTGTTCAACTGAACAAAATTAGATAAAGGGTGTAATATATTTGAAATTGCCACCACAATATTTAGATTTTTTTTTATTAATAATTTTCTTATTAAACTTACTCACTTCTGGAAGTAATAATAAAAAAAAACATTATCTACCTGACAGTTACCGATTCGTTACGTCATAAAAATAAATTAAATTAAGTTTGTGGTTTAAATATACACTTAATGTTTTACCAAGCTTATTTCGATGTAGGTACTAAAATCTATACAGATAAACAGCATATAACTCGCGGTACATACTTTGATGATAATGATTTGATGAAGATAATTGCTCTGTTACTACTCTTTGATAAGACGATGATATTTATTTTCTCAAAAATGCCCGGGAATGTTGACTTTATTGATAAAAAATTAATGCAAAGTGCTTAGTAACTATGTAAGTACATAAACTGTTTATGGTCAGTCAAAAATAAAAAATTATAACCTTGCCGGCTCGGTTTCCTCGTCAATAATGTTGTATGAAATTCCTTTATTTGTCGAGGTACAGTACGGTTCCATATTGGGTTGCATAAATTTTAAAGCCATAATGTCGATGTGCATAACCACTTTTGTCATAGTTCTTGCGCATAAGGTGTATAGTCATTAATTGATCCGCATAAATTTTTATGACCATAATGTTTTTACGCATAAGTAAGGAATGCCATATAATTTTGAAGCATATCAACCTGAATCATAATCATTAATCGTCATAATGTTTTTATGCATATCGTGCATTGGCGCATAATACTGAAGAACATAAATATTAATCTCAAAATGTTTTTATATCAACATCATACTGCTTTTCTTGCAGCAGTTCATTTCTGAGGGGGTCGCAGTTCTTTCAAACCTAACCTAACCTACTTTTCTGGCCGATGTTCGTATTTATAGCTTCACAGTTCTAACCTAACCTAACCTACAACCAAGAGGTCAGTGTGGAGAAGGATTTCTTAATACGGGGGGCTTGGCCCCCTGAGCCCCCTTGTGGGGGGCTTCGCCCCCCCGTCCCCCCTTTTTGTTTTTCTGCTCATGTATGTTTTGTATCACTATTTCAAATGTCATATTTGGTACATGTGAAATAACTTATACTAGGTTCCATATTGGGTTGCATAAATTTTAAAGCCATAATGTCGGTGCGCATAACCACTTTTGTCATAATAGTCCTTGCGCATAAGGTATATAGTCATTAATTGATCCGCATAAATTTTATGACCATAATGTTTTTACGCATATAAATAAGGTATGTCAAATAATTTTGGAGCATATCAACATGAATCATAATCATTAATCGTCATAATGTTCTTATGCATAATCGTGCATTGGCGCATAATACTGAAGAACATAAATATCAAGCCCCTAATTTTTTATTTCAACATCAGCCAAATTTTCTGGCAGCAGTTCATTTCTGAGGGGGTCGCAGTTCTTTCAAACCTAACCTAACCTACTTTTCTGGCCGATGTTCGTATTTGTAGGTTCACAATTCTAACCTAACCTAACCTATATCAAAGAGGTCAGTGTGGAGAAAGATTTGTTAATGCGGGGGGCTTTGCCCCCCGAGCCCCTCTTGTGGGGGGCTTCGCCCCCCGTACCCCTTTTTGTTTTGTGCTCATGTAACTTTTGTATCATTATTTCAAATGTTATAAAGTATTATTATTGGTACATGTGAAATAACTTGTACTATATAATTTCTATTGCCATTAATTATGAAAACCATAATTTATGCGTTGCTCTTCTTCGTACTATCAATTATTATAACATTCAATAATATTACTTGAAATTTTGTCCCATACTAAATTATGCTTATGAAAAGCCTGCCAAACAACAATTATGACATATAAAATGTTATGCAAATAATAATTTATGACAAATAACATGTATGAGGAAAGCATGCGAAATGAGTTATGACAATCAAATTTATGACAAGAATTTTTATTCCACTAGAGGTGATCCCCTTATACTATATGATGTCTATTGCCATTAATTATTAAGGCCATAATTTATGCTTTGCTCTTCTTCGTACTATCAATTATTATGACATTCAATAATATGATTTGAAATTTTGTGCCATACTAAATTATGGTTATGAAAAGCCTGCCAAACAACAATTATGACGTATAAAATGTTATGCAAATAACAATTTATGACAAATAACATGTATGAGAAAAGCCATTATGCGAAATGAGTTATGACAATCAAATTTATGACAAGAATTTTTATTCCACTAGAGGTGATCCCGGTACAGTACGATTAAAATCAGTTAACGATTCGGCTTTTACCCCTCTCTCGCACGCTCTTATTAAAATCGCATAAGTACGAGCAAGATAGATATACTAGATATAATCCGAATCGTATTGTACAAGCTTTTTAAAAAGTTCGAACGGAAATTTAAAAAAAACCGGTTCCGTACCATTGATTTATGAAATTAAAGGCCTTTTGTTTATTTTTATATTTGAGTTGATTTATTGAAACGGTTTACGATTTACGAGTATATTATATAAAAAAAAACTACTTACTAGATCTCGTTCAAAACAATTTTCGTTGGTAGTTTTATAGTAATGTCACAGACAACTTAACCCTATAGACCCCGCTTCATAAAACTTTCTCTAGTATCTCAATTTGCCAAATTGGCGGGGTGAGGAGGGCATCAAGTGCACTGTGATTGGCTAGTTCAAGGTCAGCGAGCAATAACGCATGCGTTGCAAGACGCGCGCCTTTTTTGATAGTGATGGGACACACTCGAAAAAGAAACTGCAGAATGTAAGTATATATGTTTTTAATTGGAATCAATAAGAATACAAAAATGGTATTATTATTAATTAATTATGTACCTGAGTGCATTTTTAATTGGACCTTGGTGAAAATGCACTCTAGTGTAGTAGTAGATCTACAAATAAAGTGAAAATTGAAAAATCAAAACTTCAAATAACATCCTTCTTATGTAGCGCCATAAGATTCAGGTGCCAACTTAACTCAATCGAGTGTAATGGGTACCCCCCTTTTATTGGCAAATTTTTTACAGCGTATACGTTTACGTATGTTTTTTCTTTCGACATATTAATGAAGTTTTCATCAAAGTCTGTTCAGGCGTTTTCACGTGATGCGCGGTCAAATAAACAGACAAACAGACAAACGAACAAACAGATAAACACAAATATTCTAAAAACTGTTGGAACGTGTTCTGTTATCGGTTTTAAGCATCCCCCGCCAACTTTTTTTCTAATATCTTACATGATACATCTATAGATGTATCGTATTTATCCAGGATATTAAGTAGCCCTTCTCCAAGATTCTATCTGTTTTCGAAAATTCATCGAAATTGATTGAGCAGTTTAGACATTTATGGTTTCATAATTGTATATTTATGAACTTAAGTAACATACATTTCGATTATTCAATAAAAAAAAAAGTTTGTACTCTATAAAAAGTTCAATGTTGTTTAACGGGTATCGGTTACGTAATTAATCAGTCACATCACTACTAAAAACACTGCAAAGGTTAGACGAAGACGGAATTACAAAAATTTGCAAGCGAAGGTAAGAGACAGTTTACAATTGACAGAAGACATCATCGCGTCGCTAGGTTACCAACCTACATTTTATAACTTAATAACATTCGTTGTAAAATAGTAAAAATAGCTTACTTGTGACATGAAATCCCATCTTTTTGAAGACTAGATGTCTTGCTACATTTTCCACAAAATTTAACCATACAATAAGGCATATTTTGAATACCTTATAAGCCAAGTAAGCAGTGAAATATTTCATGTTACTTCGTCAACAGTCGACCGCGAACTAAGAGAGCGTTTGGGGGCGTGGTGAGCGCTGCGTATTTTTTGAGCATTAGCTTGGCTCACCCGGGTGGCCTTATAAGCGGGGTCTATAGGTTAAGTTGTCTGTGAGTAATGTACATCATATGTTTTTTTAGATTTTTATTTTCTTATTTTAGAAGTTAGCGGGGGGGGACCAACTTTTTTCCACTTTGGAAGCGTCTGTCACGCAAACTATTCGGTTTAGAAAAAATATATTTTAGAAACCTCGATATCATTTTTGAAGACCTATCCATAAACACCCCACACGTATGTGTTTCATGAAAAAAAAAATTTTGAGTTTCAGTTCTAAGTATGGGGAGCCCCCAATATTTATTATTATTTTTTTATTTTTGCATCAAAATCTTAATGCGGTTCACAGAATACATCTACCTTCCAAGTTTCAACAGTATAGCTTTTATAGTTAAAAAAAAATGCCTGTGACATACGGACGGACAGACGGACAGACAGACGGACAGACGGACAGACGGACAGACAGACATGACGAATCTATAAGGGTTCCGTTTTTGCTGAGTTTCCGCTTTTGTTTGAGGCTGGATACATGGAACTGTATTGCTTAGATTATAAGACCTCATTTGTAACTACCTGTATTCTAGCAAATAAACGATTTGATTTGATTTGATTTTGATTTGATTTGCCATTTGCCTACGGAACCCTAAAAAGCAAAGGTCAGCCAAAACGGAAGCTACGACTTATCGCGACTTTTTAGCTGCCTCAAACAGCATATTTTTTTATTTACAAAAACCGGCCAAGTGCGAGTCTGACTCCCGCACCGAGGGTTCCGTACAAACTTCACTTATCCCATCTTAATTGGCCTGGTTGAGTTATGTTTGCACCTGAAATGTACATATTGCGCCGCATGCAAACTTAACGCAACCGAGTACCTACTCCAAATATGATGTTTAAAAAGGACTATATTTTTTAGGATTTTAATACAAATGTATAGTTTTCAGATTTTTATAAGTATTTGTAGTATGTGACGATATTACTTGCCAAATTTCATAATTCTAGGTCATCGGGAAGTACCCTATCATTTTGATTCCCTTGAGAGTGTCGAAATGTACGTTTTTTGCGACATAAACGGCCGTATATTTTTTTCACGTTAACGTAGAAGTTTAATTTGTTCACAGCTTCAAGGGACTGTAAACTTAAATATATAGTTTAAATTTCAACTCGATACTACGCGTTCTTGAGATAAAAGGTCTTGACAGACATACAGACAGACGGACGGACAACAAAGTGATCCTATAAGGGTTCCGTTTTTTTCGATTGAGGTACGGAACCCTAAAAAAGGCGGCAATGCAAGTATTTAGTGTTGATCTATAGTGGCTAATAAAACTTATCTGTACCTACTTATTTAGTTTTCTTGCACCATTTTTGAGAAAAACACTATATATTGTCTCAGCCGGAAGGGCAATAACTATCTTAAATTAAACCGACTCCCAAGGTCGTCCGTTTAAGATTAATACTTAGCCAGCGATTGCCTACTTCCCTCGTTTCGACATGAATGTACTATTTTTATATTCAAATAACACTTACCGTGCTCACAGCAAAATTTTGCATATATTGTATAGTTTCACATTGTCCGTTTTGCACCAGCTGTGCACTGCCTACACTAGCGAGGCCCAGAACCGCAACAACCAATAGAATTATTTTCTGCATCATAAGATCATCACTCCACACAGACCTAACACTACAATGGTTCTTTATCTCCGCATTATCGTTTTTATACAAAATGTTATCGGCTATTTTATCTTCGGTTAAAATTATTCGCTAATCGGATAATGGGTGAGATTAATGGAATGCGTGGAATAGGGTTTCGTGAATCTGCTGTATAATTAAGTGTGATCTCATAGAAGACTGTTCGCTTCCCGTCTATAAATGACTGTTAAGTTTCATTCGGATTTTTATAGTCTGTGGGATTTTTACACAACAGTGACCTCTTGAGAAATGCGTATAGACTCCGACTTGTAAAATTTACCTCGTTGTTGCCTATATATATTATTGAAGATAAATAAGTGAACATATAACTTTTGCTATAAACTGCCGCGTTTAACTATTTAAATATAAAACAAAAAAAAAACGGCCATATTCTTGGTGTTTTCTTCATCTTAGTTGTTTCACTCTTTACAGAGCGGTCGTGATCAACTGCCAGTACTATTAGAGGCAGATGTTGTTCGCTGTATGGTATTACGCCACTTCTCGCGATACACACAGACATTCTGGTGCACTCATGCAAAGGTTCGCCCACAGCCGATTTGATGTGGTCCGTCCATCGCATGGCTGATCTTCTACGTGATCTGGTTTCTTCTACTTTACCCAGGATGACGAAACGCTCTATGGAGTTAATGTTTCGCCTTGAAACGTGGCCGAAAAATTTGAGAATATGTGACTGGACCAAAGCGCGGACAGGCGCTGCTTGGCGCAGAGTTCTTCACGGATTGAGACATTGGTCCGAAATTCTGTCCATGATATTCCCATTATCCCAATACGGTATATGTATGTGACTATTAATGACAGCTCAAATTAGCTACTCTCTATTAAAATGCCAAAAACGATCTGTTAGTATGAACTTTATATGAAGATACTGGCTTTGTGACTTCATAAAAATCAGTGCTCAAAACACAGTCATCTTCTTTTTAGTTTTTGTCAGTTTATAAATGTGTAGTGTAATGTCTAAAAGTTGATGGTTTGGCAGATAATTTGGTTCTGTGAATTTTTTTATGTGTGTGGTTTCAATGATACCAATTATTTTCATTATATCCATATCCATATCCATTTATTCAGTATTAGTCATACATTGTCAACAAGTATAGTCAAATACGGTACCTATTAAGAATCACAAAAAATAAAGTGAAGGAATGTTCAATACATTGTTGTAGAGGCTGGAAAGAAAGGAAAGTAAGCAATAGATGGACGAGTAAAATCGAACGCAGATCCATAGGGCAGTTCCATTTTGTTATCATAATGGCTTCTATTTACTGGACACAAGCCAGGCCTTGTTATTAATTTTTTCGAGAGATACAAATAGTTAGTAGGTATCGTTATTGTCTATAAGTCATTCAAACTCCAATGCCCAGTAAATAGAATCGGTACCTAATCAATCTATGTATTATTAGCATTCCAAGGTAGTTATAATCTCCTGAAACTATATTCTGGTAACAAATCTTAGGTTTCAGTTTCTATGTATTGAATTGTCTAAGTGGATTAGCTCAGATGGAAAACTAAAAAACTGTCATAATTCTGCCCTCACAATCAGAAAAACCATAAGTGACAAGAAGTCAGTTTCGAGATAAATCCAAAAAACTTTGCGCATGTGTTCAATTTTATTAAATACACAAATCATAGTCACTTTTTTAGGAATTTAATAAAAAACTATTATAGAATTTTTATCGAATGCATTTTTTTCAAGTACCTATCTATTTATTTAAAACAGATATTTTCAAAAAACTGTTTCTGCTTCGTAAAATAAATAATGAAAAACTTGTGTTAAATACTAAGAATAAACAACACAAGTGGGCTCTTGTGTTTATTGAACACGTTTTCCATCTAGGTTTCTAACAAAAAAAAAACCTCAAGTGGACACATATGCTAGCTTTTCCGGATCAACCAGGAAACTGAAAAAGCATAAGTGGGTACTTGTGTTTTATTTATATAGTATAATTTATGGTTTCTTTTAAAATAGGGTATCATAAAAACACAATTAATAATCAAATTACTTTATTAATTAAACAAATCAGTAATTTTTAGACATTATTATGCAAGTTATAATCATGTCATTATTATTTTTTTATTTACTACCTATTTTATAAATTTAATCAACATGCTCATAAAAATCAAATTATTTTATTATACCAAAAAAAATATTGATTATGTCCCAAGTTGTACGTTGAGCGATAAAAATTATCTGTTCGCGCCAGGTCATGTCCCAAAACACTTGATTAATAATTTGCTGATCAGGTACTGATAGAATTTCAGGGCAGCGCTTTTTACATTTATGGTCCTCGGTAAAAATTACCGGGTGTTTGGATCTTTTAGTATCCGGGTTATTTGCTGCCCGCTCTTTTAATATCATTGCGGCTTCTTTTCGTTTTCTAGGTTTACCTGATTTATTAACTCCCAAATTTTGTACATCCGCAGTTTGCGAAGTAGATGGTTGTGAGTCGGTGTTAGAACTAGCGGAAATAACTTGAGCGTGGTTCAATAACTGAATTGACTGACATCATATCTTGTGAAGTAGACAATTGGGATGCAATGAGTGAACTTGCTAGGGGCATACTGTGTTGTAAAGTATAAAGCTGAGATTCTGTCATTAACTCTGAAATCTCTTCGGAGTCATTATCTGAGGTCGATAAAGGTTCATCAAAATGGAACAGTCTTTATCTTTGACGGAGTCATCTGAATTGTAAGGCATATCATTTTCCTTGTCATAGTCGCCTAAATATGATTGAGGCCTGGGACATAAGTTAGTCTTTAATGCATTGAAATCACCAGTTTTCAGATACTCATATGAACTTTCATACTCCATAGGGGGTTCGTAAGTTTCTGGTACAGTAACCTGATGTGACACGGGGTATTGAAAAAACATGTACACACAGCCAAAAAGCAAGCTTACGCAGCCTTCCCGTAGATGCAATGCACGCTGTCGTAAAATATTATCGCATACACATAACAGAAATACATTCTAGAATAGGTGCGAAGATTGTAACATTGGTATTTATTATACTTACAATTATTTACTACCGGCACATTTGCAGCTCAACCCTTGGAAATATTTAAGTAGCTTCGCAAAGTAAATAACGTATTTTCATGTGCACGCGCAAACACCTCCGTATAAAAGTAACCTGGCTGGCTCGACTGAGCAAACAGCCGCGCGCGCCGAGCGAGCTGGCTGTCGTTCTTGAGCGGTCGGAGTGGGGACTATACTAGCCTAATAACGCACAAGTAGCAACAACATTTAAGAAAATATAACACAAGTTACTCCTTTTTGAAACTGATACTAAGTAGTAAAATCACAAGTAACAACTATACTAAGGAGAAAAAATATAACTGCCACAACCAAACAAGAGGCCACTCTTGTGGTTTTTCAGTATCCGACATTTGCGACTCATAAATTCTTAACCTAACGAGAAACAACACTTTTATCAACTTATGTGTTTTTTACATCATAAATTTGAAAAAAAAGTTTAAATGTGTTGTTTCTGCTTATGATATAAATTTTGGGGTCAAGTCCAAGACAAAAATATAAAAAACCAGAAGTGGTTACTTAGCATTTTTCTGCCTATGAATGTATGTCTTTTCTTTCTCAAACAGCACGCAGTTTTCCCAAAATTCCATGTACCTATAGGTACTTGTGGTTGTCTAAATCATGACCTAATAAGGCCTATCCAAAAAATTAAAGTTGGAAATATCACATTTTTTTTCCTGATTACGAGGCTGGTCACTTATGGTTTTTCTGATTGTGAGGGCAGAATTATAAACACACAAAAGCAACCTTTAACCTGCCCGTCTAGCACAATTATGATTCGCAACGTTTGTCACTCTCTCATATTACTGCACAGAAAGAGATACATTAATTCTGTCGTGTTACGGTAAAAGGTCGTATCTACATACGGATGTCATAGTAAGATACGTCCTTTTAACGTAGCATGGCAGAATATCTCGCGCGAGAAAGTGTCGCGTATCGCAGTTGTGCTAGAGGCGCAGTACGTCTAGCATAACGACTCTTACGCAAAATATACTACCTGTCACCTTCTTTTCAATACCATGCGAGCAAGACAGGTAACGCTGAGTCGACAAGCGGAGCCGCTGCAAGGCTGCCTCGCCGGTAGACTCATACAATATGTCATGTAAAAATTGTTAGATAGTTATTTTGCATTAAGACTCCTTGTTGTTATTGTTTAAAACATATGTTTAGGCAGATGTCATATTTAGTTTGAGATCTTGTCAGTGCTAGAACTACCAGTTACGTTTTATGTAATAAATTACGTTTATTACACAGAATTCTTGCATTTCTATTAATATTTCTGCTGAAACCTTAACAAAAATGCCTGTCCTTACAGAATTATGTTCACTGTCGGATCACGGTCATATCGGAAAACCTCACACACATCAACCTAGTCCCACAGTAAGCTCGAGTAGGCTTGTGTTATGGACACTAGACGACTATAAACATACTTATATAGATAAACTAGCATTAACCCGCGGCTTCGCCCGCGTTCCTATACAATATACATACGGGAACGATGCTCTTTTTTTCAGGTTAAAAATTAGGCTATTTGTTAAAGTTAGGGTATTATCTGCTTATCCCTCATGCATATCCGTCTAGCCGTTTTATTGTTAAAAAGCTTGAATGCATTTATTACGGCTGCAGGAAGTTTCCCGATGACTCCTCCAGTCCCGCCGCGCCGCCCGCACTGGCCTTGACGACAATCGAGATGGCACCAAATACAAATTTAAACATCTATTAGGTTTAAGTTTAGGTCGTAACTCTAAAATTCTTGCTCTTCTTTATAGTATACTTTTTCATCCTGCAACTCCCCGCTATCTCAAAGAGCGTTTCACTTAATCTCACTTCTGCTCGATCTGCCCAAAATTTGCTCCTTGCCGTACCTTCTTCCGTCTCAAAATTTTATAATAATTCGTTTACTTTTAAAGCTGTCTGTTTATGGAACTCCTTGCCTGTTAGCTTAAGGCGCACTAAATCTCTTGTTTCTTTCAAAGCTCAACTAAAAGAACACTATCTATCCCTTTCATAATTCATATTTTATTCAAATGGTCCTATTATATGTTGGCTGAATGTATGTATGTATTTATTTTTTATTATATTTATGTATTTATTTGTTTTTTTTATGTATATATTATTATTATTACTATCCGATTTTTGCACCGCCTAATAACAAAATCTTATTTTTTCAAGTTCTCCACTACCCAAAGGTTGTCTGGAAGAGATCGCTCGTTAGCGATAAGACCGCCTATTGTTTACCTCTAATTGTAATGTCTTGCATTGTATTTCTCCTGTATATTTTATGAGGTGTGCAATAAAGAGTACTTGTAGGTTTACTCATTTATTGTTAGAAATACTCCTGTGAAGTTTCGAATATAAATAGTCTAATCTTGTTTTCCCATACAAACTATGGATCTCTCTATTTCACCCCCTTTAGAAAAATCGTTTATTAGTGCGCCCCTAGACCTTTTAAGGAACCTACGTTCCAAATTTGGACTCTTTAGAATCAGCGGTTTTGGGCTGTGCGTTTAAAAACGACACCCATATTTTTAGACATTATTTAGACATTTTACCCCATCGCGCCCTAACATGAGAGATGGTATTACACGTCCGCCACGTTGAATTTTAAAATCATTCTTTTTTTAGTAATCAGCGACCCGATAATCCATAGAAACCAAGTATTCCCTCTTCCCTCTTCCCTCTTCCCTCTTCCCTCTTCCCTCTTCCCTCTTCCCTCTTCCCTCTTCCCTCTTCCCTCTTCCCTCTTCCCTCTTCCCTCTTCCCTCTTCCCTCTTCCCTCTTCCCTCTTCCCTCTTCCCTCTTCCCTCTTCCCTCTTCCCTCTTCCCTCTTCCCTCTTCCCTCTTCCCTCTTCCCTCTTCCCTCTTCCCTCTTCCCTCTTCCCTCTTCCCTCTTCCCTCTTCCCTCTTCCCTCTTCCCTCTTCCCTCTTCCCTCTTCCCTCTTCCCTCTTCCCTCTTCCCTCTTCCCTCTTCCCTCTTCCCTCTTCCCTCTTCCCTCTTCCCTCTTCCCTCTTCCCTCTTCCCTCTTCCCTCTTCCCTCTTCCCTCTTCCCTCTTCCCTCTTCCCTCTTCCCTCTTCCCTCTTCCCTCTTCCCTCTTCCCTCTTCCCTCTTCCCTCTTCCCTCTTCCCTCTTCCCTCTTCCCTCTTCCCTCTTCCCTCTTCCCTCTTCCCTCTTCCCTCTTCCCTCTTCCCTCTTCCCTCTTCCCTCTTCCCTCTTCCCTCTTCCCTCTTCCCTCTTCCCTCTTCCCTCTTCCCTCTTCCCTCTTCCCTCTTCCCTCTTCCCTCTTCCCTCTTCCCTCTTCCTTGCGGGTTACAGCGACCCGATAAACCATAATAACAATACCCATGTTGATTTTCAGACATTGTCACCACATTTCTCCCTTTTAAGAGTTGAATTCTCAAAAAACCGGAAACACGTGTTTTCTCATTTATTGTAAGAATACTCCTGTGAAGTTTTGAATAAAATAGTCTAACTAATCTTGTTTCCCTATACAAACTTTGTACCCACATTTCTCCCCTTTAAGGGGTGAATTTTGAAAAATTCTCTCTTAGTGCACCCTTACACCTTATAAGGAACCTACGTGCCAAATTTGGAATCTCTAGAACCAGCGGTTTAGTATTTAGACATTTCAACCCTATTTCACCCCAACAGGGGAGATGATAATTCACGTCCGCCACGTTGGATTTTAAAATCGTTGCGGTTTTTGTAATCAGCGACCCGATAAACCATAAAAACAATACCCATGTTGATTTTCAGACTTTGTCACCACATTTCTCCCTTTTAGGGGTTGAATTTTCAAAAAACCTGAAACACGTGTTTACTCATTTATCGTTAGAAATACTCCTGTGAAGTTTCGAATAAAATAGTCTAACTAATCTTGTTTCTCCATACAAACTTTGGACCCCCATTTTACCCCTTTAGGGGGTTAATTTTGAAAAATCCTTTCTTAGTGCACCCTTACACCTTATAAGGAACCTACGTGCCAAATTTGGACTCTCTAGAACCAGCGGTTTAGTATTTAGACAATTCAACCCCATTTCACCCCTACAGGGGAGATGGTAATTCACGTCCGCCACGTTGGATTTTAAAATCGTTGCGGTTTTCGTAATCAGCGACCCGATAAACCATAAAAACAATACCCGTGTTGATTTTCAGACTTTGTCACCACATTTCTCCCTTTTAGGGGTTGAATTTTCAAAAAACCTGAAACACGTGTTTACTCATTTATTGTTAGAAATACTCCTGTGAAGTTTCAAATAAAATAGTCTAACTAATCTTGTTTCCCCATACAAACTTTGGACCCCCATTTCACCCCTTTAGGGGGTGAATTTTGAAAAATCCTTTCTTAGTGCACCTCTACACCTTATAAGGAACCTACGTGCCAAATTTGGACTCTCTAGAACCAGCGGTTTGGGCTGTGCGTTGATATGTCAGTCAGTCAGTCAGTCAGTCAGTCAGTTTCTTCTTTTATATATTTAGATACATACTTAAATACAAATAACATCCATGACCCCAGGCACAAATATTCGTGTTCATCACACAAATATTTGCCCTGGCCGGGATTCGAACCCGGGTTCGTTGGCTTAGTAGGCAGGTGCTTAACAACAGCGCCAACCGTCATCATCATCATCATCATCAGTATCAGACCGCGTCGTTATTATTATTAATGTTGTTTACCTCTAATTGTATTGTATTCTTGCCTTGCGTTGTATTTCTCCTGTGTGTTTTGTGAGGTTGCTTTATTTCAATAAAGTACATATCTCATTGCCTCCCACTAATAATTAACTATACATAAAACGTAGTCGTCAGTTGGTAAGTCAGCCAGCTCATTAAAAATCCCTTTTGAGTCTCACTTTTTGCTCTGCCAACAACTTTTGTGACACACATTTCTTTGAACGATGCCAGAGTCGATAAAGATTCAGTTTTTTTAAACCTGTTAATTACCGTTTAATTTATTCTCCTTCTTCTGCTGCACTTTAATTTTGATATTTACCTGTAGCTGTCCCTCCAGGGCCAGATTAGATAGGTTACAGTGGCAAGCATTTCAATACTTACAGTATTGTATTGTATTATTCATTATTTTGTCTCCCTCGTGGGTAAAAATTATCTTTGACAAATAATGACACAAAGGTAAATTCAGAAAAAAAAAATTGAATGCGATCCACTACAATCTAAGCAGGGATTGTTTATTTATAAAAATAAAAATGTGGTATTTCCACATAAAAAATAGAATCGATAAAAAAGATTCTATGTAAATACATATGACGCAGAGGGCGCTCTAGTAGCGTATGAATTAGGTATGGAATGAAAGAGTTGGTGATTTTGGTGTGATTGACGTAGCGATCTAATAAATAGCTCAGTTGGGAGAGCAATGCACCGGTAACGCAGAAGTCGCAGGTTCAAGCCCTGCTTAGATTGTAGTGGATCGCATTCAATTTTTCTTTCTTAATTTACCTTTGTGTCATTATTTATTAAAATAAAAATGTGGTATGTATTTCCACATAAAAAAATAGAATCGATAAAAAAGATTCTATAAAAATATTTATCTTTGACAAAGTTTCCGTTTAATAATCCCAACGACTGTACTCGTACGTGTATAGAATATCGAGAACCGTCTCCGCTAGTGGTCGGCAACACGATTACTCAATTGAAAATTGGCGTAATTTGTTGAATCACTCGCGTCCTCTAAGCTTTCCACTGCTTATCGCCCGATCTATTTGTACCACTTTATTTCAGTTGTTTAGCTTATTGGAATCAAGAGTGGAAAATGAGGGGTGGCGTTTGTCGCAGTCGGCAACCAATCTATACTTACACCTTCTAGTCTAGTAAAATTGTATTGATAGTCACTTCGAATCTCGCAGGATTGCCATCTTGGCGTCACCCGAGTTTACGAGTTTTTTTTTGTATTAGGGACAATCTTACACAAATCGACCTAGTTCCAAACTTAGCAAAGCTTATACGATCGGTACTAGACGACGATATACATAATGTATAAATAAATAAATATCAGACAACCTCACACAGATCGATCTAGTCCCAAATTAAGCTCAAGAAGGCTTGTGTTATGGGTACTAGACAACGATATACATACTTATATAGATAAATATATACTTAAATACATAGAACAACCATGACCCAAGCACAAATGTTCTAGTTCGTCACACAAATATTTGCCCTGGCCGGGATTCGAACCCGGGACCGCCGGCTCAGTAGGCAGGTCTCTACAAACCAAGCCAACCGCGTCGTCGAATAAATACAATAATATATACTATATAAATACATAGATAGATAACATCCATGACCTAGGAAGTTCGAGTTCATCACACAAATATTTTCCCTGGCCGGGATTCGAGCCCTGGACCGCCGGCTCAGTGGGCAGGTGCAATACAAACTGCGCCACCCGCGTCGTCAAGAAGTCACTATCGCATAGTAGTGGGAGTCACTATCGGGCTACTAGGCCCTGTGCCTGCAGGACAACTCCAATGTTCGATATTCGACTGTTGTATAGTGCCGTCCCGCTTACCCAAATATCGTTTGACAGGAGATTGAGAGGCACTATACGATTGTCGAGTCTCGAAGCTGTCGGTCTCCAGGCCATCGTTTTAAGAATAAATAAATAAATATTAAGGGACAATCATACACAAATCGACCTAGTCCCAAACTAAGCAAAGCTTGTACTATGGGTACTAGACGACGATATACATAATATATAAATACATATATAGATAACATCCATGACCCAAGAACAAATATTTTGCACAAATATTTGCCCCGGCCGGGATTCGAACCCGGGACCGCCGACTCAGTAGGCAGGTGTCTTGTCTACAAACCGAGCCAAACGCGTCGGCAATGGATGGCTGTATGACAGTGAGTTTTCTATGGCGGGGAAATTATTTCAGGAAAAAAATTCAGCGCGAAGCAGGATTTGTATCTGGGCGCGCTGTGCCTGCTTAACAGCGCCATCTGATGTTAATAAATGTATTTGTCCGCCGATCACGCTGAAATGGCTGGACGGATTTTAACCAATTTTCGTACCGGGATAGCGGGACATCCGCAGATGGTTGTAGGATACTAATTTTTACCCGACTTTATACAGTAAAGAAATAGTTTTACGGGGATAAAGTTGCGGGATCCTTCTAGTTCGTCATTTTTATTATTGTAACTTAATTTGGTGTGGAATTAAAAGGCTTTATAATTGTATTTAAAAATAAACCACTCATGTGTACTTATTTTGTTAAGCTATCGTATAATATACCGTCTAATTTTTATCGTAAATAGCCTTTCTAATTACAGCCTTTTAAGAATGTTAGATTAGAGATACTGAATATATGGCGCGACTTTTATCAAATTAGACTAATCAAAATTAATATCGTCCTTAATCGGAAATCCGTAAAGATATAGCTTTCATGTAATTGGTAATAAATATTTGTGTTATGAGTAATAAGAAAGAAAGTAATTTAGCGTTACGAATACGCGAAACTTATCGGGTGTTTTCAGAAAAAGGTGTTGGTTCATGTTTTTTAGATTTCAAGATATGTTAAGCTACTTATACATTTGTGAAACATTTAAAAAAAAAAAAAAAAAAAAAAAAAACCTATAGCCGTCAATCTGCCAAATCGGCTCCGTATTTAATATTATTTTATCTTCTTATTTTTGGTCTTTAGACTATTGGAATACGAATAGTTGTGTCGCTAACATTCCCCTGTGTAAGCACTCATGTGGGCAAAGTTCAGACCATAGTATTCTTCTGGAAAATCATCAATGTTTTTATGTGTTTCGATTTGAAAATCCAATGACAGCAAGGACGCTAGGCGCCGCTAAGCAACGGCACATGCTCCGTCCGAGAGCGCGACATGCGCCGACTCCGGTCGTCAATACTGGCTGACAGCGACTGCCACCGCTACTGTCAGTGTTGTTTATCATCAAGACTTTCCATAGTTAATGTTTATACTCTCGTTTTGTGCTTTTGTATTATTAATTTTAGTTTTTATCATACTCTTAATTTTAAACATTAATCACGGAATGTCACTTTCAGGCGGTAATGCATCATCGATAACGGATCAGGTCGATTGCTCTCAAAATCTTTTGCAATGCTCCCTTTGCTCCCAGCCCAGGTACTTTAGAAATCAACACGGTCTTAAAGTGCATCAGGGCAAAAAACACAAAGCTTCAGACACTAACCAGACCATAAACCCAGTTTCAATAGATCCGATAGTTCATCAAGCTTCAACCAATATTTCAGAAACCTTAAGCCGCCTAAAAAATGGCATACGAATTATTAAACGAGTCCCGAGAGGTGCAAGGGTATCGGTGGCACAAAAACTTACCTCCGCTATCCAAAATGCTGTGTCTGAGAACTCTTTACAGGCCTGGGAGCAACTTCTCACCTTCCCATACCGAACACTACATATAACAGATCAGAACAAAACCACATCTCTAACCACCAAAATAAAACACAATTGTCAACATCCACTTTCACTCGAAGACCTCCGTAAATTAACTCCAAGACACAACACATCAATTTACAAAAATATTGAGAACAAAGTAGGTGAGGGTGACATCAGGGGAGCTGCCCGCCTACTTTTTTCGACCGACAGTTTTGCTCCTGATAACCAAGAAACCCTCTCATCCCTGAAATCCAAACATCCACTGCCATCCACAGACCAAAGCCTCCCCGATCCACCAGATTCATCAACTCCGCCGCTCACTACCTGCACCGATGGGGTTCTTAGGGCTGTCATGTCGTTCCAGAGCGGCTCAGCCGGTGGGCTGGACGGGTTGACCCCTCAGCATCTTAAGGATCTCCTTGGGTATAGCTCAGGTGACGCCGGCGAGCTGCTCCTCAAGGCACTGACAGACCTGAGTAACCTCATGCTTTCGGGAAAGGTACATTCGGGAGTTACGAGCACACTGTACGGTGCCAACCTATGCGCGCTTTTAAAAAAAGACGGCGGTATCAGACCCATCGCCGTGGGTACAACCTATCGCCGTCTTGTAGCCAAAATCAGCTGCGCTGTTGCATCCGGTCCCTTAAGCCAATACTTCCAGCCTACTCAACTGGGTTTTGGGTCAAAAGGTGGGTGTGAGGCCGCGGTACATGCACTCAGAACATACATAACACAAACCTCTGGTAAGGTCATATTAAAAGTAGACGTCCAAAATGCATTCAACAGTGTCGACAGAGCTGCCCTCTTAGCACAAACACGTATAAAATTACCACAAATTTATAACTTTATCTGGCAATGTTACAGCAACGCTTCCCATTTACTTTTTAAACAAAACCACCTCTCCTCATCCGTAGGCTGCCAACAGGGCGACCCGCTTGGGCCAGCGCTCTTCAGTTTAGCAGTTCATCCTATCATTGTAAAATTAAATTCAAAATTTAATGTATGGTATTTAGATGACGGCACCCTGGGAGGTGAGGTAAGCGAAGTTCTGGAGGACCTTCGCATCTTAATCGAAGGATTCCGCGGTATTGGTCTAGAATTGAACTCTTCTAAATGCGAACTTTTCTTTTCCGATACGTGTTCAAACAAAGAACTCGCTATATCCAAATTCCGTCGTCTTGCTCCAAATATTAAAGTCACAGAAAAAAACTCACTTCACCTCCTAGGGGCACCTGTATTGAACGAATCTTTTACCGACTATTTAGACAGCAAAATTCAAAAACTCAACGAAGTTTCGGACCGCATGTCCAAAATAAATGCTCATGTAGCATACACCATTATCCGATACTGTCTTTTCGTCCCCAAATTTACATACGTCATAAGGTGCAGCCATTTCTGGAAATTTCCCACTCTTTTAGAAAAAATCGACAAAATTATTCAAAATCTTCTAGTCTCAGTAATCAACATTAAATTAGATGATCGCTCATGGACCCAGGCCTCTTTGCCGATAAGGCATGGCGGCCTGGGTATCAGAAAAGTATCCAGCGTTTCGCTCCCCGCATTTCTGTCCTCAGCACATAGTTCTCTGGAGTTAACTTCAAAAATACTCAAGTCTCCAATTCACCAAATTACCATCCCTTTCATGTCAGAGGCCAAAAATGCGTGGAGCGATAACTGCCCAAGCGTTGACCTACCCGGTCACCCTAGTTCACAGCGTCTTTGGGACGAGCCGCTCTGTAGGCTGGTACGGCAAAAACTGTACCAAACGGCAACCAGCCTTCCGGAGCGCGCTCGCCTCCTTGCCGCTGTCGAATGGGAATCCGGGCAGTGGCTCCAAGCTCTGCCTTCCATATCGACGGGAACACTTCTGGATAACTCCACGTTCCGCCTGTCCGTCGCTCTCCGCCTGGGAGTGGCCTGTGTGGCCCAACATCGCTGTCGTTGTGGTGACCAAGTTGACCCGCTGGGTCATCATGGACTATCCTGCGGCAGAAGCGCAGGGCGCACCCCCCGCCATGCCAGCCTGAATGACATCATCCGTCGGGCCTTAGCCAGCGCGGGAGCGCCGGCTGTTTTAGAACCGACCGGCCTCGCTCGCGATGACGGTAAGAGGCCCGACGGTATGACCCTAGTGCCATGGAAGATGGGACAGCCGCTGGTCTGGGACGCGACCTGTGCTGATACTCTGGCGCTGTCCCATCTTCGTGGCACTGCTGTAAAGGCTGGCTCGGCTGCCAATTCGGCCGAACTCCTCAAGCGGCGCAAATATGCAAACATTAATAGTGGATGCATATTTGAGCCGTTTGGGGTCGAGACTTTGGGTTCCTGGGGTGAAAGCGCCCACAGGGTCTTTAAAGAGTGTAGCCGCAGGTTAGTCGAGTTGACGCGTGACCAGAGGGCTGGTTCATATCTCGCACAGCGTTGCCATTCAACGCGGCAATGCTGCCAGCCTTCTGGGCACGCTGCCAATAGACGGTGATTTGGGCCAAATTTTTTATCTATAGTTTATTTTTAAGTCTAGTTTTTAATTTTTATTTAAGGTTTTATGTTAATTATTATCTCTGTATTGTTTCTGAATAAAAAATAATGATTTAAGAGGTATTCCTTTTAAAATGTTGATTGTTTTAGACATTGTTCTCTATGGTCAAACATGTTTGTTAACATATTATTGATGTTAATACCTAGAACAGGGCTATGAGGATTTATTGGTATTTATTTGAAATCTACAGTTTGAATTTTTCCTTGATAATTTTTGTTTCAAAAACTACTCGTAATTGACAAAATTCACGTGGATTTATTAAAACTTTTTTTCGACTGCACTCAATGAAAGCCTGAAATAGCTATGTTACTACCTAGAACTCGGGGAAAAGTATTATTGACTTCAAAAAGTTGGTTGAAATTATCAATATATTTATAAAATATGAAAAAAAAATATTCAAAGGAATAAGGCCCCCAACCCCAATAGCCCTGTTCTAAGTAGTAACAGTGTTAATATGTTAAGAAACATGCATCAGCATTTTAAAAGGAATAAGGCCTCTTAAACTTGTGATATCTGGATATCACAGTCATATATATGGCAAACACAGGCATATGGCAAAAGATCGGGACCCAGCGAGATTTATCCCTGTTTTAGTTAGTCATATGACGAACGGAGAAATTATGTGGCCATAAAGACTAAAAAACATCAATCTATCTATACATATAATAAATCTGAAGTGGCTCGGAAGTCTGTACATGGAAGATATTCGAAAAAAAGTTGGCCGGTGATACTTAGAATCGATAACAGAACACGTTCCAACAGTTTTTAGAATTTTTGTCTGTTTATCTTTTGGCCGTTTGTCTGTTTATCTGTTTATTTGACCGTGCATCACGTGAAAACGGCAAATTTTAATGAAAACCTCATTATTCTGTCGAGAAAATCTCCGGCCATATTATAGGCTATAATTTTTTTACGTAGTCCTAAGAATACGTGAAATTTTTCTGAGAATCTGTCGATTCTGGGATAGTTGGGGTGGTAATTGTTCACACCTATTCTGAAGTCGAATAAAAAAAACTACTTGAAACCTAAAATTAGCCAACAAACTGTTATGCAGTTTGGCGAAAATTTAATTTAATTTAAATGTAATAAACGCTGTGTATACATTTTATTAATAATAAATGTGTCTTTCTTAGCGACAAACCTGTTGCATTTGTTTATTTTCTTATCATATATATCTATTATGTGGGGCGCCTAACTTTTATATCATGCACTTATCGAAATCTTGATTAATTTACTCGTACTTACATGTTGTTGTGTGCCTAAATCGAGGTAATTTCCTGCTGGTAATAATATCAATGGACGAGACGCTTGTTACGTAAATAATGAGGCCCATCATAACTATATATATTTATAAAAAAAAGCCTCTTTTGACTCTTCTGATGATATACTAGAAGCGCAACATTTTAATACCACTCATAACCGTAATGAGTAAAATTTGACATTATTACACGTAAACAAAGAGAGCGGTAATATTTTTTTATTTTTATTGTTGTTTATTAATTAAAGTATACAACTTAAATATATACAGTTCCCTGCAAAACTGTTTGAACAGTTTGTCTGCAGGTGTGAGTCTCTATACAATAATTTCAACAAAGTTTATTTATTGCTAAACACTTTGAGTGACACTTTGAATATTATAAAGTGTTGCATTTCTACGATATCCAAAACCATAGAAGCAACATTTTTGCCTCTATAGTCGCAAATTACCTCGGGTGATCTTGACTCCCAAAAAGCAATCCTAATAAACCTGTCACCCTAAACGCTTGAGCTTATCCACCTACGGACGAACATTTCGGTTCACTAACATAAAATTTTATATCTCGAAAACGGTATCCAATCATTTCACAAACAACGTTTGACAACTTGACAATTTGTGAATGGTGACAAATTACTCGTAAAAAAAAAACGTTTCTCAATCTGTTCCTTACACGTTAGGGAATGCAACTATGACCGAAAACCGAGTTTCGGTTTTTTACGGTTAAAATCGAACTCGAGTCAAATTTCGGTTAAAAACCGAGATTTTCTTGACTAGGTAAAGTATTGAATAAAATAGGTTATTGTGTTTTTATGGTTTTGTATCACTGTCGGTAAAAACGGAACGTCTTTAGGAATATATATTGACTGTTGGAACTTGTATGCTCAACAAAAATAAGAGCGGTTTCATCCGCGTAAGACATCGTACTATCAGAAATATCAAGTGGACTCAGGTCATTAACATAGATGAGAAAAAGTGTAAGCCCTAATATACTACCTTGTGGTACTCCGTAATTAACTATCTACTTCTATAATCTCCTTTTCTAAGACACTGGCCTCGATTACTGAGATAATCTTGAAATATGTTAAATAAAGATCCTCTAATTCCAAGTATTTCCAGTTTCCTCATAAGAATTTGAACCGAGACAGTGTTAAATGCTTTGGCTAGGTCCATAAACACCGACAAAAATTTCAAGACAGACATAGTCAAGATGATTCGCTACAAACTGGGTCAGTTCTTGCACTGCATCTTCGGTTGATTTTCCAATTCGGATTGATTGGGTGACAAAATATTGCAATCTTCCAAGAAAGATCTGATTCTTTATTTAATATGCGCTCTAGCACTTTTGAGACAGAAGGCAATATAGAAATCAGCCGGCACTTTTGTTTCCATTCTTTTAGATGGAAATTACTACGGCTTTTTAAGGACTTCAGGGAAATCCCTTTTTTCAAGACATAAGTTACAAAATGTTTGTAAGTATTGGTACAAATATGTTTTGTTACGTAAATAAGTATGGTTGTTTTTGTCAAATCATATTTTATCTATCCCTCTTTTTCTAAAATTTATTTGTTAAATGACCATAATTTGTGATATGAAGAGATTGTGAAATTATGTAGTTCTGAAATGTGTATTTGTCAAATGAGCATTTTTGAAATGATTGTTTGTCAAATGATTTTTATGAAATGATAGTCAACCAATCCTATAAGGGTTCCCTTTTTTCCTTTTCTGTTACGTAACGTTAAAAACACGTTCACTCGAGAACCTCATATTTTTTTAAATTTCTTGTAAATGAGATGATTAGATATACAAGTATTTCTTTTCTTTTTTTTCATCCGTAAATTGACCTGCGATTGACTTGGTATCACTTGATGGTAAGTATCAATGAAATATGTACCTACTTATACACCTACAGGAGCGAAAATTTATACGAGCAAAGTTGCCCTTGCAGTTGTAAAAATCTCAAGGCTCCATATCCGTTCAAAAATGGTGAAATATCCAAAAAATAAAATTTAAAAGGAATAAGGCCTCTTATACGTTTTGTAAATCAATACTGATTGTAGTTGTACTAAATGTGTCGCTATTCATCTCGATTAGCTACGATCGCGGCTTCACGCCCCAGTTCTTGTGGTTGGTTAGTTCTGCATCATCCGCCCTTCGAGGCCTTCGGTGTTCAATAACCTCTCATTATTTCAACCAGGCCATTTTTTACATTTAATCTAAGTAGCTGCAGTTCATATATACACATATTGTTAGTTTAAGTTTAAACTCTTGCAAAACAGAAAGTCATAGAAGACGGCCTCTCTCTGTTGTCTGTTGTTGTTGTAGCACACCCCCTTTACTTATACGAATTTTAATCAAAACTAACCAACTTTGTCCGCATAAATATCAGCCATTTTTGGATGCCTAGCTATCCCTGTACCAAAATTGGTGAAAATATGGCTAGCCGTTTCAGCATGATGAAGACAAAGAAACGTTGACCAACAGATGTCGCTGTACAGCTGGCCCCGCGTGCTCACATAGGACATTCCATCGCACTATAGTTTTTCCTGAAAAATTGTAGCCATAGAAAACTGATATTCAATACAACTTTTTTTGGCAACACATTTTCCTAAAATTAACCCAATTTCAAGAAAATGGAATAAAGACTTCCTCTCCGTCCTTTTTTTGGATTTACGTATATTGAAACTTTTTTACGTAATTGATACTTAGACCCTGCACGGAGAAATAGAGTGAGAGTTAAATTTCGAACGGGAATTTCTGGTTCCGCCATACAGAATTTTCGCGATTCGTGATACTATGTTATTGAAACTTGCAGATTCTTCTCGAACCTTTATGTATTTTGACCACTGCACGATTCTGTCAATGACTGCAACTCAATTCCTGTTCGCAATGTGCCATTTCAACACATCATCAAAACTAGTAGCCCGAGGGAAAATCCTAGTCGAATAAGAGTGACAGAATAGATATTTGTGCAGAAAATATGAGGAATTTTGTCTTCTATTTCCTCTTATAGACCCATCGTATTACACAAAAGACCGTTGCAATATAAAAAATAAATCAATATGACGTTTTACGTCTGTATCCCCCAAGCTCGAAAACTTGGATTTTTATCAATATCATGCCTCCGTATCTAAACAACAACGCGCGAAAAATCACTTTACTCCACCTTTTGTAAGGCAAGCTCTTTAACCAACGAACTTGAACCACGAAAGAACGAATGAAACAGACGAAATGATAAAAAATTTCTCTATCTACATGATTTATATTTTTATAATTTTTACTAAGCCTACCCTACCCCTGCGTAAAATCTTTCCCACATACAATTACCAAGAAACCCAGCATGTATTTCAAAAATACCTCTACCATCTTAATCCTCAACGTGCATCTGAGCCATAGAAACTTGCAGACTCTTCTCGAACCCCTCGCCCGCGTCGACCTCTGCCGTTTTGTCAATTAAATAAACTCTGTTCGAAAAATTGATTCATGCCCATGACCTCTAGCCGAGCGTATAAAAGGGTGCTGAGCATCCCAAACAGGCTAGTACATTGCTTGATCTCGTCTGGGACAGTTGCCAGCGACTTAATAAACTTATAAACCTAACCATGTTGCGTTTAATCGTCTTAGCGCTGGTAGCGGTGGCCTCTGGCAACGTCGTCCACGAAAACAAATGCCCTGAGTTGAAGCCGGTGGAGAACTTCAATCTGACTGCAGTAAGTGTTATTGATGGTATTATGTACCACTGTAGAACTTTTTCGCACTGACAATCCGACGTTATTCAAACTTGAGTGATAAGTCTCGTTACAACTACCTACTGCGACAGGGTTCTTCGGAGTCGAATCGATTTAACTTACTGTACTATTATCTTAACACTCGTATCTTTATCAGTTTATCATATCATTTTCTTGGAACGTTGACTGTCGTATCTAAGAATAGAATACAACTTTTTGGGTGTTTAGTTACTTCCTAACTTAATCTTATTTTGGTTTCTGAAATAATCAAAAAACACGGTGTAGTCAACTATCTAAAAGTAAGTAAGTTTATTATAATATATAATCCATTCAATACTCGTAATGAAGGTTGACTGTTCTATACCAAAGTATGGCTTATATAAATTCAATTTCCTGTACTGATATTACTTATCTAAACTGTAACACTAGGTACTGTTAGATATTACTTATCTTGTTTATATTTTTGGTAGTATTTACAATAAGTAGGTACGATTAGAAGCAAAAATCCTGTCATGATGACTTATTACATTAACGGCAAAAGACCATAAAACAATTAATATATAATATTAGGTTTAATATTACGACCCAAGTATAAGATCCAAATGAAAATATTTTAAATTGTCATAGACAATAAATAAAACTAGTTGTATTTTTTTGCGCGTACTAACTTTTACATGGTGGAACATACAAATAATAATTACCGAACGGGAAATAATAGAAAAACGCGTTTTTTTTTAAATGCACTAAATATTAATAACTTCTTGGATAGAAAAATAGACATGTTATTTGCTAAAAGTAAAATGGCCGGTTAATATTTTGTTCTGAAATCTCGTGTGGTGATGGTAAAAATGTATGCCACATTTTTACCGTCACCACACGAGATTTAAAAAAAAAAACACCGATATAATTAATATAATTTCGCTAGGGGCCCATAAAAAAAATCGCTTTTGCCCTGCCATCTTTCGGTAATTTTAAGACGTATTTATTGTATGGCATTACAAAAACACTGCATCAGTTAAAAATCAAATAAATGAAAAAGTGTAGATGAAGTTCCAGACTGAATATAGTTTAATAATAGGCCTTATTACTTTTAAAATTCTGATTGTTTTAGACAGTGTTCTCTATGATCAAACATGTTTCTTAACATATTATTAATACTACTACTTAAAACAGGTAAACATATATTTAAAATCCACAGTGAATTTTTCATTGATAATTTTTGTTTCAAAAACTAGTCGAAGTTGACAAAATTCACGCGGAAAATTAGTTTATTCAACTATTTTCGACTGCTCGCAATGAAAGCATGAAATAGCTATGTTACTACCCAGAACTCGAAGAAAAGTATTATTGACTTGAAAAATTTGGTTGAAATTATCAATATATTTGTCATTTATTATAAAAAAATATACAGATTTTCAAAGAAATAATGCGCCTTAAAATTACGTGTACCTACGCTTACAGTAAACAACACTTTAGAAACAAATTTCTTATACTTAGATGAAACTTAAAAAAAAAAGGTATTTTCTTATGAAATGTCAAAAATGTATACGAGTATATACTTAAATACTGGACATAGCTATTGGAGTTATTAGTAATAACATTTTGGATACCAAGGCTATTTACTATTGCTTTGTCAGTATTGTTAATTGATAGTCTACCAAGGAAACGATAACGTGTACATTTATAGCAGGTGTAGATTTATAGCAGGTCCATTTGTTGAAGTAGTGAAGAAAAAAAAAATGTTTAACCAATTAATGCCATTCAATTGCGCAAAAGTTTTACTCCCTGGTTTTTTAATAATATTATTTTATAAAATCAAAATTTGTGAAATAATTTTATAATAATAATGATAAATAATAAAGTTACGTGTAAAATTCTGTAATTTTATCAATAAATATCTCAATCTGAATTCACTCATATCGCATTAAATTACTTGTAAGATCGGGAGTTAACGTGTAAAAAGTTAAATATTTGAACAACACATTTAAGTGAAGTGTCAATGTTTGCTATTCGACTTGCTAATGCAGTGTGATTAACAAGTTTTTTTAAAGATAGGGCTCACCTATAGTGGTGATATTTTGGAGTGACATTTAATCGAACCTCCCTCTTGGTATTATATTATTATGGGCAAATAATTGTAGATGTCTATTTAAATTGTTGGTGAGTTATCTATAAATTAGTAAATAATAATAATCTTGCGCAAATCGACCAAGTACCAAATTTGGAAAAGCTTGTATGGGTACTATTTGACGTTATTTTTTTTAAATCGGTCGGTCATCGATAACCCCGGGGTAAGTTTATGAGACAGTCAAGGAGTCTGTTGGTTTTCTGAAATGTTATTATTGTAAACGTGCGTTATACGCCTAAGCCTAATTTAAAGACCTTTGAAATTAATATTTAACAGTAGGGATGATCGGAGTCAAGATACAAGAACAATGCCATTTGAAACAAAAAAAAGTTTCTGTAAAAGTAAAAATTGGTTCAAAAGAGAATATTACATAAAGGGTGTGACAGAAATGATAAAAAAATATAAAACAATAGGCAACTATAATATGATTATGCCTATGCCACGAAAAGGTCCCACCTCAGCATGACGCTAGCTCGAGAGCCAGCGCTGATCTTCCGGTGGGAGCAATAAACGCTTTTATACAAAAACATAAGGCTCAAAAGTTTTTTGTCTAATCTTACGTAATACTGTATTATTTACTTCGTTGTAGTAAAAAAAAACAATCTGACGTCACCTAGCAATTGTCTACCATTTTAATTATCACCTTTCGTTAGCGATATACCAAAGAGTCTCTATCGAGGTTATTTGGAATACGCATAAAAAACATTAGGCACCTAAACCACAGATCAATATAATACTGCCAAAGTTTGCTCAGAAGTACAGTTCTCGAAAATTCTTGGAGCTCACTGTTTTCTATGGGAAAACCAATGTTCTTAAGAGGCCTTATTCTAGCTAATAATTTCAACCAAGTTTTGGAAGTGAATAATGCTTTTCCCTGATTTATTAGAAATATAGCTTTTTAACGCTTTCATTGCGTGTAGGCGAAAATAAATTGAAAAACAAAACTGTTTTCTGCGTGAATTTCGTCAATTTCGAGTTGTTATTGAAACAAAAAATATTAATGAAAAAATCAAACTAGGTTTCAAATATATACCAATAAATCGCAACGTCCCTGTTCTAAGTAGTAATGTTGATAATATGTTAAGAAACATGTTTGATCATAGAGAAAAAAATCTAAAATAATGAGCATTAAGCCTTAAGAACATTCTCGCTCCAAATGGGGAGTGATCTGAAGAATGGCACAACTCTGGTGTGGTAAGAATTATTTTTGGAGTCCGAATCTATTTATCTTCGTTGTTTGTTACGCAAACAATGGCATCATCTTTATTGTTCGTTCTTTTTTTTGTACTTACATCGAAATATTGTTTATTCGTTTTTTTTTTCTCTAAAGGCGTAAATTTTCATTAGCTCATCAAATTCAAAGAAAATACATAGGTATTAACATTAAATTTTGATATAGATTTGTTTTATAACAAGATAAAAAAATAAACTGATGAACAGCATAACGCTTAGGATGAAAGTAAAAACATATTTTAAAACTCTCGTATAATGCGATGTCAAAAATTTGCCAATGAGATTGAAACTAACTGTAATATTTTTTAAAACGATTGGCAACGATAGTCAGCAGACCCCTTATCATCAATACCATCAAACAACCAGGGCGTATTTACGCTCCAATCGTCATCCTAGTTACTCCCTGTATAAAAAAAAAAAATAATGGCTAAGGGAAAATAATTTTACTAATTGTTTTTTTAGTATACACTGCTACAATATTACTCAGCACGTCTAGCATAATTTTGACACGTGACTCTTTGTCGCGCTACAAATGCTACCTGTCACTTTTATTTTAATACCGTGCGAGCAAGGCAGGTGTCGCTGAGTCACGCGACAAGGGAAGTCGCGGCAAGATATGCTAGCCCCGCTGACTGTTTAAAACCATTTTAAAACAGTGGTAAAACTCGTTTCTTATACAGGGGGATCAATCCAAATGGGTCAGTAGGGAGAAAACGAAAACTATAAGAGGTAGGGAAATCTGTTCTTAGAAACAATGGCGTCGATTTTAGATTTAATAGAATCTGCATTTTTTTTTATAAATCTCATACATAACCGGGAATTGAACCTGGTAATAATTCTGTAAGTAATCGCATGTCGTATTCCAACATTCTTAACAGGGATTTTGACCAGGGTATGTATGACATTTATAAAAAAAAATTGCAGATTTTATTAAATCTGAAATCGGTGCCATGGTTCCTAAGAACAGATTTCCCTATCTCTTATAGTTTCTGACTTCTCCCTACTGACCCATTTGGATCGATCACCCGGTATATTTTAAAAAACGCCATACAGCGTACAGCCTTGAGATGATTTCACAACTGCATTTGTTTGTATTGAAAATGTTTGCAAATGTGGCTAGCCAGTTCTTTTCCATAGCCCTTCACTTGTAAACAAGTTACTGCGTAGATACAATTTAGAAGCTGCTTTTGGCTTCTGAACCCAACCCAATCAACTGCTGTAATTTTCCAAGCATTTAAAACGCGAATTTTCCTAACAAACGTTGACAATCGCTGTTCCGGTACCAATTACCTTGCCGAGGAACCGAATCAATCAATTGAATGAATGGGATAATTCGAATGAGTCATCAACCGAATTGACCGAGCGTGAAGGATTTGACGGTCAAAAGAATCCATTCAGTCATGGAGCTTTATTCTTTTATAGAGCATAAAGGTATTGTTCTTATAAAAAAAAATACTATAGTCGTACTCATACGTTGATGGTTCTGTACTATTTTAATTGTGTTTTAAACTGTTTAATCATCAAACGCGAAAATCTTTTCCTATATGGGTTATTTGGAAACACGTTTCTTTTTTTTAGGTATTTAGTTTCTGACAGACGTTTGTGTAGACGGACAGAGAGACAGCGGAACCTTAATGGTAGTAGGATTCCGTTGGCACCCATTCGATACATAACCCTTAAAATACTGCGAATAAATACTTCTAGAACGATAGCAATTTTCATAGTGATAAGGCTTAAAAATATTACTCATAAGGAACTGCTATGATTCATGAGATGAGATAACTGTATTCGGTATTCGTGTGAACGTCCTGAAAAACGCTTAATTTAGTAGTCGATGACTTTTATTAACAATGTATAATCAAACAATTGCTATGTACGCGCTCTTTTAGAATTATAGTGACCTAATTTGAAATCGTCGACACTTCAATTTTAAATTACTTACATATTTAGAATGAAAGAACCTGATTAAAAAAACAAGATTTTGAATTAGATCACTATAATCATCTATAGTTTAAAAGGTGCGAATACGTTACTACTGTTTAGAGCCTCCAATTTAAAGGCTTTCAAGTGACACTTTTGTCAATCAAATGGCTGTATGTCAATATTATTCGAATTAATCGGTCTCAAAAGTTAATTCCTATTGCTAGTCGTGCAAGGTTTATAATGCTTGTAACTTATATAATAAATGTTAACAATGAAGCGAAAATAAAGAATTTACAAAGTTTACAAAGGGCCAACACTACTGAGCAGACATTACTGCTTTAAAAGAAAAAAAAAATACCCTGATGAGTCTGAATTTTAGACACGACTCTAGATACACTTCTTGTTATGTGTATATCATGATATGCAGTGCCATTTGAAGTTAACAGTTTCTTTAACTTATTTCCAGTACCAAGGCACGTGGTACGAGATTTCCAAGTTCCCAACCGCTGCGGAGAAGAATGGCAAATGCGCTTCAGCTGAATACAAGCTGGATGGAGATATCATGAAATTGAAGAACGTCCATGTTGTTGATGGAGTCCAGACTTCTATCGAAGGCACGGCCAAGCTGGCGGCTGATGCCAACAAGGCTGCGAAGCTGGTGGTCTCACTTAAATTTGGAGGTGAGTGTCAGTTGAATACAACATAGATAGAGGTCATGGAAGGCTGGTGGTCTCACTTAAGTTCGGTTGTGAGTGAATAAATAAATAATAAATATCGGACAACCTCACACAAATCAATCTAGTCCCACAGTAAGCTCTAGCAGGCTTGTGTTATGGATACTAGACGACGATAAACATACTTATATATAGATAAATACATACTTAAATACAAATAACATCCATGACCCAGGCACAAATATTCAAGTTCATCACACAAATATTTGCCCTTGCCGGGATTCGAACCCGGGACCGTCGGCTCAGTAGGCAGTTGCTTAACCACTGCGCCAACAGCGTCGTCAAATGAATAGATAGAGGTACAAGCTAGAAGGGTATACAAATGAAGAACGTCCATGTTGTTGATGGAGTCCAGACTTCTATCGAAGGCACGGCCAAGCTGGCGGCAGATGCCAACAAGGATGCGAATCTGGTAGTCTCACTTAAGTTTGAAGGTGAGTGTCAGTTGAATACAACATAGATAGAGGTCATGGAAGGCTGGTGGTCTCACTTAAGTTCGGTTGTGAGTGAATAGATAGAGGTACAAACTAGAAGGGTATAAAAATGAAGCACGTCCGTGTTCTTGATGGAGTCCAGACTTCTATCGAAGGTACGGCGAAGCTGGCGGCAGATGCCATTAAGGCTGGGAAATTGATGGTCTCGCTTAAGTTTGGAGGTGAGTGAATAACAAATGCATTACATGTCAGATATGTGAAAGTCGACAAAATATGTACATCGTGCATTTTATTGTGAATAAAGATTTTTATTAGTTCAAAACAACGTTTTGACAAATAAATTTACAGCAAAATTTTTATGGCTTGCAAATAAAATTTTAGTTCATAATCTGTCCAGTAATTGACCTCAGTCACCTGATTGTAAGTCGGAGAGGGTTAGGGGTCGAAGATGTAGCTGCTGGTTCAGCAACAAATTATTTACTTTTGCCTTGAAGAAACCAAAGTTATGATTTTCAGGAAATACCTTCAATGGGAACGAGTTCCATTTCTTAGCAAATCCCTTCGTGCGAATAAGTAACCGACAAAATAAGGATGTCGCTCCCCTCGAACCCTCGATTGGATGTTACTAGGGCTTGTCCAGTAATCTGCCTATGACGCAAATTGCGATACAAATCAGAATTTCTATTAGTAGGCCTGATTATCAAAATAATCGATAACTCATTTTGAACTCGCTCGCGTCTCACTTCGTGTTTGGTTTTAACAGTTTCATGAACTTATTAATTTATTACGTAAGTCCGCGGTGTTAGTGGAGGTCAACCCGAAACCCTGGCTCCTAAAGGGCGTTATTGTAACCAGGTTCAGGGCGCCTAGGGCGCCTGTATGACTAAAGCTGGTCATATGCCCAAGTGTTCTATTTATTCATTATTATGCAATAAATAGGTTACACAGCATTACAGTAATAAAACCAAGGCACTGTGAACTATTTACAAAAATACATGCACGTAAACAAGACTTATAAACTAGTTAGATTTAGGCGACATAACGGCGTGGCTCTCCTTCGATCTGGTGTAGGATTCGGCAGATTGCCCCGATTTATATATGTATATTTGTATATACATGTTTAATCTAATTGGTGCTGAACTTGGAAACATTATGTAATATATTTTTCTTAAAGATTAAAATTTTATCGCATTAATCTGTAGGTATCAATTAGCTATGTTACACTTCTTTATCGTTCGGATGAACAATCACTTTATCAATATATGTAGTTCGATTCGATTAGAACGAAATTCCTTATTTTACTCACTAATATTCGTTTATCACTAAAAATTTTTGAAGCTTGAAAATAAATAAGTATATAACAACGAGTACGAAATAAATATTGTGCAATACTACATTATAGTAGCGAAGTTCATTCAACGTTTCGCGCCAATAGCTGCGTGGATGTAACATAGCATTAGTAGTATGGCATCTTCATACTTTGTGTATAATACAAAGTATAAATAAAATCGGTCAAGTGCGAGTCGGACTCGCGCACCGAGGGTTCCGTACAAACACTTTCCATCCTTAAGTGGTTAAGTTAAGTTTGCACCTGGTATGTATAGCGCTCCATACAAATGAGGTGCAAAGTTAACGCAACCAATCCTTTTGTTGTATGGGAGCCCCCCTTAAATATTTATTTTATTTTATTTTTAGTATTTGTTGTTATAGCGGCAATGGAAATACATCATCTGTGAAAATTTCAACTGTCTAGCTATCACCGTTCATGAGATACAGCCTGGTGACAGACGGACGGACGGACGGACGGACAGTGAAGTCTCAGTAATAGGGTCCCGTTTTTACCCTTTGGGTACGGAACCCTAATAAGAAGCCAAAATTGTGTCCGATCCACTGCGTGCGGGTTGGAGCTTGGTGAATGCGCTTAGTAATTAAAACATAAAAAAACAGAGGGCGCTCTAAAAAAGCTGAATGAGAGCGATACGATACGAACGGTCTGCATAGGGAGCCAATTTTCAGTTCATGTGATTTGCTATCGAATTTGATAAAATATCAAACGTCTTGTATCGAACGAAAATATCACAAAAATCTCCATTCATAAAGAAAATGGTATTCTCAGGTCTATTCGATATAAAAGTCGATACGATATCGGTGACAGGTGCTACTTCACGTTCCATTTTCTTGATTATACTTATATTATAATAGAGGAATATTTTTTTTTGAATTGAATTGAAAGGCATACTTTTGATACGCATACGTGTATTCGTCATACTCATCATTACGCATAACTGTAAATAGTCATACATTTATGCGCATAACGTTTTTAATCATAATGTTTAAGAACATACTGTGTAATGGGCATACAGTTGATGCGCATAAAATGATTTAAGCATACTTTGTCATGGTCATACATTGAATTACTCATAAAACAATGTAACCATACTTTATAAACGCATACATTGCAAAACGCATAGTCAAGTCGGTTCTGGCCAAGTCGGGTTTCAGGTCATAAAAAAAATAACCTAAACCTAACCCAACCAAGTCGGATCTAGCCAAGTCGGGTTTCAGGTCATAAAAAAAAATAACCTAAACCTAACCCAACGAAGTCTGATATAGCCAAGTCGGGTTTCAAGTCATAAAAAAAACGGCCAAGTGCGAGTCGGACTCGCGCACCGAGGGTTCCGTACAAACACTTTCCATCCCTAAGTGGTTAAGTTAAGTTTGCACCTGGTATGTATAGCGCCCCATATAAATTAGGTGCAAAGTTTGGTATTAATAGGTATTAAAAAAAACTATATTATAGACCTGAGTATTTGGTATGAATTTCAATTTAATACCTCTACGCGTTTATGAGGAAATGGGTAGTAAGTTTAAAACTATAAAAAAAAAAAATATTATGTGATGTAACTAAAAATTTATGGTTTTCGTAATTTTTCCTTTATCTATGCTATAAGACGTTGCTTCGTACCAAATTTCAAGATTCTGAGTTCATGGGAAGCACCCTGTAGGTTTTGATTCCCTTGCAAGTGTCGAAAATTTGCGGCATAAACGGCTGTATCTTTTGATTGCGTAGGCTTAGAAGTTTGATTTTTTCACAGCGTCAAGGGACAGTAGACCTGAGTAATTGATATAAATTTCAGCTTCAAACCTCCACGCGTTCCTGAGAAAAAGGGTCTTGACAGACGGACGGACGGACGGACAGACGGACAACAAAGTGATCCTATAAGGGTTCCGTTTTTTCCTTTTGAGGTACGGAACCCTAAAAATAACCTAAACCTAACCCAACCAAGTCGGATCTAGCCAAGTCGAGTTTAAAAAAAAAATAACCTAAACCTAACCCAAGCAAGTCCGATCTAGCCAAGTCGGGTTTCGGGTCTTAAAAAAAATAACCTAATCCTAACCTAACCAAGTCGGATCTGACCAAGTCCGATTTCAGGTCATAAAAAAAACTTAAACCTAACCCAACCAAGTCGGATCTGACCAATATAATATTGATAATTGTAATTATCAATATTATGGCTTGAAAAGTGTATGACATTTACAATTATACTAAAAATAATTGTAATTATCAATATTATGACTAAATAAATGTATGACATGTATACGACATTATGACAGCGAACAATTATGACATTGTACAATTTACGCCAAAAAAAATGTATGCGTAGCAACTTTATGCGTAAACTGTTATGACAATCGATATTATGACAATTGTTATGCAACCAGAGGTTCCCCCGTAATTTTGTTTTCTCAATATATATAATGAAAAAAGGAAACTGCATTTAGTTACGTTGCAAGTTAAATAAAAGCTTTTTAAAAAGGAAACTGCATTTACTCAGTGCAAATAAAATTAATTATAATCAAAAGGGATTCAACAAATTCTATATTTGTATACATGGGCTCCAGAGTAATACGTAGGTACAGTCGCCATCAGACATATCGTAGCATGTAAGGTATTCATAAATATCTGAACACGACTCTTATTGACTGGGCGTTACAGTACATGTTCACATATTTATGAACGCCTTATATGCTGCGATATATCTGATGGCGACTGTACATGTACAAATGTTACTTAAAGCAAAGCAAAGCCTAGAAAACAAAAGTAAAAATATTAACCATTAATGGGCAGTGCAGTTTCAGTAACAGACAAATCCATGATAAAAGAATCCGCAGAAAATAGGGTTAAATAATAGGTTGAGAAGTTTGTTGTTTGTTTCGTCAAAATCGACTAAAAACTTAATGCTACGTTGTGTCTGTCTTGGAAAATAGTGGTGGACGTTAGCCTTTATCGGTAAAAGGGCCTCTTAATCTTGCAATAGAAAGTAATATGTTAAAATACATACCGATTTAACTAACATAGTTTCTGTGTTTATTTTACGCTTGTTTTCTCTCACAAACACGTTCCTACCCGTTCTAGGTAAATATACGCTAGGCGTATACGGAATATTACGTTTTGGCAACAATATAGTTGATCTTTTTTCACTAATTCCATTCAAAAACATTAATTGAACATCAAAGAGTTGAGGTTATGTCAAGTGGGTTTTTGACATTTCAATATTTTCAATTGACTGAGACTGACGTACATGTCGTCTCACTCTATCGTATAAGCAAAGTGCGTAGTCATTACATTTCGAGTAAAAAACTTCGTTATAAGGGCGTACCAACATGACGCCAAAAATGTTTGGCTACTTAAACTTAAGTCATATGGCGAAAAGAAACTTTAGGCTACTTGAACCTAACCCATAATAGCGAGAATAACCGAGCGATCGCCGAAAATGGCCGACGGTCGCGAAATTAAGAATTTTATGAAATTTCTTTAGCCGATTGTGAAGGAAATACGTAGCGAAAACGGTAATTTTTACGCTCTTATTCTATTCTCATATTTAGACAATAGATTTGAATCGTTGTTTCTGCGGTAACGTGCGTCGTATTGGAGAAACGTGATCTAAAAGGACGTCGAGTTTTGTAAGGCGCCATCTCGCTTCCTCCCTAGTGCGTTATCTCGTTCTGGCATTTTATTATATAGATACAAACCATTGTATATGTAGTTAATGTATGTAAAATACTTACATTACTTTATTTTATGTAAATTTATGAGCTGCAAGGCAAAGAAAAGGAAAAAAAAAACAGTGCTCATGAAACGAATGGAACGCAAGCATGTCAACTTTTCAGTGTCAGACTTTTTTATAGGCTTATTATTGTTAATCATAAGGCGAAAATCTTTTCTGAAAGGCTTTTCATTCCATAGAAAAGGGTCCTCGCGCCATAAAATTCGTCTTAGTGGAAACTCTGCCGCAACTTCAGCCTCTTCAACGACATTCTCAATAAAATTGAGTATAAAGTCGTCAGCGTTCATATTTTACTACAACAAATCAATAAGAATGCAAGAAAATCGGTTCACTAATGTTTGACCAAAAAACGTTTGACAAATGATCACTTGACCAAACAACGTTTCACCAAATATTCATTAGGCAAACGAGACATTTGACAAAAGTATCATATTACAAAAAGTCACTTTACAAATGATCATTTTACAAACACTACACTTGACAAAATATCATATTACAAAATATCATTTTACAAAATGTTATTGCATGTCTTGTCTTGTCTTATCTTATCTTATCTTACCTTATTTACGTTTTTTTATGGATATAAAAAAAAAAAACTAACCTAACCTAACCCGGCCGGGTCGGATCTGCTCTGAAATTGATTCACCTCAAGTTTGGTCAAATGACTCAGTTGCTAAATGATCATTTGGTCAAATGATTATTTGTAAAATGAAAGTTTAACATCTGATCATTTGGTGAAGTGAATCATTTGTAAAATGACTTTTTGTAAAATGATCAATTGGTGAAACGTTTTTTTGGTGAAACGTTGTTTGGTCAAGTGATCATTTGTCAAACGTTTTTTGGTCAAACGATAGGACACCAAGAAAATCTAATAAATTATAGCTTAGATACTTTTGACATTAGCAATATCACAGACCATAATTTTGTATCGGCTACGCTTGACCACTCGTTGCGTATCGAGTGCTGGCACTGGATAAATATCACATTTGATAAATGTTTACAAATTAAGCGAAAATTGAAAAATTTAATGATTCGGACAGGATTCGAACCTGCGTTTCCAACGGCTTTCCGGGCCAACACGGGCGTCTCCCAATTGGACCACCGAATCAGATGTCAGAGCCATTGAATTTTTCAACCAGTTGCTTTGACATGCCTTAGGGTGGCATCGTAGCGCCATCTACCGTAAAGATTTAGACTTTATTGTCGGCAACATCGTCTCAAATTTGTTGAGAATCGATAGTAACGATGTGCCCGCCCACCCGAATTTACTTATTTTTATTAAAGCAGTAACATCTGCTAACGTAAACTAAATGTTTACAAATTAAGCGAAAATTGAAAAATTTAATGATTCGGACAGGATTCGAACCTGCGTTCGAATTCACATTTGATAACACGAGAATACCGAATGTCGAGATTTGTTGATATCCGCCATGTTTTTTGCATTATAATGCCGGGGATCGATAACGGTATCATGACATTTTTTTCAATCTTATTCTTATTTTTCAAACACTCTAGGTCATATTTTCAAGTATAGATTTCTACGTAAGATAAATAATCTTGACCCAAAAACAAACCTTAGGCCGTATTCGTAATGATTATGTACCGATATCATCTATCAGTTTAAGATAAGTGTCAAGATTGGCGGAGAATGCCAATTATAAAGTTGGTGGCTGATAACTGGGACTGAATTAGATGTTTACTTTAGTGATGTGGTCCATTCAAAGTAACCGTAATTATTATGATATACGAGTATTCTGTCCCTTTGAGATTTTAATCACCTAGAACAAGATACGCATACAACAAGATTTGTGAAAGATGAGGGCGGTTTTGATTGGTTTTATGTGTGCGTGTCTACGAACACAGAGACGTTTTGCTTGTGACATTGACGTTGACAGATGCGAACACGGACAAAACTAATCCCGTGACGGGGCTTCCGGTCCGTGACTCAAGATGGCCGCATGCCTTCAAGTTCCGTTGTTCTTTATTTATTCATTTTGGTTGTTCAATGTGTAGTATTGATCCACTGCAAAGTAAGTAAGACTGGAACCTGCGACCCTACGTTTCCGGCGTAGTGCTCTCCCAACTGAGCTATCACATCGCAACGTCAATCACACCAAATCTTTGATTCCGTAATTCTACGCTACTGGAGCGCCCTCTGCGTCATATGTGTTTAAAATGCTTAATGCGCATTAGCAATACCCTAGGATGTGCTTTTAACAAGTACTATTTCCACCAAACGGCCCAAACGGGCCTAAACGAAGCTGAATCATATATGTACTGTTTTTAAGTCTACATTACCAAGCTGCGCACAACAGCTTGACCGCGGGCGTCTTCCGTGACATGTGGTGATCGTAACCGAAAGTATGCTGCGACACGCGATCAGCTCCGTTCGCTTGCGTACACTCCGTTTGCTTGTCGTCGTGTACGATCGGAACCTTTCGGCTGTCGATGCCGCCGCGTACCTACGTATTTTCAAAAATTACAACACGTCAACGGGGTAGGAGCGAAACTATTTGAATGGGAGCGGATACGTTCGCAAGCAACCGTACGGTGCCAATCGTGTGTGTCGACATCCTGTCGGCCGCGAACGGCTGTTACCGCCCGATCGTATGCGTCGACATGCTGCCAGACACGATTGGTTGTCGCCGCATTCGTTCAGTATTCTTTCAATTCTGATCCGTTGCGGGCCGCTTGGTGGAAATAGTACTTTACTCGCACGATCCCCAGTCCCCATAGCAAGAGCACGGATCGAGAGAGAGATATGGCGCTTAATTAATTTTAAACACTCACGATTTTATGAGATTCATAGAGGTAACAAGAAAATCTGGGAGTATTATGATACACCACTGGCAACACAGAAACGGATTGACAGAACCATCCTACCAATCATAGCGTGAGTCTCGCCTGTCATTCCGGAGTGCCGTACCATGGTATATTTCCAATTTTCAATGTTGCAATTTCAAGGCCACTGGCCAGATCACGCTTAACGCCTGGGCGCGCCCACAATGTGAGCTGGCACACTTATCTATACAATATTGTATTCCAAATATATAGTCTTTATTACTCATTTCATAGGAATGAATTTGGAATGTATAGATATCAATTGGTGTTGCTCATTGTACTCACGTATCGCAAAGATTACAACGTTATGTTATTCGAAATGAAAACATAACAGGTTGCGTAGAAAGTATTAAATGTGGTTAGAATTTATACGCCCAAGTTACGTACGAAAAAGAAGTACGTAATTAAACTAAGTATTTATGTAGTAAAAAACTCAAATACCAGGGTCTCGGTTCTCAATACCAGTTCACGGCATTAGTTGTCGAATCTATTATAAATTCAAGCTGACATTACTTTTCATAGTTTTAAACACATTTTAGTTGCCAAAAGTCGTTTGTATCTTATAAGAGATTTATAATTGTTTAACTCGTTTCGTATTGCGCTGACATAATTTCTCAATAAAACTGTTAGAAAATAATACGTACCTAATGTTAAAATGCGATGCCCTATAGTGCAGAAGAAATGCATTTGAATAATATTTTCTAAGATTTACAGAGGTTGCTTAAAATGCTTACAAAAACTTTTTTATACCTAACGTACACTCAAGATCCGTTAGAAAATGTTCATACCCAATAGTACTCAATATAACCTTGTTGACTTAAAAAAAACTCGTATAATGCTTTAATGCGTTTTAGTTTGAGGGACAATCATACGCTTCCTGTATTGGACTATAGATTCGTTCGTGGAAGAGGAGAAAATATATATCACAAAAATAACTGCCTTCATGATTTACCAAAAAAAAAAACAGTCAAATTGAAAACCTATTTATTTTTAAATAGTTTTTAATTCGAAGAACAACTGTTCAAGTTACTAAAGAAAAGACATACTCAAATCACGATATATTAAAGGTATGCACGGTATATCGGTTCCCTCATTTTATCTCGGTTTTCACAATTATTAATGACTCTATGTGTCTTGTTACAGACATGATCAAGGACTCACCGCTGAACGTTCTGGCGACAGACTACGCGCACTACGCCATCGCTTACACCTGCAAGTACGACGAGAAGAACAAGAACCATCAGGGTAATTTTTTATTTCATTTTTTATTATTACAATATTGTTTTTTTTTTATTATTATATATTTTTTATTTTATTATTATTTTTTTATTACTATTATTTTTATTTTTGTATTCACAAACTGACCGCCTATTGACCTCAGTATCACCTGATGGAAAGTGACTACGGGGTCGAGGATGTAGCGCGCCGGTTCAGTAATAGCCTATTCACTTTTACCTTGAAGATACCTAAATTATAATTTTCTGCAATACACACGATGGGAGCGAGTTCCATTCTTTTTTAATAAGATTTATAAGGCAGCTATGGCCTATACAGGACACCCCACTTTACATAATATACAAGATGTTTGAAATAACGATGTAGGAACTTTAGGAAGTGATACCGGGGACTATTTGGAAGAGCCTTATATGTCTTAGTCCAATCGGTAATAGTTTTTTTTGGTCGCATTTTCTCGTATCTAAAATTTGCATATAAAGTTAAATTTAAAACAAACTATGACTTTAAGCAAATTTCTTTCTTTCCGATTAACATCACGATTAATTAATTATCAATAAAAAAGAAGTTCATCCTCCCACATACTACGCATTTTCTTTAGGCGTTTTCATAGCTCACACGAGTGATTTCTGCCAAAGAAATAAACTTTAGCAGGCTGTATAAAAATAATTACTCATTCTGAGCTCCCGACAAATAAAGAGGGGTGTGAAGGGGGGGGGTCTGTGGGTCTGTGTGTCTGTGTATCTGTGTGTCTGTCTGTGGCATCGTAGCTCCCAAATTGTATAACTTATTTAAATTTAGAATTTAGGTAATCGATTGTCTAAACGTAATGTTTATCTTTTCATAACAAGGTGCGTTCGTAGCCTTTATCAATATTGAATTTTATCACAAGCAATAAACTACTTTACTCGGAAATTTAATTAACTAAAACATTCATAATTGTAATGAAAGATAACTTTCGCAAAATTAATTAAAAGAGATTATATATATTTCTTTCGTTACAACATCAAAGCGAAGCATCGTGAAGTGAAAAATAAAAATATGGTTCCGTAGTAATAAAGAGTTTGGTATAGGTAGGTTATATATATTTTAAAAGAAAGATATTTTGGCCGCAAAATAGGCACATCAATGAAACTTTTTTTTGTATCTTTATCTTGGCACTAGAAATGAGGATCTGCTGAGTACTGCCATAATTTTGGCAGAACTCAAATGGTAGAAACTGTGCTCCAAAAGACTGAAAAGTAACTAACCCCTCTACCGTCATACATCGTAAAATATTGATCCCATAGGTATGTGCATGGTCTCAATCGATTCAGCGCCAGAAATTACATAGAAAATGATACCTCATTTGCGTAGTTTGCAAAATGTTCATCTTTCAAAATATGCCCCCTGCACCATACCTTCCCCAAAGGGGTACTAGAACACCAAAATTTTGGCAGGACTCGGTAGATCCTCATTTCTACTTAGTGCCAAAATAAAGTTTCATTGTACCTATTTCGTCGCCAAACTGCCAAATTATTTTATTTGTAGTACACTTTGTAGATAAAGCAAGGAATAGAATCCTACATGAAAACGCATACCTTCTTAGCGATTTACAAATAATCTTAAACCTATGAATGTCGATGCTAAGTTTCGGAGTTTATGCAAATATTGACGGAGCCTTAAAACTAAATCCTTTAGTGGTTCTAGAGATAATAACAACGGCAACGTTATTGATAAAAATATGGGTTGGCCTTTGCTGTTTTGGCTAGGTAGTATCAAGGTAATCCATTTATATTTTTCGGGTAACCCCCTAACACGCGAATTATCGCACGGTTGCGCTTTTGTAAAAAATACTGGTGTATCTGGGGACTATAGTTCAAATCTTTTGCTAAGAATGAATAGCTATATTTTGTATTTGTGTTAAATCAAAATTATAGTAACCCGAAGGCACTGTCTGCTTCGGTTTTGAACATGTTTTTTTTACAATTTTGCAACAGATCGTAAAACTGCTCAACTATTTATAGTCGATTCCACGCAACTATGGTCCAAATCGACTCAAAAATTACTAGTTAAAATATCCTTATTATTTCGTATAAAATCTAAGATGAATAGGTAACTTAATTAAATAAATAATATCACTGATATATAATATTAATATCATATATTTAGTATTATCTTGATAGTAATTAATGAGTTTTGTTTTGGAATATCGTTGGGTGATTGGATTATAGTTAGGTAGTTTTACGGCATATAACCACTATAGTATATACTTATCACGCATGTAAAAAAACTCGAATAACATGGATCGACCTGAATTATGATGAGACCGAACTGCTACTGTTCTACTTAAAGTAAATATAAATACATTTACACACAGAAATAATATACACATACAGACATATAACAAATTGTATTCTACTCTGCATTTATAATTACGAGTATCTCCTTATAGTTAGTTTAAAACGATTTGCTAACCAATTCTTATATGCATGGAAAAGCGGTGTCTCCTAAAACAAACATAATTGTTTTTCTAAGTAGGAGGCTCCTTGTAACACATGTACAAAACCATAATAAACATTTTTCATTTATTCATTTTCATTAAAATAGAAGCATACTCAAATTATATGTTCCTTTATGTATCAACTCATTATGATTTCGTTTTTCCAGATTTCGTCTGGATCCTGTCCCGAAGCAAGCAGCTCGAGGGCGAGGCCAAGACCGCCGTAGACAACTTCCTGAAGGCCCACGCCAAAGAGCTTGACGCCACCAAGTTGGTGCACACCGATTTCTCCGAGGAAGCCTGCAAATTCAACAGCACTGGCGTCGTCGCTGAACCCGCGAAGCATCATTGAAAATTTCAAAAGAATCAGCGACGGGAGGGAAGGAATTCAGAAAATAGACTCAGTATTTGTAAATCTTCTATCTCTTCTATTATTCCGGATCCTTTACAGTCTTCTTTTATGACACCATTCACAGAATTACTGACGAAGCATTAGTCTTCACTGTAAGGATTTGGATATCTAAAGCATCGTAACGCTATTTTTATTTTGAAATATAAATATCCGTCTTAAATCAGGAACACTCGAGTGTGGCAAAAAATTGTATTTGCAATTGTTTTCATAGTCTGTGCCTACTCACTATTGCTTTCAATAAAAGTCTTGTACTTTCACCAAGTCAGCGTCCCCAAAAAAGCATTTTATTCTGTTTTATTTGTTTTTCCTTATCTGCTACATCTGAATATATTACGGCCCTAGCTGTATTGCAGGTTTCCAGTGTCCTCATTTATTTAAATTTATTAATACAAAGCCCACGCACAGTGCTGTCATTATTTGTGTATGATTGTCAATAAGCTTCTTTTATTGCTATATTCTTAGAGTCACTTTGTCAGGTCATTACGAGTTTTACGCTATTTTTTATTCAGGAATATTCTTTATTAAGGATTCTGTATAGCTTATTCCTCCCTTATTGTAATTGTTCCTTCTGAGACATGTGTATGCTTGGATCCTCTTCAGGAAGTATGAATCTTCTTTTTATATTAACTTATATTGATCTATCCCACTATGTTACTTGTCATAGCTTTTTATGATAATAATGTGACAAGTTATAAGAATTTGCAGTAGCAATTTACGTATTTGTTTCAAAATCACTTTTTGTTTTTAAATGTCTTACCAATTTACATTATAATATGTGATAATTAATATAATGCCGTCGAAATTTCTAGGCGTAGTTGACAATTTGGATAATAAAAAGTTCTATTCCTTTTGATGATTTTCATTTACATTTGAAAAATTATAATTTTCTCTATCTCATAATTTTATGCGACCGCAAACTTGAGTCGCTTAGAGATCAGACTGTCTTTTATAGAAAACCCAACCTAGAGAACTTTTTCCAATTAGCCACTCAATTGCTTCGAATTTTGATTACCAAAAGCAATCTAGTGGTTAGGTTCTTTTACTTTTAAGTTTCACCATCGGACAACCAGGCGAGGGTAGTGATTTCACCCTTATTTTGTCAGTTTACCACTAATTCGCACGAATATGAAGCGACTTGCTTCATAATTTCTAATGCAAACCGTTAAGAAATGGAACTCGCTCCTATCGTGTGTATTTCTAGAAAATTATAATTTGGGCTTCTTTAAGGCAATTGCCTATTCGCTATTACTGAACCGGCGAGCTACATCCTCGACCCCGTAGTCACTTACCATCAGGTATTATTACTGAGGTCAATCGTCAGTCAGTTTGGGAATAAAGAAAATAAAAAAAATACACCTCCGTAGGTACTTTCCATCTATAACTACAGAATGAAACTCTATAGACGATCCTTTCTTTTGATCTCAGCCAATGCAACCTGAGAACTATATTTTATTGGTTGTTCATGTTCATACAAAATGTGACACAATTGGGGCAATTGTTTTATTAAAATCGTAAAAAATAGCCCTAAATAATATAAGACAATAATCTCATCCGTTTGCTAATTAAATACGTTTAATTACTTTTGCCTTAGTAAGTACCTATTTTGAGATGACGTCACCATTGACTTGACTTGTACAGTCACCATCAGATATATCGAAGCATATAAGGCTTTCATAAATATCTGAACACGACTCTTATTGACTGGGCATTACAGTACATGTTCAGATATTTATGAACGTCTTATATGCTCCGATATATCTGATGGCGACTGTACTGCAAAATGGTAAGGACAAGTGAACGTCGAGAAATTAATTATTCACAGGTGTCATATTGTCACAATCTTATTGTTTATTGCGATATGAGAACCTAATTCCTAGAAATGGTTTCGTAATTAACATAGGTCGTAAATAATTGGTATAGTCCAATTGGCCATTGGGATGAGAGCCGTGAACGAAAGTGACCTTTGTCTAGTAATTTTTTGGAACAATGTCGCGTAAACGTTATATTATATTTATCTCGGATTAAAAGTACTTGCCAATAATTAATGCAACTGGTCCTTCTTTGAAAATACAAAGATATAATGTATAGGTAAAAAAAAAACAGAAACATAATTTTGTATAAATTTTATAATCATAATCACAGTTATAGATAGATATCGTGGCACAATGTGTATTTGTCGCAGTATCTATGAAAGTATTAAATCAGTAATCCGATTCCTAGGATGGACTTGTATCTACATATATAAGGCTTATATCACGCTTTTACAATATACAGTATTAAGGCCAGGGCACACCCAATTCGTGTGCGTGACTTACACGTAAGTATGTGCGTTGTAAAGTATGAATACGCATATCAGATGTCACACTGCTTGCGTGTTCACGTACACGTGTATGTCACACAAGTGGTGTGCCATAACATAAGAGAATCCTTATTTTACAAAGCGGTGTGCCTTTACCGCCAATGGTTAAAACGGTAGGTATTAATGTATTCTATTTTTCAAAGTAACCGATAATAGTACCACGAAATATTTATAAACTTATCCTAAAGAATACTACCAAAAGTTACTAGTAAAGAAGTCCGTTTCGAATTTTTGCGAGAACTGACACTCCGAGTCTGATAATTCTTTGAAAATAAATGACTGTCGGTGCTCGGCCAACTCTGTGTATTTTGACAAGACGTCTTCCACTTTTTTTAGAGACTCTCCTGCTAACTTCTGCTTGTTTCTTGATAGAACCCAGGAGAAAACTGTAACGAGAAAAAAAAAGTTTACGGTTGACTTGGTTGTGGTTGATTTATTTGTTTTGTAACAAAAAAAATGATGATGACGTCTAGTTTCTTTGCAACTTGACTTATCTGCGGATAGTGGCTTCAGAGACAGACAATAGGTAAATGATGCCCCTATGCTGTGGTTGTCATTGTCTAAATTACGTGGACATATCTTTTCCTTGAGGTTCTGACAGACCGGAGCATAGGTACACTTGTAAGAAATTTTCATTTATCGTTTTTAGTATGACGCCCGCATAAAATCTTCTTATTGAACAGCAAATATTTATTGTTTTGTTACAAATTAATGGTCAGGTCTATCAGCACTCTTGCAGTATTCATCGTGTCATATTTACCTCTAGTTACGAACGCTATTCGGTTTTGTAGTTTTGCACATAGCCAACATACTTCCTTGATCACTTGCTACTCTTTTTTTTAATACTATGTGGTATACTATGCGTACGGGCTGCCTAAAGGTAGGCGGATACCAAAGCGGTTACCGCAGCGGTTACCTATCTGAAACATTCGGTTTTGTTTCCTATCTGCAACGTTTCGCCAAATGTAATTTGGCCGAAAGCCATTATTTTCCAAAACTGTTAATTTTTCAGAATAATTATGAAACAAACCTAACCTAATGGGTTCTTTAAGACGATGTATATAAAATCCTGAAAATATTACGGGTTTCAGGAAAAAAATACTTTCCGACAAATTAAAATTTGGTGAAACGTTAACAGATAGGAAACAATGTTTCGGAGTAGGATATCTACCGCAGCCTATGGACGCAGAGGGCTTATAAGCGTGTTGCCAGCGCTTTAAAAATCTTTGCACAAAATATTAAACTAATGATGCACTGCAACAGATAATACTTATGGCGCGGCAATAAGAAATGTGGCCAGCTATGTGCATTTCTGGTAAACTTGGTAAAGGTAAAAGCATAACAAGTACCGTAATGAGTCCTCGGCTTCTTCTTGAAAGTCTTGCATGTGTAGGCGATGGCGTAACTGTCATAGTCCGTGGAGAGGATGAAGAACGGGAACTGCAGAACCTTATCTGTAACCAGAGATGAATTCGATAATATAATAGACTGATAATACAATAATTGGAGATGTGAATGGTGAGTGAACATTGTCAAGAACTTACTTACACATAATGGATAATGTTGGCATTAATTCCGCCTTTTGTACGATAAGTTCTTTATTTTGTGCAATAAAGATTAAATAAATAAATAATGTTTCCAGAAATTCTCGTACGAACATCACTATTTAGTACAGAAAATGCCTATACAAAGTCACGCTCCGCAGAATTATGTAGACGGTAGCACTTAAGTAGAAAATTGGTAAGGGATCCATGGATTCAAGTCCTCCAATCTTATGATGAGTTTGATAAAATCTCAAGTTTCCACATCCACAAGTGCTGAGCGAAGGAGCTTAGCAGTGTGAGACAAAATATCCACCGATACAAATTTCCAAAGGTACCGTTGTATAATATATGTATAATGAGATTTGTTACATTGATTTATACATTTCCTTTAACATCTATCGACTTGTGTAGGTTAGAAACCGTGTTCCACAAAAGTTTTACCAGTATTTCAAGCGTTACTAATGTCACTTTTACATTACATGAAATAAAATTATATGAAACGTTGCGGATTCACGTGCGAGGGATGTGAGTTCGAGAAATGTGTACCCTGTGGTGCTAGTCACATGCGATTTTGCGATTCATGAGCGTGACATTGTATCACCTGTCTTTCTCGTACGGTATTAAAAGGAGAGAGATAGATAATATTTGTCGCTTGGCAACGAATCGCGTGTCACAGTTACTATAAAAGTGTTCTATCGAGTTTGCTACGCATCTTCGCACCGTTCCGCTGGCTCACATAGACCAGAACGTGATTCGCGTTTTATAACTGTCTCGCTCACTCTTACGCGATCCAGATTACATCCTCTCAGTTTTCATCCAAACCTTAGGGTTCGCAATCTGAGAGCACGGACTCTATGTTAACTTTTAGTATCATTTCAGTAGGTATATCTTACCAGCATTTTCATAGCTGACAATAAACTGCGCTCTATTTCCAGCATCAAAGGTGGGATCAACCCTGGCCAGGTACGACTTCTGGGTCTTGTTCCCGTTGTCGGCAACTACATAGGTCTCCTTAAGCGTGTAGCCTAGGTTGTCCTCTTGGAAGTCCAGGATGGCGCAGTCGTAGATGGATCGACCGTCGCTGGCGAAACTGGCTACGTTGTACCAGATACCTGAAAACTGATGACGGACTTTGTTATTCTACGTTTCGTTGATATGAGGTGATAGTGTTTGGTGTAGATAGGACAGATAATAAATATATACCTTTACAATTTGACCCGTATAACACTTGATATCTCAGGATTTGTACGCATAATAAAAACTTATTATACCGGGTCTATTTGACGTTCCGACTCAGTTTCATGTGCTGTGATCTCAGATGTACTGTACCCTTACCAAGAGTTTACAGTGACTTTGCTCGCTAGCGACTGCCAAAACGATTTGTATGGTGAATAGAGATAGAGTAGTTCTACAAAGTACCACTAGGGGCACTTTACTATTCTCCATACAAATCGTTCGCTGTCACAGGTCACGTTATCTCATGGTAAGGGTACTGATGAAACAGCAAGTTGTTACTGAAGATGTCCCAAATGTACTGTGGCAATGTAGTGTAATGGCCTCTTTAGCTAAACCCGAGCAATCGTCAAAAAGTGAGCCAACAAGTAACTAAAGTTACTCAAAGGGTAGCCAAGGTAGCCCGATGATTAGCAAAGTATTCTTAATTTAGAAGAGTTACTATGGGATCCTTCCTAGTTTGTTTACTGTCATGCGAGATGCCTAGAATTAATGAAGTTATCTAATTGAACCGAACTACTTACCCAAATATCTTGTGCTGTTTTTATTTCGGTAATGTTTTAAACGAAATAATATCCTTAATCAGAGAGGTACCCTTATTAAAATTGGATGTTACAGCATTTTTAAGCTAGCTTAAGGCTCCTTATCCGTTCAAAAATGCCGATTGTTTTAGAAATGTTTCTCTATGATCAAACATGTTTCGTAACATATTATCAATGTTACTACTTAGAACAGGGCCATTGCCATTTATTGGTATATATTTGAAACCTACAGCAGCTATATTCTCGCCTAGAGAAACACATCTATACTATTATTCAATCTAGATTTGTATTGAAAGTCAGTTTTCTATCGAGAGAGGTCATGATTTCAGGAAAAATTCTTAATAGCGTTATGCAGGATCGTCCTTTGTTTTGTATGGGCGCGCGGCGTCATGCCAGTCTGGCGCCATCTGTTGGGCATAATTTTCTTTTTCCTCGCATCACGCCGAAACGGCTGAACCAATTTTAACCAATTTCGGTACAGGGATAGCTGGACACCTATAGGTACTTTTATCCGTGTACAGTAAAGAAAAAAGTACGTGGACGAATATTTTTAAGTTTCATATCTCAACCGATTCCATAAAATTTTGTGAGAGTAGGTTCGATAAGATTTTTTTATCGATTTACTTTTTTTATATAGATATTTGACATACATTGAAAACTTCATTCAATGCATTATTAATCCTTTGATTCATAATGCATTGTAATCAGTTAATTAATATTATATTAGTCATGATTGAATCACTATCCTAAATTCCTTTTTAGTATTTTTTGTAATCAGTACTGATTAAAGTTTACGGTACACTAATCGGGAAAATTCTTCTAGCTGATAACACGATAACGGAAAGCCGTATGTCTCACACCAAACTTGATGTTAGGAACTGCATTGCAAATTTGAAATGAAATGTTTTTAGGAAAGGGCAATCGGCTCATATTTCCCTTGACACATACTTCGCATTAATTTAATTTTTGATTTATATCTAACTTAAGTCCATTCATTGCTTCATCTTCTAAAGCTTGTTTCAATGGTCATTGGTAAATTTCTGCATAATAATAATAAATCATTTATTTCGGACTATTGTCCATAAGATTGTTAGTGTCAGTAGGTACAAATAGGTAACTTATTCTAATGTTAGTATACAAAGTGAGACAAGACAAACAGACTAAATTAAATTTGGTTAAAATGTGGTTTCTTCTTTATAATTAAAATCATTTGTGTCCTATTAGTTCATCAGATAATAGACCATTCACGTTTCTTGCAGTTAGTTCAATTTTATTCGTTTTCGAATCTTTTATGGTAGTAATATTTTCTTTAAATAATATATACTGTCTTTCCTTTTTTGGTAATTTTCGATAGGTTTGTTGCAAGATTTGGTACGTATAGAATAGAATAGAATACTCTTTATTGCACACTTCAAGACGAATGAAATACAAATACAGATAACACTTATCATTACAATAGTGACTCTTCTAGTTTTACATTCTTATTATCGGCTGTGATTTTGGCTTTGCTGTCCTCAGCGGCTAGTTTGAGTATACCTTCATGTTTCTTAATTGACGAGAAATCATTTATGTTTTGGTACATGGGATGTGCATCCTCTGTCAATGCTCCATCTTTTTGTATTTTTTATAGGTTCCGTGCTTAGACATATGTTTTGTCAAATCATTCGTGCACCGGAAACCCCAGGATACAGTCTGACAGACTTTTTTGTCAGACTGTATGTTGATTAGAATGAAATAGGACTTTTGGGTACGGCCGTGGAGCACTTAAAACGTTACCAAATATTCATATATACGATAATCATCCGTAGCCGTAGGAGCGAGGGAGATGACAAAGAAATCATGACAGATGGCGCCATATAAATCCTGCATCGCGCTGTTAAGATTTCTCCTGAAATAATAACCCTTCTCCATAGAAAACTGATCTTCAATACAATTGTAGAATTGTCTAATAGTATAGATGACAAATTGTATAGGTAGATAGCAAAACTTGATATATGTACGTGTCGCTCAAAATTAAATGTACCTACCTACAGTGCGTGAGCTGTCAGAATGCGATTCGCGTTTTATACGATTTGTTTGTTTGATATGATTTGTTAGTGTTCGGTATTCGAGTCTATATAGTAGCATTTGAATTGTATTGTCGATAGCTCACGGTCACGGACTATATCTATGTGAATGTCAATCGAATTGTTTTTCGGAATATCGAAATTCCAAGATTGTGTCATAATCATAACACTACACTCTTAAATTAAAACTCAATTAGTATTATTGGCAATTACTGACCTTAGTAAAATCCAAATTCTCCTGAATCTTAACAGTTGGGCACTCTCCCTGTATATTCTCGGCCAAAGCCCCTACAACGCCAAGCAGGCATAATAAGACCAACATTCTTATTTTTATTTTAAACAACTACCCGTAGCGAAGGTTTGATATCGAATGCTGGGACATGCACGTCCCACGCGGTAATTATCCAATGAAATGACCCCAGAGTAAAGTCGTTTTATATTGAAATTGCGGCTTAAATTGAACAAACGTATGGAGTTTCTTATAATGTTTCCTCTGGGTATTTTTAGGATGACACATGGCTAGTTTTCAAGGTTTAGGCGCAGTATTATGCATGTCATCTAAAAGATATATGTGTCAGTGCATCTGGAAAGGTACCTTGATTCAGGGTATTGAGTTATGCATAGTTCCAAAAAGTAGATTAAATTTGCTATCAATACAAAAAAGAATAATGACTGTAGGTGGAACCACTATTTTTTTATAAATTTTTGAATTTTCGACTTCCGAAATGCACAAGTTGAGAAAATTGCATTTAAAGTTTATAGTGGCAAAAAACACACTTCTACTTCGAAGTTACATAGCCACTCAATTGCTTCAAATTTTTAGTTGGACTCTATTTATATAATAAAATAAGAGCAGTGACAGGTAGCCGTAGTTACCAAAAGCAATCTAGTGGATAGTGAAGGGTATAATCATAATCTTTGAATGTTAAAGAATTATAATAAAGATGAATTGTCTAAAAATACATGTTAATTATTCTGATTTCTTAAGTTGAACATGCCAGGGTGGAAGAAATACGAAAGTGTTAATTATACCCAATTCATAAAATAACGAGATTAAAACTGTTAGTTTCTCATCATAGTTACATATTCTATGGCATTTTGGGACAATTAAATGAAAGAAAACTCCATAATCATAAAGAAATTTAATAATTACCGCATTTTTAACAGCTACAAAAAAAAAACACTTATAATATTAAAAACCAACAAAATAATTTGTATATTCATGCTATATCACAAGATCAAATGGTATTTAGCGTGGTGTACCACAGTGGTATAATAGAAATGGTGTTAAAACAGTTATTTTTAACAATAAAGTTTAGTAACTCGGTCGAAACTTTTGTATGGAAACGTAACTAGGGTACCTTGTCACGACATTTACTAAACTTTAGTAACTAAAACTCGAAGATCACTATTTTAGTACCTATAATGCTAGAAATATCTGTAACAAAATGTTATTTAGGATAATTATAGCGGAAATCAATGTATTCTTATATTTATAAAAACTTCTGTTTTAGTCGTGTAAGACATCAAGTTTAGCATTTTACTAAACTGGGTACCTTGTCACGCTAAGTCATTATCTTACATAAATGGAGTAAGTAACTAGAAAAAATAACTCGATTGTGTACATAACTCCTCTGATCTAAGTAATGGCAAACGTTTTGAACTAAAATATATATTTTTTTTTATTGTGGCTTTCACCTTCTTGCTGAGCAAGTGGTATTTCGCCAATGACTCGTTTCGAATTGCACACGTCGACAAGATTGAGGATTAATATCACGTTATACGGTGAGGTGTGCTTTTTGTAAAGTGATAGCGATTTACAAAAAACCACGCGGTCTATCGGGCCTTGATCCAAGAAGGGCTATGTACGCTTCAAGTTGAATTCTTCATTAACCATTCACTAATACGTTAGTTCACTGCACATTAAGCTATCAATACTACACATTGTTCTAAAGTTGTTTTGCATCACCTACTCAATTCTAATTTTTGTTAATCTACTCCGCTACCTAAAGGTTGTCTGGAAGAGATCGCTATTTAGCGATAAGACCGCCTGTTGCTAACCTCTGTTTATTTATTTTTTACTGTATATCTCTTATGTTTTGTATCCCTGTGTATTTGAGGTGTGCAATAAAGTGGATTTGTATTGTATTGTATTGTATTGAACAACCAAAATGAATAAATAACGGACAACGAAACTTGAAGGCATGCGGCCATCTTGAGTCACGAACCGGAACCAACTAAAATAAATAGTTATTTCATACAAGAGTCATGCAAGTTGAATGTTTTCTTATAAAAAACATTAAGTATTTTTTTTTTGTTCAAAAAATTATTTTGCTATAGACCGATCCTATACCTTATCTTAGAAAGAGGTAGTTGACTACCCGCTATGGAAATATTGACAAAATTATTCAAAATTTAAAGGCTTTTTAAGACATGGCGTGACAAGGTACCCTGACTACTAAACTTTATAGTCTGAGAAATATACTAAAAAAACATAATTTTACTGATATTCTTGTACACACGTGTTCCTTAGGATGTAAATAACCCAATTATAACACAAACCCATTTTGGCACTTTTTCACCAGCTTCCACAAAAACTCATGTAACTCGGTAACTAGATGTCGTGACTAGGTACCTTTCCAGATGCACTGACACATATTATCTTAAGTATAGTTATATGCAGGACGGGATTCTTGATAGTCCAGTAAAAATAGAGTAAAATAGAAATTTGGTAATTCTAATATCTTTAAATTTTGGCGTATTGATAAATTATGACATAAGAAATTTATTTTAATTTTTTTAGAAAAGCTGTGCTTATTATGCATTCGTTACAATTGAAAAAAAACCTAAAAAAAAATTAATGAGAAAAAGACAATACGTAATTTTATACGGTAATGATTTGATACATAAAACTATCTAATTATGATTAATAGCATTTTTAAAATAATCAGATGTGTGAAAATATGAAAAAAATATATAACCCTACCGCAGTTGATGCAATGCATGTTGCATATATATTTTTACATAAGTAACATTACACCGGTGAACCTACGGAGTTATTAGACAGATTTTAACTGAGAACGGCTGACTACCATCTCGCCAGGCGGTAGGAGAAATAGTAAAAAAAGCATAAAAGTAAATAAATCTTCTAAATTTTAAAATTTAGCTGCCACTTAACATTAATAATGCACTGAAACAAAAATCAAAGACTTTACAATTTGCAAAGGTTAAAACGCTATTTTTACTGGACTATGAGGCTAGATTAATACTCATTTATTACTAAAATGTCAACATTTTTACAGGTCAATACATAAAAAAAAAACATTTCTATCAATAATTATGATTAAATTTTAAAATACAAATTATTACAAAAAAATAATTATTAAATACAAATTGGAATAGTTACCTACATTATTAGTAGTAGATTAGTTTAAGTTAGGTTACTCTTTATAATACTTGTATATATATGTTGTGAAATAGACGCGTATTCAGTATAGTAATTGCCACAGGTAGTTATGACGAGAAGTGATTATTAGTAAAATTATATAATCTTAGTATGACAATGACGTAGCGTTAAATAAAAGCACTTTCTTTTATGTAGCATTAAATTCATTGCCACAATTGAATTGGTCATAAGAACCGTCAATAAAAACATCTTATTTTTTCATATATGTAATTATTTCCCATTCTATAATTTCACATATGTTTTAATGCAGAATATTAATGTGACATAATATGGATGATCACAATATTTACACACATTATCAATACTTTGTACTTCGTTATGGTAGCAGTTTGGTTCTGGCGCTTCGCTAACCGATACCGCACAGCTGTGGTCGCAGTTCTAACCTAACCTAACCTACTTTACTGGTAGCAGTTCCATGTTCACAGTTCTAACCTTACCTAAACTAGTTTACTGGTAGCTTTATATTTCAAGACTTTTGTTGTTATTACATTTAATGTAAATTTTGACATTACTTATATTGCAAATATATTCTTACATTATTCTATGTGAACGTGTCTTTAGAGGTCAAATGCATAAGTTGAATTTGTAAATAGATAACAATATTATAAACGATTTCAAGAACTCGGCGTCTCGAGCAAAATAATATTATTGTTTATATTGTTTCTCTTTCTTAGTAATTATATTATCACCTATTTTATAATGGCTTTATTTTTATGATAGCTAGCTAAATATAGCTGATTTAGAAAAGGCTACTCGAAAATCGATTATCGAACCGATTTGAATCATCCGAGATACAGTGACATAACATAAATGAAAAAAACAGAGTCGCAATATACGGGTAAGGCCACGGGAATTTACCAATGTGACATAGAAGTAACATAAAAATATATACGTTATGTTATCATAAAACGTAACATAAGTCGTTATAAAGCTTAGATCATACTGGAAAATATTCCCATTAAATAACGTAGCTAAGAAAAAAAAAGTAAGTTATAAAATGATTACCTTTATATTGCTTGTAAACAAAATTTTCATGGCGCATTAAAATCAATATAATCAAAAACGCGTGTGATGAATCTAATGAAACCCAAACCGCTCTAGTGTTTTAAAGCCTCTCATTTTGTACCAGGTGGCAGTAATTACTATTTGTTCACTGCAGGTACCCAATACTAGTAACAAGACGACCGTATAACAATAAAACAGCTTTAGAATCAATGATTCTATTGTGACTTGAGGTCGAAAATAAATAATTTTCTTCTTAAAACAGTTTTTTTTATTAAGATGTTGTTTTTATTTATTTTATTATTGTACACGAGTTTTGTTCGACTTTGTATATTTTCGCGTCCCTAAAAATCTAATCAAACTCATTTAAGATAGTAAATTCTGTGTACACTTCCCTTTACAACATTTATTCGTTATGTTACGTAGACAATACGTAACATTTTGCAAAAATGTAACATATTCGGAACGAATGTGTAACGTATTTTTGAAAAAAGTGGATTTTCATGGTGAAATAAGGACATTTTTAATACAATAATGCGTGTCATTTGCGTGAAAACCGTTACGCTATTGTATAAAAAAAACTGATTAAAACAATCACTCCTTACCTTTAAAATCAGACACGACACTTTGGGGGTACTTTCACGAAACTATGACTGCGTCTACTTTGAATTGCGTTTGTTGAAAAACTGACGGGTTTGGACTTGCTCATCGGTGTTGCCCTACTAGAATATGAGTTGCTAGTGCATGAAAACTAATTTCTACCTAAATTTTTTTAACCCTTAACCACCGACCTCCCGTCTCATTCAAACTTAAAATTGTTAACATACCTATGTGCGAGCATCCTACAAACGTCTGTGTCCTTGTACCTTCTCCCCTCCTGCCTCAGTGCCGCGTCGTCGCTGGACAAGGTCGGTCGTGAAAGCATTTAATTTTGGTGAGCATATTACTGTCTCCGACCGTCTCTGAGACGGGAGGTATACGTATTTTTTCTTAAGGGTCTCGGAGACGGGTGGTAGGTGGTTACGTGACCATGGATACTTTTTTTCTTTACTTAGCCGACCGCTTACTCAGGTTGGTAGTGATGGGAAGTACGGAAAACCTGTTCTAATTGTGACCCGAAGATAAAACGGGACCCGTGTTTCTAATGCGAAAAATCTGTTTGCCAAGGATGTGCAAACAAACTTACATTCACTGCCGCGAACAAATTGAATAACTTAGTGGTCTGCAATTTTATAAAAATATTACCTTTATTTTAACGAAATTTATGTATTTAGCATTGTTAATTATTAAATAATTACTTAGATCTTTATATAAAGTCAACATTTTTGTTAATCTAACCTTCCAAAGGATATATAGTTCCTAAAGTAGAAATAAGGACTGTTGCGATATGTCTACAGTAAAAAAATGTTTTGTTAATGTTTTCAGAATGATTATTAGTTTAAAAAATATTATAAATTGTCTATATTGCCATTATTATTTTGAATTTCCCATCCGATCTATAAAATATAATATATAGGGCCGACATTATGTATCCGTCCTGGGGACGGGAGGTAGGTGTTTGTGTGACTAAAGAAGCAGGTAGGTAGTTAAGGGTAAAAAACAAGCTACATAAAGCGTCACGAAAGTTTTGTAACATAAGTGTGGAATGTTGATCCATTAAAATAATGTAAGATAAAAAATTAAAATTATTATATTATCATAATTCCGTCATCGGTAGAACTATCCCTATATCATAAATTTTAGTTTATAACAAAAATATGCCCATGAAAGTTGAAATATCATAAAAATAACAGAGCTTTTAGTACTCGTGGTCGAAAAATTTAACCAACTTTCGTTACGTTTTGGACGGAAATATATTTTTAGTATTTTTATAAAGGGGTTTATATTAATTATCGTACTTGCGACCACGAGAACTCCTATATCTACATATGATAAAAATATTTTTGAAACAGTAGGGGTTACCAATTTTTTTTAATCAGCTGGGTAAATTTGAAACGTCCAAATTGGTAACTTTCCGCGGCCTTACCCATACAATTTTATTTTATACTATTTTAACAAGAATCCCTAAGCACGCACAATATATAATATACCATACCATCCCTATAGATGCATAATATATATATATATACCATGGTCGCACCTGCAAAATATGTCCATGGTCGCACCTGCAAAATATGTCAATGTGGTTCAGAGTGAGAAAAGGGACGGCCTGAAAACCAGCGCTGCGCAGACGCCTGGCTGGAGTCCGCTTGATTAGTCACACGGATTAATTTGGGTGGACAATGTAAGTACCTACTTATTATCCGTTTTTTTTTATTCCATGTACAGTCAACCAATTAGATTTTTAGGCTACTATAGAACCTTGTCACAATGACAATGATATGAGAACTCAAGCGGCTTTCATATTTGGCGTCCACTGTGACAAGGTACGAAATGGCCTGTAGTGTAGCAAAAAATGTTCCTTTTTTATTTCTTTCTAAATGCTACAACGAAATGTTTCGAACTTATATGGAGCTCCTTATCAGGGACAGCTGCTATCCGGCAGCACGGATAGCTGTCCCGGATGAAGAGCTTCATATGAGTTCGAAACATTTCGGCCGTCCCTGACAATTTCTACGTGGGTTTAAGTTACAAAATATTTGATCACTGACATTTGTATGGCTGCTGTGGTGGACTTTGGCGTCAGGGGAGCAATTGTGCGCTGTGGACCACAGCCGTCTTTGGCGTTGAAAAGGTTAAATACAGTATGCCTGACTCTGAACCCAGTTACAGAGATAAGTAGCACACCTGTATAGTGTATAACATGTTTGACGTGACAGAAAATACCTAACTACACTTTCCTCGAGGAAAATCTTAAAAAACATTGCTTTTTATGTATTCTATTCGAAGAAGTTGCTTATTATCAAATACATACATTATTTCACGGTAATCAAGCGTCGATAACCTTTAACTCTTATTCATTAGGTATTTATCATTAAAGACGAGAGCTCACTTCGTTTTGTTTACTTGTGTACGACTCTTTGATAGAATAAGTCTACAAGATGTTTAATATTGTTATATTTTTTACATTTATTTATGGCGTCTTTGGATATTTCACATTACCTGGTAAATGCCCTGAAAACGTGGGCTTGAAAGAAGATTTTAGGCTGGCTGAAGTGAGTAAAAATATATTATTATTCCACTACTATTCCATACAGTGTAACTATACTACCATTGATACACTTCCAAATCTCCAGTGTACTTTTAAAATAATAGAACCGCATCGAGTCCCTAAAACTGTAACAATATGATTTTTTGTCGATTCCAAATTCAAATTTCCTTACATCGGATAAAACTAGATGGCAGCACAATATTTGTATCCAACCCCCGATTATACCAGGGAGATCAAGAATAAGCATTTACAATGATCGCATCCCCTAAATCCTATTTATAAAAAAAAACAACTATATTTGCAGGCGGTGACTTATTATATTATTATTTATTTATATTTTCAGTTTTATAACAATTGGTACCAATCTTACTTCTACTCCAGCGACGGTCATCGTCTCAACAATTGCTCAGTCCTGAATCTGGTCACAAAGCCTACTGGCGTCTACCTCAACCAGTCCAGGGTAGACCGGGGACTGTTCCATAGATACAGTATCGGGAGAATCGTCATTCCATCTGATATTGAGAAGCCAGCGTTTCTGGACGTTGAGTTTAAATTTGACAATGCTCCAAGAAGACGTAAGTGCTTATATAATAAATAGTTACATTAAGTTACAATAGTTACATAAAGTACTTATATAGTAACGGTAGTTTATTGGTTATGTTGTACTGCTCAGTTCAAATTCAAAATCGGAAAGAAAGATAGAAAATTTACATTAAATTTACTTCTGCTTAAGAAGCCTACTGGCATATCTTGAACCAGTCCAGGGTAGACCGAAGACTGTTCCACGGGTACGAGAATCATCACCAGCTGCATATTGAGAAGAAGAATTTCAATGAGAATATGCTTCATCTTTCAGTAATGAAGAGAAAATACCCATTCCGCGTGCTGGCTACCAACTACAATTACTATGCGACAGTTTACACTTGCGAGTACAGCCCGTTGATTGACAAACATTTCAGTAAGTATACAGCCAATTTATTTTTGTTACATAGTTTATCTATACTATCATACAATTCTTAAACTGTAGGTATTGAAAATCAGTGTTCTATGGAGAGGGGGCCATTATTTCAAGAAAAATCTGAACAGAGCGGTGCAACAGCGTGGCGCTAGCTGTAGGTACAGTGCCATCTGTAGGTAAGATACTCTTTGTCCTCTCATCATGCCGAAATGGCAGGAAGGAATTTAACAAATTTTAGTACATACGTAGCTGGAGCCTATAAGTTTACCCAACTACGGTAAAAAAAAAACACGGGTGAAGTTGCATCCTTCTAGTTTGACAAATATTTGTTTATTTATTTATAAGACACAGCCGAAACAGCACGACGGATTTTAACCAATTTTAAGACTAGCTGGAGCCTAAAAGTTTACCCAACTACGCCAAAGAAAAAAAACAAGGGGTAAAGTTGCATCCTTCTAGTTTGACATAAAGACGTTGTACAGTCAACCAATTTGATTCCTAGCCCAATTCGTACCTTGTTACAGTGAACGCCAAGATGATAGCCGCTTGAGTTCTCGTATCATTGTCATTGTAACAACGTTCTATAGTACCTAGCCTAGAAATCAAATTGGTTGACTGTACTGTACCTGTAGATGAAAGGGAAAGATCTGTGCGCTAGTTTTATTATTGGTCGCGGATAGGTCGCAGACTACAACTCTATCCAGGCATAGTTGTCGCAAGTTTCGGTTATTTTATGTATTTTCTTATATTTCTTTACATACAGAAAATATATTCAAATATTCTTTAGGGTATATAATACACACACGGTGCAAAGCTCTCTCGATCTCTATAATAATTTTCACCAGTTAGAAATGTGAAATGTTTTTAATTGGACCTTCATGAATCACACATGAATATTGCTAGGCTCGAACTTTTTCTTTTATTGAAGCCAAACTACTAAATTTTTAGTGAACACAACACTGACTTTTTTCTACCCCGATTATAAATGTAAATAATTAAGTATTTCACACTTTATTTCAGTTTACGTCTGGATCCTCTCTCGAACCCAACTCCTCAACGATGTCTCCTTTGCCCTTGCCACGAAGCCGCTGCAGCAAATCGGCGTGGATCCTACTAAGCTGGTGAAGGAAGAATGGTCGAAATGCCAGCCGAAATACTATGAAGACCAGGCAGTGGAGCCGGTGACTTTTAGATATCCTGTACCGGTTTAATTAAAACACTTCTTTAACTGTGTATTTTTGTGTTACTTTCTGTGTAAGCAGTCTCTCTTTTTTACTCCTTGGATGGCAAGCAAAGCGTCATCAAATTAGGCATCGCACTATTACTCATTTTTAACACACAGATACGATATATAAATAAAAAAAAATGACGATATTTATATCGAAGATATTTTTCTTAATAATAAAATAGACAGGCTTTATAACGAAGTGACTGCCATCGAAAATGTTTTGAATGTTACAAGATACAAGAAATGCTACAAGTTGGAAAGACTGCTTTTTTCGGCCCACTTTACTGCTTTGCCTTTAGATCATAAGGTATCACTGTCATGTGTAACTTTAACAAGTATACCTGCCCAGACTGAAGCAATAGTACATTTCTGCAGACGCCGGTAAAGAAGGGCTTGCCGGGTGAGTAGGTATAGACGGCCGACCGTAGGGAGGCCGAATACTGATACGAAGCCGGTAAGCCCTTTTCACGGCTAAGGCATGTATAGTGCTTTTCTCAAACATATGCAATGAAATAAAAACATACACTACTCAAAAAAATATAGCTCAGCTGCTTAGCTTGTTCATGAACACTGATGTCATGTAATTAAAAAAACCGCCTTAAATTTTGTATGAAATCCCTTTACAGTTCTCTCGAGTGGTTCCGCCCAAAACTTGATACTTCGAAGCCTGTTATAACGAACGTTATGACGATATTTCATTGCATGTTTGAGAAAATAATACACATTTTGTGTTCAAATATGTAGAGTTTTTAATATAACAACTTATTACACATGTATTCGTATATTATTATTAAAATAGCTTTTACAGATATCATTACATTATTATCTTCTATATTATATCTGAGATATAAAACATCTTTGAATGTAACGTTTACTATTACTCTACAAAACATGTATTTTAAAGTAAAACTTATCAGCAATTACTTGTCCTTGTCTTTTGGTTTAAACAAGTATCTGAAATTGGCTTCGGTGAACATATACTTAATAAAATATTTAAATTCACCTGTGAGTATGAGTATGGATTACATTTTATTTATTTAAACTTTATTGCACAGATCAAACTAGTACAAATGGCGGACTTAATGCCATAAGGCATTCTCTACCAGTCAATCATAAGGCTAAACAGAAAAATTTAGTTGGTGCAGAATCTATAGAGTCATTCGTTGGGAGACAATTAAAAAAAAACAATTTTAGAAATAAATACCTAATACATAATATATATACATACTTCTCTCTCTGGAGTCGGTCCCTCATGCTCATGTCTGAGGATCGTGGTCAGCTTCAGGGTTGCATCTGGCGCGGATGATCTGCCTCCACCGGTTTAACTCAAGTAACAGGTTCACGTAGTATTTGCCGTAAGTATGAAATGAGCTCCAATCATTTGAAGTTGAAACCCTTTTTATAATTCGAATACTAAATTCGTAAAAAAGAAAACATTCTTTTTTACCATTTTAAAGTAAAAAAATAAAAGTTAGAGCTCAAGTAGGGGTAAGGCCGCGGAAAGTTACCAATGTGACATAGAAGTAACATAAAAAGATTTACGTTATGTTATCATAAAACGTAACATAAGTCGTTATAAAGCTTAGATCATACTGGAAAATATTCCCATTAAATAACGTAGCTAAGAAAAAAAATCAAGTTATTAAATTATTAGTTTTTACTGCCTGTAAACAAAATTTTCATGGCACATTAAAATCAATATAATGAAACACGCGTGTGATGGAACTAATGAAACCCAAACCACTCTAGTGTTTTAGAGCCTCTCATTTTGTACCAGGTGGCAGTAATTACTATTTGTTCACTGCTGGTACCCAATACTAGTAACAAGACGACCGTATAACAATAAAACAGCTTTAGAATCAATGATTCTACTGTGACTTGAGGTCGAAAATAATTTTTTTTCTTCTTAAAACAGTTTTCTTTATTAAGATGTTGTTTTTATTTATTTTATTATTGTACCGGAGTTTTGTTCGACTGTATATTTTCGGGTCATTAAAAATCTAATAAAACTCATTTAAGTTAGTATATTCTGTGTGCTTTACTTCCCTTTACAACATTTATTCGTTATGTTACGTAGAAAATACGTAACATTTTGCAAAAATGTAACATATTCGCAACGAAAGTGTAACGTATTTTTGAAAAAAAGTGGATTTTCATGGTGAAATAAAGACATTTTTAATACAATAATACGTGTCACTTGCTTGAAAACCGTTACGCTATTGTACAAAAAAAAACTGATTAAATACAATCACTCCTTACCTTTAAAATCACACACGACACTTTGGGGGTACTTTCACGAAACTATGACTGTGTCTACTTTGAATTGCGTTTCTTGACAAACTGACGGATTTGGACTTGCTCATCGGTGTTGCCCTACTAGAATATGAGTTGCCAGTGCACGTAAACGTATTTTCGCCAAAAAATATTTAAAAACAAGCTACATAAAGCGTCACGAAAGTATTCGTAACACAAGTGTGGAATCATGAACCATTAAAGTAAAGTGAGATAAAAAAATAAATTTGTATTACCATACTTATTCTGTAATCGGTATTACTATCGCTATGTCATAAATTTTAGTTTAAAACAAAAGTATGACCATGAAAGTTAAAATATCATGAAAATAACAGAGCACTTATGATGCGTGGTCGAAAAAATTAACCAACTTTCGTTACGTTTTAGACGGAAATACATTTTTTGTTTTTTTATTAAGGGGTTTATATCAATTATCTATCTTGCGACCACGAGATTTCCCATCCCTACATATAATAAAAATATTTTTGAAACTGTAGGGATTACCATTTTTTTTTAATCAGCTGGGTAAATTTAAAACGTCCAAATTGGTAACTTTCCGCGGCCTTACCCGTAGAGGGCTAAGACATATTTAAAATAAATTACATATATATATATATAAATATTCACAAATACCTTATCTAAAGGCAATATAATACAATGGTTCTAGGTTGATCAGACAATTTTTTTTTTCTCCATTCATCTATGCTCCACCCTACTGTACTGGTCTTGTCTCCTTGATTACCTACTGCAACCTTCAAGTAATATCAACTTATCGCTTATCAGTATTGGCATTAAGACTTCCAATGCCGGGATTATTTGAGTATGAAAAATCTCGGGATCCTGGGACAAAGGAAGCCTTAATTGGCATTGACGGCATCAACATGAGCAGTCCAGAAAAAGGCACATTTCTTCTCGCTCTGTTCGACTTTCTCGAGATACGCTGCGCTGGCATAGGGTATGGAGTTCAGTTCTCGACGAGCCTCGTCCAGGATATTTGGGTCTAGAGTTCTGGTCCGCGACAGGATCCAAGCTGAAACTGATGGGAAATACTTTGTTGTGAATAGTGATGTGCCGTTTCCGGGAATTTCAACGGCGCATCTCTAGTTGTGAATAAAAACAGATAGCACAAGCTTTACTGCGGAATGGATGATTTTTTAATACTGGATTTTTGTTTATAAACAAAATATAACCTATACATTCCTTGAAAAATAAGTTTCTGTCAAAAATTAAATTTTTGTGATAAGTTTTTATAGCCAAAATTGCTTTTCTTTGAACATCCATTACAACACTTTAAAGAGCCCAAACTCCATATGATTGCTTTATTTATTACGGAGTTCCTATGGCCACCTTCCAGCTCCATCATCAGATCAGCTCTACGTCATGATAATATTGCATTGTCACGCGATTTACATATTCATGCAAAATTTCAGCTCAATCGGAAACCGGAAAGGGGGTCAAATTTAACTTGCCAAATTCCATTACAACGGGACAGGTGAAAATAAATAAAAGTTTGTAATAAATACACATTATGCTGTAGCTTAAAATAAATCAAATAAAATACTAATGTTTTTTTCCCGCCTTTTACGGGCATCGCTATGGCAAACTTAACCCAAGACATTTTATCCACTTGGCTGGAGGCTGTCGTGCATAGTTTTTCCTTAATATTATGCTGCATTAAAAACTAAATAAATAGATTTTTTGGATACACCTTATTAATAGTGCTCGTAATATTTAGTGGGGCCGGGGCAGTCACGCCATTTATTAACGAATTCTCTCAACCTATGATGAAACTATGAGTAGTCTTATGTCACGCTGGCATCACGGGTTGTACGAAATTTAACGAAACAAATTGATTTATGATGATTTTAATGAAACAAAAACAAGTATACTCGTATCTCTAAGCGCACTGGCTATGCGGTCATAATCATAAAGAATCAAGTAATTAAACGGACCCAGTGATATTCTTCATTAATTTATGTGCTCGTCACGATGACATATAATAATTGAAAGAACGAAAGAATTGGATTTTCCTTATCTTTTACCGTGCTGCGTGGTGATGCTCACAAATGTAAAACCAGAGAAACATACACCTATATGCATGAGGGGCATTTATGGTTTTACCACTTGGTAAAATAATACCTATACTTACTATACTTCAGGTCCATTTCCAAATTGTTCTTGCAACCGTAGATGACGGCGTAGTTTGCGTAGTCTGTAGTGATCACCGATATTGGAATGCCCATCGGATCTGGAATCAATTAGAGTACAGTCATAAGTTTTAATACATGCAAACTCTTAGTATCTTCTTTTCTTTTAGTATCTTGTAGTTGTGGCTTGACTACTTTACGTCTGTGGATTACCACAATTATGCATTATAAATCCGGGGATTTTTGGTGCACGAGTGATTTAACGCCTAATGTCGGCCGAGTCAAATCATTTGTGCACCGCGTGCCCCGGGGTAAGATTATAAGTGTTGCACCGAGCGAGATATTTCCACTTCTTCGCACTACTATTAGTTTGCAGTCCGTATGACGGACGTATGACGGACAGGTGGGTTTATATGCTCAAGATGTGGGTGCCGCAAGATGGGCGGCGACATCAAGGCAGACCGAGAAGGAGATGGAGGGACGATCTAGATGCATTCCTAGTCGACTGGCCCGAAGCAACGGCTAACAGGGAGTTGTAGAGATCTAATCGCGAGGCCTTTGCCCGACAGTGGGAGACTCTAACGGGCTAATACAAAAAAAACAACACTAGTGTTCGTGTGAAGAACGAATTCAATCCCATTGTTGACATATATATAATGCCGTTGGCGTGGATTGCATTAGCCGTAATATGATCCTCCCTCTCCTTGATCTCCTTGTACCCATTATTACCTTTATCCTCAATAATTCTATATCCACCAGTACTTTCCCTACGCTCCGGAAGGATGCCAATATTATCCCGATACCCGAGAAGCCCAACCCTTCCGTGTTTTCGGACTATCGACCTATCTCCATTCTCCCCTTCCTATCTAAAGTGCTTGAGCGTCTTGTACATAAGCAGCTGGCATCTTTTCTTAACCGCAATGATCTGCACAATATATTCCAGTCTGGGTTTCGTCCTGGTCATAGTACGGCTACTGCTCTAATCAAAATTACTGATGATATTCGAGAAGGTATAGATAAGCGAAAATTAACGGTGTTAACGCTTCTTGATTTCAGCAATGCGTTCAATACTGTTGATATTGATATTTTATTAGGTACTCTACGTTCTCTTAACATATCTCCTGCGGTTATTGATTGGTTTCGTAGTTATCTAGGTGGTCGTCGGCAGAGAATAAAGGTGGATAATTCCCGATCTTCGTGGTGCAACACTTTGGCCGGTGTTCCACAGGGTGGAGTGCTATCACCCTTGTTGTTTTCTATTTTCATTAATTCCATTACACGTAACCTTTCTTCGCGCTATCACCTTTATGCCGGCGATCTTCAAATCTATTTGCAGGGTGAAGTTGGAGAACTTCCGTCTGTTATTAACTCTGTAAATGACGACTTGGCACACATTTTGAACTGGAGCTATAGCTTTGGTCTCAAGGTAAACCCAGTAAAGACCCAAGCTATTATAGTTGGTAGTGCTAAACTTATAGCTAGGGTTGATGTTGATAAGCTGCCATCAATTTATTTCGATGGTGTCTTAATTCCTTTTTCACAACAAGTCAAAGACCTGGGTATTATTTTGGACCAGACCTTATCTTGGGTGCCTCAGGTGAATGAAGTCAGCAGGAAGATGTTTGCAGCGGTGAGCTCTCTTAGAAGACTCCGTAATTTTCTTCCAATCGCCACCAAAATTGCGCTTTGCCAAACCTTACTTCTTCCAATCTTAGATTATGCTGATATCTCCTACCCTGATCTCACAGAAGAACAGCTTAATAAACTTGAGCGTATTCAGAATATTTGCATCAGGTTCATATTTGGGCTTCGTAAATATGACCATGTTTCCAGTTTCCGTTCGCAGCTCAAGTGGCTTCCTATCCGCTTTTGTCGTAACTCTCACATTCTCTCTCTTCTTTACAATATTCTTTTTCACCCTGCAACTCCCTGCTACCTCAAGGAGCGTTTCAGTTACCTTCGTGCTATTAGGTCCTCTCAAAATATGCTTCTGGCTGTCCCTTCTTCTTCTTCTAAATTCTATAACAGCTCATTTACCTTTCAGGCTACTCTATTGTGGAACTCTCTCCCTGTTGAATTGAAACGTAGTCAATCCGTTGCTACTTTCAAAACACACCTCAAAGAACATTACTTGTCTCTCCTTTAATACTCTGTCACTGTGACTGACATAATCTGTGGTTCGTTACACAAAATATTATTTTAAGTATAAGGTTTAAGTACGTTTATATATGAGTATATATTTAGTCTTATGTTCATTTATGTATATTTTTATGTATGTTTATGTTTCAATATATATTATTATAGGTTTTAGTAGATTTTAATAATTTTTCAGTAGTTATCTTGATTACTTTTTGCATCGCCTACTCATCTCATTTCATTTATATGAATCCGCTACCCAAAGGTTGTCTGGAAGAGATCGCTTTTTAGCGATAAGATCGCCTATTGTTTGCCTCTATTGTAATGTTAAGTGTAATTTGTAATTGTATTTCTTTCTTCTTGAGGTGTGCAATAAAGAGTATTCTATTCTATTCTATTCTATATACAGCCCAACAGAGTAGGTATTACTCAGCCCACGCCATATTGCACATTTTTAGTGGTACTAATACAGGGTGTAACCGACAGCGTACCGAAAACGAAAACTGTAGTTTTAGACCATAATCACGAACTGAAAACGAGCGTTCATTTTCTCGGAAAACTCAAGGATAAGATTTTCTAAAATAAATTATAAAACTCGACGCGCAATGTATTGCGTCCAATTCTCTCGGGTGCAGACGCGCGAGGAGGGGAGCACGCGGCAAGCATCGACCGTTCAAGGCACTCCCCACTCCACTCACGCGTCGGCGCAAAACATACCGTTACGCCAATGCGCATCGAATGACATGAATGAATGCAACCACAAAAACAACGCAACCACAGATCACAACTAGTATGTAGTACCTAACACCAGTAACAACTGACCGATAAATTAATAGATTATTTTCATTCAAGCAAGTAAGCAAATAAAATGTGCGGGTAGGTAAACATTTAACATGCGTCCGACCGTTACGGCCAACGGGCGCGTACTGGCGGATCAATGACCGGCCAGTACCGTTATCTGACCCACTCCACACGCTTACATAATACTGTTTGTGATACGTTGCGTGTTTTGCGGAAAATGCTATTTTCATGGGATTTTTCATGAAAAATTGTTACCGGTAGAGTTCGATTAACGGAAAATAAAGAAAAAATTAAAACTCGCGAGGAAAATTTGTGAATTTTCTCAAAGAAATTTCCACGATTTTCCAGCCTAGAATAATGGTCTGAAGCCATGGTTTCAGTTTTCGGTACACCGTCGGTTACACCCGGTATATTTGACTGGCAACGTCAGATTTTTGATAACTGACGTTGTCAGTGAGTGTCACTGATGCAAACAAACAGGAACAGGAATAAATATTCCGCAAACAATTAATTTCTACTGATAAAGTCAAAACTATCCACAGTGATAAAAGCCAAGTTTTTTCAAAACGTTTCGGCATTTATTTCGGAAAAAGAACGAAGGATTGTGCAGCATTCCGGTAAACGATATTTTGAATTTGGTCAATGACAAATCCTTGAAAAATTGCTACTGACGCAAATAATGATATGACGTATGCACATTATTGCCATATGAAAGCTGTTTGTAGCGCCACACGAACAGTGTTCGATCTCAATATGCCGTCCAACCGGTTTAAATGCGTTTGAATGCGAAGGCGCCGTATTCTTCGAGATGATGATGGTCAACACGATGTGACTCATTTGCACACTTTCCATAGCATCGCTACGCATCCCGCACACTATTGGTGAAAACGCTCGCACCTTTTTACATCTTCCTATGCCTTCGCGAACTTGAACATGATGAGTTTAGTGGATTCGGGATGATTTAAAGCATTATATTGATGAAAGTATGAAACTTACCAATGTTATTCTCCTGTATAACGAATACTGCCTCATCTCCTGCCGCATAAGTAGTGTTCACGTGAAGAATGAACTCAATACCATCCTTGACATATACGTGTTCGATTTCAATATGTCGTCCACAAGCTTGTATGCGTTTGTATGCGCAGGAGCCGAAGTCTTCGTACCAGGTCGGGAATCGTTCAATTTCGTACCATACGCCTAGGAACTGGAATCGAAAAACTGACGGGTAAACGATAAAATTTGGGCACGATATCTGGTGAAGGTGACCTGGAGAGTATACCGGGTGATTCGGGTGACAAGTCACAAAATATAAGAGATAGGGAAATCTGTTCTTAGGAACCATGGCGTCGATTTTAGATTTAATAAAAACTGCATTTTTTTTTTTTTATAAATCTCATGCATAATTTCATACATAACCCGGTCAAAACAGCTGTTAAGAATGTTACAATACGCCATGCGATTACTTACAAAATTTTAACCAGGTTCAATTCCCGGTAATACATGAGATTTATAAAAAAAATTGAATGCAGTTTGTATAAAATCTAAAATCGACTCCATGGTTCCTAAGAACAGATTTCCCTATCTCTTATTGTTTTCGTTTTCTCCCTACTGACCCATTTGGATTGATCAACCTGTATATAATTATAATCTTTAGGCTTTCTTTAGTTTAGGTTTAGACTTTTTCCTGTCTAGTTTATACGGTATTAAAAGAAAAGTAACAGGTAGTATTTGTCGCGCTACAAAGAGTTGTGTGTCAAAGTTATGCTCGACGTTCTAGAGGAGTCACACAAATGAGGACAAATCAATATTACACTATAATTTAATGCATATTTTGCGTTTTATATTTTTTTAATTAGTACATGTTCAAAGTAGACACGTTGCGGTGATATTTCAGACATATTATAAATATCCAATTATTGATGTTGAATTTGATGCTTACCTTTTCCAATTCAAAATATTTCATAGTCTGCACTTCAGGGCATGTTCCAAAGTTCAATATTTGCGCTCCGCACATACACTGGTTGAAACATACTAAAACTAACACAGAACAAATTATTTTCTCCATTTTTATTTGTATTCCACTTTCATCTAAAACTAAACACGGCAGTTGTATTTCATCTCTCGTATCGAAAGCGGAATTTTGGTTATCTCTGTGTACCTGTAGATACTTTGATAAGGTTACGATATATCAATAATCTTTAATATAAGATATAAGTGTCAATCTTAAGAGATTGTTTGGTTAGAAAAACTGGTGACGATGTTAAATCATTGCCCTGATACGAATGAAAATCAATGGTCTTCCGGTTTTATCTTAAGAATAAAAATGGGAATATTAATGTTTTATTCATCGTGCCAATTGAATTAAAAAACCTTTAAAATGTTGTAATTAGTAAAAACGCCTATGTTTTTTTTTGTACATGGAGAACCAACAGCTTAACTTACGCTAATAGTGACATAACTAGTAATACAGAGCCAATTATAGGATCTCACATAATAGCAACATAATAATATTTAACATTAAGTTAAATAACACGCACAGTTTTACATAGGCACATGCAATATTAACAGCAAATTAATACTAAAATACAGCTAAACTGAACTATTATGAAGTTGGAACAAAGTTGCACAATAAGTACCTAATTAATTACAGTGTGTTATTTCCCTAATCTGCAGGGTTCATGCACAAAAGCTAATAATTTACCAAATAAGCATCACTGCGCAACCCTAATCCAATCATAAACATACTTTACGCTCGGGCATACATACGACCTACAATGTTAATTTTTAATCAAAGAAAAATGATGCTAATTTACGCCTCACAGAAGGAATGGAACAATTGAAAATGTCAATATCCAGGTCTCTTGTCACATTATTTAAGCAGCGACTGGCTCGAATCAGAAAACTATTTTGCCTATATTTGGATGAAACACATTTACCTGAATAATAATTATGTCCTACAGTGGCCTATGATAGTTGGGTTCATTTATATTTATAATATTACTCATCAATCTTTTATTTATATTTAAATGAAAGATTTTTATAAGAATTAATAAGTACTCATATTATATTGATGAGTGACAACCCAAAGACATCCTCAATAAGATTATTATAACTACTAATTTATGACCTATAATTGTAGCCGTAAATTCAGAAACCATTTCTGGGAATAGGGTTCTAATACCACCAGAAACAATAAGATTGTGTTCATTAATATTTGATACCTGTGAAAAGTCATACAAAATTAATTTTACGACTTTTATTATTCATTTTGCAGAAAAAATTATGTCAAATAGCAACGTCACCGCAAAATAGTTTTTTTAATTTGTTGTGAGTAATTTAGTACATTGCTTTAGCACATTGGTCAAAAGGTAGCCGAAAAAACTTCCCAGAAAAAATGTCTCAGATCGCAGGCGTTTGTGGCCTGAACCGAATGGCCATAAATATGCGATCTGGAGCTTTTACTTTACTTTTACGTATCATCGTACTTCCATCTTCTTGCAGTCGAGTTTTTTACTAAGTTATTTATTAGAACACAGTTTTTCTATGATTGTAAATAAACAAAAGATGGCCTCCAGAGTCGGTTACCTATTGTAACATTAACAATAGATTAGGCGGTGCGTGATTCTAGAAAAACAGTATTTATTTCCGTTTCGCTACTCTCAGCTTCCGATTTCTTTTGACATTTTTAGAATAGTGAAAAAAAAATTCTGTTTACATCTTAAAAAACAGGTTTAAAAAAAAACATCAATAAGATCCTGAAGTTTTTTTAATAAATTAAATACATATTTTATAAATTGACGTGAAAGAAAGTGTAAGGTGTGTTCGAAATGTAAATAAAATTTTATGAAAAGAAAAAGATAAATGCACATCGAAGTTTCCATGATACCATCATTCATTTATGTTAAATTATTGTAAAGATTTCAAATTTAAAATTAGTAAATACTGTGTGTTTTGTAGCGTAATTTAGATCATTACAGGGGGGACAGATTTATTGTCAGGAAAAAAGGACCCAAACAGATGTCGCTATCGTTTAGTCACTACGTCACCAAACATCTCAACTATTCAACTCATAGAACTCAATTAAACAATTTACTATTCGTTCATCACTTAACCTTTAGCACGGACAAAAACTCAATCAGTATAAAGGACATTGCTTTTTATACCACCGCTCAGTTACCGAACAGCTTCCAGTAATCGAGGGCGATTAACTACGACAGGGTTGCAACATGTTCGCTGTCAGTTTAATTGTGGTACTTTGTGCTTTTACGGTCAATGCTGCTGTGCAGAATGTGACTTGCCCAGTTGTGAACTCTAGGGAGTTGGATTTGAAAGAAGTAAGTGCACGCCGTGTTTTCATAAAAATATCTGACTTTTAAAAATATTGTACCGGTATTGATTTAAATTTAAATATCGTTCTGATTTTGCGTATTTTTAAAATGCTATTAAATATAATTTAGGTACTTATTTACTAGTGCGATGTGTTTGTGACAGCGATAGCGCGACTGGTGATCGAATGAAAGAGAAGTTAGCATTTAGCAAGGATTTTATATTTTATATTATTGTATTGGATTTATAGGTTACTATTAGTTTAGATTAAGAATCGGTATAACGCAATAATTCTGTAATGTTATACTCAAATAAATTTTCGTTATAAATAAATATATAAACTTTAAAAATGAACCCACTAAAATATAACATAATTATATAAAGGAAAAACCGAAATTCAACACCGGTATTTTGTATGAACCTGAATACCGGTATCCGATCCCTGAAATAATGTCATTAGGGTTTCGGAGATACATTACTCGTAGAAGAAATTATTTTTTATATAATTAAAAATTACGATGAGTGCCTACAATCAAATTCCGAGATAGCTAATAAACGGAAATCACGAAATCGAATATCATAGTGTACGTGATAGAAAAATTAAGTAGCGATTTTTTGAAAAAGTAACTCTAAAAGAATCGCATTAGATATTTTTTGCTTTAGTATGCCTTTAGTACCTAATCGGGCGACGATATTATTAATTTAACAATTAATGGGTGATGTCAATCCCTTTTAACTGGAACTGGGTATCGAATATTAAAATCGCATATCGAATTATTTCTTAGAACTTTTACCTCATTGTATGATTCTTTTAAAAGTAGGTACCTACTCATTATCTGCTACTAGCGTTAATCTTTCATCAATTGTCATTTCTTTATAAAGCTATGGTTTAGGTATCAGTTAATAGGGTTATACTTGAAATTGAATGAGATTACGAGTATACTTTTTAGAAAGTGCACCCAACTTTGTCCTGGTAAAACTTTTTTACTCTAGCCCTTAAATTAGCAGAAACAAAGGTCGATAGTTCAAATTTTCCTAAATTTGGATAAAACACACTATTCTGGTTTGAGAAAAAACAATAAAAATGGTCAAATAGTATGTGCATTGTAATGCACATTGCCAAGTTAAGGGCTAGCTAGTAAGACCTATTTCTACCTAAACACCGACGTGTTACGCGAATTCGAAATAACGGGTCCCAGACTGGAAAATTCGGAATATGACACCCATCGTCCAAAATCCTTCCTTTCTGAAGGTCGTTAGGAAATATAAAATGGCTAAAATACGCTTCTGCTTACAGCTGGACGGCAAATGGTACCTCGCCGGAGCCGCCACCGAGATGCCTCTTGAAGGCGACTGCGCCATGGTGGTCTTCAACCATAAGAACGACAACACGACAGACGTGTCCATTAGTTGGATCAACAACAACACTGCCAGCTTCTACAACGGTTCTGTTACTCTGGCTATGGATCCCAATAATCCTACGGGCGACGTGCTGACGATCACTTACACAGGTTTGTTTAAGCCTTAATTTTTCCTTTTATAATAATAAAAACTAAAGAGCACCGACTGCGCTGGCTCGGTCACATTGGGGGATTATCGTAGTGTTAGGACAGCATATGTGGTTCGACCGACTGACGACTGACCAACTGTCGACTCCGTATCGCTGGAGACATTCATTGGAGGCGAATCTAGCGGAGTTGAACGCAGAAAACTGGCTGGAGCCAGCGCTAGATCGCCAGAAGTGGCATTATCACGTATCGGAGGCCAAGACTTACTTTGACTCACTCATTCGTTGGAGTAGTAATGACTGTGTACAACCACAAAAATGAGAGCACGACAGACGTGTCCATCAGTTGAATCAACAACAACAACGCCAGAAGACCGAAAAGAAGGTAGGCTTTGCCCAGCAGAGGGACACAACTATAGGCTGCAATAAAAAGCTGAAAGATGGATCCAATCATCCAGGGATACGGTATTGTGTAGACTAACTTTGACCCGATATGATGACTACCCGGGGTTCTTGGTGTGCGAAGGATTTAATACTAGGCCGACAGTAGGCGTCAAATAATTCTTCTTCTTAATGTTTGTAAACATTTTGTAAACCGTAAAGATTTAGACTTTTTTCAGTCGGCACCATCGACGATGAGGTAGATGGCGCTACGATGCCACCCTAAGGCATGTTGTGAAGCAACTGGTTGAAAGATTCAATGGGTCTGACATCTGGTTCAGTGGTCCAGTTGGTAGGACGCCCGTGTTGACGTGTTCCCGTGGGAAAGACGTTGGAAACGCAGGTTCGAATCCTGTCTGAACCATTAAATTTTTAAATTTTTCGCTTCTTGGTAAACATTTGATTTACGTTAGCAGACGTTACTGCTTTAATAAAAATAATTAATTCTTCTTCTTCTTCGTCCGTGCCTTATCCCTTTTATTATTTGGGGTCGGCCCTCCTTGTTTTAAGGCGCCAAGTTATTTGACGACGCGTTTGGCTCGGTTGGTAGACACCTCCCTACTGAGTCGGCGGTCCCGGGTTCGAATCCCGGCCGGGGCAAATATTTGTGCAAAATATTTGTTCTTGGGTCATGGATGTTATCTATATATGTATTTATATATTATGTATATCGTCGTCTAGTACCCACAGTACAAGCTTTGCTTAGTTTGGGACTAGGTCGATTTGTGTATGATTGTCCCTTAATATTTATTTATTTATTTAATTCTATCTTGGGTTGTCTTTTCTTTGATTTGTGCCCGTTTCATGTCCTTGGCAACGGTTTTCCACCATGTATCCTGTGTTCACCCTCTGCCCCTCTTCTTCTCTGGCACAGCCAAGGCTAGTCAAATCATTTGTGCACCGAAAACTCCTGGGTATGATGCTGAAATCTAAACTGTGGTGGTGTTCTTGTTTACAGACGGGGATGCCCAGTCGTACTACTTCCTGGATGTAAATTACGATCACTACGCTGTTGTGTTCGGTTGCTCCAACAACAATGACAATAGTAGTACATGTAAGTACCGACATTACCCTTAGGAGATTTTTCTCAAATATGCAATGAAATATTGTCATAGCGTGCGTGATAACAGGGTTCCAAGTATCACGTTTCAGGTGGAACAACTCGAGAGAACTGTAATGGCATTTTATACAAAACTGAAGGCCTAAGCCGGGAAGTATTTTTTTTTAAACATGTTGTCTGTGTACATGAACAGACTAAACAGCTGAATTATTTTTTTGAGTGGTGTATTTTTGAGAAAATCATACATGCCTAGCCATGAAAAGGGCTTGCCGGCTTCGTATCACTATCCGGCCTCTCTACGGTTGGCCGTCTATACCTACTTACCCGGCAGGCCCTTCTTTCCCGGGGTCTGCAGTAATGTACTATGGCCTGCACAAATGAATTCATTCATAAATGGGCCATGCAATTTTGCAGCTCATCGTGCTATTTGTGTTTTTTTTTAAGGTCAGTAAATCAGTATATTGGATTGGACAATCTTACCAACCACCTCTTTCTAAATTAATATCAAGTAGGTTTATGTTACGGTTGCTAGTGCCCGCAACCGTAAAATCAAAGAAAAGAATAGAGGAACGATGATCGGCGATGGAATTTAACAGAGCCCTTGACCGTTCATTGACATCTAACTGGTAAAAAAATAAATCAAATATACTAATTAAAAAAATATTAAGTCGCAGCATCACGCGGCTTTCCATCCGGGGGCACACGGCCTCCGTCCATGCGGAAAATTGGTTTTATACTGCCGCATTGCTAGTCCAGTAAAGTAAACATTTACATTAGATCTTGAATGAGTCTGATTGTAGGTTAATGAGGGCTACCGTTTTTTTAAGTTCAATTGTTCACCTGTTGGCGCCACTGTCGAGTGAGGTCAGTAAAACAAACCAAAACTGCACAATAAAGACAAATAAATTCGACAAATAATTTCTTTTTAAAACACGATTTGAATAAATATTTATAAAATATGTATATATTTAAATAAAGCATTATTAAAAGACTGAAAAATTTTCCGCTTTTTTCTATTTTTATATATATATTGACCCAAATACCCGTATTGTTTGTTCGCCATTAACCAGAAAAAGCACAATAAAACAATGATCTTGAGTAATTTAGTGAGAGTCGCAATAAAAGTCCATAAATATCAGTAGTAGGTACATGTATGCATTTGACAGTTCCTATGCCCTAACTCGACCTCTCAACCTTATTGGAACGCAATTTTCTTTGGAAATGGTCAAGAAAAAAGTGTTTTGACTGACAATCTCTAAACATTTTTTATAAAAAAGAAATACTGCTTCGTGACGCCACAACTAAACAAACTTTGGTGGAAAGATAGTTATAGTTATCAATAGTTATAGTTTTTATTAACTGAGTAAAAAAAAAATACAAAATGCATCACACAATTTCAACAACTTATCCACATATAAAGTTATTAATAAATTTGCAGATGAACTATGGAAACTCAGCAGAAGCCCGCATCTGAAAGATCAAGATGCCGATAAAATCAACAAGGCAATAGCCGACTACAGCCTACAAGACACCCAATTCATCAACTTCAACGCTACAGAAGACACATGTAACGCTGGAAATGACCTACATTTCTCCATTGTGATCACATCTGCTGCTACATTAGCATTGTTTAGGAGATTTTACTGATTTGTGAAACAAGACGCAGTTAAAACGTATGGGAACGTCTAGTTGCATTGAAACATCGAAACTGAAGAGTCCTTTTTTCACCCGGCTGGATAAAAACATAATTACTGGTCTAGCACAACTATGCTTCGCGACTCTTCTCTACCAGTCACTATCACATAATTGCACAGAAAGAGACTAGTAATTATCTCGTGCGAGAAATAGTCGTGCAGTTATTATTCGTTGATTTCTGATTGCCTCTTCGTTTATTGTATTAAAAGTACAAAACCGGATCCAAGTAGAAAAAAAACCTCAGCACAGTTATTTGATTAAGAATGTTTTAAAACTTCAGTACCTACTCACTTACAGTTAAAGTAGTAAAATTAATATTTAAGCAAATTAAGAATATTATAGTAGACTTGAGATAAGTATTTATGAAATGATAACGTATGAGTATGTTAAGTTGTAGAATTGTAGATCATGTATAATGTTAGGATTATAAAAAATTAAATTATATGGAATCGATGCGGTGTATAATTCTTAATTCCTTAAATATACATATCTAGTTAACTTTTGGACGCACTTTGAAGTAAACATATGAAAACGGTTCGAGAAAAGGTAGGTAGTGCCCCGCTTCTTTTTTGTTCGTCTTGGCGGGGGCACTACCGTGCCCCCAGATAGTCACGTAAATGTGTTTTAGTTTCATTACGTGTTGTATACGTTGACACATCAACGCCATCTACCAGACAAGTTTTAGACTAAATTCCAAGCCTATGCAGTCCTGGTGCTCGCAGCCCGTTGTTCCTGAAATTACGTCGTGTGACGTTTAGATCGTTCGTGCAGCGCGCAAGAGATGGCGGTGAACATATACAACATACAAGTCGTATCTATTGTGATTCCAAATTCACATTTGAAAATGCGCAGTTCTTATAAGAGGAACGTTGAACGTTTTGAAGACTAAATTTCACATAACTTAGCTGAAAAGTTCCTCAGTTACATAATCGCCTTTTCATAAAAAAAACAAACGAGATAAAAATGCATTTTCGAGAAAATGTGTTGGATTACGCATCTCATCTCAGGTGCTCAAAATAATGTGCACACGACTCTTATATCAAAGAAGTATAGCTTGCTCAGATTACTTTGAGCTATTTATTTTGCTTGGCTATTTGGCTACTAACCGTATAAGACTGTATAGAATTCACAAGCTGTTTTGTTAAGAAAGTGAATTAACCAATCTAACGAAATGCTGTTACGATCGAATGTTGCCACCAAAGGCGGCATTCTGAGGAGGTCCACCAGGAAGCTGGTTCTGCTCCAGCAAGAAGGGGGGAGAGCTGATGTTGAGGTCAGTTGGACCCTCAATGGGAACGCACATGGTTTTATATTGTTCTATTATCTTATTATCAAGCAACTTGGTTTTACTTTCATCCTGAGTTTTCCTGCACAATCGTATATCTAAATGAGGCAAATATCGAACACATTAATTTCATTACACTAGTGAAGAATTATAGTGTACTCGAGTAAAGGAAATAGTGACAAATCGCTTTTACTCGGCTTAGCCCCGCCCCTCGACCAATGAGGTAACAGTCAATTAGAAAGCCATGTCATATTGACCAAGAAGGATATGGGAGAGGTGGATCTGCGTGAGTGTAGAGCTGGCAACAGCTGGCAGGAAGTGGCGCTGGATCGGGCAAAATGGCATGGTATGTTGGAGGGCAAAACTCATTTTTGGGTTGCTGCGCCAAAGCAGTAAGTTTGCTACAAATATAAATTATACTCAAGTCTACAGTCCCATAAAGCTGTGAAAAATCAAAGTTCTAAGTTAACGTAAAAAAAGATACGGCCGTTTATGCCGCAAAAAACGTATATTTCGATACTCTCAAGGGAATCACAATGTATAGAGTATTTTCCGTTGTCCTAGAACTGTGTAATTTGGCAGGTGATATTGTCTTACACTAGGTACACGTAGAGGGGAAAAAAACTATAAGTTTTTAATTAAATCATTAAAAATATTATAGTCCTTTTCGACAATCTGGTTGGCTTCATTTTGAACCTCATTTCACCTTCATCCGGCACAATATATACTAGGTGCAAACTTAACTTAACCAGACCAGTTAAGGTGGGATAAGTGGTTTGGAACCCGCGGTGCACTACATTAGTACACTACACTTGTAGTTGTTAGCTACATCTATGCCAAAATTAAATCAAAATCGGTCCCGCCTTTTAAGCGTGAAGAAGTAAGAAAAGCATACAAATACACGCAAACTTTCGCCTTTATAATATTAAATAGTGTGATAGAAAACTCAGTTGGATACTTATTAACAAGGAAGATATTCCTTAGACACTATGAATTATAAAATTATATGCACCTTAGGTAACAAAAAATTCTAATAATTCTGTAAAGGAAGCAGAACTACTTACATAATTAAATGATATTAATACTCTTATACACGAGTTTATAATCTGCACTATTTGCCTGAAGTTATTTTACTAATTTTATTATTTAACTATAATAAATAACAACATTATCAAAAACCTGCAACTAACAAAAACACTCCAAAGACCTGCCCATCCATCACCATACGTAACATATCCAATCGATGGAAACCGTTTCATATTATGATTACACCCGAACAGTTTTCGCAATTTAGGTTTACTGCTTCTGAACGAAACTTCCCCGTGAGTTTAGGTGCTCGTTGACTTTTATAGGAGTTTTTACACACCCACGAACGGCGAGGCTTGGTAGCCGATATCGCTGACATATTTTGCCGCCTCTGGCAAATCTCTTAAGCCTTATGCCCCTGGATTTCCAGTCGGTTTTCCCGCTAATTTCACTTGTGGAAGAAGGACTAAGCTTGTTGTTGTATAGACGAGTTGATTACGGTAATGTTGGGAGGTGAAATAGTGAAGTGTTACAGTCTGAGAATTGATCAAGGAGATGGATGCAATGGTTGTAACGAAACTTAGTTTTTAAGATGTGCGGGAATATATAAAACTAGCTTCCCGCCCCGGCGTCGCACGGGTACTATGCTACATTATGCATGTAATTATACCATCCTCTTTAATCACTCTATTAAAAAAACGCATCAAAATCCGTTCCGTAGTTTTAAAGATCTAAACATACATAGGGACAGATAGAAGGAAGCGACTTTGTTTATAATACTATCTAGTCTAGTGATAATAAACGTAAGGAACAGAATTAGACGCGCCTAATGACGTGTGTTCTAAGTGTCGCTACTACAAATGACTATGTTAATGATGTGATATATTCAAAGTAATGGCATTTTCGTTCCAATACATTTTTTGCGGTGCTTCAGCGACAAGACTTGCCGAGTAATTTTTTTTGCATTGTGCAATATAACCAACACCTCTAGCATAACAATGACAAGCGAGTCTGTCGCGCGAGATATACAATCTGTCACTTTCCTTTCCATACCGTTCGAGCGTGACAGATGACAATGATCCTCGCGACAACGAAGTCGTGGAAAGATATGCTAGCCCTACAGCAAAGAGTCAGGAAAACGTCTATTAACTTCATAGCCACGGCTAGAGCTCTGTTCCGCGACATCGCTTCCATAAATTATATAAATTCTGTTTTGCGATTTTCTCCAGATTGTTATTTTTTTTCATAAGAAAATTTAATTCGTGTATTTTAGGTATTAAAATTTAATTTGCATGTTGACTGGTTCTGTAACAAAAATAATCTTAAAACCTAATTGATAAGTATTAAAGCAAATAAACATTTCTATTTCCCATGCTAACTTTCAACCATGTTAAGAAAAGTTTAATAAAAATAAACCAAGAAGTTTGGCGGTTTCTTCATCTGCCGAACCATTAAAATATAGAAGTCCTTGCCGGCTCATGTGTTTCCTCCTTCTTATAACTTGGCACCCTTTAAACGAAGCGTGAAGAAGTATCTCTCGGGTCAGCATGGCAGTGTCGACTGACATGGCACCGTTGGTTTCTGGTCAATTGCCATTGCGACTTGGGCTCCCCTTTTTGCTTTCCGTCAGGCGAAATGGAGTCACTATGTTGTACCGTTATAAAAAAAACAAAAGAATATTGAGCAGGAGCAAAACACCAGAATAGATTGTCTATACATTGTGATCAGTTTTTCTTTATTTACGTTTCATGTTGGTTACTGTTTGTTCGTTTTTCTAATGAATATATACCATTTTTTTATGAATTAATATCCTGATAAATTAAAGGCTATGTCTTATTCTGATATCTAAGCTATATATTAAAATAAAATATAGAAATCTGTAATCTAATTTTTGCCTTTGAGTAAAACGTACAAAATTTCCCGTTTATTATATGTTAACTAGCTGCGCCGCGCGGTGTCACCCGCTCAACCCACGGGAACACTATTTTTTTTCGGGATAAAAAGCCTATGTGTTAATCCAGGGTGTCAGCTACCTTCATACCAAAATTTATCAAAATTGTTCCAGCCGTTTGAGCGTGAAAAAGTTACAAACACACTCACAAACATGCCTTTATAATATTAGCGTGATAAGGATAAAGGCCCCATCATAGATGTATGAGTAGGTATAAAATTCAATTATGAATACCAATATTCCGCAAAATATTAAAAGTGCGTAGGTATTTATTATTCTGTTTTGATCCGAGTTTCTTTGATCTTCCATTTCATTGGCGCGAAGAAGCGTGCCTGGAAATTGGTGGGAAATTCATGTATACTTCGTTTTCGCTCGCTCGTTGTGATATATCTAAAATTCAAACCGAATCTCACGTACGGGCGGCAACCATGATTATGTATACTGGAAATGCCAGTTAAAATTTCATTACTTTTATTCGGCCGACTAAAACGGCAATTTTTTTAACGATAAGTCGGTTAGTGGGCTAGTCGGCAATAACCATAATCGGCCCATCTCTAGTTCCCAAAAATGTTCAGTTCGCGGCTCATTTAGAAGTTCAGTATTTTTAGTCGGCCGACTAAAACGGCATTTTTTTTACCGATTAGTCGGTAAGTCAGCAAAATCTATAGCCACATCTCTAGTTCCCAAAAAAATTCCATTCGTGCCACGATGACACGTCGTGTCGTGGAAATACATAAGTCCAAAATCAACTTTATCTTCATGTAACAATCATGATTCTATATATTAATGTATTCTTTAATAAGAAGGTGCCAGTGAACATCGTCAGCGTATTTTTTTCTTTATCGTAGACGGATTAAAAATATCCCATAACCATCTTTTGATGTCCAGCTATCCTTGTACCAAAATTGGTTTCGATATGATGTGAGGACAAAGGAAATTATGAAAACAGATGGCGCCAGGCTGGCACGGCGCCGCGCGCCTATGCAAAACAAATGACGATCCTGCATCATGCAATTAAGATTTTTCCTGAAATCATGGGCCCTCTTCATAGAACAATATTTTTTATAGAAGTAAATCTCCATTAAGTATAGAGTAGCAAGTTTTGTGTTGGACGTAACGTTAAACATTATTATTCTTTAAAATGCGAGTGTATAGCATTCAGCTTTTAACAGACTAAAGTAACGTAGGATTCATAAGAGGATACAGCCATTTCCAGACCCTTTAAATCCATGTTACGTCATACATTTAAATTAAAAACTTGTCCGTTAGCACCAAATTCATTATGAACAGTGTCAAAGCGCCGTGTTCAGCCGGATTAATATTCACCGCTAGTTTTCCTTTAAATGCAACACAAAAATTACTGCGACGAATTTTGACACAATTTTAGACGGCCGTATTTCAGAGAAACTTCTCTCCGTACTTTTTAAACTGAGAGATTGGTCTTTAGAATTCGAATTAAAGAGAAAATAGCACGGCAATTTTTTCCATATTAATCGAGATTTTGGTCTCGGCATTAACAATGTTTTTTGGGCCAAAACGCTTAGTACTTACACAAATTCTATAATGATAATAAAAATAAATAAAGCTTAAAAATCATTTTTTCACATAACGATTGATTGTCATAACGTATTATTTGTCATAATTCTGAAATTAATAACTTTACAAGAGTTTTAAGAGCAAAACTCGTCAGTTTAGGTAAGGTTAGGTTTGTAATCTGACAATCCTGGAAAGTTATTTGTTTCAGAGAAACGCAGAAATTATGACTAATGACAATTATGAACAAGAGTTTTATATGAGCCAATATGGACCCTCGGTAGGCAGCTGCACTACCGCTGTGTCAACCGGGTCAATGAAAGAATAATTTCAGTAATAGTTCAATTTTATTTTCTAGTACGTACCTACGCTTACTTGCCGTATTCGAATAAAATATTGACGACCATCAATTTGGAGAAAAATCTAATGCTCCTTAGACCAAAATCTCTTTACGGCCAATAGTATTCTAAAGATGGTAAATTACAGTAACGACGTACTTTAGATAAAAGTTTACCGGCAATTCGTTTTTTAACTCTGTGCTCCCCTTTAAGTTAATGCTGCGGATCTTTGGAGTCAACATGCTTAAGAAAACGGCGGTTTTAATGTTGTTTTTGGAATGTTTTTTTCAGTTTTCACCCGACTGCGTTGTGTGTCGTCGGAGTCGTCTGAGACTGAATTTTATATGGTTAAGTTCATTCTCTTAAACATGCAATGAAATGGCGCCATAACCTGCGTTATAACAGGTTTCGAAGTATCACGTTTCGGGCGGAACAACTCTAGAGAACTGTAAAGTAATTTCATAAAAAATTTAAGGCCTAAGCCGGAAAGTATTTTTCTAAGCAAGGCGCCTGTGTTCATGAACCGGCTAAACAGCTGAATGCCTAGCCGTAAAAAGGGCTTAACGGCTTCATATCACTATCCGTCTATATCTGCTCACACGGCAAATCCTTCTCTCCCGGCGTCTACAATAATGTACTATTCTTTCTCAAAAGATTTAGATATATCACTTACTGGAGAAAATAATTTAGCGTAAATCTAAATTGGAGAGGGTATCATAAATAAACTTTATCGTCTAATTATGAGTGATTCTAAACTATGTTAACAGTTAACACACAATGTGTTAATACAGTTATTTTGTCCCGCTTTCTCGAAAATATAACTGAGGAGTTTTTTTCGGATCTCACATTTGAGACGCAATCTCAAAAGCAAACATTGTACAGTCTGAGAAAAAAGAGTAGAAATTAAAAGTGGCGTAGTGTCGTCCCTTTCTTATCAATCTAAGAAAAGACACTACAGTATTGCCCCTTTTGTGATTTCTACTATTTTTTGTCAGACCTACAGAAAACACGCAGGAAGTATTGGCCATTGAAAAATCTGATGTGCCGGGAAACACCGGTTCAAGTTGGATCGATTTAATCCTTTTTCCAGCGGCGCGTTTGTTTGTACAGCACACGGCTACGTGGACAGAGCAGGGCAAAAATGGAACAAAGGGAGTTTGCCTTTACTACGAGTGAGCGTAAATTATTTAAAACAATCAATAAATAATACTACTGTATGAAAGACTTGAACCGCGCTACATATACGTAAATTGCATAGTATCTATTCAAAGTTGCATTGTATTGCGTATTAAAAATTACAATTCGTCAATGTTAATGAAACTTATTAGGCTATTATTAAGAAGGAAAAAACTAATATTATTCAACCAAATAAACTAATCTGACCAATATTATAAATTGGAGTATTCTCTATTGATTAGTTTGAACTTATCTTGAAAACTATGGAAGGTTTGGTTTTAATTACGAATTTCCGCAACAAATTGCTTACTCTGATTAAAATACTGTCTACAATAAAAAAAATACCTTGCCGGCTCGGTTTGCTCCACAATAATGTTGTATGAAATTCCTTTATTTGTCGAGGTACAAACTTAAATTAATAAATAATATGGCAAAAAAAGGTATTGGTCCTAAACAGCCAAAATGGAAGATCAGTAGCTACGACTTATCGTGACTTTTTAGTTGCCTCAAATAACTTAAGGCGTTTTCGGAAGAAAAATACGCTTCTACCTTTTTATAACTAAAAAGGCGGCAATGTAAGAGTTTTCAGATTCAGTTTTGATTTAAATAGGTCGCCAATAAAACTAATTTGTACTTATTTTGTTTTCTTGCACCGTTTTCAAGGTAACTACTACTTATATATTTTGTCTCAGTCGGAAGGGCAATTGCTGGCTTCGTATTAAATGAAACGTATTCCCAAGGTCGTCTGTTTAAAATTAATACTCAGCCAGCAATTGCCTACTTCCCTCGCCTCGACAATAATGTAGCAATCCATTTTTTCTCTCTAAGAGGGACATGATGAGAAACCTTAGTAATCTAAGAGAGAGTGTGAAAATGCATCTCTTAATGAAAAATCTCTTATTGAGCCTGCTGGCACAACTTTTTGCTGCTACGTCTTGGTTACGTGCAGTAGGTCAAGTATGTTTGCCTCGTTTTTTTACGCTGATTAAATACCGGCGTTTGCCTGTGACTTTGTTTGTTTGGAACGGAAAAGTAGGTTTTCTATGCTGTTGCCACACATGCTGCCACATTTTGTAAATAATATACTGTTTGCTCTACATTATGCTGTGTGAGTTAAAATGTGTACAAAGTAACCAAAGTGGAAATGTGTTGTTATATTTTATAAACTGAAACAACAAATTGTCTGCATTATAAGTTCAATAAAAAAGCCAGGAAGCCTTTCGAAACATTCTTGTGCATTCAAAATAAAGCTATTTTTCTAAACTTATATTGTTATATACGTAAAACAAGTTCAGTTACTACCTATAGTTAAAGTTGTGTAAGTAATGTAAATTACTTTGCAGTGACGGCGGTGGGGCATGGAGGCAGGATATCAGCATACAGCAACTGCTGCAGGATTGATGTTATGTCATAACACTACGATAATATAATTATGATGATGTTATGGCGACCCAACCGGCGCGGCTAGGTCACCTTATTCATTTCTTCGCTCCGCGGGAATTACTGGTAATACTGAGTACTCCATATCTACATAAAATAAAATCTATGATAATATGATGATGAATATTTGTGTGTAAAAACTTGCCTTTGGCTCGTTTTATAAAACCACACTCGTGTTTCTCATTATGTAACAGTTCTTAACATAAACTGTGAACGTTAACACGTGTTTCAATATGACGTGTATAAGATGTGTTAGGCCTAACTCTCTCCCCTCCATAATCCTCAAGAGTATAAGTGAAATATGTTTAGTACTCAGACCTACCTACCTACCTACGACCTCTTTTAAACGCGCCAGCGTTCTAAAATTAATAATTCTCCAAAACTCAAACATAACACCCGCTAAGTACCCTAACTGGCACAAAAATGAAACTTTTCAATTAGGCTTAATAACAGAATTAATTGCGGCACAGGTGATAGGTATTAAGGCAACTTCACGTCGTTAAAGCGGTACAAGACTTTGGAACTTTTAAGTCTTCGAGTATTGATGGGGAGTTTTCTACTCTGTAATTTGTTTAATGTGGACTTGAAAATTTTAGCAGTGTTAGTCTTTGGCTGACTCGTCTGCCTGAGCTGTGCCACAGACTAAAATAATACAGATCTTGTTCTTCCCTAACGCCGCCTTAGATCACGGCTTCAAAAAGCATACATTAAACTGTAGCAAAAATAACATCTCACTGTTCATATCGGTAGCGATCTGTTAATTTAATTTTGCGAATTGTACGTATTGACAATGGCGTCCCCGTGGGGTGATTGGGGACGTGTTTCATTTCATATCGAATTGGCGTCGCCGGATTGTTAAGTTTTTGCCCATAAATATGACTATAACGTTATTATTATGAGTCTGTATGGTGTGCTTTTTAATAATACCTACTTGTCTTCCTTGATGTATCCGTCAATAGCGAATCTGTCTCCACGACCTTCATGAGGTCATGTGCACAAATGTGGCTTGCAAAACTTCTATTACAAGGCACCTAATGCAACTCACCTTTATATTTATTTAGGCTACAAGGCTTTTTAGGGCCCTATTGCGTTAATACCTATAATATGGTTTATAATAGTACCCCGCCCCGGCTTCGCACGAAACCTCTAAAATTGACAGTGTTTCTCTACTATATTATACATATAAAGCTTCCTCTTGAATCACTATCTATTAAAGAAACCGCATCAAAATCCGTTGCATAGTTTTAAAGATCTAAGCATACATAGGGATAGACACAGACAGAGACAGACAGCAGAAAGCGACTTTTTTTTATACTATGTAGTGAATATAGATAAAGAAAATCGATATCAAAAATTTGCACTTGCAGTAGTCACACAACAATGGGCTGGGAAAACGCGAAACAAAACATTTTCATCCCGACCCCGACGTATCTTGATGCATAAATCCTTCACGTCGATGGAAACGCATGTTTTTTGTCCTTCTTGCACTGAATTGATGAACACGGGACACGAATAGAAATGAGATCACGTTATTGTTATAGGACTCCGTAGCCTTTGTACCTCGGTAGAAACAAGTTTCTTGGTCACAACATAAAAGTTAACAATTTCTATCTTTTTAAATGTACGCACTTGTACATCGCGCTATTTAGATTTTGCTTCGAATAAAAGTAGCTGGACTTTTTATTGGTAAAAAATGTATCCAGCCCTTTAAAAAAAAGTAAGCTGTTTATTTCAGGAAAGCGATACAGTATAACATTTTCTGCTTATCTAAACATAAATTTAAAGATTGCGTGTTAAGGAAATTAAATTATTAACAATATAAGTGCACATATATTAGGGCGTTTCTCAAAAAGTTTGTAAATAATTAGGACTTCAATTAATTAAAGCTCAACAAAATTTCCCTATTCTGTTACCAATTATTTCAGTAATTTTATATCAATGTTACGGCAGGCTTTTGTTTGTATGTATGTAAACACTTTATTGTACTCAAAAACACTTTGGTAGTATGAGTGAACACAGATAATACGTTCCAACCGATAGATGGCGTTATAATTAATGGTCATACGAAACAAAATTTTGCCTTTCCAATTTGCATCGCCGCGCGCTATTAACATTTTTGTTAAAAGCATAACCACTTTCTATACTTCCTATTTACTAATTTCCTTAGAAAACTTTCCCGGGTGAGTCTAAGACATGTTGAATGTTATTCGACATTATTAACATTAATACATACTAATACTTAATAATATATAAATATAAAATATACTCATCCTTGCATAAGTTACCTGTTATGAATCTTACTGGATATTTATATTTTACTGTATCATTGTACCTATATATTAATTAACAATAGAGACTTAACTCCGATGAACAGAATACATATGATGCACAGTATATTAACCTAACGGACTGACAATAATGCTGTGTCTAGCCACAATACTCAGACAGTTTGCGGTTAATACAAGGGTAGGTATACGAAGTATATATGTACTGAATACCTACTGTATAATAAAGCGGGTTTCACACTGCCCACGCGCTACGTCACAGTGCGTGCGGTTGCTATGAAAAAATCTCATTGCGGCTCCACACTACACGCGAAGTTGACCGAAGTTAGGCGAATATGATAGTGTGGAGATGCACTTCGCTGCGAAAACCCATACTTCGGGCAACTTCCGTCACGGAGTAGTGTGGAGCTAGGGTAACGCTAGTGATGCAGTGTGTTGTGTACGGTCAGCACCAAAAGTAGCTGATATATTTACTACTGGCATTTAAAATGCATACTAAAATTGTTAGCTAATTTTGATGTACAAATAACGGAGATACTTGTAGCTTCCTGCGAGGTAGACCCTACTGAAGCGCCCTCTGTGTCATATGATGCGCATTAGCCATACCCTCCAATAGCGTAGAATTACGGAACCAGAATGGTGTGATTGACGTAACGATGTGATAGCTCAGTTGGGAGAACACTTCGCCGGAAACGTTCGAGTCCTTACATTGCAGTGGATCACATTACATTTTTCTTTCATAGCTTACCTTTGTATCAATATTTATACAAATAAAAATGTGGTATTTTCACATTAAAACAGAATCGATAAACAGATTATATTCAAAAAACCAGTACCATTAGTAAGAGTTCATACAAGGAACCTTAAAACACTTCCATCCCAACGCAGCGTTGTCAAAGCCAGTTTCGCGTGACCGGCTTCCAAATATGAACTTGTGAATACAGTACAGCTGCAATCAGAAAACAAAGAAGTTCGAAAACCGAAAACAAAAAGGGTTACGGAAAATTCGACCAATGTAAATATGCGGAGCGGTGACGTTGATTTTTCTTTTTTTTTTCGGTTGGGTGCGTCATGTTGGCACGCAGGTAGGGAGTTTTAAATATGGAGAACTATACATTGTAAAAGTTAAATTGGAATTTGCTTTTTGGTTGATGGTATTTAATGCTATAAAACAATAAAGTACGAATGGAGGGCTTAATGATAAAAGCATTTACGTTAAAATTATGAGGAAATGTTAGTGAGGGCTTCCATGCATTTAACATTAATTTACTTATATATATCGTTAACCCTGCCTGGTCCTTCTACGGATCTCTTCATTTCTAATTTGATCTCGCAAAGAAACTCCGAGCATAGCCCTCTCCATTGCTCTCCGAGACTGAGCCATCTTATAAGGCCATCGTAAGCGACCACGTTTCAGTTCCGTATGTCATCGTATACTTACTTACATATACAAATAATCGCCATATCGGCGATTGAAATACTAACCTTAATAAATTTATGGAACATGTAATGTCTCATTTTTTAATGTGGGTATACACCACAATTTTTATATTAAACTATGCTTCGTGTGTCGATCTTTGCATTGTTTATTTAAAAGGTTTTTACACTTTAGCGACCTCTATGCGAATTACGTTAATATTCACATTTCTATTTTTCTTTGAGCTTTGATATCATTGTATCAATAGTTTAACCTAAAGGTAGTTTAATAAATTACCTCGATGTTTCGGACGTGATTGTCTTTAAGATCATGGTGTCTAAGGGGGGGGCCTTAATTTTCCTAGATAATGATACCCGATGAAGTCCCGTTTTGTTGTAATAACGAGTGCAAAGCCTGTAAGTATAAATCGTAACCTAAGGGGAAACTTACCTGGTGTAAACTCAGCTATTTATTTAAGCCAAAAGTAACTTCAATGCAACGTTCGATTTTCCCATCCTGTATTGGGTTAATCTTTCGTCTAAGTTGTTTAGCTAAATCTCAAGATACTAAATAAATAATAAAATAATGCTGTGGCGACTGCATCCACCCCATAAATTCTTAAAAACACCGTCTAGAAACTTCCACTCAGAAACTTGCGCACTTAAACAATCATATCGTATCTTCAAAACAAAACACTTACAAACCCTAACTCACACACGGCAAATTAAAAACAGTCCAACAAAGTATAAAAGTGGAAGTGGCGCTGATTGTTTGGCTCGAGTCCGCTTCGGCGAACGAATTGGCTTCGCAAAGAAAGCTGGCAAGTTTTTAACTCAGCTTGCCTTTAGTGGGGACAACAACGTGACACAGGGGCGTGTAAAATAGCCAGCGTCCAAAAAATTAAACACACACGGACATACTGAATGAGGTACATTACCAGCATAATTTTACATAGAAAAGTCCAGTGAGTCTCATATACATATATTAAATTTTATATGAAACGGGTTTGCTCATGTCGTATATGTTGGATATAGCTCGACATTTTTAGAATTGGTTCGCGATTCATCCTTAGGAGCGCCGATCAGACGCACCACGCGGGTAGAATTGGCCGCCGGTGCGACTGATCCAGTTACATATGCATTTTAATATTACCACGATTTATCCTCAGGAGCGCCGATCAACCACACCACGCGGGTAGGATTGGCCGCCGGTGCGACTGATCCAGTTTCATATGCATTTGAATATTACCACGATTTATTCTCAGGAGCGCCGATCAACCGCACCACGCGGGTAGGATTGGCCGCCGGTGCGACTGATCCAGTTTCATATGCATTTTAATATTACCAGCATGGCTGACTCGGTTGACACAGTGGCAGTGCAGATGCCTACTGAGCTGACGGTCCTGTATTTGTTCCTGAGTCACGGATGTTTTATATGTATTTAAGTATGCATATCGTTATGCATGCATATTATTGCATATAGTGCCCATAACACAAGTTTACCAGAGCTTACTGTGGGACTAGATCGATCTGTGTGAGGTTGACCGATATAATTAGTACCTACTTTTATAGCTATTTCACGTAATTTATGACCACGTGCCATAAATATACGGGTCAAATATTCCATACTACACATTTCAGTTTTGACTTCATTTTTTTACATCAAATTGCTTTGATTATATCCGAATATTTTGTTCTGTGATCTAGAAGGTACTACATGTCTTATTATATCAGTTTACTCTTGGAGAGGTACATGACAGTATTATAGGTATAGGTCGATTCACTAAAGCTGGCGCGAATGGATTGAATGAAAGTTATGTCACTTGTCACTTCGAGTGTTAGTGTGAGTGCCGTTCTTATACAGGGGCCTCCTAATATTTTCTAAACAACAACAAAATGGGTTTTTGTTATTCAAGAAAAATAAAAATTATTAGGTATAATATAAGCATAATCCGCACAATATTTAGACTAAACAAGTAATATATATATATCCGAAAGGTATATTTAACTGTTTGATACAAAAATATTTTACTATCATGGTGTTTTATGCAGACGCTAGTTTTTTGACATACTTTAGATTTTGACTGTTGTAAGGCAGTGTAATTGTACATATTGCTTAATATTCATGCAATCTGTGTATGACCAGAATTAGGATGTGGGATGATACTATTCCATTGTCTCGTATGAGTTTGACCATGTGGGACTATGCAATGGTATTAACGTAACCCACATTTTCTTCTTGTCTTCGCGGCCTGGTAAAGGGTTAATGTCAAGAATTAATAGGTGACGGACGACTAGTTCGAATTATAAAAAACCGGCCAAGAGCATGTCGGGCCACGCTCAGTGTAGGGTCCCGTAGTTGCCCGTCCTTCACAATAGACGAAAATTACGAGAAAGATTTCAAGCCCTATAAAAAGGTCGTACACGCCAAGAAACAGTAATTACTTATTATCTTTTGGAAGTTATCTATTATACGCGACAGATTGAGCGAAATGTTTTAATATAGTTTGGTACTTAACCAATATGTGTAACGTTCGAAGTGTAGGGACACCGCGCGGCACTTACGTCATTTTAAAGATAATTATGAAATTTTGCAATAACTCAAAAACGGCTCGACCGATTTTATTCAATATAGTTTTCATTGAAAGTACTAATATCCGAGGCTAAGACCCATTCGATTCAATAAGTTATGCTCAGAAATGGCTCGGCCCTCTGTCGAGCTAAGATTACTAAATTTTGTTTGTCCGATATTATCCGAATTTGACCAAATATTCAAAATCCGATTTCATATTCTGAGTCGAAGGACCCAAAAGCCCCCCAATACCGAGTTTCAGCCCCCTCGGACTAATTTGAAATTTTCGAAAAAAAAAAAGTCGCCATTTTGATTTTTTTTTTCCACAACTGTACTCGGATGGAGGTCCCCTATGATATTTGTTTGAGCACCCCCTACCCATCTCGAGCCGTTTACGAGATACGGGACTCTTAAAAAAAAAACTCCATACATATCTTGGTTTATTCGATATTTTCCGACTTTGACCGAATTTTCGGACACCGATTTCAGATTCATATTTGTGAGCCCCAAATGCCCCCCGATACCGAGTTTCAGCTTCCTAGCACCAATTTGAAATTTTGGAAAAAAGAAGCCATTCGTCAATTTGAATTTAATTTGGTTCGATAATATTTTGTAGTTCCTATTCTTTATACTGCTTAATTTGGGCGGTTATGCGTCTAGTTTGTCTACAAATACGTTTTCAATAATCACTTTTTGTATCAACCTGTATGTAATCATTTTGTGACGCACACATAAATATTATCATTCACTCATTCAATCCATTCGCGCCAGCTTTAGTGAATCGACCTATATTCATGACATCAATAATTGCAACATTTAGACTTTAGACTAAACTTAGGCTTGTGTTTAAACGCCTACCAAATATGTTGATAAATTACTTCCAATAAATTCTTAATACTTGCCAAAACGGATGAATGCTCACCAAATAGAGTATCACAAACTATTGTATAAATAAAGCTAATATTTCTTTTTCTTACATGCTATAAAAATATGTGAACACCGTTAAAGTAAAGGACATTGGGTACTTTCTTCCCCACTAGCGGACACAAACGAAACCAATTAAAGTTTTTAGATAATGTTACGGGCTTTACCACTGTGTATTTTTTATTCCCATAACTAATGGGAAAGCTGAGAAAATGAGATTTTTGTAGTGCAGCAATAAGGTTTTCATTGTTTACAACATCGAAAGCTTGCTGCTGCTGTAGCTACTGAAGTCGCTTTCTGGCGGTTTTGGAGGACTTCTTGCTGAAGATCGACGTCGATACTTCCGCGTTGTCTTCCAGGGCATGGTCGGAATCTAACGCGACAACCACTTCTACAGAACACAACTGTAAGGTTTTCTGCATAAGGGCCACATCTAATTAGGTATGTTAGGTCGGTGTTCGAAAAATGAGTCGGTTCCCTAGGGGGAATGATTGTCAATTCGGTTCTTTCTCTGGCTAAGAAGTTGAAAAACTGAACGCCGTTTGTGTGTTAGATACTACGCACTTCCACGCGGTGTGCTTAGAATTGAAGTCACCTGCTGCGAAGACGACTCCATTGGGATCTGGTTGAGCAAGTAGGTTTAAGTCTGTCGGTAAGAGTTTGTTAGAGGGATACAGATAGACTGACGCAATCGTTATCGGGTCGTGACCTTCTACCGAAATACAACAGACAGATGCCTCCAACTGAATAAGAGGCGGGAGAGAGAGGGCAACTACGTGCAGATATCTGCGGTAGAAGATCGCGGTCCCTCCGAAGGGCCTATCCAATCTATCATTCCTAACCATCGCGTAACCGGGGATCCGGAATGATTTTACATACGGTTTGTAAAAAGTTTCATGAACTAGAAATATATCGAAAGAATGAGCGCGTAGGAATTCCATCACCCTATCTTTCATCCCACGCAGACCGTTGTCATTGAAGATGCCAATAATTAATGAACGAGGTTTAAGCGTCAGGGGTATACTATCCATAATACTTAGTATTGGCACCGCGAGCTGAGAGAAGTTGGCACTGCTCTTTGTAAAAAGTTTCCCTCGTAGGAAGCACGCGCGTGCTTGCACTTTTCCTTTCGAGGAATTGCGACCTGAAATTCTGTTTCCATCTTGTCCGCGTCGCGCCTCTTGGGCTGCGTTACGCGGTCTAAGGGGATTTGCTCGAGGGGGATAACTAGGGGCACTTTGAGGCTTTGGACCTCTGCTAACGTCCCGGAGGGGGGGTTAACACTGAGGGTCGGGCTCCGGATTGCCTTTCCTGCACCTTTGGGGGTGCGGGAACGGGATCCCCGAACGTCAGAATCCGTCTTGGCCTTAGAGGCCGAGAGGGTGACTGGGGCAAGCGCGGCCACCTTTACTGGGGGCTTCGCGTCTTAAACGGCGCCGAGGCTGCCTTAGAGGCAGGGGGCGGTGGGGGCTTGGAGGCCTTAGGAGTCTTGGCCTTTTTAGGAGCCTTCCGCTCTGCCGCCGGGGGAGAGGGAGCCTTAGGGGCTTCGATTACCTCAGTTGCAACCGGAGCCGGAGGGGCCGTGGGAGACGATGAGTTCTGTGACTTTTCCGGCACACTCAGCGACCCGAACGCATCAGCCACCAAAAAGTCAGAGAACCTCTTGCTTAGCCCTTTTTCATGCTTGAAAAAGCGTAAAACTAAGCCAGCAACAGATTCGATGGCTTCCTTGTGGTCCTCGAAACAGGCCGCTTCGCGGAGAAGGGTTACGGGATCCATGGGGAAAACGATGGAAACAGAATACTAACAGTCAAAGCCGTAGTCTGGATTGACGTCTTGCGCTGTCCTCGCCGTGTCCTTGTCACACTACACTACTCACGAAGGGCATAAATGAGGAGAGGACGTACACCTTAGGTGAGATGCTCGGGAACACTTTTCAACGAGTTCACCTCACGCGGCCCGCCTTAGTATATAAAATACTCATATAAAATACTCGAGACCGATTTCTGCGCTGCGGGCCGGCCCGTAGCAGCCCGCCCAAAATGTGCGCGTACTCTAACTTGACAAGGCTATAAACCACAACCTCTATGAGTCTGGCACTTCAACTGCTATCTATACCAAGCTAGTCATCAAATAACACAAAATATATTTATATACAGTACTAAACATTTACATACAGTACAGTATTCAAATAATACGATCACCATACCTGAATTATTAATGTAATTATATTTCGGTATTCCCATACGCCACAATAATGCCCCTTTACTTAGTAAAACTAGAAGTTAAAAGCTTTCAATTGAGGTATGTTTCAGCTTTGTCCGCCGTGGGGAATTCTTCCATAGTAAAGTACCCAATGTCCTTTCAGACCAAATAATCTATATTATTGTTAAATGGATGTCACCAATATTTTATATTATTACTTCCATTTTAGTCATTTTTGCTGAGGCAAAAACTAACTGTTGACCGTGAATTTGTTTGTTATACCAAACGTACGTATTACTACTCACCCCAAACACAAGTAACTTGTTTATCGCTTTACGCATTCAATTAATATATGATATTACTTAAATAAATATTCGCTACTATTTAAATGCTCACCAAAATGGCTTTTATACCCTAAAACTAATAAATATTAATAATAAATTGTGTATTGCAGAGACACTGTCCTTGAGTACCGTAAATAAACATTTAAAGTCAGCCTGCCGTCGTCGTACTTAACCTAAGCCAAGCCGGACCTGCATTAAGGTGAAATAGGTAATGTTAGTAATCGTAAGCCAAGTCGGACCTGCTCGGCTCGCTCGCTTCGCTCGCTCGTTAGGGTCGCAGTTCAACCTAACACTCCTCCTCGCTTCGCTCGTCGTCGTACCTAACCTAAGCCAAGTCGGACCTGCGCGGCTCGCCTGGCCGCAGGCCTGCCGGCCTGTGCGTCGCTTGGTGGGGGCGGGGGTTAGATTGACAATAATATATTTTGACTAAAGGTTCGATAATTTGATTACATTAAAGCAAATTAGACTGCAGTTTTTGGTATTAATGTTGTTGTTTTATGAAAACAATATTTGGTGAGCAAAAAATCCATTTTGGGAAGCAAAAAGATATACGGACTCAACGTAAAATTATTCTGGTGTATGTATATTGATTTAGGAATACAAAATGATTTAGGTAGTTTAGGGAGCTCTGTATAGAGTGGGTTTAATTTATATGGAGGTAATTCATTTTACTTGGAATTTAGGTTTAGGGTATAAAAGCCATTTTGGTGAGCGTTTAAATAGTAGCGTAAGACTTATAAGTTGTAAGTCTTGCATGACAACATTACAATACTACAATCATACATTAAATATGAAACGTAAAAATAAAGCTACACTGAAAAGGACAGTGAATATAACTCAAAAGAAATACAGCAAAAAAGAGGACTCAAATAGCAGAATCCCGATGGACATTGCAACACGCAACCGTGGGTATATCAAAACGGCATAAAAGAAAAATAAACGAACTGCAGCCGACAGGTACGTAGTTACGTTGGTAATCGACGTCTTTTACCTATTCAGCGTCCATGTACCGCTTTTCAGAAGGCTTTATATTTGCGATACTCGTTGAGAATAAGAAAGCACCACTTTAGAAAATGGCTTAGTGCTTGAACGAACGCTAACCTAGATTCAACGTAAAATATTTTAATTTATAAAAGATTTTAGCTCATGTTTGCTTAAGGTGCAAAAGAATACGCACAAGAGGTTTCAATTGGTTATTTTAATTATTATACGTCTTTTAAAACGAATATTGTCTGGGATTTGTTATTTAGGCTACGTATTAATTATTATACTTTTAAAACGAATATTGTTGTTTTCAAAATGTTAATGTAATTAATAACAACCGATTTTTTTTATAGTAACATGTAAAATATTGAATTTTATAAATAAATATCTGTATCTGTATCTGTAGGTATCTGTATTGTCTGGGATTTGTTATTTAAGCTACGTATTTTCTGCCAAACTAAGTGACTGGCATTTGCAGTCATTACGCGGATAACAAGTTCAATTAAGATAATCTAACCAAAATGTAACGTTTCTGATCTCATTTCCCATTATACCAATACCATATATATAATTTGGGCACACGGCAGTGCCCACACCAAGTCGATTAAAAAAGGATAGCTGTACCATCATTTGTTGAAGCTTCTCAAGGTATTTAGGACCTCCAGTAAGGTCAGCTTTCGATATGTGAATTGATGTTACACGTTGGTGGAAAATGTTTTATAAATAATTTAGGTATAATTCGTCTGCCAGAACATAACATCTTTCCATAAATTAGCTTCAAATACTCCAGATCCCTAGAATGACTGGAAAACTGGTGAGCTCTCGACAAAATCAGATTACAAGCGCAGATGATGGCGAACGATAGAGATTTGCATGCGTAATGTCGCTAAGTGCACTCCCAGCCGCCATTTTGTTCCGAAACAACGGCCTCGCTTGATACCCCACTATTTGCAGGGCTTAGCGTGTCCTTGTGGAAATACGGAAGATTTCCGAGGGCCCGCTTGTTTATTGTTTTAAAGGCTACCTAATTCAGACTTTTGACTTTTTTTGGCGTCCAGAATAATCTATAATCCTTGTAATATATTGTTACAAAGACAAAGCCACGCGATGGTCTCTGCATCTATAATGGTAAAAATACAAATAATAAAATCATACATATATTGAAACATAGGACCTCCTCCTTGTTTTGCAGTCGATTAAAAGGTGTGCCAGGCTCTGAATAAATTCTTAAAGACAAATCATTTTATCTAGTCTTACCATCATCACCATCACCATTATCATCATAATAATATCAGCTAAAATATGTCTACTGCTATTCATAGACCTTCCCAATTTATTTTGATTGAGCGCCGCTCTCATCCAACAGCTTCCTGCGATTCTGATCAGATCGTCGGTGAACTTTGTTAGGGCTGCTTACACTGGGTGTTCTGACACGCGGTTTTTACTCAAAAACCTTTATATTTAGTAGAGAAGCAGCACTAAGTGCACTCCCAGCCGCCATTTTGTACCGAAACAACGGCCTTGTTTGATACCTCACTATTTGAGGGGCTTAGCGTGTCCTTGTGGAAATAAGGAAGTTTCCAAGGGCCCGCTTGTTATTGATTTAAAAGCTGCCTAATTGAGGTTTTTTGACTTCTTTTGGGATTCAAGTAAATCATTAACTCTTGTAATTTATTGTTTACGATGTTTATTTCTTATGTTAAAATGTTGTTTAATAGGTAAAAATATTATTACAGCTATTTATATTTAGAAGGGTGAAAAAAAAAATTAGACATAATTATATGCCTTAAGCTCATCTGGAGTACCATCGTTATTATTATTTATTTAAGTTGCTTGTGTTACTTGGTCAGCAATAATATCGTAGCTATGTCGGTAGGTTAATAAGCACTACATTATAACTTACACACAGAGTAATGTCTTCTTGTGTTGGTATCAGATTTTACCGTGTCATTCTATTGCAAGAATATAATCAATAAATGTTAAACAACGTCTGTACGGTTCACATACAAAAATAAATAAACTGACACCCTTAAACACCGTCACGTCCCTCAAAAGTTACGGCACAAATGCTCCAAAAAACCTCGCCAACGTGCGATCATAAAGCACACACACTAAAACTTTAAAGAAATTTACACTAACCTTTCCTGAATCTTGTAAATTCACCCAAGGACTTCACCGACAGGGCGAGTGTCATATTATTGAGAATTCGCATCACGAGTGGGCTCCGACTGGACCCGTATTCCCTCGGTTCCTGACACCTCACTCGGTGAACCGACGCACTTCGTCTAAAATCAAGTGCAGATAAAAAAGAACAGACTTTTCGGTAGACACGATTGAAGCAAGCCCTGCATTGATCTCTGCGTCATCGTCATTTCTATACCGATAGTATTTTTGTTTATTAGAATGTCCCCTGTAAACTATTGGGTATAAATTTGACGGTTTTAAAAGAAAAATCCATAGCGGGATATGCAAACGGACAGTAGCGTAGACTTATGAAAAGTTCCTTGGGTTTGAGTCTATAAAAATATCTAACTTACTTAAATACATTAAAGAGTACTCTGTCGGTTGTTAGCTGTGTTCGCTCTAGGTTGTCTTATTGCCTCACTCGTCACTTGAATCACCCCCAGCCAGTGGTTCGCCAACTGTGGATATCACCCGAGCGATGCCAAAACCAACGGAATGCTTTACGATATGTGACCAATGTGCTGTATGGTCACTTTGATCGGAGTAATGGTTACTAGTTTCTCATGGTTTCTATAATTTCAAACCTACGCAAAGTATAAAAGCCTAAGTGTGTGCGTGTGTGTTTTATTTATTACCCGCTCATCCCACAGAAACACTACATATTTTCAGGATAAAAAGTAGCCTATGTGTTTATTCAGGGTGTCAGTTACCTTCGTACCAAAATTTATCAAAATTGGTTTAGCCGAAATTGAGCGTGAAGAAGTAACAAACCTACACACAAACACACAAACTTTCGCCTTTACAAATACAAATACAAGTACTCTTTATTGCACACCTCATAAAACATACAGGAGAAATACAATGCAATTAGACATTACAATTAGAGGTAAACAACAGGCGGTCTTATCGCTAAAGAGCGATCTCTTCCAGACAACTTCTACTACTCCACTTTGGGTAGTGGAGAACTTGAAAAAATAATGATAATAAATTATGAACACTTCTCAGAAGTTTAATCACTCTTGTCCCCTGAGTCACGGGATAGTATAGCAATAAGAAAAAGTTGATCGACTCCTTTAATAACCCAAGCTAAAACTCATACTTCATTTACTTGTTTCTTTAAACAACAAATAAAATGTGTCTTGAGCAGTAAAACTTCTACACCAATTCAAAAATTTGTTTACGCCATAATCTAATTCTACGTTAATTTTAAAGATTCACTATCTCAGGCACACTCGAGCCAATCAAAGACCGACACCCCAACGTTTTTATTCAGCAGAAGTGCATTTTAACACGAGGGGAGTAGAAATTACGGAGTTCGTTTAACGTCTGAATTAGAAGCTGCAGCCCTTTGGGCCATCACAGTGTTTAAAGGGGCTGGCAGAAATACGACAACATTTTAGTGATATTTTCGTTTGTTTGAAAATCTTCAATACGAATAAGAAAAACACGGATTTCTAGGGTCTAAATTGTTTTTTGTCTCGTTCACTCTTCCGTTTTATTCATATAAAGGTCATCATTATTAACAGGGATCGAATATTTATCTAAAGTACCTTTGTGGCGATTATGTAATTGTTCAGTTGCATGTGCGACTTTGTTTGAAGTATGAGTGAGATAATAGGATTTTGTCTCGCTTAATTACATATTAGTTTTGTTTTGCCGATAGACGTCTCTCGTCAATTAAAAATACTCAATCATTTATTGCAATATCACAAGTCTCATCGACATAAGTATATCAATTTATCGAATGCATTTGAAGTCTCAACCCATATTTTCATGTTGAACATTCCTTACCAAACCACATCGAGTAAAAGCAATTACCATAATCACTATCCATTTAATACTTATCATTCTCATTTGCGCCCGAGTTTTGGAAATTATTTTCCATTCTTGTTCCACATTAAGGTCATTATCGCGAACGTGTGGATAATGTGCGTCGAACAAACGGCTTCAACTCCTATTCCTAAACCTTCCAACTTCCAATTGGATTCCATGGTTCTGACTTTTATCACTCGATTGGAATTATTTGTTAGATTATAAGTGTCAGAGTCTGGTGTCAAAATTGACGTAGGTCAGGTATTTATAACCGTATTGATAATTCCGTTCTCATTTAAATATGAATAACGTGGCAGGGCGCGCCCCCCGCCATGCCAGCCTGAATGACATCATCCGTCGGGCCTTAGCCAGCGCAGGAGCGCCGGCTGTTTTAGAACCGACCGGCCTCGCTCGCGATGACGGTAAGAGGCCCGACGGAATGACCCTCGTGCCATGGAAGATGGGACAGCCGCTGGTCTGGGACGCGACCTGTGCTGATACTCTGGCGCTGTCCCATCTTCGTGGCACTGCTGTAAAGGCTGGCTCGGCTGCCAATTCGGCCGAACTCCTCAAGCGGCGCAAATATGCAAACATTAATAGTGGATGCATATTTGAGCCGTTTGGGGTCGAGACTCTGGGGCCCTGGGGTGAAAGCGCCCACAGGGTCTTTAAAGAGTGTAGCCGCAGGTTAGTCGAGTTGACGCGTGACCAGAGGGCTGGTTCATATCTCGCACAGCGTATCAGCATTGCCATTCAACGCGGCAATGCTGCCAGCCTTCTGGGCACGCTGCCAATAGACGGCGATTTGGGCCAAATTTTTTATCTATAGTTTATTTTTAAGTCTAGTTTTTAATTTTTATTTAAGGTTTTATGAATAACGTTATCCACAATTTAGCAATAAAATTAATAGATTATTGTATTGGTTGTCTTTCTAGTGACTTTTATAAGGAGTTTTCAAATAATTTAAATTTGCAGTATTTTTTATTGAATAAAGTTGAAATACATCTCGCGCCTATTCATTTTCATTTATGATACTGCTTTTACACACAATCTATAATAATATATCCCTCTGTTGGCTACTAGAGGACAGCTCTTTTTGTGCAAATAATAAAGTGAAGGCAGTACTGCAGTACAATTAGCAACCCCTTGTTTTACGAGGTAGTTCACCATAGTAGGGGCCGACCTTTAATGTGGTTTGTCTGGTTTGACTCAACCACTATCTGATACAAAATATCCTTCAACCATTGAAACACAGATCAACGGTCAAAGAAACATTTCAATGCCTAACGGAAGAGACCGGAAATCGAACCCAAGTACCTCAGGATTACCAGTCCAATGTGTCAAACACTCCACCGACCGCCCGAAGGCCACCTGAACCTGTGAGAGACCTAACATTTTTTTTTTAATTTGCTTTGTGTGTTGATGTTTGCATTGTTTATTTCTTTGATTTCACCACAGCGACTTTCTTTACAGCAGGGAACGAGTAAGCGAGAGATGGTGCTGTTTTTATTTTGATTTGACCATTGATTAAAGATCAAAACATGATCTTTAATCAATGGTTCATTGAAAAAATGTGGTGGTCCACATTAAAAAACAATGACCATTTTACATGTTTCACCAACGTATACGTGACTTAGTCGTGTACGTATACTTACTTGTATTGGTTATCATCATCAGCCAAAAGAAATCTACTGATGGGTATCCTTATGACATAGCCATATAACCTTCCTGAAATAGTGTCTCCAGGTTCGGTCTAGTTGCCCTTGCCGGGATTCGAATCCAGGACCGCCGGCTCTGCTAGCAGCTGCACTTCCACTGCGTCAACCGTGTCGCCAAGGAGACCTCAGGAAGAAGCCCTTGTAACAGTGGACAAAGGCTTTCGCATGCAAAGCATGCAAAGGCATTCAGCTGAAATGAATATGCTAAAGATTATTTTGCCACGGCTTTGTATGGTAGCCTGAACTCATCCACCGAAAAGAGGGGCATTACTTTGAGTGTTATTTTAACACCTACTGTATGAGAAAGCGAAGTTTTGTCGTTACTCACAGTAAGTACCTTTAAATGCCTGCCGAGTTGTTTAATAATTAACGAGCTACGAGTCGTATGCTTTTTGTATTTAAATAATAATTCTGTTCCTGAAGGCCTATGAAGGTTGCTTTTATCAAACGATAAATTAATGGCTAAACATCAGTCACATTTTGCCCACTGCACGTGTAGCATAACTGTGACACGCGATTTGTCGCGCGCAAATACTACCTGTCCCTTTCCTGTCAATACTCTGCGAGCAAGACAGGTGACGCTAATCCTGCGACAAGCGAAGTCGCGTCAAGATATATTATGCTGGCCTCGCAGGTCTCTTATTCGACAAAGTGTGGTAAAGTTCATCTTGTTAGGTTTTAGAACGCAACCATATTAATGTTTTATGTTGGTTACTCGATCTGCACTCTATTGTCTATTCCCGATGCGTTTTTGTTTGGTGTGCAAATATAACTATTTTTCTTATACAAATTGCTAACCGTTTTATTTCGATCACGATTATTTAACATGGTAGCAGAGCGTGGTTGATTTATAAATTAGCATCAGTGTATTTAAGAAAACCGAGTGACGTATTTTTATCCGTAAGACATTTTAAAACGGCCGCATAACCTTACTATAGCCGCGCCGGTTATCACATAACATCGTAAAACTTGAAATGCTCAAAGAAGATGACGAACACAAGTCACAATCCATTCCACATTGATAGATTAATCGGAAGAGAACTATGCTAGTTGGAAATTCGCAGTACAAGCTTATTTCGAGCTCGAAGAACTGTGGACTTGCGTGACGGGCACCAACACTGATGAGAAAAAAGAAATCAAGGCGAAGTCAAAGCTTATTCTACTGCTTGACCCGATCAATTATGTACATGTTCAGAGCGCAACAAAATGTAAGGAAGTCTGGGAGAACTTGGAACAGGCTTTCGATGACAGCGGGTTATATAGAAAATTCGCCTTACTGAGAGAAGACATCATCACTACGACGTTGGAATCTTCTCGAAGCGTAGATGATTATGTGAATAAGATAATGTCGACTGCGCACAAACTCAGGAATATCAAGTTCGATATTAACGATGAATGGCTTGGAACGCTGATGTTGGCTGGCCTACCTGAAATATATAAGCCAATGATAATGGGATTGGAGAGTTCAGGCATCAAGATCAGCGCAGATTCCATCAAGAAAAGCTCCTGCAGGAAGTTCAATGCTCTGAGAGTTCAGCATTCTTCACAAGGAACAAGGCCATTCCAGTACAGCAAAGCACAACGAAGATTTACAAAGGTCCCCGATGTTATAACTGCAATAAACATGGACACTTTGCCAAGAACTGTCGTGCTCCGAAGAAGAAGAACCAGGACAATCAAGAAGAAAAGAAGGGTTTTGTTGCAGCGTTTTCAGCTTCTTCTCAGTCAATGAATCCGGACCAGTGGTATGTGGACTCGGGCGCCTCGATGAATATGACCAACAGGAAAGATTGGATGTATGATGTGACAGGTCCTCCTATACCTACCATAACTGTAGCCAGTAAGACACCGCTTCCTGTGGAATGTATGGGAAAGGTCAATTTATTGATTAATGGAAATGAAGAAAACAAAATACAGGTAAAGCAAGTTCTGTATATACCTAAACTCGCTGCTAATCTTTTGTCAGTTAGTGCCATGGTGAAAAATTTATGTAAAGTAAATTTTCGAGACAAAGGCTGTGACATTTATAATCAAAATGGAAAACTTGTGTGTTCTGCAACACTAGTAAACAATTAGTATCTGTTAAATACTCATAGAGAAGTGGTATCCAACCTGTCTTGTTCAGATAACTTAAATAGTGTTGTCCTGTGGCATAGACCCATGGGACACCTGAATTTTTCAGATGTTAACAAGCTGCCAGAGTGCGCCGAGGGAGTGGATCTGATTTCTGACAACAGTAAAGGTTCGCTCACATGTACTACCTGCCTCAGAGGAAAACAGACCCGGCTGCCCTTCAACAACATTGGTTCCATAGCTACACAGATTCCAAATCAACAATGATATTTATTGCTGTGTGGGTGGATGATCTGTTGATTTTCACCAATGACAAAAACAAAACAACAGAAATTAAAGAAAAATTAAGACAGGAATTCAGCGTGAAAGACTTGGGCGAGGCAAAGCAGTGCATTGGCATTCATATAGAGAGAATCCGTGAGGCAGGTGTGATCATGTTGGACCAAGAAAAATACATTAATTTAGTTTTGGACCGTTTTGGCATGAATGAGTGTAAACTAGTTCGTACCCCTATAGAAGTAAATGCGAAATTTGAGAAAAATCCAGACGATGGAAATAATACCTACCCATACAGAGAAGCAGTGGGCTGTCTTATTTATCTGGCACATGTTACACGACCTGATATTGCTTATGCAGTCAGTAAGCTGAGTCAATACTGCAATAATCCAGGCAATCAACACTGGCTTGGAGTGAAGAGAGTCTTTAGGTATCTCCAAGGAACAAAGGACCTAAAATTATGTTATGTCAAAGAGGACTCCAAAGAGATAACTGGATACTGCGATGCAGACTGGGCCAGCGACCCTTTGGACAGAAGGTCATGTACTGGCTATACTTTTATATATCAGAAAGCCAGTATATCATGGAATACATGTAAACAGCCGACGGTGGCGCTCTCTACTGCCGAGGCGGAATATATGGCGATGGCGTCCGCAACTCAGGAGGGACTGTGGGTCCAGCAATTACAAGCTGAACTAGGCCAAGGTGTGGACAGTGCGTTGACCATCTATTCTGATAATCAGAGTGCAATAAAACTGGCATAAAAACTAAACATATAGATATTCGTCTACATTTTCTTAGAGAAAACTTAGTTAAATGTAAAGTTAAGTTTTTAACCGACTTCAAAAAAAGGAGGGGGTTCTCAGTTCGGTTGTATGTTTTTTTTTTTTTATGTTTATTACCTCATAACTCCGTCATTTATGATTCGATTTGGAAAATTCTTTTAAGGTTGTGAAGATCGGATGACGAGATCCATGAGGAATCGAAGGAATTCCTGAAATTTTATAGGCACTCATAATATTTTTCATGTATTTTCTAAAACTATTTAAGTATTTGCATATGGTAGTCATCATCTTCCAATGCTGAACTGATGATGGAAGGTACAACTCCTTAACGGTTAGAAGTTAGGAGATACTTCAAACGAGATGCATGCCTTCAAGACCTCCCTGATCACCCCGCCATAAGTATTTTACATGAATCACTAAAAAGCGAAAAAAAAAATTTTTAACAAAAAAAAGAACCGACTTCAGTAAAACTAAAAAGCCAATAATAACCCGTTCAAGTACAGATTACATTTGACTCACCCTTTGAAGTCGGTGCCAAACCTCACGTAAACTTTAATATATAAATATAATAACTGAGTGGTTTGGGATCGATTTCAAAGGGTGAGTCAAATGTAATCTGTACTGGAACGGGTTATTATTGGCTTTTTAGTTTTACTGAAGTCGGTTCTTTTTTTTGTTAAATTTTTTTTTATTTGTGAATGGTTGTAATATGGTAGCTGATAACTTAACTAAAGGTGTCTCTCTTGAGAAACATTTATATTGTATTAGTAAAATGGGTTTGCGTTCTGTAGGGAGTGTTAGGTTTTAGAACGCAACCATATTAATGTTTTATGTTGGTAACTCGATCTGCACTCTATTGTCTATTCCCGATGCGTTTTTGTTTGGTGTGCAAATATAACTATTTTTCTTATACAAATTGCTAACCGTTTTATTTCGATCACGATTATTTAACACATCTATTGGCAATATTTCGTGTTTATTACGGTCGTAAACCATTCTACAAACATCTTTATCACCATTTTTTAACCTCTTGTAATTTAATATTTCTTCTCAAAATAATGAGTACTGTTCATCGTGATAGGAGAAAAAAAACGCTTACTCAACTATTAATTGAGATTTTCTGAACCTAAATAAAATCAAATCAATGAGAATTTAAATGAAGGCAATTTTCCAAGAAGCAAAACAATTTGAGAACAACCTGAGTTAGCTCTAAACCTCTCTTCAGTATTCAAAATTAAATGGACCTAAAAATATGACAGGACAGGCTGTAAAGGCATCAAGAATTAAACTCGTTTCACCTGAAACTTCCCTGTTTTTACTTCAAAATACTGCACTTACATGCACCATAAATAAAAATGACCCTTAAGCCCCCCAATTTACGGGGGCCATAGCTCACGTGCATAAAAGTCTTACGGCCAGATTGCATGGCTCATAACAGATAAACGGTTGGTGTAATTTAGACCCATCCCTTGGTAGCCATCAAAGCAGTACATAGGTTAGAAACAGTAGGGCAATAGTGTGTAGGCGTGAATGGCCAAAACTCAGTAGTCATCACATGACATAGAACATTGCAATGACCTGTAGTGTAACGTTACGTCGTTGTCTTGCAAAAATCTATGCCGTGCAACGTGAATATTTGCATCATGCAAATTATGTGGAAAGATGAGATAATGTACTACGGGTCTATCTATTGACACCTAGAATAATTTTCGACTAATGTTTCATTTCGACGAATCTCAATGTGCTGCAACCTCAACTTCTGGTGATGGCTCCGCGGTTGTAATTAATTAATACCACCAGGCCCCACTTCATAATTATTTATTTATTGTTTAGAAAGTACATCATATACACTCACACCGTCATCACCCAGCGAGAGAGAGCTGGGTGTCCACCATCTTCGTTTAGTTACCACACTCACGTAACCTAATCAATAGGATGACATTTGCAATAATTATGAAAAATGTACGACTACAGAGTAGACATGTGCGCCGCGCCGGCGCGGCGCCGCCGCCGCCGTTCGTCGATCTGCGTGAAATCGGCGTGTCCTTCAGTTATTTGTATTTATGCGCATGCAAATAATGTAACCTGTTTTTTATATATCACCTATTTTCTATATGAGTAATAATCTCGGTAGTAATAAAAAAATCGTTGGCTTGCCCTACGAAATCATGATGGCGTAAGAAAATAAAATAAGCGCTATTTTATTGTATCGTGCTACATGCCCACGCCTTTATTCCTACCACTCACTCGAGTGTCATTCCTTAAACACTAGAAAAATTTTGATTAAGCGGGTTTAGTCAGTTCGTGTGCGCTGCAGATTACGGTTCTAGTTTCTAGTGTATGTGGTATTTACTTCAAACTCATGAGCGAGGAACAAGGTGAAGACGGACCAGGTGTTAGATCAGGTGTTCATAAATTGAAAGTGAAGTGTTTAAAAATAAAACTGTTGAATTATAAAGCCAAACCAAGTTATTGCTGGAAGCATTTTGGAAATCTTATGTTGAAACAAGATGGGAAGAGATGGTTTTGTCTATTAAGCAGGTGATTTGTATTAAAGTAAGAGAAATGCAGTTGTCGAGAAAAGATATATTGAAAAGTAATGTCAGGAGTCAAAACAATAATAACTATAGCAACGTATACACAGATATAAAACACAACCGCCATATAGTAGCTAGAAGCGTACCTAACTGGAAGTGTTCCTTAACATGCCCTCATCTTTTTCAAGCCGAACTCTTCACATAGTTTAACTAGTCTTGGCTTGTAAAGAGGCTTTGTAAAAATATCTGCCAGTTGTTCTGCTGTCGGTACTTGCTCAATGGCTATCTCTTTTTCAGACACACATTGTCTCACATAGAAGTGTTTTAACTTTATGTGTTTTGTTTTACGATGCTGCGTATAAGGACAGTTATATGCCAATTTGATTGTGGACTCATTATCAATTCGCAAAACAGGCGTTACGATATTCGCTTTCAGATCTTGTAACAATCTTCTCAGCCAAACAATCTCTCGACTAGCTTCGCTGGCCGCAACTATCTCCGCCTCAGTGGATGACAGCGCAACCATAGTTTGCTTCGAACTGCGCCAGGATATTGCTGACCCTGCGTACATACACAACATTCCAGTTGTTAAACATCCGCTTTTGTCATCACCGCCGTGATCAGCATCACTATAGCACACGAGGCGTTTTTCACCTTTCTTGTATTCAAGTCCGGTATCAACAGTCCCCTTCAGGTATCGAAATATCCGCTTTACTTGTTGTATATTATTTTTGGTAGGTTTATCTAGGTTTCGTGACACTACTCCAACTGCATATGCAATATCGGGTCTGTTTCCAACCATCAGATAAGACAAGGACCCAACCGCTTGCCGGTAAGGAAAGTCTGTCTGTTGTTCAGGACAATCTTCCTCTTCTTCTTTTCCAGATTTTATAATTGGTGTCCCAACAGCTTTACAGTTGCTCATTCCATACTTTTGCAGCAATTTTTGGGTGTAAGCGGCTTGATGAACCTTGATGCTGTCATTATGCTGTTCTATTTCTAATCCAAGAAAATAAGACGGATCTTTCGTGGTTATCTTAAACCGACGTCTTAATTCATTTTCAATGAAATTGTCAGCCTCTTTCTCGTCTGTAGCGGCCAATAATCCGTCATCTACATAGAGACCGAGCAATATTTTATTTTGTCCTCGTTCACGGATATAAAGACAGGGATCTGCTTCGCTCTGGATAAAGCCTACTTCTATCAGAAAATCATGAATGCACTCATTCCAACATTTAGGCGCCTGCTTTAATCCATATAGGCTTCTTTTTAGCTTGCACACACGACCAGTGCCGTCATTAAATCCTTCTGGTTGTCGCATAAAGATTTCTTCTTTGACAGTACCGTATAAAAAGGCTGTAGTGACGTCGAACTGTCTAAGCGCTAATCCTTCGTTCGCAGCAATGCTTAGCAGAATTCTAATCGTGCTCATTTTCGCTACAGGACTAAATGTTATATCATAGTCGATCCCTTCTTTCTGATTGTAGCCAATAGCAACCAATCGGGCTTTATATTTGTCGACTGTACCATCGGGGTTTCTTTTTATTTTGAATACCCACATGCAACGAAGTGCTTTCCGGTTTATAGGTAATTTTGTCAATTCCCAGGTCTGATTTTCTTGTAAAGATTTGAGCTCTTTGTCCATCGCTTCGATCCATTTATCTTTTTCAGAACTTTGCAAAACATCTCGGTAAGAAGTCGGCTCAGGAACTGATACAGCCTCGTTAATGAACTGGTCAAAATTAAACCTTTCTGGGGGTTAGATTTGGCTTCGATCACGAAGTTGACGCTCATTTTCTACTGGCGGCATAGCTTCGTCTTCTCGTGTCATAACATTGGGATCTATATTGTTTCCAGATATCTCGGCTTCTTCGAGTGACTCAAAATCCAAATCTTCGACGCTATCGCTGTCATTTGTTTCTGACTGTACTTGTGGATGACTTTCCCTGAAACAATTTGGACAACTTGTGGTAGGTAGAGGTAGCTCGTAGATATTTTTCTCAGGTTCAGGTGTTTTTGAAGTTACGTCAATCTTGTTTTTCTTCAGTATAGATGCTTCGTCAACAATGATATCTCGGGATCTTGTCAACTTTAGGCTTTTTAAGTCAAAAACTCGATATCCTTCGTCACCGTCATAACCAATAAGTATACCTGTCTCAGCTTTCTTGTCTAACTTACTTGTTCTCTTCTGTTTCGGAACGTGCACATAGCAACGACTGCCTATAATTTTGAGATGGCTTATTTTGGGCTTCTTGCCGAACCAGAGCTCGTGCGGAGACTTTCCATCTATTGGTGTAGGTCCCGTTCGGTTCAGTATGTAAACTGATGCTTTGGAGATCTCAGCCCACAAACCTTTCGGTATCTCATCATGAGCGTGCATTAGTGCTCTTGTCATTTCCACAATCGTGCTATTTTCTCGTTCTGAGGAACCGTTTTGTTCAGGTGTGTATGGCATAGTAAACCTTTGTCTTATTCCCTGTTGTCTCAAAGTCTTTCGTACTTGTTTATTATCAAATTCTCCTCCGTTATCGCTTAGTAACTCCTGTACTACGTGTCCGCTAGTTTTAGCTTCTGCCAAAAAATCCTTCAAGCATGCATGAACTTCAGACTTATGTCTCAGAAAGTAAATCCATCGATATTTTGAGAAACTGTCTTTGAATAAAACGTAGTATTGACATTTAGAGATCGAATACGGGAAAGGTCCGCACACGTCAGTGGTGATTAGCTCTCCAGGCTTAGTAGCTCGTGGTCTCTCTCCGAACTTCTGCCTATGGCTCTTGCCGAAGACGCAGACTTCACAAATATCCGAAGATCTCGAGTCTAGCTTCACTCCGAGCTCTCTTTGTATTAGTTTAGCTACATGTCTCTTGTTCTGGTATCCTAGGCGTTCATGGTAGAGTTGAAGATTTTGTGACGTCGATAGTTGGTTAATCTCAACTGTAGGCATCAGTGTCTTGACATTTAGTTTGTACAAGCCACCGTACTTGTCGCGAGTTCCGACCAAAACGACTTTGCCATCATTCTTCAAGTTGCAAGACTGAGCATTTGACTGAAAGATGCTATTCTTTAGCGTGTCTTGTGCGGCTAGCACAGAAAATAAATTTATTTTAATGCTTGGAACGTACCATACGTTTGTTAAGGTTATTAGCTCCTTGTGGCTATTTAAGTCAGCTTCCAATTGAATAGAGCCCTTTCCAATCGCTTGAATGACGTCTCCGTTTGCTGTTGAAACTTTATGAGAATCATCGAAGTTTTCAAAAGATTGAAAGATATCTCTTCTATGGCTGAAATGACTTGTCGCGCCATTATCGACATACCATGAGTCTTCGTCAGGGGTTTTATCGTCGCATGCTAGAGCTAGGCCTGTCATCATCGCTGAATTTGTAGAATGCTTTGGAGGTCTGCCGTCCGCTATCCACTTCTTGCATGATGTGACTTTATGAAATCCTTCTTTACAGTAATTGCATTTCTTAAATTTCTTCTTGACTTGGCTTTGTTTTTCATAACGCTTCTGTCCATGTAACATTAGAACATCGTTATTACTTCCGCTTTCTTCTGACTTTTTCTGTTGTAGAGACCGTTCATAAGCGCATAACTGAGTGGTTAGGTTTTCGATGTTACGGTCACGTTTATTCATCAATAACCAACTAGATTTGAAACCGAAATAATCTTCAGAAAGTGTATCCAATATTTTACATATTAATAAAATTTCTGGCAACTGGTTTCCGTCAATCTCATTGTTCAAATCGTGCCAAACAGTTTTCAGAGTAGAGATATGTGTGGCCATGTCGTGCTCTTCACTCTTGTGGTAACGGAAGAACTTCATGCAGAGATCGTAGCTCCTGTCTTCTTTTGCACCATCATAGAGCCGATGAAGCTCTTGCCACACTTCGCTCGATGTCTCGAAACGCATTACCTTTTGTAACGACTCTTCAGTCATATTTGCCGTTAGAAGCAGTAAAGCTTGACTGTCAATTGTTTGAAATTTTTCCATGTCAGATTTATATTTTTGTAGATCTTCTGCTTTTGCCGCATCTCCAGGATACTTTGGCTTTTTTAATGTACCTTCGATTGCTTCCAGCGTGCCTGGTGTACTTTTCAGGAGTAATTTCACCTTGTACTTCCATGTTCGCCAGTTAGTAGCCCCAAATAATTGGCCGATCTCGATTTTCATGCTTGAGCTTGACGCGCACATGTATTAGAGAACTTTTTACTACTATTGCAATACGAAAATCACTAATTTTTATGCTCTGCTACCATATTAAAGTAAGAGAAATGCAGTTGTCGAGAAAAGATATATTGAAAAGTAATGTCAGGAGTCAAAACAATAATAACTATAGCAACGTATACACAGATATAAAACACAACCGCCATATAGTAGCTAGAAGCGTACCTAACTGGAAGTGTTCCTTAACAATTTGCATACGCTGTTTAGAAAATTCATGGACGGTAAGTACCAACCCGCTCCCGAGATCAACCTCGCTTATACTCATCGTCTCCTCAGTTGACTTTATAGAATAAGAAGGAAGCTATCTGGTTTCCGTTCTTACAATTTGTTTCTCGTTTTGTGCAGAGGAATCAAAAGGCAAGCTGTCTGGTTGTGCTTGGGGATCTGTCCCGGGATTCACCGTCTGCCCACAATGCGTAAGAGAAGCCGATCTTCTGGGCAAACTGCGTCCAACACGACTTTGGATGACAAAGGATAAGATCCGCCGAACAGCACGCTAAGCACTTCTTTCCCTAGACATTCATAAGTCGAGCCAGGTCACTGCTGAGCCATGTTTATAAGCTGTTCTCCAGAGTCATTACAAATCGCCTCGCGCACAGGTTTGACGATTTCCAACCTCCCGAACAAGCCGGATTCCGAAAAGATTTTAGCACCATAGACAACATTCATACGCTGCGGCAGGTTATACAGAAGACAGAGGAGTATAACCGGCCCCTATGCTTAGCGTTTGTGGACTATGAAAAAGCCTTTGATTCGATCGAGACTTGGGCTGTGCTTCAGTCTCTCCAGCGGTGCCCTATCGACTATCGATACATCGAAGTGCTGAAGTGTTTGTACAGAAACGCCACCATGTCAATCCGAATTCAAGACCAGAGCTCAGAGCCTATCCAACTGCAGCGAGGGTAAGACAGGGAGACGTAATTTCTCCAAAACTGTTTACTGCTGCACTGGAAGATGCCTTCAAGCTACTGGATTGGAACGGACTTGGCATCAACATCCACGGCGAGTACCTCATTCACCTTCGATTTGCAGATGATATCGTGGTCATGGCGGAGTCGTTGGAGAGGTTAAGCGCTATGCTCAAAGATCTCGGCAGAGTCTCCCAACAGGTAGGTCTGAAAATTAACATGGACAAAACTAAAATCATGTCGAATGACCATGTTGCGCCTTACCCGATAGTGGTTGGGTGGAAACTTTGCCCTCGAAGTTGTCGACGAGTATGTGTACCTGGGACAAATTGTCCACCTAGGTAAATCTAACTTCTAGAAGGAGTTTAATCGACGAATTCAACTCGGCTGGGCAGCGTTCGGCAAGCTACGTCATATCTTCTCGTCAAAAATTCCCCAGTGCCTGAAGACGAAAGTCTTCGAACAGTGCGTGGTACCAGTGATGACTTACGGAACTGAGACACAATGGGACTTATGAGGCGGCTAAGAGTCACGCAACGTGCAATGAAAAGGGCAATGCTCGGAGTTTCTTTGCGCGATAGAATCAGAAATGAGGATATCCGCAGAAGAACTAAGGTAACCGACATAGTGCACAGGATTGCCCGGTTGAACTGGCAATGGGCAGGCCATGTAGCCCGGAGAATGGACGGCCGTTGGGCAGCAAAGTCCTAGAGTGGCGACCATGTATAGGAAAGCGCAGCGTGGGTGAGCCCCTGACTTGATGGACGGATGACCTCGTGAGGGTAGCGGGGAATCATTGGATTCGGTCTGCACAGGATTGTACTTTGTGGCGAGTCATGGGGAAGGCCTATGTTCAGCAGTGGACGTCTGTGGCTGATAGATAGATAGCTCCTTCGGTACCTTGAGGACTACCAGCTACTTAGTGACCGTCAATATGGTGCGTTCACCGCAAAAAAATCTGTATTTATCACATCACCTCGTTGTGAGAGCACTCCCTTAACTGACTCAGGCATTATTGGAATCCTTAGTGTCAACATCTCGAGTGAAGTCCAATTCCGCGGTCATTTAGAGGGTAAGGCTAAATTAGCCTCCAAAAAGTTCACTCCGGCCCATCGTCTAGCTTCCCTCTAAACCATATTCAACGGAGAGCGACTCGTATCGTCGGCTGCCAGCGAATTTCAGATCGGCTTGACTCCTGGAGCTGGGGCGACGCTTGAAACTAACAAATTGAGTCCTTTTAAGCGTAATATTTAACGCATCTCTCGATTGAAAAAAAAGGGTTCCTTGTTGTCTACGGAACCCAAAATACGGCTATGTGGTATTTAATTGTGATGTGTAATTTTATATTTAATTGTGTTACATAGAAGTTATCGTATCATTACTGCCCATGACTGTTACTTTCTTCAAAATGATATCTAAAATGTTTTGACGCGTCAATTCATCCACGATATTTAACCGATCTCAAATTAAAAACAAAAAATACCAATCAATGTATTTTTCTATTCACCTAACCCTGACGCCGATTTCACGCCGATTTCGCGCCGCCGCCGCCAAATTTTTGACAGACGCCGCCGCCGATCATTCTTCGACCGGCGCACATCTCTACTACAGAGGAATAATAAATTCTGCGAAATGATTTTTCGCCAAAATGAAACATTCGACGATAAGTTACTAGGAGTCAAAGGGCTGGGAGCTCTTCATATAACTAACGCGTGCCTGTGTGTGTATAATGGTATACACATTTTACTGACCACAATGCATTCTGTATGCCAAAACTTAATGAATTTGTAGAAGAGTGATCCCTAAACTTTGAACATCGGTTTTAATTACATCATCATCATCATCATCATCATCATCATCAGCCAAAAGACGTCCACTGCTGGACATAGGCCTCCCCCAGAGAACGCCACCATGACCGGTCCTGCGCCTCCCGCATCCAGCGGACTCCAGCGACCTTCACCAGGTCATCAGTCCACCTTGTGGGGGGCCTACCCACGCTGCGTCGTCCGGTGCGTGGTCGCCACTCAAGAACTCGATGGCCCCAGCGGCCGTCGGTTTTACGAGCGATGTGCCCTGCCCATTGCCACTTAAGTTTTGCTATCCTTTGGGCTAATAAGAAGAGATCAGCCTTATAAGAAGGCTCAAAGTCACCCAGAGAGCAATGGAGAGGGCTATGCTCGGAGTTTCTTTGCGAGATCGAATCAGAAATGAAGAGATCCGTAGAAGAACCAGAGTAACCGACATAGCCCAAAGGATAGCTTAATTACATACAAACATTAATTTCAATATTGTATACCAAGTCATGTAAGTTTTCTTGGAGTAATAAGTATTATTATTATTTATCATATTATTATTATTTATTAAGTACATTTGACCTATGAACAAAAGGAACAATTGGCTGTCTAACAAAGTTGACACCCTGTTTTGAAGTAGTCTAGTACCGACCTCCCCCGTGGAAAATCTACAGGATGAAACAAAAGAGGTCCCTCAGGATACCGGTTTGAAGCGCACCGATATTTTGTAATAAACTTTGATGAAAAAACCTATACAGATAACGTTCTGTACGACTATACTGCTAGAGCCAGCGCGTTATTTTTTATAGTATCTGTGGGAACTTAGCGGTCGAAAGTGGGGATAAACTGCGGTTATAGTGAAGCTGTAGGGTGATAACCTAATATACTTGACGAGTCAGCAAATAATGAGGGATTTAAGCAGTTTTAAGGCTTTATCAGATATTCTCCGAAGACTGGCTTCGTCATCGTCAACTGAACTTTTTTGCACGGAATGTTGTCAGTTGATCGTCGAATTTACAACATTCCGTGTGAGTCGATCGTCTCGGTACCCCTATAGCCACTGCTAGTCTGCATCGGTAAACCAGATCAATGACACATACTTAGAGAAGAGCCAGGTAACATAGCTAACTATCTACCTACTAACAAGTAGGTAATTTTTTTCACTTATGTTCATCCAACGACGTGGCAGAGAAATTAATTAATCTATAGTATTTTGGGTTTAGTTGTGTCCGATCAACTTATAACGACCTTTTACCATATAGTAAACCTTCATATTGACATTAAACGATTTACAATCGACTATTATCAATCAATTATAACATAAAACCGTCTTGAAATATCAATATCTACTATATCTCCTGCAACCTTAACTTAAGCAGTGACTATTTTCTCAGCTAGATGAGATCCATGCTTTGGGGTAAACTGTTGGTACGGGGAAAATATTTGCCGGAAGTACCTATTAATTAGCTATTCAGTTTTTCTGATGTTGAGGCAAATTACTTATTGTGAGTTCTGGAGTAAGATTCGAATTAAAGGTCAAAGATTTTATTGAATGAAATTAACATTAAAACCCATTAACAATCCCTTAAACCATAAAATAACTCATTAAAACTCATTTAACTTTCGCAACGTAACAGCATTAACTAATGAATTATTGTTGAGAAGTTTCGTTCACTTTTAACGGGAAAGCTAAGCCAGCAGAGGGCTCTGAATTAGCACATTTTATAGTAGACTTTATCCATCTAATTTTGTATGCAAATCCTTTGAGAACGTCTCGGCGTGGCCTCAACAGCCTGAGTTCGGCTGATTTATTTTCGGACTTAGATAAATAAACATTTACAGTGTTTTGCGGCTGTTTCTTGTAATTGAAAACAATTTCTTTAAATGTTTGATTTTTAACTTTTACTTTACCGTGTTTTCTGACTCGAAGGTTGCAATGCAACTTCGTACCCCACTTCCCCCTTTTTCCTTCACTTATCTCTGGACGTACCATCCCTGAAGAAAATTGATTGATATTCAACGGATTGAGCGGTATGGCGCCGCAATCACTGAAAAAAAAAAGTTTTTAACAGTAGCCCAAATAAATCGAAGGACTGACAAACTGAGGGCTACTAGTAACCAAAATAAGTTATGTGAAATTAGCATCATTTTGGTCACTATTTCTCAAGTAGTTAAACTACTTGTTCTATTTTTTTTTCAGTAAAGATATTCTAAACGGCGTTATAATAAATAAATATAAAAAAAAACACAATACACAATATAATAAAACGTGCGTTTTCCGCTCCATCATGACCTCTCTCTAAATACTTACTCTGGACTTGTAAGGAAAGGTATAGACTAGAAGATGTCCTTAACTTCGTTCACCTAACCCTCATTCTGTGACAATATTGTTGTCACTGACGCTCAACTGAGGTCGCTGAGTGTGTGCTCCCGTTTTTTAATAATGCCGTTATCCAATCTCCACGCAAGAGGGCGTGCCTGCCGCATCACTGCCATCAGTCTTGGCCGCCTGACAAGGCGATTTCTTCCAGTGATGGATGTAGGTTAGCAACTGACTGTATGGGGACGAATGCTATTATTACGCAATGAAGACTTCGACTGGAGAGGACTTTTATATAATTAAAAGAAAAAAAATGAAAAGAAAGTGACAATACGCGCTACGAAGAGTCGTCACAGTTATGCTAGACGTAGTCTTTATTTAAATACAATGTTGCAACATTATGACATGTTGTGTATTTACACTGAAAAAAATAAACATCTCAATTAGTTTAAATACTTGAGACATAACCACATTGTGCTTAATAGTTACCAGAATTATGCTTACACAATTTATTTCGGTTACAAGTAGCCCTCAGTTTGTCAGTCCTTCGCTTTATGTAACTATAGCAACTAACATTTGCACTAATGTTAACATTTTTTTTTTTCAGTGTAGCAGGCATAATCTCTAGCTTTTATTTTCGGAAATAATTTATGCCAGACTACACCACTTAACTACATTTATACCTACGTTACGTTCCATGACCTAAGTATAATTTAAAAATACTATAGCCCACCCCTTACGGAATTAACCTGCAATACCGCATAGTAAATCACGCATCTGGCGGGATAGCGAATGCGGTGGATTCACGTGAATTGGCGTATCGCATTCGTTTGTATAACTGTTGACATTTTATTGCAAGTTAAGGCGTGCGGTACCGTTGACGTATCGATATTTATGAGGTCCGGTTGTGCCGAGTGTACTCGGCTGTACACATTTGGCTAACGTGTCCGTGAAATGGCTGTCTGAAACTTTAAGGCTTGCATTCACTGCAAGCGGGATAATAGTATGATTAGTGTAAGAATGAAGTGGGAGTAATGACCGTAATGACCTATGGAGGAATACTTTGTGCGATGGTGTGGCTGCACATGATAAAGCATGGTTTGCTTCTCTTTCCCACAAGCGCAACCTGAGACACCAGCGTGCAGCTCTTCTCTGTTCATCGATAGGCGCAACATTAATTTGTCAATTATGCGGCCGTGGCTTTCGCTCTCGTATCGGGCTATCCAGCCATCTTCGAAAATGCCGTACTTTATTAGACGCTGCTCTCCGAGTATTCGTGAAACATGGGTAAGTGATCCATGTTATGTTCTTGAATGTAAAACAGTCTAAATTACTGTGACTGTACATACCGGTGTGCATTTGGTGGTACCTATAAATGGGTTTATATACCGCGTAATCACGGTACATTTGTGCGAATATAATCACTTCTTCACAAAAAATACCGACTTAAACGAGAAGAAACGTATTTCCGAAAACAACAGAAACAGTAACCGTAACAATGATTTTTCTGCAAAAAATAAAATGTATTTCCAAAAACCACTGAACGATTTACTTATAAAACACCGAAATAGTCATATATGTGCCTATAATCTTTGAGGAGTTCCCCGGATTCCTCATGGATATCATCGTCTGTTCTTCAGTTGTTTTTTGTGATAAAGAAAGTATTACAATTTTGCATAGCTTTGCATAGATTTATAGCAAGCAAATAACCTGATAGCATCCAGCCCTGGTCTACAAGCCTGTCTGGTCTCACCCTCCAACTTTATGTCATAAACAAGTAACATCTGCTTTGTCTTATTGAGTTTCGAACTCAATATCGACTGCTGCATATAAAACTGAGGCAGCTATAGTTACTGTCTGCAGACACGCAAATGGATGCAAATTTTATTGATAGTTCAATTTTAACTTATAGAGTTCACTCGAAAGATTCTTGCCTCTACGGGCAATAATGTATACTAAATAATTTATTATTAAGAACAAAATTAGCTATGGGAAGTTTTTATAGACATGACTTGAACTATATCAGGGCTTGTCACTACCACTGAATCGGATTTGTTTGGGAGAATTGTTGCTTGAATTACTTATTTTCTGATTAAAACCCATAACAAAATAGCTTAATGACTGCATAAACAGTAATTGCTGCAACGAACGATACATCTAAAATATGGATGAGGTGATTTTTTTCGTCGGGATTAAAAAAAACTAGGAAATCAAATCATAATTCCAGGAGATTAGCTAATAACTACTGAAAAACTACTGAGTAGATATTAACTTGCGGACAAAAAGAGTACTTTTTGGCACTGACTAAAGATGTAAACGTACTTGCACCCGTTTTATGTTTTATGTATTTAGTGCAGCTGCCTAATTAGCCGGCGATCCTAGGTTCGAATCCAGGCAAGGGCAAATATTTGTGTGATGAACACGAAAATTTGTTCCTGGGTTTTTATCGCCATCTACTATTTATAAGACAAGCCTGCAAGAGCTTACTTTGGGATTAGGTCAGTTTATGGGAGGTTGTCCGATATTTATTATTTTACGAACATTTCGCAAAGTTTTCAGTCGTTGCTCGTGAGAGAATATTTCCTAGACTAGATACAGTGTTGTTCATAAACTTGCACTTTAAACTTCGCATTTCCAGCCTGCCATTCCATATTGCACTGTTCTTACTTATTGACTTCACCGTGTGTGCCATGTTTGTCGTTATTGATTCCTCGTTTAGGTGCAATGGATTTAGGAGCTTTGATTTAAGAATCTTGTTTAGAATTGAAGTTTTCGAGTGGTATGAAGTCAACAGTTTACATCTAGTCTAGGTATATTAATAAATATGAATCACTTAATGTGTTGTTAAGTGTAAAACTCAAGATATCTCGCATTTTTTTTAAATATTCCTTGAAATGCAAGCAACGCTGTTATGAAGACAAAATTTGGAAAAATAGCAGGGAAAAATGTAATGACTCTTCTTTCTACTTTCCATACAAAATAGCGTTACTAAAGTCGGGCAGCCAATTGTTAATATGTGATTTCCTTATCGGGCGGCGTTTACGCGAGAGAGGTCTAGACTAGACCCTCGTTCCGGGTCATTCCTGGTGCAAAGGTTGTCCATCGCGATTCAGCGCGGTAATGCGGCGAGCGTCATGGGAACCTTCGCACCGGAAATGACACGGGGCGGGTTATTTGACTAGTGCCTAAGTTAATGGTACATGAGAGATAAATGTATTTATTTATTTTAAAATTGTGATTATGTTATTGACTCTGTATTTGTTTTGTTATAAGTACTTGGATGAAATAAAATGTTCCTCATATATATCAGTAACCGTAAAAAACTCGATACCAACACGTAATATTTTAATCTTTGTAATTGTATAAGTTTTACAAATAAACCTGCCCTGATTTGCCATTAAATTTGATGACTAGGTAATTATGGTTAACAAAGGGAAACGCTTTTTGAAATAATGCTCCATGATATCACAGAAACCGATTTCCAATTGAGTTTAAAAACCACTGATGGTTTATTCTTACGAGATTTTATGGTCTGCAGGGTCCTTTGGAGAGTTTGGGGTAGATGGGTGTAGGTTAGGTAGGAGTATTCCCTTGGCGCCGTCTTTAGTATTGTCTACCGTGTGTGCTGTATCTGAAGTTATCGATTCCAGTTATGGATGCAGTCTAATGGAATTCGGACGTGCTAGCACGAGATCGCACCCTACATGACACAAAGGCGTATCTTTTATGAAACGGATCGTAAGATGGAACCTAGTCTTACCAAAGTTATGAAGTATTGCGTTTTGCCGCGTATTGATATTTCCACTTTACTTTATGCTTTTAGCGTCTAGACAAATGCTGGTAGCTTTAGTAGGAACTTGGTTGATTGAAATGTTTCGTTTATTCATCCTGTAGGTTGCCAACGAAGTTGTTGGCATTGTGACAAGAATTTCGTTAAATTAAGAAGACACAAATACTGGATGATTCCTTAACTTTTCACGAAACAGCATTTCGGGCAATTGACAACATTTCATATTTTTAAGACTATCATTTTATTACTTTTCTGAATTCTGCTTAAAAAGATGAAGTAATCTCTGTTTTTATTTATTTTCTGAGATGAATATTTATTTTATTATTAATTTATAAAAACATACTCATTTTAAAATGTGGTCACACCAAAACCAGAACTTAATGGAACGGTTACTTTAGTCGGTTTTCTTACTAAAAAAAAACTTCTATTCTATTTTTTTTTTAAATGGCAACCGGTCACAGTTAAGCGACCATTACTGCCAATGTCTCGTTGCCAATCGCACTAGGCGACTAGATAGAGGATTGATACCACGTTGTACGGTGAGTTGAAAAAATCGTGCTTTTTGTAAAGTGATAGCGATTTACAAAAAACCACGCGGACTATCGGGCCTTGACCCAGGAAGGGCTATGAACGCTTCAAGTTGAATTCTTCATTAGCTATTCACTCATACGTTAGATCACTGCACAATACGCTATCAATACTACACATTGAACAACTAAAATGAATAAATAATGAACAACTAAACTTTAACGCATGCGGCCATCTTGGGACACGAACCGGAAGTCCAAAAAAAAACTTAATAAAACTCTGTATGCATCTGTCATCTGTCAACGTCAAATAAAAAAAAAAATTTTTTTTTCGCCATTTGGTTTAGATAACAACCCTATTCAGCCCGTATTGTCTTAGATTGCAGTTATTTGATGTATTTTCTAATATTTCTTTAAATACAGAAGAATAAATTCAAAGATTTTTTTTTAAGGTATACACGACATAAAGCCCTGTCTATCTCTATATTAATTTCCACCTGTTATTAATATGAAATGTTGTCAATTGAAACAATAAGTTGTGCTCAGTGTTCCTCTTAACACAAAAACATGTAAGTCCGATGACTTCCTTACGTAAGAAGGAGGTACAGATGTTGACGAAAAAGGAAATCAAGCTTTAGAAAAAATAATAATTAAGATAAGGTGTGGTAAGACTATCACCGAAGGAAAACTGCCACAGTCCTATAACTAACTTACTGTGAGTCTTAGCCTACTAGACAATAAACTATGTTAATCCTACCTCACCTTACCTTATACCTAATTGGTGAGTACAGAATCTTTTGGGCGCAAGTCCGACTCACACGTTTTTAATTGTGTGCGTTCATTATGATGTAAAAATACGAACAATTTCACCATGAAGTTAAACATCATAGTTTTCTTGGAATTAAAGTACCATCGCCCAATCATATTGCATCGTTCTCAAATGCGAGTACTAAATCTAGACCGACCTAATTGCATCTCTGAGTCTCAAAGAATAGACACATGTCTAAGAAATAAACGGACATTCTTCGCTGTGAAATTTCCTAACAACGCCGCAGACTTCCGAAGCATTTCTTGACCAATAATGTCTTACCAAAGGGGTTTATTTTAATCTATTTTTAACCATAATTCTTTGGGCAGTCAAAAGAAATCCTTTACTAAAAGTATTAAGCGAGCAACGCGAGGCATCCACTTCAAAAGGAACTTCGTTTCAAAGAGAAGGGGAAATAATAAGAATTTTCTAGAAAAATGGTATGGAATGTTAGCCAGTGAAGATATTGTACAACATCAAAGAAATATTTTTCACATGACACAAAAGTTTTGTAGTTGCGGTTTAAATAAGTTAATAGATAGGCTGCCTTTAGTTTTAATACTGCAAGAAAATGCGAATTCATTCGCAGTTGATCTACTTCTATAATTGAGGTAAATTAAATCAGGTGACACCAGTTTGGCTCCACCTTTGTTATGCTTGTTCCTACACCCGAGCGTACACAAATTAGTGCATCGTTTGCTCGGCCTTCCGCTTTTGTCCAGACAAAATTTGCGCGCGTTCGTAAGCAGTCATAGCGATGCTTACACGTCACCACGCCACTTATATATCACATGCACATATAAGGAATCTTATTTTAAGTCAATTATTTTCACCATTACATTGTTACAATACTATAACAACGACCTAGATAGCTTCTTATATCGAAAGAAATGTGTTCGGAGCTTAGTCAGCAATATCATAAAAACCAAACAATATATCCAGAAATAATAATATAATAATATTTATTTACAGAAGTAGGTAGTCAAATCGCGCCGGAGGGAAAACTACTTTTTAAAAACTAAACTTATAATTAAAATACAAGTTATTCGTACGGTGGTCGATATTAGACTGTCTTTATTTAATTAAAATGTTCTTAGGTTCTAAAGCTTATCTACGCCAGACGCAAACTATGCACTTTTGGACGCACCTGCATTAATGCTAAGTATGCCGTCTCTATACATACCGGACTCTGTAACTCCTCCCTCCTTTAGTTCGAAATTATCCGAAGAACCGTTATTCGGAGGATTATTTTGATTTTTGCAAGACTTGCATACCAAAAGTGTATATTTATACGAAAAGAATGAAAGAAAACCTATAATTAAGATTACATATAAAACAATGGTTCCTATGCTAACGCTTTCCGTATTCACTACACTTCCACTTTCCACTTCACTATTTTTCAGTGCGTACGATAACACTTTCAGGTCGGTCAGCTCAACTCCTTTCAGTTGTACTGGATCAGCGCTCCGTCTTATGTCGGTTTTCAGATTTTCAGGAAACTTTACCAAAGGTAGTTTTTGGTATATGATTTTCTCTCCATTTATTGTTTGTTCTCTCAGATAATGTTCTCCAATTTTATATTCGCAATTATCGTCAATTGTAAGCATGTATGTGCCCAAAAGTGTGTAATGAAGGATTTCGTTAGCACACGTTCTCTCAAGATCCGTAGTTGCCTTGGTATATAAAATCCATCTGTTTTTCTGTAAAAACTCTATCTTCACATTTTCCACTTCTATCGGGATTTGCATACACGGAGCATTACTTGAGTATCGCATGAGTTCGAGAATGCAGGTGTCTTTGATGGGTACTGTTAATTGCATTTCATCACACAGGAATGTTTCGTCTTCGATGAGCTTACATGGGGTAGAGAGCGAGCTAGCATTCAACCCCTTCACAATAAGGTAAGGATATTTAGGTAAAATAATTAGGGTGAGGTTTGTTTCAGGTTCGGTAATAGGTAAGGGAACAATTTTATAGTAAAAGTAAGTTTCTCTCTTAACTAATGGTATTTCCATAATGAACATTATTTCAGAATTCTTAAAGTATGATTTCAATGTAATTGACTGTTCTATTTTTACAATGTTTTCAGGATTTGATGGAAAAATAAGTTTATCTGTTCTTTCTATGAGCTTAAATGTTTTTACAAGTTCATTAGTGTTAACAATAGATTGATGCAATATACCTATTTTACTAAATGCGAGTACAGTTTCAATCTCATTCAATTTAGAATATATCAGTTGGAAATTATGAAAGAACAAGTTATAAGCCTGTATTATCTGATTGACATGAGATATTATTGAAATTTCGGTTATGTCGTTATTAACTTTATTTATGGCTGTATTCAATTGTATGAGATTGTCAGTTATATTTACAGTAGTATTTGTAAAAAGTCTCACCATTTCGGATATGAGTGTTGTTTTCTTTTCTACAGAATGCTGTCGGGTTTTGACTTCATTTATCAGATTATTATATTTAATAGCATCGTCGTGATCCAAATTTCCAGTGACAAGTTTAATTAAAGATCCTAGAGGATTGATGAGTCCTCTCTTTTGCCTGCTATTGGGAACTAATTGAGTGTATTTTTCCACAGTGATATCTAACATGTGATTTACTTGTCGCTTTACGTCATCCCAGTATATTAAGTATGAGGCATTAATATTAGAAAATGAACCAACTAACCTATCCAGTTCCTTATATCTATGTATATTTAAATCTAGGTCTTGCTTAATAAGTTTTATATCTAATATCTTAATAACTAGCCACTTATTATAACTAACAAGAGCGGTACCCTCTCTTATTGGAAAAACGCCGGGGTTCTTCTCGATTTTATGAAGTTGAAGGGCCCGGGTCAGTACTGCCTGGGTCAGCAGCAGGACGAACCTGTGGAGGACGTCGTACATCTTTAATAGGGACTCTGGTTTCTCTCGCGTTTGTTTCAACTGGGATTATATTTCTGTGGACCTTGCCCTTAGCCTTGGCCTTTTGATACCTAGGTTTGTCCTTAGCACGTCGTCTATTTACGCCTCTAATGAAAATATCGTCATTGTCATCTAAGTCGAAATTGGTTTCTCCTTGCCTATCTTGTTGAACCCTTTCTTTTCTAGCTAACATTTTATCTGTCAAATATTTATATAGGTATTTTGTTCTTTTACAATGGTCTTTAACTAACTGCTGGGTATATTCTTTATCAAAATCTGCGTTAAACTGGTTTTTACTTTCGGTATGTCCAAAGACAACTTCGAACGGCGTGAGTCCTGTTACTGAATGAATAGTTTGATTATAGGCCAATATTGAATACGTCATTACGGAAGCGGCATCTGTATGTTTCCTTTCATACTTTGCAAGTCTATATATTTCTGCGATTGTGGAATGGAAGCGTTCTATCATTCCCATAGAGTTCGGGTTATTAGGGGTTCCAATGTGAATGTTTATTTTATAAAATGAAAGCATGTCGCTCATAAGTCTGTTATTGAATTCGGAGCCAGGGTCTGAACTGATTTTATTGGGAATACCATAAAATGAGAAATACTTTATTAGGGCACGAACAACTTCGGGGGTAGACCTATCGGGGATTTCAAAAGCTTGCGCTAATTTGCTAAAAGCATCTATGATAGTTAAATAGTATTTGCCTTCTATTATATATAGGTCTATGAATAATTCTTGAAACGGTTTAGTCTGAGTCTGTGTAAGCTGTATTTGTGGTTTGAAAGGACGTCGGTCATATTTCATTCTTTTACAGGTTTCGCATGAGTTAATTATACTAGTGACTGTTTGTTCCATATTATTCCAAAAATAAGTTCGTTTTAAATGAGAAATTGTTTCTTTGATTCCACGGTGACATGTTTTGCCTTCATGGTATCGAAGTACAATTTCTTCCTGTTCTTTTTCATCAGTTACGTTTATTACTCTTTCAGTACATTCGTAAAGTTGTATGGTATCCTTTCGGAATAATGCAATGACTATATCTGAAAATTGGCGTCTATGTTCGGTATTGTTAAAGTGTATAAAATATTTAATTTTGGGTCTAATATAATCTTTGAGGAATTTCTTTATTAATTCAGTGTTGTCTAAGGGTAGGAAAACCTTAAGGATTTTCTGTTTTGGATGTGATTCTATTTTAACTAAAAGTTCATTTTTAAGCCAGGCGTTTACTAGAATTTGGTTCGGTTTGGTATCAATAGCTTCATGCAGAATGGGTATGCCATTTGTATCCATATCTACAGCGGAATGGACAGTATCTGTACTAGATTTTGATTGTGTGTCAGTCGGTGCTGATAAAGTACTTTCGTTTGCACTTAAAGTTCTTTCAGAGGTGTTAGAATTAATATCGGGCTGGTTTTCGTTATTAGTAGGGTTCTGAGGGTCATGTGTTTGTTGCCCTAACCTAACTATGTCATCAGTTAGTTGTTGTATGTAGTCATCCAGTTGGTCAGTATCTCCTACGTTAACTGCTGTTGATAATTGATCGTTATCGCCGTCATTTCCTAATGCGTTTAATCGTATGCGTGAGAGAGCGTCGGCATTTGTGTTCTGTTTTCCGTTTTTATGTATGACTTTAAATGTATATTCGCTTAATCTGAGTTTGTAACGAGTTAACTTGCTATTGGGCTCTTTTAGCGAGTCTAACCAAGCCAGGGGTCTGTGATCAGTGAAAATGGTAAATTTATTGCCGTACAAGTAGGGACGAAAGTGTTTTACAGCCCATACGATGGCCAATAGCTCTTTCTCGATAGTGCTGTATCGTTTTTCAGAATCATTTAGGGTTCTACTGGCATAAGCGATGGGTTTGTCGCTACCTATAATACCTTGAGAAAGTACTGCGCCCAGGGCGAAGTCAGATGCATCTGTTGTCAATATGAATGGCTTCGTAAAATCAGGATATTGTAATAGAGGTGCACTTACTAACAGTTCTTTACATTTTTCGAAAGCTTTTAAGTAATTTTCGTCAATAGTAATTTTACTATTCTTTTTCAAACAAGACGTCATCGGGCGAGTAATTTTAGAAAAGTCTTTAATAAATTTTCGGTAGTATCCAATGAGTCCAAGAAAGCTCTTTATTTCGGTAACTGTTTTCGGTAATGGATATTTCAGTATAGCATCTATTTTGTCTGTGTTAGGTTTTAGTCCTTCGGGTGTTATGGTATGTCCTAAGTAATTAGCTTCTTTACATAGAAATTCAGTTTTATCGAGTTGTACTTTTAGATTCGTTTGTCGGAGACGTTCGAAAACTGCTTTAAGTTTTGTCATATGTTCTTCCAGGCTAGATGAGAAAATTATAATGTCATCGAGGTAAATTAGGCAGTGAATACCTTGCAGTCCTCTTAAAACGTTGTCTACTGCTCTTTGAAACGTTGCTGGAGCCGTCTTGAGCCCAAAGGGCATGCGCAGGAATTCGTAGTGGCCGTATTGTGTAGAAAACGCTGTTTTTGGCTGATCTTCTTTTTCGATTTCAATCTGATGATACCCGCTCGCTAAATCGAGTACCGAGAAATAACTACTTTTACCTAGCTTGTCAAAAAGGTCTGTAATATTCGGGAGTGGATATTTGTCGTCAATGGTAATGTCGTTAAGCCGTCTATAATCAATAACCATGCGAAATTTTCTTTCTCCACTAGCATCCATTTTTTTTGGGACTAAATGTACCGGGGCACTCCAAGGTGAGTGGGATTCTTGAATGACATTATCCTTTAATAATGTTTGTACTTGCTTTTTTATTTCAGCTGCTTCTACTGGGGCCTGACGATATGGTTTTATATAGATAGGGTCTTCGTTAGTGGTTCGGATTTTGTGTTTTACCTGATTTGTGAAGGTTAATGGTAAATGTTCAGTGTAAAAAATATCTTTGTATTCTAAACACAAATTGTAAATTTGATTTCGTTCCTCCGAGTTCATGTGATCTAATCGTAACTTACTTAAGTTTTGAGTTAAAATTTCATCCTTTTCACTGCTATCTACTGAATGTAAACCGTTAATTTCAATTTCTTTTGGTTCATATGGTGTGACATTGAGAGGTTTACTGAATTTTATATCAAAGTGATTTTCGGATGTATTTTGGATAACAGTGGTTGCAAAGCCTTCTGTACATTCTACAAGTGCTGTTGGTGTTCGTACACCTTCGCCGAAATCTATATGGTTTATAATTGCATTTCCACTATAAAGATTTACGGGAATTTTCGTGCGTGTTTCAGATCGGGGTTCAATGCGAATTGTGTAAGGTGGACGGTAAATTATAGGTATTTGTGTGTCTCGCGTTATCAGTACTTGGTTTTTCATGTCAATGTTCGCGTCAAGTTGTTTCAGTAAATCTGAGCCAATTAGTCCTCCGTAACTATTATCGACTTCGTATATATAAAATTTATGAGTGTCACAACTCTTAAAAGTTTTCAGCAATGGGATTTCGATTACTTCAGCGTGAGAGCTTCGAGCATGGGTACTTACTACTTCAAATGGTTCATTATATTTGAATTCGGAAAAGTATTTGTTTGCAATATCAGGGCTTACGAATGATCGTGTGCTTCCAGTGTCTATCATGAATTTGGAGTTTATTTCGGGAATTTCAATGTGTGGCAGTTTTAAGGCATTATGATGGTTAAGATGTACTATTTCTGGGGATCTGTCGTAGAGGCTTTTATGGGAAAATTTTCATTTTCAGGCAAGTCTTGTAACATTTCAGTCTCATATTGATCGTCTAAGAAGTATTCTTCGTTTTCAGTTTGAGTGTAATAATGTTGGTAGTTTGAGTCAAGGGCGTTCGGTTCATTGAAATTTTCAGGGGCAGGTTCGATTTCTTGAAGTTCATTTGCGTAAAACAAATTGTTAGTTGTTCGCGGGGGTATGTAGTTTGGTTTTGGTTGGGGTGCTGTTCGCATAGAGACATCGTTATTATATTGATGCGAAGATTGGCCTTGACCTTGTGGTTGTTGATATGGAGGTCGAATACCGAATTTAAATTGCGGTTGGTGTGCTGGCTGGAAATTATTAGATCTAAATTGATTGTTATTAGAAACAAATGGTCTATAACCTGCTTGTTGGGGAATCCCAAATTTAAAGTTTGGTGTGTGTTGATTGGGCATCAAAGATTTGTATCCCTGATTTTGAGGGTTTCCAAATCTAAACCCTTGTGGAGCTGACTGGTTGGGAATGCCAAATCTAAAACCTTGTGTTGGTGGGAATTTATTTTGTGCGGTATTAAAATTGTATCCTGCATTTTGTGGTTGAGAAAATCTCATATTCGGTCCAAAATTATTATTTTGTGGGAAAATGGGCCTTTGCTGTGAAGGCTTACTATTGTTTCTATTTTTTGCGTTATACTGGTTTAAGAAATTGACTTCTTCCATTACTATTGTTAAAGCGTCTTCCAGCTGCTTGGGGCTATTGAGTCTTACTACGCGTAACATATCTTCCGGCAAATTATAAAGAAAGACGTTTAGGGACAAGTGATTATAAATTGTCTTTTTCGTTTCTTTTTCACGAGGATCTTCAATTAAATTTATTTTGGCAAATAATGTACTTCTGACATTTTGGATACGATTACAGAAGCTAGCGTATGATTCACTGTGCCTAATCTTTAAATTATCTAATTCTATCGCAATACACTCCTCTGACCTCGGGTCGCCGAAATGTTGAGTTAACAGCTTTTTTAATTGCATCCAAGTATCTATATCTTGGCGTTCGCTAATCAAGTGGGCGGCTTTGCCAGTAAGCCGGCCAGTAATTGCATGAAATATATACAAATCCTGAGCAAGATTTTCCGGGTTTCTAAAAGCTTGAATAACATACTCGCTTTTACTTAAAAATAAATTTAACAATTTTTCATCACCATCAAATTTTGGAATTAAATCCATCATTTCTCTAGGAATTACTTTAATTTGATCCATGTTTTCTCTTTGATTTACTATATTTTCTTCAATATTATTATTATCTCTGGGAACTACTCCTATTTCTTCCATTTAGTACTTTAATAATCGTTTTTTAAACACACTTAACTAACTTAATATTAGGACGATATAATTCGCAACTATAGAGTTTGTATAGAGAGCTTATTATAAAGTCTACACTAAATTACACAGCCAATGGAATCAGAACAGGGATAGACGGGACAGTGAAGAGGTCTACTCACAGTACGCTTTTCCCCATTTCCTCCAATTATAGCCGCAGGCGTTTTCGTGTTGTCCTCCAGGCACTGAGACAAATTTATTTGGTTCGAAGATACCAGTTCTCACGTAAACACGTTAACGAAAGTCATGCACTCGGATCAATTCGTGATCCTCACAGGCGCAGGATTTCGTACCGGTATCCTGTCCGCAGCGCCAGTCAAATCGCGCCGGAGGGAAAACTACTTTTTAAAAACTAAACTTATAATTAAAATACAAGTTATTCGTACGGTGGTCGATATTAGACTGTCTTTATTTAATTAAAATGTTCTTAGGTTCTAAAGCTTATCTACGCCAGACGCAAACTATGCACTTTTGGACGCACCTGCATTAATGCTAAGTATGCCGTCTCTATACATACCGGACTCTGTAACTAGGTATCCTTAGAAAACTAGAACACTGCTCCCCGAATAGGTAAAACCTACAACTACCTACAACTTTTAAAATATGAGTTTATTTTCGCTGGCCTTTGACGACCACTAGTTTTATTATTTTGGTGTTACGGCTCTTTTCAATTTGAGCGCTGACAATTTAATGTGTACAGAGATTTATTTTGGACACTAGCTTTTGAACACAACTTTGTATCGTGTTTTAGCGTAGTTCACGCGTTGATTAAACTTTTGCGTCTGTTTTGAAGGAACTGAGAATGGCATTAACTCTTAACTCTGTTATTTGTGAGTTGGATAACGTTATATAAATTATTGTTGACCGAGCAGGCGAAGTGTCTCCTTTTCGGCTTGGCCAAAAAATCTATCGTATGTCCGTGTTTAGATGTTCGATTGGTCATATTTTTCAACTGATCCCCATGACATTTTAAGCGTGGAAGGTAGATCGATAACTATAGATTCTTCAGTACATTCAGTTGTTAGTATTTTTTTTTGAAATGGCCGAAATATGGGGCGCAAATAATTTAAAATTATGCCATTTCAAAACACACTTTGCGATGTCTACAGCTCATAAAGCCACAAGCCACAACGTTATATTTAACGACACGAAACGACTTGTTACATAAATAAACCGGTATTTTTTTTGTATATATCATCGGATTACCAGTAAATCACCGGTAATTTCCATAGAAAAATAATACCGGTTTACATTGCCTAGTTACAAACGTGTAGAATTTAGGTGACGACGAGTCTTTCACTTGACGGGCTAACCTTTGAAATAGGTTAGGATTTAAACTCGGTCAATGACACTAAAAGTTATTGATCGAATTTCAAGTGTCCGAAAACTATTTAAATTATTATCGTTTTTTATCCGATGACAGGTATAGTTGTAAATGTTTCTTTTTTACCATTTCACTTTTAGTAAAAGTATCGCTTCTAGGAATTTCGTTTCCCGTCTCATTCACTTGCTCTAAGATTGTTTAGTATTTTATTTTGCAGATTAGCGTTGTTTTTGTTTGATACTTTTGTCACTGCATACATTCAGATACATTTTAACCGGATACGTGTTAAGTGTAATATTAACTCTACTAATCCCTGAGCTATATTATTACAAACGAGTGGTGTGGCAAAGGTAACCCGTTACTATGATTTTGTCGAATGATTAAAAAACCGAGAAATTAATCGTAAATATCCCAAATAAATGTTCGGACAAAAGATTAAAAAAAATAAACGATATATTCATCGAAAACTTTTTGTCGAAACGAAAATTGGACTAAAATTTTTAGTTTTTTAGATAGGTAATCACTTTCGTTTCGAGTTCGTTTTGTCGTAGAACGGTAAAGACTGTAGACAAAGTAATCTAATTTGAGAGCTTTTTTTTGCTTCTTTCGTTTCATAATGTAAATTAGATTTATATTCTCTACTCGTTGAAATAACTTTTGCACAATAAGCCATAGTACTAATATAATTCAATCCGAGCTGTACCAGACTTAGGCTCACAGATTTAGCACTATTAATTCGCTTCGGAGTTACAAACTTTGGCAATCAAAGTTAATGAAGGCAACTTTTGCTAGCAAAGTTGGGTAACTTCGTTTCGAATACATTTTCATTTTTATATTTTCGTTTGAGTAATATCAAAATTACACTTAGTTGTTATATTAGTTGATACGGAGTACGCAGTGCTCTCAACTTAACTATACGCCTACTCGTCTTCGTCTTTAGTTAATTTGTTATAATATTTTCACACTTCAGTAAGACAATAGAACAGTTACGTTGTGATTATAAATACATAATTATAAACATTTTGGGTCCAGTGGTTAAACTAGGAACCCCTATAGTGGATTTAATATAGCAGAAAAATGAGTTGAGGTATTCAGGAGATAGATTGAGAATAGAAAAGAGAGTGCATCATAGTATTCGAATATTGCGTCGTTGTCGGATGGGAAACCAACTAAGAGCAAGCAACTAAGAGCGGTAAGAAGATACATCATAGGTATATTTACGAAAGATAGAAAATGAAACGAACGTAATAGAAAAGTCGACCCAACTTATCAAGAACATTTTCATTTAAGGCCGCATAACAAACATCAGTATAATCATTTATGTGTAAGATTAGTAAAAGTTAGTATTCACATAAAAACGCTACCTATTTTACTGTGGAACTCGCTTCCGCTGGATCTAAGACAAGCTAAAACTTTGTCAATTTTTGAATGTAAACTAAAAGATCCCTATTTGTCTCTAGCGTAGATTAATCCTTTTATAATTCTATGCTGTCGTTTTTCATTATAATTATGTGATATTATTTTCATTCTCCCTTTTTATTTCTTTCTTATTTATTTATTTAAACTTTATTGCACAAAACAAAAGTCAGTACAAATGGCGGACTTGATGCCAAATGGCATTCTCTACCAGTCAACCATAGGGCCAAACAGAGATACTAGAAGTGGGACTTTTTGTATGTATGTACGTTTATGTATGGTTATATTTATATAGATACTTATTTGTGTATGTGTATGACCTATCTGTCTTTAATATTTTGTATGAAATTTATTTATTACCTCTCAAATTACTTAAGTTCTTATGTTTTCTCCGCTACCCAAAGGTTGTGTGGAAGAGATCGCTCTTTAGCGATAAGACCGCTTTTGTCCACCATTGTTTAATTTAAGATTTCTCATGTAAAAATGTTCTAGTTGGTGTGCAATAAAGTACTTATTGTTGTATTGTCATTTTCTTGTTTGTCCCATAGAACGGAGAGTCGTTTCGTAAGCTAGAACTATAAATACACAAAAACTCTATAGGTAACTAGAAGTCGCTAGTTATGCTATTGGTTATGTTATGATAGGCTCTATTAGCCGTTTATATGCTTTGTGTCTTAGAATAAATACGCCTAGAAACCTAGTCAGCCCTTGTAAGTGTAGCCAGTTTTAGTGAGCCACGGTCTGTCACGCGCTTAATTTCGCCCGTGTAGATACACATCTGTCACAACGTCAATACCACAAGCAAATCATCTTTATGATTTTCGTAGACATGCTCACACAAAACCAACGAAATTCATCTTTCGAAAATGTGTTGTATTTATTCTAAGCTTTGTGGCGAATTCAAAGTCAAATACGGACTTAACACTTTGGCACCGTTACACCGATATATTTTGACCTGTCCCGCTATTCGCACGTAAATTTAAATGCTCTAAACCGTACAGCCATGGATGATACAGGGTTCGTATTCAAGTTGGTTTTGCAATTTGAAGCGATTTCACGCAGACATGTCATTTATGATACTTTAAGATGATTAGATGAGGCTATTTGGAACCCAAGGGGCTATTTGGTAGTTTGCATCGCAATAGTTGGAACAAATATCCTTAAAACATACATGTTCCTAATATTGTTATCATAAAAAAAACGGGCATAAAAGCATTTTTATTCCTGTCATAATTTATTTATTTTTAAATGTAGTCTGCGAAATGACCCTAAATAAATAACCAATGTATCTCTTGTGTACATCTATTATAGATTTTAACGATACAACTAGGTAAATGCCACGGTTGGCGCAGCGGTAGTGAAGCTGCCTATATCGGTCCTGGGTTCGAGTCGCGGCAAGGGCAAATATTTGCGTGAAGAACTCGAATATTTGTTCCTGGTTCATGGAATTTGTGCGAGGTTGTCAGATATTAAAAACTAAAGTGACAGTGGGGTGGGGCACATCACATTAGTTAGAATCGACGACCGATATGGCGCTGCGTCTTCTAACGAGTAGCGACCACTAACGCACTGCAACACAACAACTGGAAGACACAGCGTAGGAGGAACCTAGGAGGTCCTAGGGCTTTTGTCCAACAGTCAACGTCATCTGGCTAATAATAAATAAATAATATCGGACAACCTCACACAAATCGATCTAGCCCCACGGTAAGCTTTGGTAGGCTTGTGTTATGGATGGACATGCACTAGATGACACACATACTTATATAGATAGGTAAATGCATACTGAAATACAGACGTAGGCACAAATATTCGAGTTAATCACACATTTTTTTGCCCTTGCCGGGATTCGAACCCAGGACCGCAGGCTCAGTAGGCAGCTACTTAACCCTTGCGCCAGCCGCGTTGTCGCTAGGGATGATTAAGTTGCTTCAGAACATATATGCGCATCACCTAACATCGCAAAGCCAATTTAGAATGCCTTAACACGGTCGCCATTCATTCCCTTCCTGTCCAGGGACATAGAAATAAATCCTAAGCCGTATAAAAACGGCCCGTACCCATGTTTCATTGGAAAACAGGTGTACACAGCGTCCATTTTTAAAAGTGCTATCGAGCCACGATGATAAATATCATTTTGTGATAAAGTACCTATATTGAGAATGGCTGTTGTTTAAGAGGTTTTAAAATGCACACTATGAATGCGGTGGCAACCACTAGGTTGCTACATAATGCCCGAATGCATTATAATATTATGTCAATTTTTCAATTAAATATTATATTTTACAATGTAGTTAATGTGATGACATACGGCATCGAAACGTGTTCGCTTACAATGGGCCCCATAAGGAGGCTCAAAGTTACTCGAAGGGCAATAGAGCTAGCTATGCTCGGAGTTTCCTTGCGGAATCGAATCCGAAATGATGAGATACGCATGAGAACCAAGGTTTATAGCTCAGACAGTAGCCAAACTTAAGTGACAGTAGATAGGGCAAATGTGCCCTATGTGAGCAATGGCTCGTACAACCGCGGACCAAAAGGCGCAGCGTGGGAAGACCCTCAAGAAGGTGGACCGACGATCTGATTAGGATTGTGGGCACAAATTAGATAAGGGCGACGCAAGACCGATCGTTCTGAAGAACTTTGAGGGAGGTCTTTGTCCAGCAGTTGACGTCTATCGGCCGATAATTATGATGATGACGATGATGAATGTACTTCATCACTACATAAACAAAGTCGCTTTTTCTGTCCCTATGTCCCTTTGTATGCTTAAATCTTTAAAACTACGCAACGGATTTTGATGCGTTTTTTTTAATAGATAGAGTGATTCAAGAGGAAGGTTTATATGTATAATACATGCATAATTTATCAGCATTGCACCCGTGCAAAGCCGGGGCGGGTCGCTAGTAGTAGTATATGTCGTTTTTCACAATTGTATAATTATACATAGCGGTGTGCCTTATTTATCATTATCATTAAATTACAACTACATTGTCGTAATATTTTGTGAGCAGGTTCAATAACTATATCGATTCAGTTTTGAGTTTTTTTAATGGTGATTAGGGAAAGGTAATAAAAGTCAACCATTTTGAAAAAATCACGTGGTCTACCGCTCACAGAAACATTTAATTTATTTATAACACGATACGACTTTCAAAAGAGCCCTTATTCCTTTTAAAATGCTGATTGTTTAGACATTTTTCTCTATGATCAAACATGTTTCTTAACATATTATTTTACTACCTAGAACAGGGCTATTGGGATTTATTGGTATATATTTGAAACCTACAGTTTGAAATTTTCATTGATGATTTTTGTTTCAAAAACTACTCGAAATTGACAAAATTCACGCGGAAAACTAGTTTTTTCAACTTATTTTCGACTGCACGCAATGAAAGTATGAAATAGCTATGTTACTACCTAGAACTCGGGGAAAAGTATTATTCACTTCAAAAAGTTGGTTAACATTATCAATATATTTGTCGTAATATGAAAAAAAAAATTTTTTAAAGGAATAAGGCCTCTTAAAGTGAGTTTTTAAAATCAGGAAACTTAATTCAAAGCTAGTAACCACTAACCTATATAGGAGCATTTCCAACATTCAATATTGAAGCACCTCTTAGCCACTGGCTCGCAGGGAAAAGTATTTTCGCGATACAAAATGTTTTTTTTTTTCCTTTTACAAGCAAGTTTTTGGAGCGTGGAAAACGCTTTTGCATCGTGAAGAATCGAACGACCTTTACTCATTTATTTATTGGGTGAAAATTATTTTATATCAAATCAAGCGATGTTTCATTTCATTGCACACAACTAGGTATATAGGTTGATAGAAGTCGAATGTTGCTCGACATGTTTCGAATCGGTACGCGATTCATCATCAGGAGCTACGATCAGTCAGTCTGCGCGCGCGCCCTCAGCGTTAGGACGTGTGATTAGCGTTAACGAGTAAATAAAATAAATAAAGTATCTAATTCTTAATTGTGAGCGATAATTGTGAATGATGCCGCAATGTAAAAAGTGCAAGTTATTTATGTCGGCAACCAAGGATGATTTGGTGAAGTGCAAAGGCCGGTGTGAAGGAGTATTCCATAAAAAATGCGCACGAGCAACTGCCATGGAAAACGAAGTTTGCGAAGAGTGTCTGCGGCGGCCCAGTAGCCCCAAAGTGCCACAAATCAATAGTGCACCAGCAACCTCCTCGGAGGCAGTGCTCGAGGAACTTAACAAAAAGCTGGAAGTGATATATGGCATGCAAAAATCGTTGGACGGCTTGATCGAAACCGTGGAGATATATGCCGAAAAGTATCAAGAACTAACAGACTTTAAGGAGAAAGCAGAAAAAAAGATAATAGCTCTTGAACAGAAGACGGCATATTTGGAGAAATGTAACATGGCCTTAGAAGAAAGAGTAGCAAGATTAGAAAACAAACATTTGGAGAAAAACATAGTCATCAGTGGATTGGAGAAGAAGGAAGGAGAGGATATAAAGAAAGTAGTAGGCGAGATTGCTCAAAAACTTAATATAACCGGCGAAAGTATTGTGGAAGCGCGCAGGGTAGGTTCAGTCAATGAGAAAAATAAGTCTCAGCGGGTAGTTGTGACGCTTGCAACGAGATCGGCCCGCGACCTGTGGCTGAGGCAGCGCAAGCGCCGCATCACAAATGCTGAGATATTTGATAATGAAAATGCGGACGCCGTGTATATAAATGAGGATCTCACGAAAGCCACGAGACATCTATTATGGAAAGCGAGGACAGAGCTCAAGCCAGGCTACACATTTGTGTGGGTCGACGACGGGAGAATTCTTGCGAGGAAAGACGAGTCCGAAAATAAAAAAGTTCATAATATACGCGCCGAAAGCGACATCTATACGTTGAAATCACAGCTTGAGTGATCGCCTAGGCTATTTCGGTTTTTGGTTTTTCGTCACCAAAGTTATCGCATTCCTATAATATTACTTAGATATACCATTACGTAGAAAACACAAAATGGACCCATTAATAAACATTACTTCGGATATTGACTATACCAAGTACACGAACATAGATAGTTGGACGCAAGACGTTAAAAAACAGAATAAAGCTGCATATAATACACCTAAATATTCGATCGCTTAGAAAAAACTTTAACCAGCTACTGGTTTTATTGAACAGCTGTAAAGATAACATAGGAGTAATAATTCTGAGTGAAGTAAATATTACCAGAGATGAATTACCTATGTATAGTATAACCGGCTATGACATGCACTGTACAACGAGAGAGACTAGACGCGGTGGAGGAATATTGATCTATGCGAGAAAAGACTTACTTTTTAGTGCGAATGTCGTAACCAGCGATTGCGCCGAAATACTCCACGCGCATGTTAACATAGAGGTAAACAACGTGTCGCATATAATAGCAGTCTATCGACCACCGAACCTTAGTTAAATTAGCTTTATTTCTCAATTGCATAGCTTAATAAAAACTGTACCAGAAAAATGTGGCCTAGTCGTAATTGGAGACATGAACATCAATTTTAACGACCAGTCAAACCATATCACAATAAAGTATACAACAATTATGTCGGAGTGCGGTTTGGAGTGCGCGATCAGCGATAACACACGGGAGCAGATAGTGGACGGACGAGTAGTGACGTCATGCATCGATCACCTGTGGCTGCGCTCGAGCAGTGGCAGCGCGCGGCAGCAGGCGCAAGCGCCGGCAGCCGCGCTCGCGGCGTACCTAGTGACCTGCAATATCTCCGACCACTACCTTATCGGATTCCATATGCCGCACGCCGTGGAGGACGCAGGATCGTGTAGTAATAATAATACATTGGTGAAACTCAATGACCGAGTAGTGACTGAGAAATTAGAAGCAGTGAACTGGACAGATATAGCTAGAATAAATTGTCCTCTGTTACTTTATTCTGAAATTGTTAGTACATTTAAGAATATTTACGATACATCTGAAACTGTTTATACCCCTAATAATAAGAAGCGTACAACGCAACCATGGGTTACCACAGATCTAAATAAAATGATTAATCGACGTGACGAACTCTTTAGAATATGGAAGTCTAATCCAAAAAACATGAGCTATAGATTACAGTATACGAAGTTTCGAAATAAAGTAAATAAATTTATTAATAAAGCTAAAAATATATACAGACAAAATGAACTGAAATTATGCAAACAGGATAGTAGAAAAATATGGGCTAATATTAATAGTTGGATATGTAAATGTAAGATTAGCTTAGATGACGTTATTATGAAGTACTTAGGGAAAGAAGATAGTATTCAGAATATATGTAACAATTTTTCTAAAACCTTCACTGAGGAAATACATAATATAAAGCATAATTGTACAGATACCTTTTTATTACGATCTAACTATGTGAGAGAATCGATGGTAACGCTGCGATATGTAAAAACTACTGCTAATGAGGTTGAGCGAGTTATTGATAGATTATCGTGTGACAAGTCGCCCGGAGACGACCGTATCAGGGTCGGGGATATTAAACGCCTTAAAGTACAGTTGAGTCCTATTATTGCCTCGTTTATAAACATGTGTGTCGAGCGGGCCTTATACCCAGATGAATTAAAACTTGCGTTAATAAGGCCGATTTTTAAGCAGGGATGTCACTTGGACTATACCAATTACAGGCCGATTGCTATTCTGTCCATCATCAATAAAATTACAGAAAAAATCATAGTTCGCCAAATAACAGAATTTTTAGAAAAACATAATATTATATCAGACGCACAGCACGGTTTCAGACGCGGACGCAGCACTGCTACCGCGCTTGCGGCATTTACGGATTACATTAACGAATGCCTTAACGAAAAAAAACACGTAGTGGCGGTCTTCATAGATTTCAAGAAGGCGTTCGACACCCTCGACCATGAACAGCTTCTCCAGGCCATGCACGAGTGCGGCGTGCGCGGCCCGGTGCACGCGTGGCTGCGCGCGTACCTGGCCGCGCGCGCGCTGCGCACCGTCGTGCGCGGACACGCCGGCGCGTGCGCACCCGTACGCTACGGCGTGCCCACCGGCTCTGTGTATGGGCCAGTGGGTTACATAATGCATGTTAATAGTATCTGTAATGTGGTGAGTGAATGCAATATATACATGTACGCAGATGATAGGTACCTGTTTGTTGTACGCGGATAAAGATGTAAACCTCGCGCAGGGAAAAATACAACGCGACTTGTTAAATATAATTAAATGGGCTCATGACAATGGGATTATTATAAACCTTGACAAAACGAAATGTATGCATATACGCTCACCACATTCCAGATGTAAACAAACTAGTTTAAGCATAGTAGGACACGGATATATTATGATTGTTTACATAATGGGGGTCGAGACTGCAAATGTAATCAAATAGAATTTGTCGATAGTTATAAATATCTTGGATTAACGATAGATTGCCATATGTCTTGGAAACCTCACGTCTTTAATGTATGTGGGAAACTAAATTCTGTCTTAGGCAAGTTTTATCACTTAGATAAAATTGTAAACAAAGCAACGCTGTACACCTTGTATCATGCTCTAGTGGACTCGATATTGTCCTACGGTCTCAGTAGTTACGGTCTCACTTTCCCCACATACCTTAACCAAATAAAAAAACTACAAGTTAGTTTTCTAAAGTTTCTGGTAAACAAAAATACAAAGCGAGACTGTCGACAAAACTATGACAAACTTTTTTCGATTTGCAATATACTCCCTGTACAGGAAAAACGGTCACTGCTCATAGCGTTGGAACAGTATAGGTGCAATGATTATAAAAAACCATTGAACCACTCTTATCGAACAAGGAGCGTTGCTAAAGAATTATGTAAGCGAAGACTGTTAGTACCTAAAGTATATAATTACTATGGGAAGCGTACCCGAAAGTATCTCACACCCACGATATTAAATAGTGTACAAGACTCAATTAGATCTTGCCACGATGTGTCAAAAATTGTTTATAAGAAGAGGCTAAAGAAGGCATTGCTGGATAGATTCGATCAGAATGTCTGAACGGATGTATCCAGCAATGGCAAACAAAAACGCAGGACATGCCGAGGTAGAATCTTGTAGGTACATATAGATTAAATTCTGAATCGATATTATATTAGTTCTTGGTGAAAAATTTAGTAATAAAATTAGTTTAAACTTAACACTGTTTGAAATGTTCTTGATTACAATCTGGCTTTTCCTTGTTATCGAGTAGCAATATTGTTGTTTATTTACAGTGTACTTTTTGTAGTTTGTAAGTTAAATAAAATGCGATACTACTCAATAGTAATATGTACAATGGTGGAGGGCACTATGTTTTTCTGCCAACAAACTGCTGTGCAGTTTGGCAGATATTTAGAAAGTTTATTGTACTATTGTGTTACATAAATAAATAAAAAAAAAAAAAAAAAAAAAGTACTAGCGGTTTCTATATAAAATTGTATTCCGCAATATCAGTATAACAATGGGCTTAAAATTATCTCAGCCATCGGAATATTTTGCATTTGCTACGTAATTTCTATAGACTGGATTCAAGTTCTGGGGTCTAGTACGATGTCACGTAGCTAAACATTTCGGGTAATTAAACTAAACACAGCGGGCGTTCACCTGGGGCTGTGAGGTCAGCCTCTGGCCTTACATCACACCTAATATGAGTTTGGGTCAATATAGGGCAAAGATGAAGTAAGGGAAACTGATCAAATCACCGTTGAAAACGGAGATTAACTGTCTAATTTTTGTACTAACCGGTCAAGGTAAATAGGAGCCTGATGTATATCAATCAATCAATATCATGCAAGCAACTGCGGCCACTAGATAATTACCTTAAAAATAACATACATATCAAATAAAACAATAATATAAAACAAACATAAACACGTTAGTTCGGCTATGTTAACGTAACTTCTGTGTGTCGAGTAACCGTCTGCGAAATCGCCGGAACACGACACCTTTCGGCCAGAACACCCTCAACACAAATGAAGCGAAGTTCACACTGTACAGAGACTCCAACTGTTCGACTCACGTACAAAGGAGACGCAAACTTAATGCGACCGGGTTGGCGAAGTTGCAAGATCGCCACTTGTCCGTCAAAAGTGACAGATGCCTATATACCTAATGGAGAGATCGTAGGAGAGATCTCCAAAATGTATTTACTCCTAGGACCTGGGGGTTATTTAATTACATCGACATATAATTTAAAGTAGCTATCGACAGGTTACATTTAAAGTAAAATAAAACAAAATCGCTGTTGCTAAAGTTGATATCACGAAAACATGTAATTATAAATGTGAAAATTAGCCCCAGATACATGGAATAATACACAAAATACATTTATTTCGTACATGTTTCACTGCGAGTTCAATTTGTATTGAAATCTTACCATAACAGAACGATTGGCTCGTTGGGCTTTATCCAAATCATTAATTTCGTACTACGAGCTAATTAAGATGTTATTTTATAAATGTTATACAGGGTGTACTGCCTTTTCGCCGAATTATGTTTCGTCAAATTTCATTTGGCAACCAACTTTTCGCCGAAGTTTTATTACGCAAACCAATCCTTGGCATAATTTTACTTCGTAAATTTTTTATTTCGCTACATTTTTATATTCCAAAATTTTATTATGTCAAATTTTATGTGGTAAATAATTATGTAGGAAATGATTTGCTAAGGCAAATAACATATCGTCAAATTTTATGTGGTAAATAATTGTGTAGCAAATGATTTGCTTAGTCAAATAACGATTCATCAAAAGCCATTTGGGCAAATTACCTACAACCATTGCTTACAGTATGATGATAGTGCAAAATAAAACACAAATATAAACCGAAAAAAATATTTTTTAATCAAAATCAATTTGTTGTAGGTACTTGTGATACGTATGTATGTGAGCAGATCCGACTCGGCCGGGTTAGGTTAGGTTAGGTTTTTTTTTTTTATATCCCTAAAAAACGCTCCTTTTGTTGTACTTGTGATACGTATGTATGTGAGCAGATCCGACTCGGCCGGGTTAGGTTAGGTTAGTTTTTTTTTTTTATATCCCTAAAAAACGCTCCTTTTGTTGTACTTGTGATACGTATGTAGGTATGTGAGCAGATCCGACTCGGCCGGGTTAGGTTAGGTTAGTTTTTTTTTTATATCCCTAAAAAAACGCTCCTTTTGTTGTACTTGTGATACGTATGTATGTGAAATGTAGGAATTCTAGCCGTCGGGATTACAGTCTTCGGGACGAAACTGCTCCCAGAGATAGGTAGGTTAGGGTTATTTTTTTTTATGCACACACGCACATTAACTATCAGCGATGATAACTCAAGAATGAAATGCTATTTTGAGCCACAAAGTATGTAAACAAAAGTACCCTCTAAATTTTGCTGCATGGTGCATCACCCTACCCGCTTAATGCAATAAAATTATACTGCAATTTGAACCTTGCATTCTAACAAACTAGGTTAGATTTCATAATGCCATTCAATATGTTGCTAAATCAAGGTATGCCAATCAATACATTTGACGAAAACATATTTGACATCTTATAAAAATCCCAGATAATAATTGGTCTAACAATAGTTTACCAAATCATTAATTGGGAAAAGATATCAGTGCGAAACGTTGAGTTGGGAAATGAAAATTTGACCAAATAAAAATATGGGATACGTGGTTCGGCGAGTTAAGAATTTGCTAAATAATTTTAGGCGAAACATTAGTAAACCGTTATACAGTTACATTGAAGCCTCTTCAACGCGAGAAACCCATACGAATACGACACTTAATTCCGTTGCACATTAAATTATAGTGTTGGATAGGCGCAACACAAATGGATTAGCTTTATAGTTCAAATAAATAATAACAATTAACCCTTAAATATGGTCGCTAGTTCTAGCCACGTTAAGGTTAAATAGAGCTAACAATTCTCGTACGATTTTTTTTAAAGATGGTCAAAGAGTGTACATCCTTTAAACCGTAACGACAACTCACACGCGAATTATTTCCTTAAACTAATGTCGTTTCTGCGTTCAAATAATCTATGTCACCCGTTCTCAGTCTGCAGGACACGATAGGTCCATGGACAATAGGCGCCACTGGACTGTGAAGCAGATAGGCACCTTAAATTAATTAATGGAAGGGTAGATACGCATCTCCGTGACGCCTCTGAAAGGCTAAGTCTTTGTTCTGTGTATTGTCTCATAAATTTGAGGTCCGAGTTAATAGGCTGTTCAAATAGTGTGGGTTGGGGGAAGGGGGCGTGGCGGGAGATGTTTAGCAAGATTCTAAATTTATTTATTGTTTTGTAGTGCTAACGAGCAATGTCTATAATTCACACTTAGTACTGAACTTTTCAACCAGCTGTTTACGCTGATTGTGGAGTTGTATCAAGTTGCACGGCACGAAAGAAAAGCAATGGGAACATACGTGCGATATCAAGTGCCTTGTTACAGTTGTGCATTTTTGGTGGAATTTGACGTAGTTGAGTGAGATTTTTACATAGAAAACAAACTAGAGACAAGTTGGTACTTATGAGAGATGTCAGCAAAAATATGTGTACGGGGGATGTTTGCGAAGAATATGTGCTAGGATTGTAAATGAGGAATACGTGCCCAACATATATGAAAGAGTCCAAGTAACGCACATGCTGTACAAGAGCTTATACAACCCTTGTATGGCTTATTTCAGCTGTGTATGGGCTGTATAATCTCTTATACGCGATTTAATCTCTTATGCGCTACGTGGCTACGCATCCTGGTATCATTTAGCTTCCTAAAATATCTTTACAATCACACCTTTTCATATCTTCCTTACACATCCTCGCGCAGTTGGAAACCTATCCTTAAGCCCTGTACGAACAAAAAGATGGCACAAACAACGAACATCGGACACAAGATCGTTTTCTGTACTGTTCTGTTGGGTTTGATGATCGTTAGCGGTACGCCCGTGCGTACAAAATGTTCCATTGATGTTTTTGATCGTTCGTCCGTACTAGGTTTTTATTTAGTTAGCTATCTATCATTGATTTTCGCAGAATTATTTTTAGTCGAAAGTGGCGCAGAATTTACACTCCGAAGAATTTTTATTTCTCTATAGCCATATATTTTTCATAATTTTTGCAAATAAATATCATCCTATTTATTAGGTTAGGTTAGGATTGATTAAAATAATTAAAATTATATTGCTTTGACTAGACTATTACGTATTACGTCTTTATGGCAAAACTAACGACCATATAAACGCCTATAAATACTTACACGGCATTCTCACAACCATTTTACTCCCCCTAACTCTCGTTTGTAAACCATTACATGCTCTAAAACAAAAAGACGTAATTGCGTATAGATTGCCTGTGCCGTTACTGCCTTCGGGCGCAATGTGAGACTTTGCGTACACCGAAAACATAACTTTATTATGGCACCGATACAATATAGCTAACAATACGTTAGTGTAGGACGTATTGTTATTTTTATGGCCGCGTAGCGTCCCATAAACTGAGCCATAAGCCTGCTTAAGTGAAATTTGTGTCGGCTCCAAGAATTTTTGCAGCAAAGTGATTCTTAGTGGAAATTTATTATAAACCACAGCCGCTGGGATTGATTGAACATCGTGTAAGAAATATTAAGCCAACCTTTCTTTGGTTGCAAACGTTTTACACTTAGACAGCGTAATTTTCCGCCTTCATTAATATATACCTACGCAGGACCGGATGATTTCGGAAAGCAACCTGGGCATTAATTCCATGTATCTTAGCTCTCTGATATCTCGGACAAATCTCCATAGCGGCGATATTATATTTTAAAATGTTTTTTCGGAACTGGCATCTAGAGTCACATCAGAGGTCAAACTAAGTTTTCCCATCGCTAGCATCAACAAAATAATTATTCACTGCGAAAGAAAATTCATATGACGACTTTTACGGAATATTTTATTTTCGGTAGTACCAATTCCTTATCAAAGAACTTATTCAATCAAATTTGATTAAGTAAGGTACACTGATTAATCGAAATTAACATTTATCGCTTCATTATGAAATCGTAGCACAAATAATTGCTATAAATTGTCAGCAATCTTTAATATTTAAAAGAAAAAGTCGCGGTTTTGCTAAATTTATTCCAAGAAAGCTTTAAGCCGACGGAACGATGAAAAAAATTAATTACCATAAATTTACCTAAACAAGGATCTGTATCTGCCCAATATGAATAACTTAAACGAAACAACGTAATTCAAATATTTGAATTTAATTTTTCATACCGACGTGCTATGAAAACAAAAGATAAAATTATGATGAGTGTTGGGAGTGTTTTTTATTACTTCCTATGATTTTATATTGTTGAACGAAATATTTGTAGTTAGAGTAACAATGACTTAAAATGCTTTCGTACCTAAAGGATGCTAACAGGACCCTATTACTAATTTGTCATAAAAATTTGTATTTTTTTACTTTTCCACCCCTACATTTTCGAAAAATTTAATCGACGAAAAACCTGTATAACTTGATAGTTATACAGGTGTTTCTTCGATTCAGTTTGATAACCTACCCACAAAATTTCATGTGATTCAAATTTTGAAAATTGTCGAGAACTTTCGGACAATTAGACATCCGAACATCGAAGAATTTTTGGTCATACTGAAACGGAGACATCTATAATAGTAGGTACATTAGTGCAGACGCCGGGAAAGAAGGGCTTGCCGGGTGAGTAGGTATAAATACGGATAATGATCCCTTCCCTGCTCCCTTCATCCCGGCAAGCCCTTTTCACGGCTAGGTATGTATAGTGCTTTTCTCAAACATATATAACGAAATAAAAAATACACCACTCAAAAAAAATATAATTCAGCTGTTTAGCCATCCATGAACACAGATGCCATGTTTAAAAAAAAGTAGGTACTTCCCGACTTAGGCCTTACATTTTTTAAGAAATTCCTATACAGTTCTCTGGAGTCGTTCCGCCCGAAACGTGATACTTCGAAGCCTGTTATAACGCGCGTTATGACGACATTTAAACTCCAATTTTCGGTTTGTCCTGAAAAGTTGTGCGGGGTATGATCTCTTAAGGCTGGCTGTGTGGAGTGGAACTGTCTTAAATGGTCCAATCACGGTCCTCAAAGTTAAATGCACATCTTTTGGGCTTCGCCAAAACACAACATGGGACCTAATTCGAGAATGCCGTTTACAAAATCGCAAAACGTCAAAACTCTATTAGATAACAGTGATATCGCTTTCTACCTGTCATTAAAATGCGATGAGCTTCAAGTGACATATCTCATCTCAATTTTAGAAATACGAAGGCGATATTGATTGTCAAAAATTCTTTATGCATATGAATTTTTGTTTTGAACGAAACGTAACTGACTAATTTTAAGGTCAAGTTAAAGTATGCGCCTGTTATTTATGCTGTCACATACAAAGGAAACGCAAATTAAGCGCGACCGGATTGACGAAGTTGCGATGTTCTAAGGATATCGTCACTTCTCAAGTAGGGACACGTCAAAAGTGACGGATGGCGATGAAATGGAGAGATCTCCATCATCTCTCTAAAATTGGTCGAATTACCCCCTGATTGTTTTTTTTTCCGCTCCGCTTCATTGTGGCTTCATTGGACAGGCAGGCAGCCTAATACGGTTTTTTTTTATGATAGTTCAAATCAGCTACTCTTTATGAAATGTCAAAAACGAGTTGGTAATAGTATAATGTCCAAATGTTAGTGGTAGTTTATTTGGTTCCGTGTCGTTTTGAATGTATTGTTAAGTGGTTTTAATGATACAGATTTATTTTCACTACGGTCAAATACCGTATTCTAGGTTGTGCATTGTCCGGCTGTCCAATTTTTTTGTATTTAATAATTAGGTAGGTTCTCAGTCTGTAAAGGTTTTGGTATTCAAAATCTGAATCTTTGCTTAAACTAGTAAACCCTTATTTTGTCACAGTGCACACGAAGCCATCTAAAGTGTATATAGGAAAACTTGTAATAAGTAACTTCACCAGTAAGCAAACTAGTTCTAAACAAAAACTCCAAAGTTCGTACAGAATTCCCTAGCCTTACATATTGTGTAAAAATGGCCTCACAAGTTTGTAATATATAGTGGTAGATTCCTGCTTAGATATTAAATTGAAAACAGTAAGTTTCGCTGGCCTTAACCGTTACTTTATTTATTTTACAAAAAGTATCTTTCTTACAATACATATATCGCCGGTCCCTAGTAAAAAAAGTTGGATCTACAAAATTGCCATTTTCGTTTTATTGCGTTAATGCTTATTAAATACATTAATCTTTAATCGTACATTTACAGAATTTTTCAAAATTTCATTATTTTCACGAATAATCAATGTCAAAAATGTCGTATCTTATACAGTGTCCATTTAATATTGTCAGATGTGGTACTTCCGACTATGTTAACCGGGTTAGCTGAAAAGTTTTGTGTAGTATGTGGCACTTCCGACATTACTATTCGGAATTTTAAGGGTACCTTATGTCGTATGTACCATTTACGACATTTTATTACGGAATATAAATTGTATCTTATGTCGTATGTGACACATCCGATGTTTTTTGCCGGAAAATATATTCCAACTTTGGTCGCATGTAGCATATCCGACATTTTTTCACGGAAAATAAATTGCAGTGTATGTCGTAACTATCACAATATCTTTGGATGCTTTAAATTTTGTCTTATTGTTTGAATATTGCAATCAACAGTTTGAATGAAATTGGGTATTTAGTAAACTTATTGATGGTTTCGAACGATAAATAATAATTGGGAGATGTTTATGGTGAATGTGGCAACTTCAACCAAGCTCCTGATAAAAAAATAAATCCGTCTGACTTCTGGTTCTTCTGAAGGAAAATAACCAGAATGAGAACATAATGAGATAACGATTACTCGTGGCAATACCGAGAACATTTCAGAATGTGTGTAATTAAATATACAGTTAAATAATAAGTAACGGCTCATGACTTCTTCTTTAGTCGACCACATATTCCTGAGAATCGTGATCACTAGATTTCATATCCCTTGTCACTTTTCTCTATTGGTCTCAATTGATGGTCGCCATCACCGCTTGATAATTCTCTTACTTTTGGTCAGTTTATCTAAGTCAGTAGGAATCTAAGCTCTTTACCCCACGCTGAGAGTGGAACTAATCTTCCGAAGGAACCAGAAATATCCTTAATGGTGCCTTCGAACTCATAAATTAAAAGAGGCGATAAGTATGTTTCTGCATTCCCCTGACAATGCCACTCATTACCAAAGGTTCAACAATAGATCTCAGTCTTTAATTCGTGATTTGCACCAGTCCAATTGCAACGTGTTTCTAGGCGAGGTTGAGATGTCTTACAAATAGTTTCAAAGGCCAGGTTAACCCGACACTAATTTGAATAAATCCTAGAGCAACCTATACGAGGTTGGTATGGCTATCAAATAACTTAAAAATGCAGCGGATGATGCTGGAGCGATGTCTAAGATTCTGAAAGCAGCATGGTAAAATGGTAAAGAAAACCCTGTAGCATTTATTAAATCATGTTATAATCGAGGGCAAAACGATAGGAGCATGGCCAAAAAGTGTGGCATGTATACTGCTCATCTTCAGGGAGGTTTATATGACCCTTCTTATAAATTACAGACCCATCTCGCTTATGAATCATGACTACCTTATAACCTGTGTAGTCGACACTCTTATCACGAACCGTCTCGCACGCAGGTTTGACGACTTTCAGCCCCCCAACACTGGTTAACGCTAACCCTAGGTACCGTAAACCACGTCCATATGTATACTATATGTACTTCCATTTCTTTGTACTATGAGAAGGCTCTCGATTCGCCTACGACTTAGTTAGACGGTGCTGCGGTCTCTCAAGTCGTACTAATATCTCCAAAAAATTTCACAGCTGCATAGAAAGATTCATTCAAATTTTTGGTTTTGGACGGACTAGTATCAATATCAAAAGCAAAGACGTCAGCAACCTTCTCTCTTCTGATGATAATTATGTCGTATTAAATGACTAGTCTTTGCTGAAGGCTCTCGAAGATCTTGAAAAATGCTCAAAGACTTCAGTCGTCTCCCAATAAGTGTAAATGAACATTAAAAGACAAAAAATATGTTAATATTTTTTTTGATAACAAACTAACATAATTAAAAAACAATATTTATAAATTTTATTATACCGTGTAAAACTGCAGATTTTTATACCACTAAAATGTCGTATCTCACCACAAAACACTGTGTACAATCCGAATATAATTGTAGTAAGTGACACTTGCGACATAAATAATAATGCAATATCCGATTATAAAAGTCGTTAGTGCCACATCCGACTAATTACTGCGAACCATATCATGCAAATAAGTCGTATGTGGCAGTTACGACAGGATATCGGATGACAATTTCCAGGTAAAAAGGTAGCATATCTTATTTCTGGCATTTCTAATAAATAATTTATAGTTTTGTTTACACATACTCTAAAAGTACTTAATAATAGTAACTTTGGCCAAATTTCGTAACAATAGGACTTAAATTGACAATTTTATACACAAAAACGTCATTAAAAAACTTTAACTGCCTCTCCTGGAAAGTAGTCATTTTGCAGATCCGACTTTTTTACTAGGGACCGGCGATATATGGCGCTTAATAGTAGGTTAAACTTTTCAAGACTAAAAACAAAGACAAACCATCCTTCTATCTAACTATACCTAAATTGGTTTTTTCACTTCACCCTTTAAATCGTCACACAATTTCCTAAGTACAAAATCCCAAGCCGACACGTCCCTTCCCCAAACTTAGACCACCTTATATCAAACTTATCCGTGTTCTTGGTACATTAACCGGCTTCAACTGACCTGCTCGCTTCGTCTATAAATACGTACACATTTCAGAACTTACTTGTACGTGGTAAGATTCAAAATTGTATACATATTTTTGGATTTTCCCGTAACAAACTTGTGGGAATGTTAACGTTCTCGTATAGTTGGACTAGTTACAAAGGACGGCAAGTTTGTAGTTTGATGGACTGTTAAGCTCGGACTTCGATTCTAGTTTTAGTTTTGGTCGTGATGAGTTTTTGTTTCGGGTGACACGGGTAGAGGTGAAAGAATAGGTTTGGAATCCTTTCGTAACCTTTTGTATATGTAAGATAGGAATATTTAGATAGTTGTGCGTTTGTCACGTCCGGTTTTTAGGGTTCCGTAGCCAAATGGCAAAAAACGGAACCCTTATAGATTCGTCATGTCTGTCTGTCTGTCCGTCTGTCCGTCTGTCCGTCCGTATGTCACAGCCATTTTTTTCCGAAACTATAAGAGCTATACTGTTGAAACTTGGTAGGTAGATGTATTCTGTGAACCGCATTAAGATTTTGATGCAAAAAAAAATAATAATAATAAATATTGGGGGCTCCCCATACTTAGAACTGAAACTCAAAAATTTTTTTTTCATCAAACACATACGTGTGGGGTATCTATGGATAGGTCTTCAAAAATGATATCGAGGTTTCTAAAATATTTTTTTTCTAAACCGAATAGTTTGCGTGACAGACGCTTCCAAAGTGGAAAAAAGTTGGTCCCCCCCCTCTAACTTCTAAAATAAGAAAATGAAAAATCTAAAAAAAACATATGATGTACATTACTATAAAAACTACCAACGAAAATTGTTTTGAACGAGATCTAGTAAGTAGTTTTTTTTTAATACCTAACTTTGCAAGTTTGCACCTAATTTATATGGGGCGCTATACATACCAGGTGCAAACTTAACTTAAACACTTAGGGATGGAAAATGTTTGTACGGAACCCTCGGTGCGCGAGTCCGACTCGCACTTGGCCGGTTTTTTTAAAGCGGGTTTGGCGTGGAAACATCTCTTGTTTCTACGCCGTTTTGCTTCTTGATAGAAATCACTCACCAAAAGATGTAGTATTGGTGTTCCATTTTCATGAATATATGAGTAAGTAGGTATGAATAGGTATTTAACCTTAGTGCGCCCGATTAAGATGTATATCGTTGAGTTTAGGACGAAAATCTTTTCAGATTTTTTGACTTGTGTCCAAGATTTCGACATTAAATGTCTAACTTAGTGATGTGCTCTTTTCGAGATTATTGAGATTGTATCTTATTTTGTAAGGTATACATGCAAGATGGCGGATTACATTGGTAAGATGCAAGTGTTACTCCTGCCTGTAGGAATATATCTAATTTCGATAGATTGAGCCATATATATATCTATAAATGTAATCTATAGCCAATCACATAATTCTGCTTGAAAAGCAACAATTGAAATGAATTTTTCGTATATCTAAATGTACCCAGATCACATGCTTATATCTAGACATGTGCCATTCTCATATCTGGGAGAAAAAATGTTACATACGAATCGGGAAACGTTCTCGAGAACGGCTCGCAGTATATCAGCAGTAAAACAGATTCTTTCTTGATTGGATATTGTCTAAATGTCTTATTGATTAGGTTAGCCTTATGAGAGTCAGTTCAAATTTAATTGTAAGGATTATTTTCCGTTAGGTAGATCTGTCTAAGTTGAAAGTCCTTAACAAAGTGTAACTGAATATGACTGTATGAAATTTAAATGCTAGTCCAGTATAGCAGTACCCAGGAGTCCGTATGTCTGACGGCTCTTTATTACGGGCAAATTAATTCGGACTAAAATCGGTAGCTCATGTTTTGCTAATTAGACCGACATGCAGCTTGCTGGTCGAGATGCGCATGGAAATTTGATTTTAGCCTTTATTTGAATTTAACTGCCGGATATTGTGCATGTCTGACTGTTTAATTAATATAATATTTAAATCGTGTTGTTGTGTATAAAGTCTTTGCGTGACCTTTTTATTAACATATTTAATGGAGACATATTTAATGGTACCTGGGGCACCCAACAGGAAGACGACCGGTTGGGCGTCCGAGATATCGCTGGAAGGACATACTCGAGTCGGATCTGCGCGGAATCCAAGCCTCCAACTGGAAAGAGCTGGCGCAGGATCGAGAAAAGTGGCGTGATCTCGTGTTGGAGGCCAAGATTCGCTTCGGGTCGCTGAGTCATCGCAGTAAGTAAGTAAGTTAATGGAGAACTCATAGCATATCTGATTAGTTATTTAATTAATCTGTATATAATTATTTTAGGTATATGTATTTATCATTGTAACCGTAAGTTATGATTATCAAGTTAGTTGCATTGCATCGTCCACAATTTGACTCTTTGCCTAAAATTAACTGGTTGTGCCTATTTCATTAAGTCGCCTTTTATACGATATTTTTTCTTTTCCAATGTCCAGGGTTTCAGGTTGATGGATCGTAGGGTCTTACTTTGTGTACACCATTCTTGTGCTTCACACAATCGAAGGCTTAAGGATGATCGCGACGAACGACGAACGACGCTTTTATTTTTGAATTTCCATCATAGATATCTGTATTAAAAGTATATATCTTCACTTAATCAAGTGCCTTCAACAATCGTAAATATTTGATTACGTGAGTCTATATAAGACCAAAAGTTTAGCTAAAGATAATAAGGAGGCTGAATAATTGAACGGTGCTAAGTGAGGCGTCACGCGTTCCAGTCCTAGCCAAGTCCTAGCACTGATTCGGGTCTATCGATTATCTAAAAGTTGAGAAATGCACCTAGAACCAGCGTATTTAACGCAATCGATACGCGATCAGCATTCGTGGATGCAGCTCTTCAAGGAGCCTATGGTTCCACTGCACCGGTGGATCAGCGCTGGCGCGAACTAGCATTATGCTGACGTGGTACCTTTTTGAGGCAATTCATAATTATAAATATATAAATAATTAGGTTTTGCTGCCTAATAAATGTTTTTTTTTTCTTTCTTTCTTTCAATTAAACCTCGTACTCTCCAGACTCATCTCAATAAAATATTAACTTATCTGGATTATTCTAGGATTCAGGCCACAGGTTTAAGTTTATGTGCATCAAACAATCGCATGCTTTCGAATAATTGCTAGAGTTACCTATGATATTTAAATATGAATTATCGGTGGTTTAAGTCAATCCATGGCTCAAATGCATAGCTGACGAAACTGTTCGAACTTCTCAAGGAGCTTAACAGTGAGCGTATATTCTAATTGATTGCGGTCCTTTGTACATTTATAGTTCTGTTTACAAAACAGCCCGCGCAAGAGGCTGAATAATTGAGCGTTGCTAAGTGGAGCGTCACGCGTTCTAACTACGGTTTTAACACTGGTTTGTGTTCAATGATGATCTTTTACTGAAAAGAGAATGAAGAATTAGGAACAACTATTAACATTTTACGGTCAAAACTAACCTTGTGGTACTCCATGTTTAATTTTTGATTATGTAAAATGTATAACGTAAATCATTAGAATACACTTGTTTAAGGTGCAGTAAAATATACTTCACTGTGTAAATCCTGAGCCGTTACGCTTATTCGAAGCTTTATCAAGGATTCAAGCTGTGAGCGTATATTCTAATTGAATACGGCTCTTTAAACATTTACAGTCCTGTTTACAAAGCAGCCCGCGCAGGAGGCTGAATAATTGAGCGTTGCTAAGTGGGGCATCACGCGTTCTAACTACGCGCTTAACACTGGTTTGTGTTCAATGATGATCTTTTACTGAAAAGAGAATTAAGAATTAGGAACAACTATTACATTTTACGGTCAAAACTAACCTTGTGGTACTCCATGTTTAATGTTTGATTGTGTAATGTATAACGTAAATCATTAGAATACACTTGAGGTGCAGTAAAATATACTTCAAAGTGTAAATCCTGAGCCGATACGTTTATTCAAAGCCTTATCATTATCAAGGATTCAAGCCGTGAGCGTATATTCTAATTGAATGGGGCCCTTTAAACATTTACAGTTCTGTTTACAAAGCAGCCCGTGCAGGAGGCTGAATAATTGAGCGGTGCTAAGTGGGGCGTCACGCGCTCCAACTACGGGCTTAACACTGGTTTACGTCCAGTGATGATCAAATTATTGAGACCTAAACGTAGAACTACAGGATCTCCCTATATCAGACATATGCCTTATTTTTCTGGTTTTACGAAACGTCTTATACAACTTATACCTAGTCAGGATTTGGATACAATGCCTTCTGTTCTGGCATTCAGAAATTATTTCTAAATGTACCCAGATCGTTGGTAACATTGGAATCCTGCTATTCTTTCAGAGGTATTCATGGAATAATTTATGTTAGTTTGTCAGCAACCTCAAAATATTGAAATCATTTCTGGGAAAAGGGTTTTTATACCGCAATAAACAATTAGATTATTAAATTTCAATATCTGTGAAAAATTATGTGTATTTAATTTTTCGACTTTCAATCGTCCTTGTATTTTTTCGGTACAAGTTACGTCAAATGGCATGGCATGAAGTCCACTTTTTTACGATAAGTTTTTATCTTTGCAATAAAGATTAAACAAATAAATGGTGACGTCACTGACAAATACTTAGGTTAGGAGTAAAACAATGAACGCGTATATTAGGAAAACTGATGAGATTACTATCTTATCCTATGTTTTCGGATTTAAATAAAAAAATTAGGTCTTTATTTTTAATGGTATATCACAATTGCTTTAATCATTACCGTAGTAGGGGATCGAAACAATCTTGGTCAGTCATTCGGCCTCTAGAGAGCATGTAGTATCCGTTTAGCTCCGCTCTGATTTGCGGAATGTTTGCTACGGAATTACAGGGCATTGGATGTTGTAGACTAAAAAAGTCGATACTTCAATGAACGTGTTCAGGTGAGCGTGTCGATCAAGTATTGCAATGCATGGGTTGACTCTCTTTCCAGAAATATTACATTGCTTAGGGGTATTTTTTTCTTCAGCTGACTACTTACGAAGGTAAAGTAATATAATATCAGAAAAGTAGGCGCTTTATTTGCTAAATGTGAAATGGCAAGTTAGTATATTTTAAAAAACCCTTTGCGATTATAAATGTGGCGTTTTTCATAAATAATCCATACGTGCGGATAGATTTTTCGCCACGACTACATATGAATGAAAAAAGATGACCTGTCAATAAAACGCCTTGTATTAGAAATGAAATCTGTTTCAATTGTTCGTCATTAGTTTTAGTAAAATACAGATCATCATCTTACTAGTTACTACTTATAATATTTACGAGCTAGGCTCTTATCGGTGGAGTAATTTCAAGCTCATTCTGCAGTACAGTATTTTTTTTATTTTTTATAAGATGAAACAATATTTACTCCATATAATAATTATGTCCTTCTTGATCTTCTTCGTTTTCTTTTCCTTTGTACTTTTTCCTCTATTATCACCTTAATGTAGTTATGGTGGCATAACCTTGACCTCTGGTATCTTTTCTCTCAAAATATAAGTATTATACCGAAAATAAGTAGTAGTTCGTTTGCGAAAAGGGCTCTGTCAGAACAAACCAAATTGTTCACTTTATCTTTGGCGGGCATAGGCAGCCCGCAGAAAAATCTTGAAAACTCGAAACAGTACCAAGTTCTTTGTTTGCTTAGGAAAGTATTTAGTTTGCGAGGCCGCGGTCGGGTCGTGTTTACATTTCATCCCAAATTAGTTTTCTAGTGCTTCGTGAAATTTTGTACAGCTAGAGCGACTTGATAATAATTTCTTGAGCATATATTTGGATTAAAGTGACGCTGGCGAAATTCTCAGAGAAATTACCCCTGTGGAGCGGAGATAATCCCATTAGAGGGTTATACTCACACACAAAGTCCGACTACTGGTAGTGAGGGCTAACCAGACCTCACACAGTTCAAGTCATGTCTTTAAAAAAAAAAACTCAGATAAATTATCTTGTGACAGGATAGTACGATATCATCTGAATGGGTTGCGGATGATTAAGTTTCAGCCCGACAAGTTGAAAGTATTTAGTTTGCGAGGCCGCGGTCGGGTCGTGTTTACATTTCATCCCAAATTAGTTTTCTAGTGCTTCGTGAAATTTTGTACAGCTAGAGCGACTTGATAATAATTTCTTGAGCATATATTTGGATTAAAGTGACGCTGGCGAAATTCTCAGAGAAATTACCCCTGTGGAGCGGAGATAATCCCATTAGAGGGTTATACTCACACACAAAGTCCGACTACTGGTAGTGAGGGCTAACCAGACCTCATACAGTTCAAGTCATGTCTTTAAAAAAAAAAACTCAGAGAAATTATCTTGTGACAGGATAGTACGATATCATCTGAATGGGTTGCGGATGATTAAGTTTCAGCCCGACAAGTTGCTTTTTGTCCCTCGTCATATGCGGCAAGGAACGGAGCAATATTGGTAACTGACGCTAAACGTCATCGAATGTTACTAACGTCAATAAAGACGGCAAAATATTCTACTAATTTAAATTATACTTTTAACATGATCAAGCCAAAAATATTAACAGCGATGCGAGAAAAGTATTTCAAAAGGTTTTAAATATTTATTTCAGAAATAGAACGAAAATTGAGTAGTATTCGAATAAAGAATGTTTTGAAATGTTGTTGACATGCCGATACTGACATTATTGCTATATGAAAGCTAAAATTTGCCGACAAACGAATCAATTCGGTGGTCGGACTCCCGTCAACATCTCCTGATGATGCCTCGTGGAGGGGCGAAACACGTGTTGAGTACGTTTTTTTATTTTGGTAGTGGTTTGTTAATATATATTTGAGTTTTTTTTTTATCTTACCTTTAAATGCATGTATGCATGAAAAAGTACGCAAATAAGTATAACGGATAAGAACAAATTAACTCGCACGATATTATATCGCGGATTAGTAAAGCAATATTATTATTTTAATTAATATGGATTTCCGCATCGATGTTAATGAAAATGAAAATATTACTAAATTTCATATTCTTAAGTATTGTATTTTTTGTCGTATCAGAAAAATAGGCGTTGGACAAATAATTCTGTGTTGCACGTTTACTATTGTATTTACGCTCATTAATCCAAGTTTCGACAAGTTAGACTTGAGGTTATGGTAACAGTTTCGAGAACCTTTGACAAGTACAAGTTTGACCACAATGTACTAACTCAAAGTTGGAGTGTTAATTCCAATAGCTTAATTGTGGTTCACCATGGCTGAACGGAAAATTATGGTGACAGTCTGGATTTCAATGAAAAATTCTTTTAAAATTAATTTTAGATACTACAATCAGATCTGATTCTTTTTAAACACACATTTGAGACTTCTCTGTTGATGTTTGTAGTGATACTAGTGATGTAGCAATGACATATTGTATGCCAAACCTTACGATTATGAATGGTTGATCGAACCGATTTTATCGACGAACAATTTTTTTCTAACCTCCATAATTGTATTTTTGTTTTTTTTTTGTGTAAATCAATATTTTTCTGAGCTACGAGCCGTCAGACATACTAGAGCTTTCTATGTAAAATAGTAGTTTGTTTTATTGTTCTTTCTCCAGGTTATCAATTTATCCATTTAATAGATTTCTACCAATTTACAGAAATAGCACATGAATTCAAACGCAATATTTGGACACAACGCAGCTTTAAAAAAAGCACGTAGTACGTAACTGTTTATGTAATGATTTATTATAGTTAAATACTTCAACACCGTGATAAGAATAGAAAGTTAAGAACGTTTATAGATAAGTACTTGAAAAACCACTATGTTATTGCTTGTTTTTTTTTTTATTATTTTGCAATAGGTCGTGCCGATTTACGTTATATATGAGTCGTAATGATGTGTCAAATGTGTTTTTAAAAAAATCAGACTTTACTTCGGTTCGCGCAGTTGTAGTGCAGCTGCCTGCTGAGCCGGTGATACTGGGTTCAAATCCCAGCGTGAAATAAAAACCGGCCAAGTGCGGGTTGGACTCGAGCACCGAGGGTTCCGTATAAACATGTAAACTGGCCGGGTTAAGTTAAGTTTGCACCTGGTATGTATGGCGTCGGATACAAATGAGGTGCAAAGTAAACGCAACCAATCACGTTTGTTCAGTTGTATGGGAGCCCCACTTCAATATTTATTTTATTCTGTTTTTTAGTATTTTATTGTTTTAGCGGCAACAGAAATACATCATCTGTGACAATTTCAGTTGTAAAACTATCACGGTTCATGAGATACAGGTGACAGACGGACAGACAGACGGACAACGGAGTCTTAGTAAGGCCTCGTTTTTTTACCCTTTGGGTACAGAACCCTAAAAATTGAGGTAATTTTAAAATCGAAGATGATTGATAATTACTTCACTACCTAATACAATCTACGGTTTCACAATTCACAGATAACGAATCAAATAAACAGAAGGCTGTAATAATACCTTAGTGTTAAATGAGCTCCTAAGTCTATGCTCAGCGATGCTCAGCGATATAGTCGACACGTAATGGCCGTCATGATGCGACTCTAGAAATACGACTACGTTTTGCCGCACGGGAGGGAAAAACGCAAAGCTGAATCAAATTGAGACAATACAATCAGAGGCGGCTCGCCCTAAAGGAGCGCTGGTGCAGTGAACTCCCATAAATAATTGAGTTATACTACTCTACTCTAATTTGAAGTAAATAGAATCGGTTCATGAGATACAACCTGGTGACAGACGGATGGACAGCGGGGTCTTAGTAAGAGGGTCTGTTAGTCTGTAAATAATACCTTCGTGTTAAATGAGCTCCTAAGTCGATGCTCAGCGATATAGTTGACACATAATGGCCGTCATGATCACGATGCGACTCTAGAAATACGACTACGTTTTGCCGCAGGGGAGGGAAAAACGCAAAGCTGAATCAAATTGAGACAGTACAATTGTGACAGTTAGGGCTGTACTTGGCTCAAAAGACGACATTTCACTATAAATTTATAATTGTTGTTTAAGTATTACAATTTGAGCAGTTTTATTAAATTAGTCGTTTTACAAAAAATAATAATGATTCGAATGATGAAAGATGCAGAATTTCGTGAATCCGGGTATTTAAGCGGTTGTCACACTGCTCCGCACATCGGAGCGGCGTCCAGTGCTGCGGTTTTTAACTTTGTACTGTAGAATCTTGATTTGTACACAAAAACCGCAGGGTATAACAGACTGACACCGCATCTCCGCTCAAACTAAAAATTCGCAGCACTGCTCGTCGGTCCGGATTCGTCACAGTGTGACAACCGCCTTAACCAACTTCTTTTCGCAACTTGACGGAAATATTCGCGAATCTCGTTGGAATTCCATTCCTGTACGGAGAGGGGGTGAGGGAGGGAGAGAGTGAGGAGGGAGAGAAAGGAGAGAGGGATACCTGTACCGTCTGCAGATACATCATCCAATGCGTAGCAACGTTAAATATCACTTATCAACTCATCCATGTAAAACAGGTCGTGTTGCAAATTCTAGATATTCTTCTCCTATGTTATCTCACCTCCATGGCCACGAGGTCACGTGCTGCCCTTATAGAGGTGACTGTCGCGCTACATTGCGACGCTTACTCAACGTCTACTCGTCTATCTGCGAGTGCGAACCAAACATTTCTAAACGGCACTTGTATGGTGGTGATGAATGATCTCGCTATATTAAAGAGTTAATGGGATCGTTTACTGTAAAAAGGCTTTAAATTGCACGAAGATAGCTTTTAAGGTGTCTGTTAAATTCATTTCTGTGCATGTGATAACTCTAGGTCCACTCCAGTTAGCTTTTGTTTTCGTAATATTTGTACCTATACAGTGCAAAGAGTGAGTGACATTGGTGACAACAATTTTAATGTTTTTTTTTTTCACAGCCACACATACCAATGCCTTCCACGCGATATCACCTCTACGTGCCCCGTTAGCTATAAACACAGATTTATAAGGCTTAAATCCTCTATTCCACGTATATTTCGACTGTTTCATTCAAACGCCGAGCATACAAAAAGGCTTAACAAACTATCCCCGAAAGGTCACACCAAAAAAGGCGATCAGCGTGTCCTTTTGTCCAAACTTCATTTTCAGTTTTTCCCGTTACTTTTCCATGAAAAAACTCATTTGGGCTTAATCCTTCGTATGTAGAAAGTTTTCCATTCCGCACGCCCCCTAAGCCGGGCGAAACTAAAATGTTTCTGGAAAATTTTCCGCTAAATATTTAAGCTCGGTTATATTTTTAGTCGCGGTATTTGATGTTTTGTTTTTTGTTTCCTGTGTTTAATTTCAGTTTAACACCTTTTGGCTTGAGTCCTTGGAAAGGTTTCGATTTTAGCTGTGAACTGACTTTACGCACTTATAACAAACATCATAGACATTAAAAGAAAAATATATATAGTGTAATACCTACCAACTGACATAGTAAGACATACTTGGAAAGGTTGAGATGTATATATAATTGAGATTTGAGGCAAACAAAATTGGCTAGGGATTTGTGTAACACAAGCCAGCTCTCACCCGTAAAACAGAAACAAAAGTATCCCACAAATTACACCCCAAGTTTCCCTAAAAGCATTATCAGGGTAAATAATCAGCTAAATTGATTGATACACACGAGTCCAAACCGGAATGGACCATTATTGCTGCGATAACATGAAATGGCCTCTATCGATAACCTATTATCGAGTAGGCTTTTCTTTTAGGGCCGTGAGGCCAGTTGGGACCGAGGTGAGCGGGGAAAAATATCGGGAATAAGTACAGGGTACTAAAATACTTGAAGATGTTTAAACATCATCGACAGAATTATCCCTGATTTCAATGGAACCTGTTAGTTACAACGGCGAATACATCGCCCATTTCATGTAAGTCTTTGATATAATCAACTGCTAACCGTATAACGTGGTGAATTAAAGTCCAAGTCCTAATAAAAAAAACATTATTATCTCACTCGTCTAAGTTTGTGAATGTTTGATGTTTATTGTTTAACGCAGCGTCATCATCGTTATATCAGCCTATAGACCGTCTACTCCTGGACAAATGCGTCCCCCAAAGTTCTCCATAGCGATCGGTCGTGCGCCGCATTCAACCAATTGCTTCTTGCGATCCTAACCAGGTCGTTGGTCTACCTTGTTGGTGGCGTTCCCACACGCTTCACTATTAAGCTTCGCTCTGTAAGAACCTTAAACGTATATTATTGAAGCAACAAGTACTAGCGTGGAGCGGACGAGAAAAAGTACGTGCGGCAACCATCCCATCCTTATTTCTTTATCGCCGCAGCCCACTGATATACGGGCCGTATTAAACCAATATTAGGTATTAAATAGAGACGTTACGAGTAGACGACAAAGAGTGGTGAGGGGATGAAAGAAGTATGGCTGGGAAATATGGATTATGTATTTTGAGCCTTTTGTGGGCTATACGCAGAAGTGCTGGACTAAATTTGACGTTGCTGATCACACTTGTTTGTGATGTTACCACTATATGTAGTCACATAGTGGTGGCTTGCTTTGCTAGAGCGATGGTTCTATTTAAATTCAAATGAGAACTTGTCAAGTTGTTAATAATACCAATAAAATTATCAGAGACTGTTCCCCAGTTCAGATTTCTAACGATTCGAAATTTAGCCAATTATTCGCCTTTTAACTAGGTTTCAGATGTTTATTGTTTCAGGCCAATTAAATAGTATTTTAAGTACGCCGTCAAATACTGACATTGCCTAAGCATTGACAAAGCGGTCACACCACTAAATATAAAATATTTAGCAATACATTGCTTCTCTGAATCACTACAAGTTATTAATAAATACAAGCTATTTTCAAAAGTTGTTAAACCAATGTTGCAGTTTGAAGAGTAGAATTTACGTATAATTTTTTTGCTCATATTACAAGTCGCACCCGGTATACATCAACTTTTCATAATATACGGGATAATCACTTTTTCATAAAAAATAACCAACTTCAACGAGCAGAAATTATGTTTTCGAGAACAAATGAAAGTTACTATAGAAAGCGGTACTTAAATCACTTTCGATATTTGTATGGGACCACCTCTGAAGTAAAAGTATAGATAAATAATTGGCGGAATGATCGCGTAACATACATACAAAAAGAAAACAACATACAGTTGAATTGAGAACCTCTTCTTTTTTTAAGTCGATTGAAAAGGCCGATTAAAATAGTCTTCCTGGTTCGCACTTTACGTTTAGACGTGATTTTTGGGGTTCCGTACCCAAAGGGTAAAAACGGGACCCTATTAGAAAGACTGCTTCTGTTGCCGCTATAACAACAAATACTAAAAACAGAATTAAATAAATATTTAAGTGGGGCTCTCCCATACAATGTTACCTTAAATTATTTATTTATTTATCGTATGGCGATGTAATATGGCACACTGGTTACATTTTTTTTTATTTACAATAAATTATCTAAAATCTAAAATTTACAATGCCGCAGGTATAAACGCGCTTCCTCGGTCAAGTTTTTGAAGTCCTCAGCTGGTCCGGGGTATCTGGTGGTGGGGCACTCAAACACTATGGCGTATGGTTTACCTAATACCTAATACCTACCTTAAATTAACCCGGCCAGTTAAGATGGGAAGTGTTTGTACGGAACCTCCGGTGTGCGAGTCCGACTCGGGTTTGCTTAAGTCGGTTTAAATGGAGTCCTGATTCGCAACCTAAGTTTAGAAGCTCCAGTGATTTTTATAATGAATCCTCCAAATCTGAACTCCGATATTAGTACAGCCTTAGTAAATACTGATTTAAATTAAACACTTATTTCGTTGAGCAAACTCAAGTCCTCATTCTACGAACCACAAACTTTGATTGATTAAGTTGGACATTATTGTTCTTGGCTGTTTTGTGAATAATCGTTTTCGAATTTATCATTTTGAGTTTGAATCCTCGAATTGCTGATATCATTAACATGGGATTATTTCAGTTGTTTTTGCAGAGGGAGGCGGTGGGTATTTTAGGGACGAATAATGTATTATTGTATCTGGAGTTCTAACTTGGATTTGAAGCTACAATAGCTAGGAAAATATACAGGGTGACTTTTTAGTTGTGAATGAGAGTGTTAGGGGCCGGTGATGGGGAGGGTCACACTGAACAATAGAACTTTTACTATGGGGCCAACAATGAAATAGCAAAGAAAACGTCTGCTTTTCCTTACATTTCGCGTTATGAGCTATTAATTGTTTAAAAATTTATTAGTACAAAATAAAGTCTAAGGAATACAACTTAAAATACTTACAATAAAACCATACTAAAAATTAAACTAAACTCGAACATAATAAACTTAAACAAAATCTAAAAATGGCCCCTGCGGCATAGTGCCAAAGATGCTGGCGGCATTCCCTCGCTGAATCGCCAAACTGATTCTTTAAGCGAGGAAACCGCCAGCTCTCCGGTCACCAGCTATTAATTAACTCTTCATCATTTCAGCCATAGGACGTCCACTGCTGGATACAGGCCTCCTCAGTAGACTTCCACATGGGCGGGATAACAGCGACCATGGGTGGCTGTCCTACACTGTGCTTTCCGGAAATTAACTCTTAAATAGTGTTTTTTTTTGCCATTTCGTTGTTGGACCCAGAGTAAAAGTTGCTCTGTATGACCTTCTATATCACCCCCTGAAAACTCCCATTCACGATTCAAAGAAATGTCTTCAGAATGCTGCATTTTGCCTTTACCTCTAATTGTACTTACCTATTGTAGTGTATCATAATGGGACATCGATTTCTTTAAAGTGATAAAAAGTATGTTGTTACTGCTTAAAAAAAATAACTTTTTCTGTAATCAAATTGGTTTACGATGGTTTCATCAGTATTTAAGTTTCTCAAGTACCTTTTATTTTCAAATTTAATCAAACTTCTCAATTGTTAGTATCAATAAAAGCCAAATTGAAAGACTTCTTACATCAACTTTATGTTCGTTTTCATGACTCTTTTTTATCGTTTTGGTTTTTTATTGCTTTGGCATTTGTTCCTTTTTATTGAAGGTATTGTGCTCATTATTTTCAAGCTAAGGTTTCCATAATCTGATCTTATACATTTTATATTCATTGGAACGCTATGTTAAAACTAAGACTTACGTTACACTGACGACAAAATCCTGCGTAACAGTAAAGTTATTATGTACCAAACTGTTGTTTGTTTTATGACGGAGACTCTTTTTGTTAATATAAGTAGGTACTCAGTCATGGACATATATGCTAGGTGTAGTACCTATTGTCAGCGACAGTTGCAGACCGTAGGTAGTACCTAGTGCGTTTCCAGTGTGGAAACAGCTTTAGCCTTCACCACAATTTTGTTCGAAACAAAATGGGCTTCGGAGTATTTTGTACTAAGGTGCATATTTTTCATTACTTTCTATACATTAGCGTCAGTTCCAATTCTCTTTATGGCTCTCCTAATTGAACCCTTGAATTCATTAAGAGACCCTTGTTACCGAAACAAAAATAATGGCCATTTGCATTCAATTCGACTAAAACCCTCTCGATTTGATATAGGAAAGTAAAATAGGAGATTATTTTTACATATGAAACTCTCGTGAGTCTCGGACTACGTACATTTTAATAGGATATCAGATATTTATTTTAAAAGGAGAACATTTTGATTAAAATTATGTATCGGTCTAATTATTCAACAGCCTTCTTGATGAGTTGAAACAATTGGAAGGTAGGCAATTTAGCAAGAAGGTTACACAATCATCATCATCATCATCATCAGCATCATCATCATATCAGCCGATAGACGTCCACTGCTGGACAAAGGCCTCCACACAATGGCTGTCTGAATTTTTTTACAGTGTAAGGGAATTTTTAAAGTACAAAATTATAAGCAAATAGAATTTAGTAACTTTACATAAGTATTTTCATTCTTAATGGACATTTTAATAAAATTATAAATTTATGTAAAATGTACAATGTATGACATCCATTTTGTAATCCCATTAATGTGAATTTTATTGTAACTTGTAAATAGTTTTCCCTTTTTTGTACAACATGTTAAATTATAATTTATTACTTGAACTAAATACCTAATAAACAACTAAAATATTTATAAATATTTTAGTTATATTATAATTAACATAGACACCAAAGGTTGTAAATACCCGCCAGGTCGCATTCAGTAATAATAATTTATTGAAAACATTAATTATTGTAACCTATTATTAATTAATTATGTATTGAGAAAATTTTAATTTCCAAATGATTTGCATGTCGTGTTTTCGACTGAATACTGATACATTCAAACATCCTGTGTCATCTTGTACCTACCATACGTATTCTGGCGAATAAAAACATTCTATTATATTCTATTATGGGTCTCGTTCTATAGGGATTAGAAAACAACAAGGAGACGAGAGGGCTAAGATATTATACTGATGTCCGTGGGCCCATTAAGCCATTTGAAATTCTATGAAAATATGACCTTTGTGCGTAGGAATACACACAAGTCTTTGTTTCCTTTAAATATGGCTAGTATTTTTGAGGTTATGATATTGTAAATTTCATATATTATAATGTAAAGTAAAGATCTCATTTTGGTGATATACTTCATTCCATGCCAGCGCACGCCGTTTGATATAACGTTTCTTGACCTAGTGTGATGTTTTATATACCTAATGTAATGCTGGATATAACGCGTTTTGTTCTTTTTTCCTCTATTAAATTCTTAGCATTGTTAGGTTAGATTACAATGAGTTAGGTTGAGTTAAATTAGGAACTTTAATAATTTTGGATAACGTGTTATTTCAAACGTTACATTAGGTATATCAACAAAAATAATTATATCAAACATTACGCACCCATTCCATGCACTCTAAAGTCCAGATGTTAAAACTTATGTTATTCCAATGAATACGTCGAGCATTAACAAGTTCATGAAGGCAGTCACATCCACATCCACACATGCAGAGTTAACTCCAGTCTCACCGCCAAGAAACTTCTCGAATTAGTGCCAGACACTAGCACTAATGCCAGTATTCGTATCGGAATTCACTTCGGATTTACTGAAGGTTAATTTTAGGATATCTCAATGTCATAGGTACTTGAAAGTCTCTATAGCCACATTAAATCCTTCTACACGAGCGGAGCTGCGTGGGGAAACTATAGTAATAAATAAGATGAGGAAAGCTTAACCATGTTGCAGGCTCTTTAAATATAGGAAAGCGCAGCGTGGAACGGCCCCTGACTAGATGGACGGATGACCTCGTAAGGATTGCGGAGAATGGATGCGGTCTACATAGGATCGCAGTCGAGTCATGGGGGAAGCCTATGTTCAGCAGTGGACGTCTGTGGCTGATAGATAGAAAGAAATTATGAATTACCTACGCATGTTGGTATTAAGTTATTGTGTGCCTTTGCAGGGCGTCATGGTCTGAAAAATCACTGTAGGTGTGTAGCACCCTAATCTCAATGTACAACAACTGAATAAAGAATATATATATATATATATATATATATATATATATATATAGAATATAATATATAATACATGAAAGTTTCTATGGCCACATTAAATATTTCTGCGCGAGCGGAGCCGCGGGGAAAAACTAGTAGTAATACGATGAAGAAGGTTTTCACAATGTTGCAGGATATTTTTAACCGATGTCAAAAACGGAGCAGGTTAATCTGTGCCCTAAGGGTAAAAACGGGCCCTATTAGAACTCGCGAGTTTGTTTAAAATGGCTGTAATATTTTTTTCAGCCATTTTTAAAATATTTTAAAAACTGGATCTACAATCTATATATTTATCGAAACTAGACACGAAATTTCATGAGAATCGGTTGATGTGGCCTGTAGGAGAGAAAAGCCGGAAATCCGAATACTCAAACATCTAAACCTAGTTACGAAAGTTCACGAAGCTGAAGCGAAGACGTTATCCCGCTCGGTTAAATTAACTGCTAAATGTGCGAGTAAATAACAACTAAGAGGTGCCCGCAACTTCCACCGCGTTTTTTATTCTTTACCTTGGACAGATAAAAAGTATCCTGTTACCATCTTTGGCTGTCCCTGTACCATTTTTTTTTCTATAGCCTTTTAGGTGTCCCACTGCTGGGCAAAGGCCTCCCCTTCTTTTCTCCATTCGATCCTATTGCCAGTGCGGTTCTGGCATTCTTTGCAAAATGCGTCCAGATCGTCCCGCCATCTAATTTTCAGCCTGCCTCGGTTCCGATATCCATTTTGTGGGATCCATTGCTATTGTGGCCCACCTTTCCGGATGCATGCGACAGACATGTCCATAACTCGTCAAAAGTCCTGCCATTTCGGCGTGATGCGAGGACAAAGGAAATTATGAAAACAGATGGCGCCAGGTTAGCACAGCGCCGCGCGCCCATACAAAACAAATGACGGTCCTGCATCACGGTACTAGGATTTTTCCTGAAATCATGACCCCTTGATGATGCATAGAAATAGTAGATTGTTAACCAAGGGTAGAAAGTTACCCATTGCACCCGAGATATTTCTGGCGCTCGAACGAAGTGAGAGCGCCAATAGTTCGAGGGTGAAATGGGTAATTTCACCCGAGTTAAACACTCTACTTTTCATTTCGACTGCGAGGAAAATAAAATACTACACTCACATGTCATGAGTGAGTTAAATTAATGTCCATGTTATTTTTAACCAATAATTAATAAAAGACATGGTATTTATATTTAATCTCGTGTTCCCGCTTTTTCTATTGCAAACTTTCATTATAATTATTCTTAATAGAAAAAAAAAGTTAAAATATACGTACCGCCAATATTTAAAAAAAAAAACAAATCCAATGGTTTCAATTTTGTTTTTTATATAAATGTATGATTCTATCAATAAAATGAGGGACAGAATTATATGTACGTATTATAAATATAAGAATACATACATATTTATATTTAATAATAATTGGATATAAATAAATATATCTAACCTTTGGAGATTTTTTTTAATGGCCACTGGTCACGACGTGCATCTAGATGGCAATAGTCTTTGACTCCGTGGCAATTAAAAAAAAATTACTTTCCACCCTAGGGATGGAAAAGCTATTTTCCACCCGGCTATCTACTCATGAAAATGACACTTTCCGAACAGGAGAGATGAAAAATTATTTTCAATACTTATCTAGAATTTTATTATAGTATATTATGTGGATAATTGATTAAACAAGCAGCGACCGTACCCCGAGTACGACACCTAAAAGGGTGCAACCGCAATTAATGGCTGTCTCTGTACGGCAACCGCAATGGACCTAGGTCCGAAATTGGTACAAATACCCTAATGTGGTTAGAGCTTTTTCCAACCACGTTAGCATATTCTAGTACAATATTCTAGCCTCTTGTTTTTTATTTATATATTTTTTTTATGTGTTGACGATCATTTTTAGGATTTTTCTTTTATTTCTATAATGTTGTTTTTTAATGATTTTTATTTTATTTTTAGTTATAAGTTTATCAATAAATTGCTATGCTCTCTGTAGCTGACGATTCAAAAGTGCTTGTAGCTAGGCTTACTTGAACAATAGTACATTACATCAGAGGCCGGGAAAATGAGGATTTCCGGCCAAGTAGGTATATACGGCCGAGCGAGCGTGCGAGCGAGGCCGGATAGTGATACGAGGCCGGGAATCCGTTTTCACGACGAGGCATGTATAGTGCTTTTCTCAAACATACAATGAAATAAAAAAATATACTTCAAAGAATAACACTTAATATTGTTTGTCCGATATTTTCCAAATTTGACTGAATTTTAAAAATCCGATTTCAGACTCTCACTCAGGAGCCCCAAAAACCCCCGGATATCGAATTTCAGCCTCCTAGGACCAATTTGAAATTTTCTCCATACAAATCTTTTTTTTTTTCGATATTTTCCGAATTTGACCGAATTTTCGGACAAGATTTCAGATTCATATTTTTGAGCCCCAAGAGCCCCCTGATACCGAATTTGACCGAATTTAAAAAATCCGATTTCAGATTCTGACTCAGGAGCCCCAAAAACCCCCGGATACCGAATTTCAGCCTCCTAGGACCAATTTGAAATTTTCTCCATACAAACGTTTTTTTTCGACATTTTCCGAATTTGACCGAATTTTCGGACAAGATTTCAGATTCATATTTTTGAGCCCCGAGAGCCCCGAACCCGAATTTGACCGAATTTAAAAAATCCGATTTCAGATTCTGACTCAGGAGCCCCAAAAACCCCCGGATACCGAATTTCAGCCTCCTAGGACCAATTTGAAATTGTCTCCATACAAATCGTTTTTTTTTCGACATTTTCCGAATTTGACCGAATTTTCGGACAAGATTTCAGATTCATATTTTTGAGCCCCGAGAGCCCCCGAATCCGAATTTGACCGAATTTTAAAAATCCGATTTCAGATTCTGACTCAGGAGCACCAAAAACCCCCGGATACCGAATTTCAGCCTCCTAGGACCAATTTGAAATTTTCTCCATACAAATGGTTTTTTTTTCGATATTTTCCGAATTTGACCGAATTTTCGGACAAGATTTCAGATTCATATTTTTGAGCCCCGAGAGCCCCCCGATACCGAGTTTTAGCCGCCTAGCACCAATTTGAAATTTTGAAAAAAAAAGTCGCCATCTTGTTTTTTTTTTTCCACAAGTCTTACAACCAACCTTTAAAAACAAAACCTGCTTTTTGTCAAACCAGCCAGCTGTGTGAATGACCTTGTTGTTAAAACCAAAAAAAAGTTACTTTTGCAGGCCTAGGCCTGAAAAGCAGTATGAAATCCCTTTACAGTCCTCTCGAGTTGTTGCGCCCAAAAACCGATACTTCCGAGCCTATTATAAGGAACGCAAAGACAATATTTCATTGCATGTTTGAGAAAAGAATATTTTGACTTTGACTTTGACTTTACATGTGGAACGATCGGTGGTTTAATGTAAATACTTAAACTAGTTTGTGCCCGAGACTTCGTCAGTGAAATACTTTCTTTGACCATAGGAGGGTAAAAAGTATCTAATAATAATAATCATTTGCATCGCGCTCTTAAGATTTTTCCTGAAATCATGACCTCTACATAGAAAACTGATTCTCTATTCAAATCTAGAATCTTATAACAGTATAAAATATACCAATATTTTTTTATAGTTAGGTTTTTTACATAAATTTCACATAAATCGCAATTTTTAGTAGGTAGATAGTTCTAATACCAATAATATTATTGTTGTTCTCAGTATTTTCGTTTTTCTTAAGGTCCTTCGCGTAGGCTCAAGTTTGGCTTATTTCAGGACTAACAGAATGTATGAATAGTGTTTTACCTTCACTCTTTTGGTGCCATTTCACACACTTTTAGTTATTTTTATGTGAGTCTTATACTGGTACCTATGATCGCATCGTGGATGATATTTATAAGCTTGTTTGTACGTACAGTCAACCAATTTGATTTCTAGGCCACTATAGAACTTTGTCACAATGACAATGATATGAGATTTCAAGCGGCTATCATATTGACGTTCACTGTGACAAGGTACGAAATGACCTAGGAATGAAATTCGTTGACTGTACCTGTATTTATCATTAATAACATGTGCCGACAAGACAAAGACCGGATACATTGTACGCGTTAGAGTTGATTAGCCCCAGTCAATACACTGAACCTTAATGCATATCAAATATCCGAGGAACCCTAATAATGCGACTCCTGACCCGCCATGTAACAATGTAAATGTGGACCGTGCGTGGTGATTACAATGAATGTACCGCGCCCAAACCAAACAGTGCTACCTACATTAAAAACAATGGGTTTCGACATTAGCAGGCTGACCATCACACCGAAATCAGCCCCTAATAAATAAATATTAAGAGACAATCTTACACAAATTGACTTAGTCCCAAACTAAGCAAAGCTTGTAAATGGATACTAGACGACGAAACATATAATATATAAATACACTAGCTTTTGCCCGCGGCTTCGCACGCGTAAACACAATATCATACGTTCACTACACTTATTGCGAGGCCAAAGGACGAGCTCCGCGTAGCACCAAAGGTTCGGAGCGTCCTAAGGAAGCCGCCCACCCACTTAATATAAGTCGAAGTAACTTAATGCGAGGCCGAAGGCCGAGCTCCGCGTAGCACCGTAGGTGCGGAGCGTCCCAAGGAAGCCGCCCACCCACTTAATATAAGTCGAAGTAACTTAATGCGAGGCCGAAGGCCGAGCTCCGCGTAGCACCGAAGGTGCGGAGCGTCCTAAGGAAGCCGCCCACCCACTTAATATAAGTGGAAGTAACTTAATGCGAGGCCGAAGGCCGAGCTCCGCGTAGCACCGTAGGTGCGGAGCGTCCCAAGGAAGCCGCCCACCCACTTAATATAAGTGGAAGTAACTTAATGCGAGGCCGAAGGCCGAGCTCCGCGTCGCACCGAAGGTGCGGAGCGTCCTAAGGAAGCCGACCACCCACTTAATATAAGTGGAAGTAACTTAATGCGAGGCCGAAGGCCGAGCTCCGCGTAGCACCGAAGGTGCGGAGCGTCCTAAGGAAGCCGCCCACCCACTTAATATAAGTCGAAGTAACTTAATGCGAGGCCGAAGGCCGAGCTCCGCGTAGCACCGTAGGTGCGGAGCGTCCCAAGGAATCCGCCCACCCATTTAATATAAGTTGAATTAACCTAGTGCGAGGCCGAAGGCCGAGCTCCGCGTAGCACCAAACGTGCGGAGCGTCCCAAGGAAGCCGCCAACCCACTTAATATAAGTTGAAGTAACTTAATGCAAGGCCGAAGGCCGAGCTCCGCGTAGCACCGTAGGTGCGGAGCGTCCCAAGGAATCCGCCCACCCATTTAATATAAGTTGAAGTAACCTAGCTTCACGTAGCACCGAAGGTGCAGAGCGTCCCATTATATTAAGTGGGTGGGCAGCCTCGCATTAAGTTATTTGAACATATTTTAAGTGGGTGGGCGTCTTCCGTGGGACGCTCCGCACCTTCGGTGCTAAGTTACTTTATAAACCCTTAGTAATTTAATGCGAGGCCGTAGGCCGAGTTCCACGAGCGTCCCAGGGAAGCCGCCAACCCACTTAACATATGTTTAAGTAGCTTAATAGGCGGCTTCCTTGGGACGCGCCGCACCTTCGATGCTACGCGGAGTTCGGCCTGCGGCCTCGCATTAAGTTACTACTTATATTAAGTGGGTGCGGCTTCCTTGGGACGCTCCGCACCTTCGGTGCTACGCTTGTGAACATGATCTTGGTTTAATTAAAATTGAGGCAAGACTTATGTTTAAAAAATCGTTTTGATTATTAATTGTCTATTGTAGATTTAAATAACTTAATGCGAGACCGCCCACCCACTTAATATAAGTTGAAGTGTGTGAGCGGCTTCCCTGGGACGCTCTGCACCTTCGGTGCTACGTAGAGCTCGGCCTACGGCCTCGCATTAAGTTACTACTTATATTAGTGGGTGGGCGACTTCCCTAGAACGCTCCGCAACTTCGGTGCTACGCTTGTGAACATGATCTTGGTTTAATTAAGATGGGTCAAGATTTAGATATGTTTAAAACATTGTTTTTAATATTTATTGTCTATTGTAGATTTAAAAAACTTAATGCGAGGCCGCCCACACACTTAATATAAGCTTAAATGTGTGAGCGGCATCCCTGGGACGCCCTGCACCTTCGGTGCTTCGTAGAGCTCGGCCTACGGCCTCGCATTAAGTTACTTCTTAATTTAGTGGTAGGGCGACTACTCTAGATCGCTCCGCACCTTCGGTGCTACCATTGTGAACATCATCTTGGTTTAGTTTAAATTGAGGCTAGACTTATGTTTATATATCGTTTTGAATATTTATTGTTTATTGTAGATAACTATTCAAAGCACCTTGAAAAATAATTAGCTCATAGTCCTACCTGAACATATATATTAATGACATCTATTAAGATGACAATAAATTATTTTCGTCTACAATGGTACTAATACTAATATAATAATAATATGACCTGTCATAATAATGTCCTAAGTAACGCCATAAGATTCAGGTGCCAACTTAACTCAATCGAGCGTACGTCAATAATGGCGACAGCACCATGACTGAACGGATACGTGATGGCCTCACTGTTTTGTTATCCGTGGTATAATGAATAAGGAAGCAAAGGAAAATGCATGAGATAACACGGTTATTATTTCAGTAGGTTCTGGGTTCAAATCCCGGCTAGGTGAAATCCTTTCTACATTGTAAATTTCATAATTTTGTCTTGTCTCGAATCATGGTTGTTTTTCATATAAAATGCATACATTGTCGAGCAGCAACTCTCAATACCTGATACACTGCTGCTTATTAGGTATGCGATCAATATTCAACAACTTCGGTAGTAATTCTCGAAGTCCAGGTTAACCCATCACAGCTAGACCCTAGCTTGTGCCGAATCGTGGTCACGGGCACGCAACGACGTACGTGAATCCTGGCCTTGGTGTCGAGGAGACCCATCAATGGCTCCAAAACCTTACATGTATGGAGCTGGTGCTATTAACTCAGGAAAAATCTTAACAGCGCGATGCAGCCGCTAGTATGGAGATTTTGTCAAAGTAACAACGCCATCTAGCGGAAAATTGGTCATTGAGAACAAAATCTGATCACACCGTTAAAAATAAAGAATTACTGATATTTAATGCTTTGAATAAATTTGATATATTAAAAAAACTACATAGATGCAAAATTGTGGCTAAATATATAGTCACACATTGTAAGGAAAATATTTCATGGAATTTATGTTTTCAGAGATTATTAATCATAATAAAAAGTATCCTATAACCATCTTTGGATGTTCAGCTATTCCTGTACCAAAATTGGTAACTTTTTATCCAGCCGTTTCGGCGTGATGCGAGGACAACGGTTTCTTTGAAAACAGATGGCGCCAGGTTGGCACGGCGAAGCGTGTCCATACAAAACAACTATCCGGCTGCATCACGCTATCGAGATTTTTCCTGAAATCATGACCTCCCCCCATAGAAAATTTATTTTCAATACAAATTTAGGATTTTATAATAGTATAGAATAGATATTATAAAGATTATAAAGATAAAGATAAAGATAACGTCCATGACTCAGGAACAAATATTCGAGTTTGTCACACAAATTTGCCCCGGCTGGGATTCGAATCCAGGACCGTCGGCTCAGTAGGTAGGTACACTACAAACTGCGCCAGCCGCGTCGTCGAATAAAGGTACAGTTGTCTAAGATATTTTAAAAAATGATATTGGAAAAATTATGGTGAGGATAAATGAAAGAGCTGCAGTATGTTAGATCCTTATATACTATAAAAAATAATAATTTAATAGTCTTAAAAAATCTTTACTAACCCTATTCAAATTGGTAACACATTAGAGCATTTAGGTCAGTTGATAATGGATACTATCGCAAACACACACTAATAGACACAAAGTGCTGTTGTGATAAACGCACACTACCAAAATATGAAACACACAATATCATAAATTTATGAAACATGTAATGAAAAAGATTAAAAAAAATCTTTGTGCTTGATCTTTGTATCAATGGTTTGACGTAATATCATATTTGTAATTGTAAAGAAGGTCGACAAATCGCTAGTTCATGTTTTGTGGAAATTTGAAGGTTTGCAAAAAGGAAACATGGCAAGAAACTCAACAATTTTCGTCAATTGAGATGAAAGTAAAATTACACATGTTTTCAGCTATGGTGTAACAGGCGGACATGAGAGGATGGAAAAATTGTTAGGAACAGGATGAGACTACTGAACCACTACGTTACTCGTTGTACCATTGTCATTTACCAGCAAATGGTAGTTGTAATGTGCACTCTAAATACTTATTTATTTATTTGGAGAACAAACAGAGATATATATTATAAGAACATTTAAATAAAACAATTTAAACGGATTATATCGCTTCATAATTAACTTTATTCTGTAAGTAGGCCACAACTTTTACACGTCTGACTGTTGAGAAGAAACGCCGAAAGAAAATTTTCAAAATGGCGGAGTTATTGGGATTGAAAATGTAAAAAAAAAAACATTCCGAAACCGCAGCAGCTAGCCGCGACTTCGCTTGTCGCGTGACTTAGCATCACCTGTCTTGCTCGCACAGGTTAGAAAGGAACGTAAAAGGTAATATTTGACAAAGAATCGCGTGTCACAGTTATGCTAAACGTGCTAGCTCGCCGGTACAGAGTCTTTAGTTACCTAATACAGGTAACGCAGGCGTAGTCGTGCGTGCGTCAGGCGTGTAACTTCTAGTGAAACCAACACAATTTGTCCTTCCCTTAACGAGTTCACAAGTAAATTTAATGCAAGTTAACCCAAGATTAGGAGCAGTCGTTTGGGCTAATAAGTGGCGCATATCACAGCTTTGTACTTCGCCAACTGTACTAGTTAGCGAGCGAGAAATGATCGTACTCACTGAATGTGTGGTAAGTACAGTTGATCTGAGATAACCTCTTTAAAACATATGACATTTCAATTGAATTGGTCTTTAGATCTGATTGTTCATACTTCAGTTTGACAGCTTACTTTTATAACGGCTTTTTAACGCGCAGTCCAGGTGTGTAGTAGGTACATATGCTGCGTCCGTGGGAAGTAGTGATAAAAAATATTTGATTCGCCATTTCGTAGCGGTGGCCATCTTGGATTTACAATGATACTAAATGTATTAAATTATATTATATATATGTGTGTACTACAGATCAATCTGTTAACAGAAAGGGGGTCAAATTTAAATTACTAGATTTGACCCAAATAAATAAACAAACAAACAGGGCAAGCTAAATAAACCGTTTAAAAAAAAGAAACTGATTATCTCTAAACTCAAGGCGATCTAAGGTACCCGTGCCGTATCAGTGGTTGGCTATAAGTTACTTTTTAACGGGGGCAAATAAGTTTATAGTAGGGGTAGTGTTTTCCGGGGATGCGGCTCACATAAGGGAAAATTCCAATCCCTTGTACTAATAATTGAAGACGATTTCATACATAATACATCTGACTGTACCACGCAAAGCACACCGTATTTCCACACAGGACACACTTAATTAAGAGTAGTCACAGATCTCAGGCGCACTTAAGACGGAATGAGCAAAAGGCGGGCCCGAGTGACAACCCTACACGGCGCAATTAGACGGCTGCCAGGGCTGCCTATTGAGTGCCAGTGGAGTGATTTAGTTGCAGCATAAATATGTTTATCTACCCAAATATCATAAACCCTCCATGATGCGTTCAAGAACCACACATTATGACCAACATAAAAATAAACTGTTTTGTTAGAACACATTTCTTATCTGTGAAAATGATATTATTGCTAATTAATAACATCGATTCAAATTTCGAACATCTCTGAAAACCAAAGAAATTTGGTTTGACCTCTATTCTAATATCAGTCGAGATGACGTTTAGTTCGAAATGAAATGTCAATTTGCAGACAAATTGACAAATGTCGCACGCAAGTAAGATATCTAACGATATGGTAGTTCGGGCCCACTCTAGTTTGTCTCTGAATTAAATAAAACTATGACAGCTGCCAGAAAAGAAAAGAAAAGTTTTCATTGCCGCCATTACCGGTTAGGATTTGTTTTAATGCATAAAATTTATCGATTTGTTGAATATAAACCATAAAATGAGCTATCAAGATGATATAGATATTTCGGCGACGCTTCCTGATATCCGTAACAAAGCTCCTAACGTCATTAATTACTTATTACCAGCTAATTCAAAGCAACAGTAGGTATGGTGGTCATAATATGCGGCTCCTGAATGCATCATGGAGGCTTATTATATGTGAGTAGATAAAGTAGTGTATGTAACTATACATAATAGGCATTAAACACTCGTGTGATGTTATAATCGTGATTAATGCCCTTCATTATGTACAGTCACATAAACTACTATTAGACATAGTATTTAATCCGAAATGATGAGATACGCAACAGAACCAAGGTTAATTATTTTTATTAAAGCAGTAACGTCTGTTAACGTAAACCAAATTATTACAATAAAGCGAAAAATTCAATGGCTCTGACATCTGTTTCGGTGGTCCAGTTGGTAGGACGCTCGTGTTGGCCCGGAAAGTCGTTGGAGACGCTAGTTCGAATACTGTCTGAACCATTAATTTTTAAACAGAACCAAAGTTGTAGATATAGCTCAGACAGTCGCAAATGGCAGTGGGCGGGACACATTGTAGAATCGATGACCGTTGGGGCAGAAAGGTTCTTGAGTGGCGACCGCGAACCGGAATACGCAGCGTGGGAAGGCCCCCAACAAGGTGGACCGACGACCTGATGAGGATCGCGGGCAGAAATTGGAAGAGGGCGGCGCAAGATCCATCATTGTGGAGAACTTTGGGAGAGGCCTTTGTCCAGCAGTGGACGTCTATCGGCTGATATGATATGATGATGATGATGATAGTGTTTATGCGACAGTTGTGTAAGAGAAGTCAAAAACACAAGTGGCTTGGGTGGCGAGCATTTTTTGACTTATGCTTTTTCAATTACTCGGTATTCTAAAATGCAATTAAACAACAAAGAAAAATGTTCCATGTCTTCCGCTCAGAGGTGCATGAAAATAAAAACTAGTCTAGTAAACTTTTTACGGTTTCGTAGTTGTTCAGTCAGTTCAGTAGGTATGGGCTTTGTTTTAGGTATAAGTTTCGATTAAGCTGAAATTTTGGAATACATTTAAATCCACGGTTGGCGCAGTGTGAGTACTGCCTTCTGAGCCAGCAGTACTGGGTTCGAATTTCAGCAAAAGTAAATATTTGTGTCATGTTTCTATGTATAAATTGTATGTGTTTATTTTAAAATAAACTATTGAAACATTGTATATATTTCTCTATATATGTAAGTGTGTGTACATCGTCATCTAGTGTCCATAACATAAGCCTACTAGAGCTTATTACTTTGGATACTAAGACAATTTGAGTGAGGTACTTCGATATATATGATTATGTAGATAACTAGAATGTAATGTTATTATAACATAGAAAATCAGACGAACACGATGAAACTATAATATTCCAATGTCGCCCTTTTGAGTTTCTTATCTATTTATTTACATATAATTAAATAGATACATTTGTTGCCATAACAGCGGACAAAACCATTAAAAATTTAACTGCTGCTGTGTAAAACTGCCTGCGGATCCCTAACAGCTAGACTACCCATCTATCGCGGGGCGTCTTCAAATATTTTCGTGCAACTGCACCAATTTAAAATGCATCTCCTCATTAATGGTGCTCGTCTGTGGCTGACGTTCTAATTTACGTGACTGCGCTTCGAGCTCGAGCCAGGAAATTGGCTGAATTCATTTCACATTTCTGATAAGCAATTTTATTAATCTTACTAGAATGTACTCGCATCGTCCGCTTTTTTTTACCGTAGCTACGCCAAAATTATTCTATAACCATCTTTGGATGTCTAACTATCCCTGTACCAAACTTGTGCAAAAATCCAGCTATTACGGAGTGATGAGAGTACAAAGAAATTATGACCAACAGACGCCAGACTGGAGCTGTGCGCCCAAACAAAACAAAAGACGATTCTGCATCACGCTATTAAGATTTTTCCTAAAGTCATGACCCCTCTCCGTAGAAAAGTGATTTTCAATACAACCCTAGAATTTTATTATGGTATAGATTATTACTGATAAGTATGTGCTTGGTACGGAAGTTTATAATGATATCCGTCCGAGATGTTAGCGACTCGTCTACTTTAGCGATATGATCTGTTTGCCTTTAAATTGCATCAAGCTTACATCGAAATCTTTATATACCTATTGTATATTTATGATATGTCCGAATGGCTGATATATCGGTGAATGAATAATGAAAAAAAATACAAGGGTATCCTTAGTATACTGAAATAATATTCTCTATTTACTTATTCAATTTCTTCTGCTATATTACATTTTACCAAATAAAAATATACAATTGTAAAACTTTAATATACCTCTCTTTTCTTAAATGGTTAAATTAACTTAAGTCGGGTGTAAAATTAATATTAAATCAAACTGATCGAGTTTACTTAATTACCTTTTCACTTGAACCTCTTTATATCATTTCAATATAAACAGTCGCATTATTTACTCTTTCTTCTTCTTCTTTAAGTGCCATATCCTCCGCGGATGTCGGCGACCACAGTCCGGAACTCTTCTCTATTCGTGGTTTTTTTCTAATAAGTCGCATTATTTACTCTTTTCTGCGACAAAATACTTAAATGATCATTAACTTTGACGTTAACTGGACAATAGATACAAAGCCTGCTACCATACTCGTAATATTCCCTAAATTATTTAACTAACCTGGTGTTAACGATATTCCGTGTTACACTGTCGTCTAAATCCCTTGTTCGACAGCAAACTCCATTGTTTTGAAAGGCTGGCCACACATTATCGAGCGTATATTCAATAAAAGGACAAAGTGAACGTGAATGAATGGCCATAATAAAGGAAACAACGCGCGCGGCGCTTGATCGATGCGTGACCCGTATTTAGGCGGCCGTCTGTTACACCGTTCTTATTAAAATTTCATTTATTTAGCTACCTAATTTCACTCAAAATTGGCCCAAAATTGCTCTACTGCCGACCTCCCCTTTTTTGATTTGATCACACAAGGAAACATAGATTGACGACGTGGTTGGCGCAGTCTGAGCCTGCGGTCCCGGGTTCAAAACCTGGCCAGGGATATTTGTGTGATAAAATCGAATTTTTGTATTTGGGTCTTGTTTGTTATATGTATTTAAGTCTATATTTATCTATATAAGTACGGTATATCGTCGTCTATTCAGTACTCATAACACAATCCTTCTTGAGCTTAATTTGGTCCTAGATCGATTTGTGTGAGATTGTCTGATTTTTTATTCATATATAAATTATAACTCACTCCATTGCCTATTGGGTAACTTTCGCCCTTCTTATGAACTCTACTGTGAGCGACCAATTACATCTCAGCAGTTTTACATACTTTTAAGCATATTGCTGAGGTCACAAGCGATCGTAGAGTGGCGACCGCATATCAGAAGATGTAAGGGTCCAATGTTCATTAAATATTAATGGGTACTATTTAAACAGGCTTCTTTTTAATAGCATTATTCGCCTCAGAAAATATAAGTTACCTTCTAAATTACTAAGTCAGCCACAACCAACGCGCGTCTGAATAATAATATCTCAGCCACTAGTTATCTTCTTTGTAAGCCACTGTAATTGTAACTTAGCATGGTGATTATTTTTTAGCATCTAAATTTGAGGCATGCATTCAAATAGCAAACTTCTAAAATATTATTATATGACACCAAAATAGTAACTGTATTAGCTTCTAATTTTATAACTTAGTATGTTTAAAATGTAAGTCATCCTACATTAATCGATCGTAAAATTTACCTAAAATTGTCATCAAATAGCCACCAAAGCCACTATAATTACATATGAACTATACATTTTAGGTTAGGGTCGCAGTTCAACCTAACACTCCTCCTCGCTTCGCTCGTCGTCGTACCTAACCTTTTATTTTTTATTTTATATTTTTTTCCCCTCAATATCTTATCAGTATTTAAAACATAATAAGGAAGTGAAATAAAATATAGTCAATAAAACATTAGAAAATGGATTCCAATAAAATTAAGGCCACGCCTACGGTGATGACCAGACGGAGGTTAAGACTATTAAAACAGGCGAAACTAGACAATTGTGATCTTTATCATACGCAATCCGCAGAAAATCTTTTCGAATGCAGTAGTCCAGATAAGAACAGGTTAAGCAATCTATCAATCCATCGAAGCCTACCTGATATTAGTAACTCAGAAGAATGCAATTCACATTCTCAATTGAGACTAGAGATTAAAAAAATTCAAATGGAATTACAAAGTGCACATCATGAGATAATCAATTTAAATGAAGAAAATAATATGCTAAAATTAAACTTATCCGACTTACAGAAAAAAATGCTAATGTATAAAAATATGTGTGAAAATATACTTAGTGAACCTAAACAACAACACTTAAAATGTGACAACTGCTCAACCGCACCTAAATCTAAAATAAAGAACTTCGACAAATGCAAAATAAGACTAGAATTTGCCGAAGAAACATCAACCACCACAAGAAAAGGAACAAATGCCGAAGAACCTATAAAATCTATAAAGCACAGCGAACCTATAAATATGAAAATTAAAAATAACCCGAGGATGAATCAGAAACTGCGTAGGAAAGTTAAACGTCAAACAAAAGTGATAAAATCATTAAAAAAATGTAATAAAAAATATAAAATACTTAAATTTGCAACAGACCAGGACTTAAAAAAACTACAGCTAACAACTATGGCTACACGCAGTAAGGGACAAATTAAAGACAACAGCGAATCAGCAGCAGATCCTAGTGACAACAACATCCCATCTAAAGAAAAGGACTTACCAAAACACTCATTAGTCATATTTTCGGATCAAGTTGGAGTAGGATTGGCGCAGCGCATTAAACAGAAGAATCCCACACTCAATGTTACGAATATTTGTAAGCCGAATGCAAGCCCCAATATCATCTTGGAGAATGTTTCTTCGTACAGCAATAACATTGCTGAAAACAGCACACTTGTATTTCTAATAAGTCGATGTGTAAATGGGAGCGCATCTCTAACGAACTATATCAAAATGTTAACGGATTTAATTTCCCTACCGAATAGGCGGTGCAATGTAATAGTTAGTAGCATCCTGTACAATGGATTTAACGACGCCAAAATATACTCCATCAACCGTCAATTATCACAATTAGCAAATAACAATGGAGGTGTAAGATTCTTGGACCTTAATTCTTGCTATAAATACACGCGTGATTTCCTTCAGAACACAATTGTAAATACAATAACCTTGAATTGCTCAAAATTCAATGGGTCATCTTCACTACAATTCATAAAGTGTGTTCAAGAATCTGTAAACAATTGCCCCAATTATTTTACGAACGGCAAGCGCATGCAGGATCTAACTTAGTAATAGTGCACACCAACATACAAAGCATTAATAATAAATATCTTCAACTGGAATTGCTGACCCAGGACTGTAATTGTGATATAATTTGCCTTACCGAGACATGGACTAATGACCTACAGATGAATAGTGTGATAATTGAAGGTTTCGTACTTGCGTCGTACTACAATCGGAATTTTTTTAAGCACGGAGGTGTAGCAATTTTTGTTAAAGATAGGATACAGAACAAAGAAAGAAAAGATATTGTTAAATTAGCTTTTGAAATGAACTGTGAAATAGCAGCCATTGAATTGAAATCATCAAAACTGGTCATAATTTGTGTATACCGTCCAGATTATGATTTTTATATCTTTAAGAATACCATCATTGCTATATTTAGCAAGATCACCCGGGAAGGCAAAAAGATGATTGTTGCAGGTGATTTTAATCTTGACATGTTAAAAACGAATAATAAAATCAAACAGTTCAAAAGAGTATTAACAAATTATGACTGTAAATACTTAATTACAAAACCAACTAGGATAAAGGGACCAAGTGCCACATGCATTGATAATTTTATAATTAATTTTGACGAGCAACACTGTGAAACAATTATTTTAAATACGAAACTATCTGATCATAACGTAATTATGTTATATTTGTCAACAGCAATACTAAATAAGAGCGAAAATAATTATAAGGAAACTCCAATCTTAGTAAGACATATGAGTAAGTCTAACTACACATATTTTCATTATCTAGTAACTAGTGACAAAAATCTCTTAGAACAAATTATGTTAAACTCTGACCCTAATGTTAAAATGAAAATACTAATAGAAGCGATAACGCACTACTTTGACATAGCATTTCCAAAGCGAAAAGTTCATAAATCAAATAAAAATTGTATAAAATGGAAAACCGAAGGTATAGAAATATCAAAACAAAATTTACAAAAAATGGAATTATTACAACAGTTTGCCCCGTGTGATCAAAGACAGATAAGAATTAAAAATTACAAAAAAATCCTACGTAAAGTAATAAATAAAGCCAAAAAACTTAGTTTATCAGAGAGAATAGGCAAAGCCAAAAATACTGTAAAGGAGTCTTGGAAAGTCATAAAGGAACTTACCAGTCGAAATCATAACGTAGAAAAAAAGATAATTGAAGAACTACTTAATGTCGATGGTGATCGCATAACAAATAATCAACAGATATCAAACACTTTTAACGCTTTCTTTTCTTCTGCAGCTCATAGGATTGCAGGGCACCTCAATTGTGATAAGTTAAAGTGTAAAGAATTTTTAAACAAAATTGAATGCCCGAAAAGAAGAATAACATTTTCCCCAGTTACAAGATTAGAATTGAACAGGACAATCAGGGCACTTAAAGACAAATTTTCCAAAGATATGTACAACCTAGACGCTAATTTTATCAAAAGGATTTTTATCGAAAATGACTACCTAATAGAATTATTACGTATTATAATTAACAGTTGCTTAGACAAGGGAATATTTCCCCAATGCCTGAAAATAGGTAAAGTTATCCCTCTATATAAAAAGACGCATTAGAAGACCCCAATAACTATAGACCCATATGTATTCTACCTGCTGTATCAAAAATATTAGAATCCATAATTAAAAACAAAATTGTTGAATATTTTGAACAGAATAGTTTATTCGATTCCAATCAATTTGGGTTTCAAAAAGGCAAATCGACAGACATGGTGTTACGTAAAGTAATTGACTTTGTTCTTAAGGCTTTGGATGGCTCTCAGAAATGCTCAAGTATTTTCTGTGACTTGTCAAAAGCATTTGACTGTATCCGTCATGAAATCCTCTTAGAAAAACTTCAGCATTACGGGTTTGAAGCCAATGAACTTAACATAGTTAAAAGCTATCTCTGCAATAGAAGTCAAAAGGTTTATGTAAATGGCGTATACTCTTGCGAGAAGAATATTAATATTGGTGTCCCACAAGGATCTATTTTGGGGCCAGTTTTGTTTTTAATTTACATTAACGACTTACCTAAATGCCTGCCTGATTATGCTATGGTTACATTGTTCGCTGACGACACACACGTAGGACTTAGTGATAAAGACATTGATATACTAAGGCAGAAAATTGAGAATGTTATGGCTACGCTCAAAGATTGGTTTAACGCTAACGGGATTATTTTAAACACCAATAAGACGACATTAATAACATATAATAATAAAAATAAAACTGTAAATTCTAACAATAGTGACTTAGAATTAAATAGCGTAACAAACACAATATTTTTAGGTTATCAAATTGACAATAGATTAAGCCACTCGCTACATATTGACAAAATGTGTAATAAAATAGCTTCTGGTAACTATGCTCTCTTTAAACTTAAACCTCTTATTAATAGACATTCTCTACTCAATGCTTACTATGCTCTAGTCCATGCTCATCTCAATTATGCGATAACCACCTGGGGTAATGCGGTGGGAATACAAAGTATTCTTGTAGCTCAGAAACGAGCCATCAGAATCTTATACGGCCTACGAAAGGATAATTCTGCAAGGGAGTACTTTGTAAAAGGCCATATAATGACCGTTATTTCATTATTTATTTTTAAAAGCTTATTGGAAATTCATAGGGATAGAATTAACTTAAAAACAAGAAAACACGTACACAATTATAACACACGCAATAGGCATAAACTCTGTGTCCCTCCAACGAAGTTAGTCAAAACATTTAAGCAAGGCCTTCCGCTCAAAATTACGCTATATAATCTGCTACCATCCCATATAATGAATATGCCGTACCTCGAGTTTAAACGTAAACTCAAACAATTTTTTCAATGTAATCCATTTTACTCGATAAATGAATTTTGTGATAAGATAAAAAAAGGAGAAATCATGTTTGTGAAATAGGCTTAGCTAATTTGTATAGACTTCAGGAAATTACCATATGTCGTCTGTGGATTTATTTTAAATTTATTTTAATATAGTACCTTATTTATTTAGTTTAGTTATTAATGCATGTTTTTCTGTAACTTGACTTGCTAAATGTAACGTTTTTTGTTGCTTGGCCAAATAAATGAAAAAAAAAGAAAAAATAAGCCAAGTCGGACCTGCCTTAGAACTAGATTCATGGGTTACGTACCGTTATGATATATGTAATGTTAAAACTTCCGTTTTTTTTTTTTTTTTTAGGGTTGCAGTTGAACCTAACACTCCTCCTCGCTTCGCTCGTCGTCGTACCTAACCGAAGCCATGTCGGACCTGCCTTAGAACTAGATTAGACAGAACGCAGATGAACCTATTGCAACGAACGAATGACAATAAACAAACACGGGCGGGCCGTGGCTGTCATGGCGCGCACTCGCGCCAAATCGTTCCTACAGTGGCTATTTTCATGATAAAAGAATATGAAGTATTATTTTAGATGTTAAGTTATAATATATGATGCTGTCTATTGAAGCTCGAATATATAATTTTTGAGGAGCTTGTATTGAAGCTGTAAAACGAAAAATGATGATGAGTTGCAAATTCCGTGGCTGAGTTAGTAAATTAGATGGCAATGTATAAATCAGAAGGACAAGTAATAATAATTGTTGATTATGACTTGATGCTTTCTTTCACATTTTTAGATGGCGTTGTAAAGAAGATGAATTAGTTTATTAGAGGCTATCTCATATTCCCGATGCTTAGTTATTAAATGAGAAGTTCGACCAAGTGGCCAAAAAATAAAATTGCGGCCGGATTTATTATTTCTCAATATTAATTAACCACAACAGTATTTTCAAAGTAGTAGTAAGCATTGACTACGAAAACTACCAAATTTTTGGAAAAATTCTAAAAGTCATGTAAGTAGATAAAAACGCAAACTACATGCATTGGACGTGCGCTTAGCCTAATGCTCGTCCGGACATGTTTGAGCGCTGATTGACGTCACTAATAGACATGTCACAAAATAATGGATATAAATAAATATAAACGGCTAGGAGACAATGCTATACAAATTGACCTAGTACCAAATTAAATTATGGTACCTACTAAATAGACGGTGATGAGCGTATTTAATATGAAGCCTTTCTTGTGACCTTTAAGATAAATACGTAATTTTTTTAAAGCACTGGGAGATTTTTAGTCATAAAAGTACCCTATTCGTAAAACATTTTTGATATTTTATATAAATTGGCCCGTAAGCTTCGGTGTGAAGTACATCCATATTCGTGTATTTGCTGAATATAAACTTCATTACGCGACGCATTTTGCGCTTAATAGCGCCACCGCGTGCGCTTAGCCTAATGCTGGTCCGGACATGTTTGAGCGCTGATTGACGTTACTAATGGACCTTGCACAAAATAATACATATAAATAGGAAGCCCTTTGACTCATAGGAAATTACTTCGCCGGAAAATAATTTTGCAGAATTTTTATTCCTCTGTAGTCATAATTTTTTCATAATTCATGCAAATATTCAGTTTGTTTTATAATAATCTCAAGTAGTTTACGCCTGTAAAGAAAAATGCTTTCCACGAAATAAAACTCGACGAAAAATAATTCTAGGAGTCAATTTATAGACATTTATAGACCCATATAAAAAAAATTTAAATACGGTAGGACACAATCCTATACAAATTGACCTAGTAACAAATTAAGAATCGCATGTACCTAGATACAAGACGATGATGAGCGTATTTAATACGAAAGCCAGAGAGTTTCTTATGGCATATACCTATAAGATAAATATGTGAATTTTTGAAGCACTGGGACATTTTGACTCCTATTTGTGAAATATGTATGGTTTTCTATACTCATACTCTCATTTATTCATAATGCACAAATACATTATATGTCAATTTTACAAAAGGGTACAAATTTACAATGTAGTTAGTTAGTGGTTATTTTATATGTCAGTTTACACAGTTACACAGTTATAGTCAGTAATAGTTAATTAGATTTTTGTACAGTATTACTTTTACTGGTAATAGTCTTATTCTGTAACTACATATTCGATTAATAATGTCATTAGTCATTACATAATTTTAAATATCCATCTTTGGTGTCAGTACAAAATAAAAACTTGCATAATATGTTAAGATAAGTACAATTCCGAGATGTCATAGAAGGCCTTTTCCAATAGCCATTTTTCAGTTCGTTATGAAAGGAAAATTCGCTAGTTTGAATATATATATAAATTGTACCGTAAGCTTCGGTGTGAAGTACATCCAAATTCGTGTATTTGCTGAATATAAACTTCATTACGCGACACATTTTGCGCTTAATAGCGCCACCGCGTGCGCTTAGCCTAATGCTCGTCCGGACATGTTTGAGCGCTGATTGACGTCACTAATTGCCTCTACACATTTTGAAAATACATCACCGTTAATAATTTTGGTATTGGTTCTCCCGAGTACTCTTAGTCACGAGTAAAACGTTTGTGAAAAAAAAAACAAAATACAGCTTCGTATAATTTTTCAAAATGTAGTAACTATAATAAGTAGACGGTTTCTCTAAAACTATTTTTTTTTTTGTACTGACTACTTTAATGTTCATATTGATAGAAAAAAATATCGCAATTCACATTTCAATAAAATTAAAACAAGGCCCGGTTCCATCTCATTGCTTTGATTGGGTTTAGTTTCAACTAGCCACCCGCCCCGGCTTCGCACGGGTGCTATGATAAAGCAAATTATGCATGTATGTATACAAATAAATTTTCCTTTTAAATAACTCGCATCAAAATCCGTTGTGTAGTTTTAAAGATCTAATCATACATAGGCACAGACAGACAGCAGGCAGCGACTTTGTTTTATACTTTGAAGGGATGTCAATGTAGAAAATATATTAAACGGATTTGTATTTTTAAGTTACAAAAATATAATTATGTAGGTACATAAATAAAAGTGTACTGAAAAAATTGCAGATGAACCAGACTCCTGTCTATATTTAAAAGCATTGTAGTAACATTGCGTCAAAACAAATCAACGTTTTTAAAAACCAGGGTAAAAATATGCCTCGACATCTAAGGATTTTTACCCAAATGTCATTAAATAAAAAGAGGGATATCATAATCAATTTTGTCATCTGTGCGAACGAAGGCACCTTGTGGTGGGTCTATATTGTGACTCCTACAGTTATTTTTCGTTGAATGTTGACGCCCATGGACGATAAAATACAAGCAGTCATTTCGCGGTAGGTACAGTGTGCTTCATAAAACAGCGAAAAAAGTAAATAACACTGCAATCTTCGGAACGGATATTTGCTACGAAGTGTAAATGCTACGCCGTAGGCAACGTAGCAATACGTAGCTATTATGTTTGCAATAGAGCTGAATAAAATAAAAATGTTACATTATAATATTGACTCACGTAAAGCTCTGAATGTGATTGTATGTATTTCTGCCTCGCGCTAGAGATAGCATATTTTTCTTAATAAATTATTAATGATTATTAAGTTTCTTAAAAATAAATTCCGATAGGGGTGTCTATTCAAACACGTCTAAATGGTCAGGGTAGAACATTTATAAAAACCTATCTCGTTAAAAGAATCGCTAATCCAAACTCCTAACAATCAATACGTAAAAATGCAAATCGCAAGCCCATGAAGCGCCGAACCAGCGAAATCCCTAAAAATATTCTAAAAGGTACACTTTATGAAACAAAGACGTATCTGCCTGGTACTACTAGTGACATAAGACCTTGTTTCCCTAAGGTCATCTGCTGAAAAACAATTGAGATAAGTTAATTCGGGACACGTACGGCACCCGCGACAAATCTAAAGGGCCGAACGCTTAGAATTAAAATTCCGCGTGCGAGGGTTTTACCTATTGTCTACGCAAAATATCCTTTAATTATGTCGGCCGTTTTGTTCTAAAGTTGGCTGGAAGTTGTAAGCTACCAGCGTTTTTGAGGTGAACCAAGATGGACTCATCCGCGGAATCCACTAAGATCACCAGACCCGATCACTCAAGTGATCGTATTGGACTAATAAAAATCGGACGGAAATTGTAATAGGTAATAATAAATATCGGACAACCTCACACATATCGATCTAGTCCCAAATTAAGCTCAAGAAGGCTTGTGTTATGGGTACTAGACGACGATATACGTTCTTATATAGATAAATATATACTTAAATACATAGAACAACCATGACCCAAGCACAAATATTCGGGTTCATCACACAAATATTTGACCTGGCCGGGATTCGAACCCGGGACCGCCGGCTCAGTAGGCAGGTGTCTACAAACCGAGCCAAACGCGTCGTCAAAATATTAATATGTCTTGTGAGATCACCTAGGGTATAAAATATACTGGACAGAATTATATCCAGTAGAATATCCCAGAAAATAATATTACTCTGCAAGTGATTCTAGTGGACAAACTTATCCAGAAAGCTCACCCAGGTGATCCTTTTGGATTGTGTTGATTTTAGTGGACATAATTCTGTCCACTAAAATCACCCAGGGGATTGTACTAGAAATGGCGTCCAATATGATCACCTGGGTGATTTCACAGGACATATAATATTCGTCCAATAGACCTGGGTGATCGCGTAGGTGATCTGAATGCCGTGAACTCATCGCGCTATGCCAACTACGCTCAGATTTGTAACCTAACTGGCTCTGTCTTTTTATTCTTTATATTCACATAGTCACGTCTGTTAGTTGCATCCATGCAGGGTGGAGTACAACTAAAATATTTGAAAAAAGTGTCCAGTGGCAAGCAGTAAATAATAGTTGCAACGCCGTTCGCAATAGCGCAGCAGGATAGTATGAATAAAATCCAGGTTTTAAACTAAGTCAACTGTGTCGAGAATTAAATTTCAATATTTTTGTTACAAAAAAAAATGGTTTCTAAACGGGCCATGTTTTGCTGCAATTTGTGGCCTGGCTATTATTGCTTGCTCTAGCGTAGGGTGTCAGAGAAGGATGGCCACACATTGGAGTAAAAATACGGCCTGTTCAGAAGCCGGCACGTCCGCTTTGGTAGTGTAACCTTGTAGTGCGAGGCAAAGTTGGCCGAAGTATGCTTCCACACTACCATATTCGCCCAACCTCACCCAACTTCGCGAGAAGTGTGGAGTTAGGGTCTATCTATCTATCTATCAGCCACCGAAGTCCACTGCTGAACATAGACCTCCCCATGACTCACCACAAAATGCTATCCCGTCCAGACGGCGTACCATAGAATCAGAAATGAGGATATCCGCAGAAGAACCATGGTAACCGACATAGCTCACAGGATTACCCGGTTGAAGTGGCAATGGGCAGGCCATGTAGCCCGGAGAATGGAAGTGACAACCACGTAGGGAAGCGCAGTGAGGGTCGGCCCCCGACTAGATGAACGGATGACCTGGGTATAAAGGGGTATAACGAAAGTTAGGGAAAGGGAAAAAAATCGCCAATAATCTCTATCCGCTTCTAACTCGCACCACCAACATGTGTACAAGGAAAGCACGTCCTCCGAACAATACCCGCGTAGGTATTTCACGAGATGCTCAAACAGAACGAATGGTAACTGACACGTATGGAATCTTAATTGGTGTGAATTTGCGGTGTCTTCTTAGCTCGTAATCGCTTTGAAGCTGTTTTAACCGCTGTGCTAGGTAAGGGGGCTTAGTTGAATCCCACAAATATTATTAAAGTTACCATAAAGCGGTTTTCACACTCGGTTACGCGCTGTGACGCGGAACGGCAGACTTAACATTTTATAAAGAACCGGACAAGTGCGAGTGTGACTCGCGCACCGAGGGTTCCGTACAAACACTTCTTAACTGGCCAGGTTAAGTTAAGTTTGCACCTGGTATGAATGGTGCCGGATACTAATGAGGTGTAAGTTAACGCAACCGATCACTATTGTGGTATGGGAGCCCCACTTAAATATTTATTTTATTCAGTTTTTAGTATTTGTTGTTATATCGGCAACAGAAATACATCATCTGTGAAAATTTCCATTTTTTTAACTATCACGGTTCATGAGAAACAGCCTGGTGACAGATGGAGGGACAGCAGTTGCGTAGTTATAAGGTCAACACGCTCGGTACAATCACTTTGCTACTAAACTGCGTAGGTCAAACTGACCTCGGGATAGTTGCCGGGAGCGTTTGAAAATCCCCGAATCCCTATTTCTTCAAGAACTTGCCGTTTTTGGGTTCATTCCACTCAGAATCGAGAGCATTTGTATCCCCAAGTTGTATGGGAATTTTAGTTTCTACTACGTGACACAAAAAGTTCATATTCAAACGTGAATTAATGCAACGGACAAATTTAGGACACTTTTTTATTCTTCACATTGAAAATACTATCGATTTTGAGTGAAATAAACCCATGAACGTAAAGTTCTGGATGAAACAGAAATTCGGGTATTTTTTTAAACACCCGGATACGACTGATTATGAAAATATGGTGTTTCCACATTAAAAATAGGAGCAATAAAAGTATTCCATTGAAACTTACTTCTCACAAATATTAGATAAATTATTATTGCTACTAGAAATAAGAACCATTATCCAATATTACAAAAACTATCATACCTAAAATTAGCCAACCCTTTTCACAGCGGAAGGGATAACAGCACACTTAACTTTACCGTCAAATATTAGTAGTTAGCATAACTACAAATGCGGGAATGGCGGTAAAATGTTGGTAAAACGGGGGTAATTATTATTATCTGTAGGTGTTATCTCTTAAATGGGAATATTAGGGGGATATTAGACTGGAGACGTGTTGGTTTGGCTCATTTTGGGTGCAAAGAGGTCGTGCGGAATTTTGGGTGTGTTTGTTTACTGGCGCTTACGCGGATATAATAGGTATGGTCTGTTAAGGCGCTTACGTAATACCTACACTCGAGGTCAGAACATCGCAATCAACTTAAAGACTTGCAGCTAGCTTGTTAACCAAAGTGCAAAAAATATTTTTTATTTTATTTCACTTTTAAAAGAAATATATATCATGATGAAAAACATTATTCCTTCAAAAATCATAACAGACTTCCCTCGATTTCTCCAGGATTCGAACATCAGGTCCTGATCCGATGGCAATGAACGCTTACAAAGCAAAAAAACAAAATTGATCCAGCTATCAGAACACCACCGCCGCCCTGAATATTTGTCCTTGAGTGTAATATAAATATATCAAAGTCACATTATATGTATTTCTAAAAATTTCCTTCAACTTCGCCCGCATAATCTTTTTTTTTACTTAACTAAGTCGGTTAAAAAGTGTCTTAATAAGTATTCGTTAATTCTTAAATACTATTAATACCTACTACTAACTTGAAGTTGAAATCCGCTAAGCAACACGTTGACGCCGCAAAACACATACGTACAAACATTTCAGATATTTTTTTCGACAATGCTAAATAACCCATAATGCTCGTGTATTCAAATTATTTAGAACGTGCAATGGAAAAGGCTATGCTCAGAGATTCTTTGCGGTGATATAATTAAAAATGCGTTTATCCGCAGAACCAAAAGGTAATCAACATGGTATACCTTCACTTGCCAGAATTTCATATGCCCGAATTTCGTCTGCCATAATATTCAATAGTTTGAAACTTGTTTCTTATAATTATGTTTCCCATAATCATTATTTACCATATTAATCCTATGCCAGAATCTTTGTTTCCCATAATATTAATTCCAATAATTACATTTTCCATAAAGATTATAATCCATAATTATCACATGCTATCATTTTATATGCCATCCAAATGGAACATAGGTCGAAAACCGAAATCTGTAGGTTAGGTTAGGTTTGTTTTATGACCCCGTATAGCGGAGCGTCAGAATGTTTGCTTCAAAATACAAATCCTAACCTAATTTACAGTTTTAGAAGAACTACGATAAAAGGACGTACGACATTTAGTATGGCTTTTAAATATTCTATCAAACAATATTATGGCACTTAATACTATGGAAAACAATACTTATGGCATTCGTATCATAATATTCTGGAATACAAGAGTAGGTATGTCAAATGACTTTTCTAGCAAACGAAACATCGAGCAAATGAAATTCGGGTAAGTGAAATTCGAGCAAATCAATATTATTCCATATAAATTTCGGTCAAACAATAGACAACCAATCAACATAGCTTAAAGAATTGCACGGTTGAAGTGGAAATGGGCATTGGGAAGGCCATGTAGCCCGGAGAATGGATGGCCGTTGGGGCAGCAAAGTTCTAGAGTGGCGACCACGTATAGGAAAGCGCAGCGTGGAACGGCCCTCCACTTGACCTTGTAATCTCCAGTGGACGCAATCTGCACGGGATCGCACTTTGTGGCGAGCTAAGGGGGGGGCCTATGTTCAGCAGTGGTGGCTGATAGATACTGTAAAGCCAGTGGTGGTAAAATAAAATTAAATGTCTACTGTAGTCCTAACTCCGTTACAACAGTCCTTAAGGCGTCCAACTTTGATTAAAGGCTGGGTACAAGTTATAATTGAAACATTATAGGCCCTTTGTGCTATTGAGCAAGTGGGTTATACATTATCAATATACGGTACTATTGATTAAGGTTATGAATATGCCCAAGGGCCTTTCAATGTTACGTGATACTTTACATAATTATACCTATACCCCATTGTTATGTATATGCTTGGCATTGTTGTCCTCATATTTACGGCTATTTATAAACCCGTATACAATATTCGGTGCTATTGACTGTGGAAATAATATTATAATGATAACTTTCAAAGTACTTATATCACTGTTCTAGCTTCCAATACCGAGATTTTTTAGCACACGCCCACGCGGTTGTTTCGCCTTAATATAACTAGTTTTAAGTCTTTGTTTATACGTATTTTTGTAGTTCAACGCGCCTTATTTTTTACTATAATTCTATGTAATTTATTTAAAACTTAATACATAAATAATATAAGAAAACCGGAGGCGTGGACGGAGGGCCGCCTCCATCTGCTGTAAGAAAGTGAAGTAGCTGAATCCTGGTGCTGTGCTCGCTTATGCAAGGGAGGAAGGGCTGTCTTTTCCGTAGCCGATCAGTCCAATCCCACAAAATAGTTTAATTGATTTAATTGTAGGTACTCGAATTTGATACAATCAAAGCTCAAAAAATACGCATTTCAATGTTTCTTTGAGGTATGATCTTTGTATCAATGGTTTAATTTATACTCATAAAATAAATGATAACTACAAACTTAATTATAATTCCAAATGCACGTGTTTGTCTGTTTAAATTCGTAATTTCAAAACATCCACTACGAAGCTAGATAATAAGGCTGCCATTATATCCGTAGACTATTTACCTGCGGGCACTTTACCCGAAGGCACGTACGCACACCGAAATATTTCAGGAACAAACTAGCCGGGCGCAGCCATTTTTACTCCCGCCATCGCTATAGCAAATAATATTCACAACACACGTAACGGAGTCGCTTTGTTTCCATTGTCTCGTATTATTTCCCCATTTTTACAGGCTTATTTAATATTTTATTTAGTTTCACCTGGCTCGGTGCCTGTCTGTGTGTAATCAAATCTCGCTAATTTTACCTATCGATTGAGCTGAGAACTTGCGTACATGAGTAAATCGGAAAACAGCCGTGATTGTTTAAGTAGCATGGATCTTCATATCAAGATCATCTGACTTTAACATGAATTCTGGAGGAGGTTACTTACACATAATATCAATGCATTAAGACATAGAATTACTATAAATCAGAAGTGTGATGGCGTAGTCTAGTTATGATAGAATACAGAGGGTTCTCTCTTGTAATTTTCCCATAATTTGTCTGAGAAGTGTATGTTATTGCTTCTTTGTGTCAAATGTGATCAAATTGATCTCGGAGTGAAGCGACCGACCAAATCGTATGCACCGCATTTTTTTTTGTACTACGACGGTGGCACCCAAGCGTGAGGTCCGCCTTATGTTAAGCAGTTACCGCCGCGCGTTGCCGACCCTTTAAGAACCTATTTACGAGTACTCCCCCTTTAAAGAACCGCATACTGTAGCCCCCGGAAAAAACCTCAGCAGGGCGCTCATTCCACATGCGAAGCATTCACGGTAGGAAATTCCTCTGGATGGATGGATGGCTTTAGTGTGTGAGGATGAACACCCTGCCGATGGCGAGCAGTTCGATGGTAGAAAGTAGCTGTGGGCATCATGTCAAACAATTCCTCAGAACACATCCCATTATACAGACGGTAGAACATACACAAGGAGACAAAGTGTCTCCTCAGACTTAGAGGCTCGATTCCGTGGGGCTCCTGCCCAGAGGTGACTGCAGTAATCCTTGTGTAGATAGGTGAGCAGTCTGGTCGTCTGTCCATCGAGAACTGATGGTATTTTGTCGTGTGGTTGACATGTCTAATTCTGAATTTAAATGTCCGTAGTTCCTAATATCTATGTTAATCGGCCAGTCAGTCAGTTGGTCTATGTCATGTCGCCACGGAGGTTGGAAGCCACGACAATAGGTATAAGATTTTGCCAACTTAAGTTACATTTCTATCCGAATTTCTGATTCCTGGTGACAACGGACACCGGCCTCAAGTCGTTCGCTCCGGCCATCTGTTCTCGGCTACGTGACAATTCGAGTGACGCGACACATGTCGGTGACGGCCGATTATGTAACTTTGAGATACAGCCGATTATCACTGTCGCTAAACGGCTTAGCTCGCATAATTAGAAGTTGGAGATAAATGGCGTGGGGTGGTAATTTTGGGGATATAGAATACAGGCCTACATTTTGCGACGGATTAAGGACCTACAAGAAAATTCAAGTAAAATAATGAAGTTATCAAATCAATGAACAAATAATGGTTTTAGTAAGACAATAAGTATAAAGATTTAGAAGGAATTGCAAAATACGACTTATTTTTAAAGAGATTTTCATACTGAGCGTTGCTTTCCGTAGGTATCTTTACAGATAAGTTTTGCTTCGTAAACGTTTTGTACCTGGAAGAAAAAGGTCATAAATAATCCTTTTGTACTTCTCAGTAATCGTACTTCTCTCGATTCGACAATAATGTACTATTGATAAGACAAATGTTTCGTCTTAAGTCAATAGAAAACATTTATTTGAAAGGACAGTCGGTATCAATGCCGGCATCCATTAAGGACTCCAGTTGTTGTCTCTGAAGGTCTCGGCTTACCTACTTAATATAATTTCCGAGTAAAATTACCTACCTGTTCATTATACAAATACAGTAAAGAGATGGTTGTGAGTTTGGTTTATAGATCGTCTCCCGTTAATAGAAATAGGAATCAGGGCCTCAATTTGACGTTTGATAGTGGAAATCTAATTAGTCGCAATCTCTCCACTACGTGTCTACTTTAGCGATATGATGTAGTCGACCTTAACCGTAATGCCATTTTTTTTCATAAAGATGAATATACTTTAATTTGATATGAGCCTAATTTAAATAAATAAATATATATATATAAATACATATACAGCGTGTATATTGATACAACCGCATATTGTAGCCAGATGGAGATTTTAGTGCTACAATCTGATATTTATAACAATTATTAACTTAGCGTTAACTGCCATAGCGTAATTAATTTTTGAAAATTTTCTGAGCAGCAATGTATGGCGTAGTTATTACTAGTGACAGTTGTGACATCACGATGTTATGTGTCAACAAACCACAACAAACAAGTACATTGCTTGCTGATTTATTTTATATGGAAAAAAAATGTTTTTTTTTTTATAATTTATGGATAAATATAATAATAAGTGCTTATACTAAGCCCCCGTAAAGTATGCGGTTATATCAAATATACACACTGTATAGATAACATCCATGCCCTAGAAACAAATATTCAAGTTCATCTCACAAATATTTGCCCTGGTCGGGATTTGAACCCAGGACCGCCGGTTCAGTAGGCAGGAACACTATAAACTCCGCCAAATGGCGACTCATAAAGTACATAATTATTTTACAGTAGTTAGCACCTATTTGTACCATATTTCCTTTCACATGCCGTTATAAAGTTGTCAAGATTGTACTAAATTTGGGTTTTTTTTGGTGTCGTTGAATTATTATTTATCTCTTCGCAGTTTTGAGTTGATATTATGAGACGCCTAGAGACTTTATACATATCTGGGGAAATCATAAGTTTGAATTGAATACATTTTGTATAAATGTAGTTACTTCCTTAACATTGATTTGGAGAATCTATACATCTCCTTTACGTATACCAATGTATTTAGTTATACCATAATAGATTATTATTTTAAGTATGATTTACGAAAAATAAACTTAATGTTGAGTTTCTTTCGGCTTTCTTCTCAACAGCGGTCTCCTCTTGGGAAATGCCGTTAGATTCACAATCTGACTTGTAAAAGTGTCCTTGTGGCCCACTTACTGAACAAATTATTTCATTTCATTTCATTTCATATTGAAACCGGCACCCATTAAGAACCCTAGTTGTTGTCTCTCTCTGCAGGTTTCGGTTTACCAAGTTCCAATATTACTTCCGATTGGCAGTGCCTTAATATACAAGGTTAAAGATGGATCAGTGACATGCTTTCCTAATAAGTGCCTTTTAATGCGCTTCTGGCACATGTATGTCTTTACACATTAGGCCCACCTGGCAAGTATGTACGCCTTTATTTTTAATTCATATTTATAAAATCGGCAATTTGCGCAAGTGTACCTTTGACAGAGAAAAATTATGTTTTTCTCAGTCAACCTTTGACAACGGTCACTGGAGATCGAAACATCAAGGAGGCTCAAATAATTAATATATGCGATATAATCCGTTTAAATCGTTTTATTTAAATGTGTGACAGTCGCCGCGCAAACCGAAGAAGAATATTATATGATTTCCATTTAAATCGGGGCTTAAAATACCTACGTTTTGAGCAGGGGAATTAAAATAATTAGCCAGATAAATAAAGGAGTACCCGAATTGAAATATATATCACTATTATCAGATAAAGCTCAAAACAACCAACGCCACAAACTTGCTTTCTACCTACAAGTACAATACAAAGCAAGACGTTAAGCAATAAACGCCAGTGTCGTATACCCATTATTACTTTAATAATCGGTTCCATTTTAATGCTAACTAATAAAACGGAGCCCGTAGTGCATTAAGTGAATTTGCACATAAATCTCTCGCGTCATTGCCACCGAGTGTCACTGGAGCTACGAAATTAAAATGGAGAGTTCAGGATATTTTTCGAGAACCTGACAGTAAAGAAGACTAAAAAGTAATGGCTTCTACACCTCTAATTTCGTCAAGTGATGTTTAAAAGTGATTAGATTGAATACAATACCTACTATTATAGATTTATTAGATACTAGTTTTTGCCCGCGACTACGTCCGCGTGGAACTTGGAAGTATGGAAGCAACCTCGTACAACACGATAGATTTCCATATCCAGGCGGCTGATACTTAATCTTTTTAACTTGCTCCACTGACGCCAGCGTCGGCCACAATCGTCAAAATCTCAATGATCAAAAACTTTGTGATACAAAATGCTGCAAGTATTTTTCAATCCCTGTTGATTATGAAGTGCTGATATTTTTTTGTGACCTGAGGCCTCAGGCGGCAATGACTGCAAGAAACCCACCACTGCACTGCATACCTTCTTATAACAATTTTAGGACTTATACATATAGATATATCCCTATGTCGCTACCCTATTGGGCTTCGATTTCAAATAGTCATAATAACTGCGGCATTTAGTTAAACTGCCATATCCAAAACTATCCGCTACTTTCATCCCAAAGCTGCATGCGACGGAGTAACGGATTAACTTCTAAGAAAAGTTGGCAAAATCCATACCTGAATCGTAAATCACGACGACGGCGCTGAAATTAAACTTCAAGCCAACTTACGGGGTTTTCCTAAGTGCTTCTAAACAATTTTTAATTTGAGGTTTCAATATTGAACATTTATTTAGATTCCTATATGGCAACTGCATCTTTTATTACCGTAGTTCGTTCGTTGATATTATCTACCGTAGTCAAACCACAGAATAAAGACACTACAGGAGCCACACTCTTTTGTTATTTGCCGCTTTTGCAAAATAATTAGCATATTGGTATCTGATTGGTAATTTTGAATGACGTGCAACGTCGTTGGTAGCGTGGGTGTGTCATACTCCTAGGGTTGCCTAAACCAAGAAACTACGTCTCGGTAATTGAACTTGTTTTACATGCTACTTTTATTAAATATCCAATACGTTCTAAATAAAATAACCTGGCCCGATCTTTATAATGATGTGCCCTAGAAGTGCATACGTGCCGTTTTTGCATTCCGATTCACTTTAATGAGCAGTTAGAGCCAGTATCATAAAATTGACCTGATAGTGGACCCTGAAAATGTCAACCGGATCTCAGGATTGGTTCAACGTATGCGTGGTTTGAAATTCAGGGTTCATCATCAGGTCAATTTTATAATAAACGGGGTCTAAAATGTTCATTGAGGTGAATCGAAATGTGAAAACTGCACATGCGTCTGCGTTGAACCAATCTTGACATACAGTGGACATTTTCAGGGTCCATTATCCGGTCAATTTTATGATACTGGCTCTAGATGTTCATTGAGTTGAGTAGAAAAACGAAACCATGTCTGTTGTGATCCTGACTTAATGACAATGGGAAAACCGTAGTTGTATATTCTTTTAAATAAATAAAAAATCGGTTTATATACATTTCACGGAAAAATTCGGTGAACATGCGTACAAAATGATTCAATACCGACGAACACTGACTCTTCCTTTTTGAAGTTGTTTAAAAATAATAAATACTCGTAAAAATGTATATATAATAAAAATATAATCTATGCGTTGGCTCCGTCCCTAGCCGAGTTAAGGTGGAGCACACACCTACAAATTTGTAGGTATATTTCGTGACACGCAGCGCAGACATAATCCCCCTTGCCGGTACTAAAATTGGTTAAAATCCGTCCTACTGTTTCGGCGCGATGAGAGAACAAAGAAAATTTTACACCAGATGCCATTTGAATAAATACAAATTACTATTTAATTGCGAGTTTTTTATTTATTTACAGTCTCATTTTATGTGTCAATATATCTGGGATAAAAAGTAACAATTATATTGAGATAAATTACATAAATAAGAGAAAATCGCAATGACATCGTAGCTTGCGTTATAATTTCATGATATTGCCCGTCCATCAGATATTGCAAATGTCTTCATTTAAAATTTACAAGTTGGCGAATTTTGAAATTCTCCAATTTATATTTGTCCAAAAATAATAAGAGGCAAACGTATTATTATTTCCTCGATTATTGAAAAGTCCTGATCGAACCTTGTCCTAATTAACGCAGCTCTGTCATCACAAAAAATGGCCGCTGAAAATGCTGAATATTATTTTATTATTCGCGAAAAAACTGATTTATTTGCAGCAAACAGCATAATGGTTTCTGTGTTGAAATTGGGTTGACCTAATTCAGAACCCCGTATTGAATTTTGAAAATAAATATATTTTGTGTTACTGTTTTTTGTGTCACACGTCACGTAGATGAGCGTTTAAATCAAAATGCGCTTTTTCAGAAAAAAAATATGTAGACTTCTTACTGAGAATCTTTTGTATATTCGCATATAACCACAGAAAAAAAGTGTCCCAAAACTTTGTATGATAACATATTTTTCCAGTGCCTTACGGCTTACGTTCATATAAACTAAAAAAACATTCATAAAAAAATGTGGTGATCTGGAAAGCAAATTTTGAGGCACCTTTAATTTGTAATTCAATTCCATTTACAAATGGGACTCGTTTGGCAACATCAATTGAATTATATCTCTGAGCTGTAAAAAATAATTTTTTGGGACAATTTTGACGAGGTTTTGAACGAGCACACCATTGTGTTGAACAAATTAGCAGAGGGCAAACTGTGCCTTATCTGCTATTTGGGTGCCATAAACGGGTATTACCAAACATTGCCCGGAACGGATTGAATCGGCTTTTTACCCGTTTATACGGAATTCGAGTTTGTTTCTTTATTTCGTGTTTTATGTGAAAGATGCAATAAATGAAAACACCATATTTTTTCACTAATTTATCTTTTTAACTCGTAGATTCGACGCTTCTATGATATTCGCCAAAAATATCACCACTAGTCTACTTTAGTTATGTGCTGATTTGCCTCTTAATGACAACTTGTAAGTATTATCGTTCAAATAAGTATATGTTACTCATTTGCTGATGCCAATGGAATGGCAACATCTGAGCAGTAAAAACGTAATTATTAGGATATATTTTGTCACATACTGGGTTTTAAACGAGCACAACATTGTGTTGAACAAATTAGCAGAGGGCAAACTGTGCCTTATCTGCTATTTGGGTGCCATAAACGGGTATTACCAAACATTGCCCGGAACAGATCGCATCGGCTTTTTACCCGTTTATACGCAATTCGAGTTTGTTTCTTTATTTCGTTTTTTATGTGAAAATTGCGATAAATGTGAACCTCATAATTTTTTACCAATTTAACCTCGGGCCAAAATTCGACACTTCTAAGGATATTCCCGAAAATCATCACTCGTTGTCTACTTTAGCTATGTGCTGTTTCGACCCTTTATGATAACTTGTAAATGTCACTTAATCCTTGAATACTAAAAATCAAATTATATCGGCTATACTTTCATTAGGTACTGACATAAATATATCCATACAGTCATTTTAACGAAATATTTGTTATTACCATTGTGTGGTTTATACTGATAAACCACTACCCAAACGTTGCCTGGAGGAGATCGCTCTTTAGCGATAAGACCGCCTGTTGTTTACCGTTATTAAAATTATTGTATCTGTTTAATTTGTAGATTTTTTGTATGCAATGAAGCATATTGTATGATGTCATACTGATGCCAATCGAATGACAACATCTGAGCAGTAAAAATCGCCAAGTGCGAGTCGGACTCGCGCACTGAGGTTTCCGTACAAACACTTATCCCATCTTAACTTGCCGGGTTTTGTTTGCATCTGATAATTCTGGTATGTATCGCGCCAGATACAAATGAGGTGCAAAGTTAACGCAACCGTTCCCGTTTGTTATATGGGAGCCCTACATAAACATTAATTTTATTCTCTTTTTTAGTATTTTTCGTTATAGCGGCAACAAAAATACATCATCACTGTGAAAATTTCAACTGTCTAGCTATCACGGTTCAGACGGACAGACAGACGAACATACGGAGAGACGGACAGTGGAGTATTAGTTGTAGGGTACCGTTTTTTACCCTTTGGGTACCCCTAAAAACAGGATTTGGATTGTGTTGAACAAATTAACGGAAGGCAAACTGTGCTTTATCTGCTATTTGGGTGCCATAAACGGATATTAGCAAACACTGCTCGGGACGGATCGTATCCGTTTTTTACCCGGTTATACGCAATTTGGGATGTTTAGTTTTTTCGCGCTTTATGTGAACGTTTGCATAACAATACATAATTATTAGTTTTAGTAAGTTTGGTTAATCCCTGCAAGGAGGGTGTTGGGTTTTTTAATATAAGTTAAAGTCTAAAGCTGTGTGAATTCGATTTTATTTCGACTAATTAATGCGAGTACATGACTGTTAACGCGTGGGAGGCGTTGACGGATGAGAGCGAGTGTTGCTACATTAATATATGTTAAAATTAGTATAAATAATATCCTGTATAAATAATAATGATAGGTATATTATTAAGTACTAAATAAAACACAAAAATTATTCATTCATTCTTTCAAAATGATGATTAAATAAAACGCTTTCAATAATCAGTTTCATTTTTTTTTGATATACTACTAATGCATTAACGTATGACATATTATGCTTTATTCACTTATTTATCCTATAATAATACATTAGATTTTAGTCAAAGCAAAAACATGCAAAGTATATTACCAAACCAACTTATGGCATTGAAAGGATCACTGAGAATATTTCCACGGCAAACTTTGATGCTGATTTTCAGTGATGCCTAGTCTATACCTATTGTGAAGGTTGTGCTTCACTGGTGGTGCTAATTGGCCACCGACAAAAAAGTAAAGTCATGTTTATATTTAGAATAAGACGTGTGACATCCGTCAATGAAATAAAATGTATAGTTAGTCTTCAACTGGCCTCCGGGCAATAAAGATATTAATTATCGTACCTCTCGCTGCATTTATTTAAGCTCCCCCAGACATCTTTATCCTATTCCGCGCATTGAAGAATTATTAACGTGTCTAGAAGGAGCACGATTCTTTGCTGAACTGGATTTAAATTCAGGATATTGGCAATTATGCCTAGGAAAAGGCAAGGAAAAAACAGCATTCATTTGTCAATCAGGTCTATATGCTTTCAAGAAATTACCCATGGGGCTAATAACGAGTATGGCTCATTTTCAGAGAGCAATGGACACAGTATTAGCGGAAATGAAATACAAAAATGTTTTGGTATACGTTGATAACATTATAGTGTATGCAAAGACATACAAAGAGTTTTTAACAGCTTTGGAAAATGTTTTGCGAAGATTTCAGAAGGCAAATTTAACTTTGAAGCCAACGAAGTGCAAAATTGGGTTTACAAGTTTAACAGTATTAGGACATACTGTGTCGAAAGAGGGAATTGGTCCCGACATGGAGAAGGTGAAGGCAATGCAAGATGCAAAGCCGCCATCCAACTTAAAGGAACTAAGATCAGTACTAGGCCTATTTTCGTATTACAGAAAATTTATTGACGGTTTCGCTCAAATAACATTACCTCTGACAGAATTGACAAAGAAAGGACGTAAATTTGAATGGTCAACAGAAGCGCAAAAGGCATTCAATATAATGAAAAACAAGATTTGTGAAGCTCCAATACTCAGATACTTCACGACAGATGAAGATGTGATAACAAGACTGTATGTAGATGCATCAGATCAATCTTTGGGAGCATGTATTATGCAAGGCAAATCAGATCTACGGCCAGTAGCATTCGCTTCGAGGAAATTAAGCGACGCAGAAAAACGTTATACGATAACGGAGAAAGAATGTTTAGGTCTTATATGGGCCTTAACATATTTTAAACAATATTTATGGGGCATGGAATTTGAAGTATTTACGGATCACAAGAGCCTGGTATGGTTACGATCACGTAGAGATATAAATGGATGTTTGGCGAGATGGGCGTTAGCTATACAACCGTGGAATTTTAAAATAATCCATTGTAAGGGAAAGGATAATATTCATGCAGATTACCTAAGCAGAAATCCCCTCTACAATGAAGATAAACCAGAAGAGAGTATCTCACCAAATCAGGACGATTTATGTTTGTATAGCTTTGAAAAAATTGATTTAATACAGAAACAACAAGCTGACGAGGAATACAAAAATATATATGAAAAATTATCAAATATGAACCAATATAAAGGTTATCACACGAAACGAAATATTTTATGCAAGAAAGTATGGGTTGATAACCACCTGAAAAGTGTCACAGTTTTACCAGAAAATTTATTTAACGAGTGTATGGCAGAATTACATGATAACACATGGAGTGGAGGACACTTTGGCTTATTGAAAACTTTAAGAAAATTCAAGAATCGCTATTATATTCCGAATGCAGAAAAGAAAATAGAAAATTATATAAAATCTTGTACAAAGTGTCGGGAAAAGAATATTTTACACCAGAGGGCGCCACTGCAAAATGTGAAGATTCAAAACTTTGGTCATCGAGTAGCAATGGATGTGCTTGGCCCATTCTGCAAATCAAAGGACGGACATAGATATGTCATTGGGGCTATAGAATACATGAGCAAATTTGCTATTTGTAAAGCGGTACCTAAAGTCACAGCAGAGGTTATCGCACAGTTTCTTGTTGAGAACATATTCTGTACTTTCGGGGGCATCGAATCAATCATCACAGATCGAGGTTCAGTCTTCACTTCAAAACTGGTGCAAAATACAGTAGAAGAATTTGGTGGTCGACTTCTTCATACGACGGCATACCATCCACAGGCGAATGGCTTAATAGAAAGATTCTTCAAGGCGTTGACAACAGCTATGTCAAAATGTATACAAGAAGATCAGAAGGACTGGTCGTCAGCACTGCCAAGAATTGTCTTCTCATACAATACTTCAGTTCAAGCATCTACAGGCGTCGCGCCATATCATATAGTTTTTGGAAGGGAGCCGTATTTTAATCAAGATTTGAAGCTAAGAATTCATGAGGAAGAACAAACTACGTTAAAGAAGAAAATGAACTACATACAAGATTTATCAGAGAAAGCAATGAAAAATATTGAAAAAGCTCAGCGTTCACAAAAACTACAATATGACAAGAAGACAAAATCAGTTCAATATGAGCCTGATGATTTGGTCATGATTATAAAACCAAGACGGTTGACTGGAAGAAGTTTAAAACTTTGTAGATTATTTGTAGGACCTTATAAGATAATCCACCGATTGTCTTCATTGAATTATGTGGTGCAAAGACTCACTCCTAATGGTCGTGCCAAGAATATAATAATTCATGTTAACAGATTAAAGAGATTCTTTAATCGTTAATTTTAATTAATATAAACAGTTCTATATTTCTAGGGTGTAAATAATAAAACTATTATTTTTCAGCAATTTTTAATCCAGGCTGACTGTACTTAGATGCAATTGTGTTTGTTGCATTTACAAGTGTCGCTGTTGTAAATATAACTTAATTATACTAATTAATTTAATTGCACTATAAATTTATTGCACTTTAAATACCTTTTCTTATATTAATATTAACTTATTGCTTCCTCAGACCTCCAATAATTATTTATAAAACTTTATTTCCAGCGTTTTAATTTGTGCATGCTAATACGTTTTTCTTTTTCATGTAATTCGACACTGCAAGGGCCATGGCTGTCCCAGTTCCTTGGGATTTCAGCTGCTGGTGTGATTGAATGCCTCGCGCATTCATCCTCCAGGGGCGGCAGGATCATGAGGTCTTGGCCCGTGGTGCCAAGGACTTCATGCAACCTGCATCGGGCCGATGCAGACTGAAGATTTTATTTTATTGCTGTAATAAATAAATAATTTTATTAATATTAGCTAGGTGATAGGTAGGATTTTTAATAAAAATAACTTTCGTTTCGTGTTTCAATAATAATTAATTTTTCGACAGTGACATAGCATTTGACATGTCAATAAGACGTGTACTGCTATGGTCTATGGTCGTAAAATCAATTATGAGGTTATAATTTATTTTTATTTAGGATTGGTAAAAATATTTGGAATAAAGTAGAAATATTTATTCCAGATATTTATTTAGGATAGAAGGTATTGGTTCGATGGTACAGAATGCTGGGGCATATTTAATATATATGCGCCAGGATTCTAATATAAAGCTAGTGGTAGATGGGTATCACTATTTGTTAGTCCTGTATGGATGTTTGAAGCGAGTGTCATAGACAATGTTTTCAAGCATCTAATATGAGCATTTCTCAAAAAGTTTGTACATTTCTCGGATAGTCGTAACAAAGAAAAAATATCACATTTTAATTATTTTGTTGTTGCTTATTATTTAACTGTTATGTAAGGATTCAGTTTATTAATTTTTGACAGAGATTAGATGTGTAATTTTAACTGTAAAGTTTATTTAATTGAGCCGAGGCAATCAAAATTTCCGGTTTTGTTACCTTAATTCAAACGGGAAATAAAATAAACACATACGAATTACATTGAATTGATTTATTAGTTAACATAGTAATAACCAATACGCGTATATTTTTTCATAAAAATTGCTTACTATATTCCGATAAGTTAAAGATATAATGGTAACTACTCTTGTACGTTACCATTTAGTCAAAACTCAGGTTTGAAATTACAATATCACGCGTATTAAATTGAGTTATTTAAAATATCTTTGAAGAACAATTTATTAGACCATCTAAATTATATTTTAAACATGTATTAAATGTATGTTATTAAACAAATAATTAACAAAAAACAACAAAAACCTCTAATATTTTCAAGGGACAGTAACAATAATAGGAACCTTGGTAACAAAATCGGAACTATTAAGCATAGTGTACAATTAGTACACTTACAATATTAATTAGATGCTTAACAACTCACTTTAATAGTAATTACATTTCTTACTATATAATTATTAGTTTTGTATCACAAAAAATAATCATACAGATTAATTAGTGCTTAAATAATGTGCCAATTCAAGCAGAATTGACATGAGATCTTCTGTTATTATTCAAGAGTATTCTTTATAGTAACAATACAATAAATCACAAAATGCAGTTTTGACTACTTGTAGACGTGATCAGATCACAATAAAGAATCCAAATAATAATAAAATTAAACATCAAAAAGTACAGTAAAATCAGATTATTACAGTACCTACACGGCAATCTTTTTAAGTTAGTATAGAAATGCCCATATTAAATGAGCGTTATGAAGTCTGGTTTTATTATTTTAAATTTGGCCCAATGTTTAAATGTATTTTTATTCTGAGTATAATAAGTAGGGCATCACAAAACAAAATACAACAAAAACAACATACAAGGCCACTTTTTTTTAGTGCTCCATACATTAGGAACTTTTTTCTGGAGTAATCTGGAGGCAATAAAACGGAAATATAAAAATAAATATTGTATCCATTAATGACACCTTTAAATAAATGGTACCTTTTTTCAACTGTGCCCGTTAGAAATTAAAAAAGAAAAAAAATGACCACCGTAATAAATATGCAATCTGTGGCTTTACGAATTACCGCCCGTGGTTTGTCTAAAGTTTTACGTCTTGCCTTGGCCGGGATGTGGGATTTTCGTCCCGCGAAGCGGGCGTAGATCCCGCTTTACGGTCAAGGGTGACGTAAGTGGTTTTATTTAACAATTAATATTTACAATTACCAATGATAATAATAATAAACATATCGTTTGTACAGTATAAAAATAAAAAAAAACGTAAAAAAAGCCTCATTTTTTTCTTCCGCTAGAAAAGAAATCAATAATATTATTTAACTCAAAATCAGAAAACTTTTGCTTTATAATGTGTTTTTATTAAAATTGAAAATATATTTATAATTTTTTTTAAATAGAAATATATATATTGTATTACGTCATTCTCTATAGTCTATACTACTCCTTAGACTTTCTTTTTTGTTACCTTCACTTCCTAGTCATACGAAACGATTCAAAAGTAACAAAAAAGAAAGTAACGAAGTGATGCTCGGACGTTTTAAAAAATATTTTAACCGAATTTAATGAATAACTCGAATATTGTATGTACTGTATCTTAGTCGTAATAATATGATTAAGTGATGAGTTGAAACAAAACTAAAGAAAAAGTGAAACTTACCAAGTTATCCCGTAACAAACAAGGAGTTCAAATTTTCGGTTGCCACCAACGGCGAGCGTGTTTCTACCGCTGCGTTTGATAGACTGTCAAAATGCCAAGATGGCCACTCTTAAAAATATCCCTAGTGTTACCACTTTCCTATTAAACTACAATTGAATTAACAAAACCCCAGAATCCTATGAAAATAGCGTAACAAACACCGGAAACAAAATTGGAACTTTTTCTAGGACAAATTATTATCTTTTATTATAAATATATACGTTAAATAACGACAATAATACTTATTTTTTATGAATTCTGAGATATCTCTTTTGTAATGAAACACAACACTCAACCCGAAACACTAAGTTGTGTTACAGAAAATCGATAAAATAACTACAATTTTGTTAAGGGGACATTTGCATTGCCATACAAATGAGACCTACCCAATATTTTAAAATATTTTTATAAAATTATATTATGCATTATGATTTCAGACAATAATATTATCTTAGAGATACTAAACTTATTTTTAAGTTTTCAAGGTCAGATTATATAAGATATCGTCTCTTAATTTATTACAAGCTTCGAACCGGCCCGGACAAAGACGTAAAGTAAATGTACAAACTTTTTGAGAAATGCTCATATAAGAGCAGTGATATACCGCGGTACAACTGTTTGGGGCATGCGACGTGTGTCATGTGTCATACTCCAGGCAGTTAAGGTGGGAACATTCGAGACGATTTAATCAAGTAATTTATTTAGGCCGGTGTTACACCAGGCGATTAAATTGTTAAAGCCTGTCATTTTTAATATTGTATCGAATGGTCCATGCTTTAGTATATTAAGTCGAATGACACTTGGGGTAGTTAAGTTGGTGCCTTGCTTTTTTTAGCGGGGTTTTTGTCAAGGCAAAGCCAATGTCAGATAACATGTCGGATTACGTAATATGCCATAGGCTAGTGTTCGTACATGTCCTGACCCTGGTTATCTCTTAGCAAGAGACCATCTGGGTATGAATGTATGGGTATCCCTGCACAGGTAGGGACCTCTTATATGTTAGGCAGGAGTAGTTTTGTCTAGCGTTTCTATAGTAAGACGAATGTCCCTCGTTCACCCCGAGACGGCGGGAAATGTGAAGGTTGTGCTTCACTGGTGGTGCTAATTGGCCACCGACATAAAAGTAAAGTCATTTTTATATTTAGAATAAGACGTGTGACATCCGTCAATGAAATAAAATGTATAGTTAGTCTTCAACTGGCCTCCGGGCAATAAAGATATTAATTATCGTACCTCTCGCTGCATTTATTTAAGCTCCCCCAGACATCTTTCGACACTATACACCTACACATTGTATATGCCCAGCCTGTAACCTATCTTTATATTACTTGATTCTCTTGGATTCTTTTATGGACAATGTCTTGTTTAAGAATAGGCCAACTATATCAATCCATCACACAAATTAGCTGACTCCATTATCGACGCGAAGCTCACACATACCAAGTAAGAGCCAAAAATGAAATAACACAGAGAAAGTCAACAAAGCACAAAATTAGTTTTATACGAAATAGAAGGAAAAAAGCAACGGAGCGAAATGCGGCAGAAATGGGAAATGTAGAGGCCTGCGGTTTTGTGTCCGTTGATGTCAACGCGTTGGATGCTAATTATCGTTTTGGATTTTATTTTAAATGTAATGCGGTTAAAACGCTTGGACAGAGGAGATTTGGTGTGAATGTGCACGTGTCGAATGAAATTATGCATGTTTTTTTTATGTTAATTTTACAGTGGCGTAGCCTGGAAAGGCAGACGGAACAAAAATTGGATTAGAAATAAAGACAATTTAGATTTGAATATTTTAATTTTTTTTTAATTGGCTTGCTCGACTCGGTACAGAAAAACATTGTTACATCATTATATCAAAAACGTCAAATGCTACCTAAATGCCACGCCCACAAGTCAACGATGTTTAAATATGACTATACATGCACTAAATATTAGTTATAACAGGTCAAACCCTGCACGACGCGCACCTGCAAAACTCAAAATGTAGGTGTAGCTCCACCGGCCGAATATTCAGTAGCCGGATACCGAATATTCGGCCGGTGGTGTCCGGAATATCCGGTATCCAGTATCCGGCAAAACTAAATATGACCAATCGCAGATACATCTAATATAAAAGTTTAATCTTAAACAAAACAAAAGTTTAATCTTAACAGTGAAACTAAAAATAAAATAGTATTCGCGAGTGTCATACATATATTTTTTTTTTCATAGATGCTTTCTGCGTGTGTCATCAACGGGAACCCCCGTCATATAAGGTCGCGATGCGCGGCCCTCCGTCATCTCAATTTGACGCGACGGAACCACCGTCTCCGTATATAGTTTTAAGGTTCCGTGGAAATTACATTACTGAACCACGATTTGTCTTTGTGACACTTTGGGAAAATTTTACGAGTGGAAGAGCTTGGATGTCGGAATTTTAGCAAGGCAATGTTAAGGAGCAGTATTTGGGACCGAGATTAGTGAGATTCGTAACTTTTTAACTCGAAACTGGACAAGCGAATAGACACTATTTTCTCTCCTAGTTGAGTTTCTTTCGGCTTTCATCTCAATGTCACTTCTTAGGAAATACTAGTAGACTCAGTCTTCTAAAACTGCCCTTGTAGTCTATTTACAGAATAAAGTTTATCATTTTATAATTCAATAAATCGAATTTATATAGATAAAAAAAAAAAAAAAAATTGAACTGTTTATTTCAATAAAACGGACATAAAATTACAGCTTAGACTCTAATCTTAATTTTTTAAGATTATATCGAACCTAAGTAGAGGAAAATATAGTATGTTGACAAATTTGCAATATTCAATTATATACTTACCTACTAATCGGGAAGGCTATCTATTAACATTTTTTTATACGAGGTTATAACTTGTTTAGTAGATTTACTATCATAATCGTAATCACATGGAAGTCTGTTCAACGCGCGTGGTAAGGCCTGCGTCCATACTCTGTTGCCGTATTCATTAGTGCAAGGAGGAATTGTGAATGCTGGTATGTTAGTTAGATTGCGTAAATTTTCTGGTCTGAATCTTCTATTTAACAAGGGGATATTATTAATATATTGGGTCACGATAGCTAGATCTACTTTGTCATGTACAGGCATCACCCTACAGTACTTGAACAGACTTTCATAGTTATATCTATATTTATATTTTATCTTAAGAGGTACAATAGTTTTTAATAATCTTAGTTGTAGTTTATATATATTATTTAGATGTGTCTTATAAGTTCTACCATAGCTAGACAGGCCATAGCTTATGACAGAATCGGCTAGCGCCATATAAAGCAATCTTAAAGTGCTATATGGCAACTTGTTTTTAAGTATAGATAATTTGGATAATATAGATCTGAGTTTACTACATACATGATCAATATGAAGAGACCAATTGAGTTTACTGTCTATTATTAGCCCAAGGTAGGTATGTTCAGTCACAATGTCCAGATCAGCGCAACAGCAGGACACATTTCCAGAGTGCATGCAAGCATGCTCATGGGCCACAACCTTAGGTGTTAATGTGGTTTTTAAGAATGGTGAGTGTATATGCATTAATTTGTTTTTTTTTATAATTAATGGATAACCCGACATCGTGAGCCCACTTGCATAGTATGTTAAAGTTGTATTGTATCATACTTTGCGCCGTCTCCAAACTTTTGTGAGCTATTAAGCAGGTATCATCAGCAAACTGGTACACTGAGCCCTGATGAAATATTTTACACATATCATTCACATATAATAAGTACTCAGTCGGTCCTACAATTGATCCTTGAGCTGTACCATGTATGGTCGGTATCATGTCACTAAGTTCACCGGCTATGCTCACCGCATTATACCTATTGATATGGTAGTTTTTTAAGATTTCCAAAGCAGGACCCTGTATACCATTTTGTTGCATTTTATTAAATAGAGTATCATAATTTAAGGTGTCAAACGCCTTGCTGAAGTCAATCATTACAGTTATAACATGTAGCCTACTATCCAAATATCTATTAATCTCATCTGTAAAAGCTGACAGCAGCAGGGAAGTGCTTTTATTTCTTTGGAAACCAAATTGCTTATCATGTATTTACATTATTATTAAATAAAAAGGTATTGATTGAATTTCCAAGGTATCTCTCAATGATTTTGTCTACACATGGTAATATTGTTATGGGTCTATAGTTATTTGTATCTGTGTAGTTGCCCTTTTTATGCACGGGCCTCACAATACCTATTTTTAATTTATCAGGGTATACCCCTTGAGATATACATAAGTTGATTAAGTGTTTAAGGACAGGCGTGATTTGTACAGATATGTGTTTAAGATCTTTGGCTCTTATCTTGTCACTACCTGGGCTTTTTTTATCATCAATATTTTTTATAATTTTATGTAGCGACTCCTCATTAATTTTACTTAAACGCAGAGTTACAGTAGTAGTGTTTACATATGTGCTTTATTCACTTAAATACATAGCAAACATCCATAGGCCAAGAGCATTAAATAATCAACGGACAAGTTTTTAAATTGATTTTAAATATTCGAACTCATTACACAAATATTTTCCTTTATCGGGATTCTAAAAGCTTCAGAGCTTCCACGGAACTAACCATGTCATCCAAGATGTCAGCGCATGAGCTATTTATGAGGATATTATCACTAGCTCCTTTTCCCATACTATCAGTTTACGTTAAATTTGCACCTGGTAACTATGGCGTTGCATACAAATGAGGTCCAAACTTAACGTAACCAGGTTATACAAATGGAGGTTTTGTTCTCGCCTGTTTCCTCCTCCAAAATCTTACCAATCTTTACGATATTTAGGGAACAGAATGGGATAAAATTGTTCTGTGTCAGACCGTTCAGTTTTAAAATTGTTACCTACCTATAGAATTTGTGTAGATACTAGGTGCCCGTTTGCGGCGGAATTTTGGCCAAAAACAAACGTCTAGTACACAAATTTTGTAATAATCAGAAATGAGGATATCCGCTGAAGAACCAAAGTAACCGACATATAGTGCACAGGATTGCCCGGTTGAAGTGGCAATGGGCAGGCCATGTAGCCCGGAGAATGGACGGCCGTTGGGGCAGCAAAGTCCTAGAGTGGCGACCACGTATAGGAAAGCACAGCGCCGGTCGGCCCCCGACTAGATGGACGGATGACCTCGTGAGGGTAGCGGGGAATCATTGGATGCGGTCTGCACAGGATCGCACTTTGTGGCGAGTCATGGGGGAGGCCTATGTTCAGCAGTGGACATCTGTGGCTGATGGATAGTAAGGGCAAAAATCGAGACGGTCCGACACAGAACATTTCCTTCCTCTTCATCATCATCATCATCAGCCCATATCTATCCACTGCTGGACTAGGGGCCTCCTCGTGCATTTTCCATTCACTGCGATTCCGGGCCGCGTGCATCCACTTTCTTCCTGCGACCCTAAGTATGTCGTCTCTCCATCTAGAGGGGGGTCTGCCCACGCTTTTTTTCCCATTCGTGGTTGCCACTCCAGTATCTTTGGAGACCAGCGTCCGTCTTCTCGCCTACATACATGCCCCGCCCATCACCATTTTAGAGTAGCGGCTTTCCTAGCGATGTCGGTTACTTGGGTTCTCCGTCTGATCTCTTTGTTTTGGAATGCGGTCTCTGAGTGTTATCCCCAGCATCCTTCCTATTCAGCTCCTACAATTTCGTTAAGATTCGTTAAGTTTTAGAGGAGGAAATAGACGAGAACAAACCCCAAAAACAAGCAGTGGGAATCTTAACTAAGATGATTGAACCGCATTTAAACCATAAGCTCTTCGCGTCGCCAGCGTCCATGGCGGCGGTAACTGCTTAACACCAGGCGGGCCGCATGCTTGTCTGCCACCGTCATTGTAAAAAAAAAAAGGTTTTTTTTCTGCGAAAACGTTATCTATTCGTACAATATCGGCTTAAATGACTATCCCCAAAAACTCTGCACTTATTTGTATATGCAAAAACGATACGATCTGTTACTAAGCCATATACTCGTTCGGAGGAAACCGTTAGTTTCCGCTAGGAAGCGACTGAGGGCTTCTTCCGGCGGTTTAATCAAACTGTTTTTCACAGTCATAGTTAGGGGCCTAGATAAGCCATGGTTTTAACGTATGGTTTCAGACTAGTAAAATGCTCATGTCAGCTACTTACAAAAAATCTTTTAGATAGATTGTTTATGTCTGTGCTGCTGGTCTACAATCATGTTAGTACTTAAAACTACCACAAAAATGAGAACCGAAAGTTCTTTGTTTTATTTAATATGTTGCGTAGGTAGGTACTTAAGTTTTTTCTAGTTTCCAAATATTTTTCTTCTTATTAAAGTAGTTAATCTCTAGCCTATTTACGCGTGTGTTGTGGTAATTGGCTCATAGCGCGGATCAAGCGATCACAGTCACGATCATAAACCGGTACGGCCCAGCCACGACTTTGCGCGATTAGCGGCAGCGGCAGCGGTGAGCGGCAAAAACAAAAACATACCGATGTATGTTGCATGCCACGTACCGCCGCACGCGGTGCCTTTCTAACATTTTTTTAAAGCGAATTGCGGCGTGGCGGGAACAAATGTAACGGCGACTGGGAAAGATGCCACGACTTAGGAGTGGCGCGTGCGGCGGTTCGCGCGGTGTACGTGGCCTGCTTGCCGCCCCACGCGCCGCTAAGACCGAAGGTCGGGCTGGTAATGTCGCGGCTCAGCGCCCACTTATTGCTTACAGCTAACACGCTGACACTTGAAACTGTTTCTCCTTTTAAACACGTCTGAATCAAAGAGGTAACTTCTAGATCTAGCGCGTATCAAGCGATCACACGATCATAAGCCGTTACGGTACACGAGTACATGGAACTCAAACTATAATCGTTGTACGTGTTTTATTGAAAACTGACATTTTATTTATTGGTATCTTAATTTTTCTTGTGTTTTTATATTTTGTATTGGAAATCCTTATTGAGAGATGTGATTTTGACACTGTGTAATTTATTTTTGTGACTATTTTATTTTATCCTTAATATAAATTTGCATTCACATTATTTTAAGTTTGTGATGACGATCCTTATTGGGAGATACTAGATTTATTTCTTTATATTTCAGTTACCTGATGTTGACTTCCCTTATTATTTTAAACTTATTTTGACATTGTAAATAATATTTTTTCTTATTAGTAATTCTGCCTCATTTTTGACGAGCATGATATGAATTCGTATAACTTTGTCATTAAGCTTTGTAACGAATGTTTTATCGTAAAATAAAATAATCTAATCTAATCTAACGACAAGAGTAAACCCGTTTCATAAGTATTTTAAAGTATACATAGATTGTAGATATCTGACGCACGATTTTACTGATATATATTACATTTCTTTGTTATTAACCCCAACGACAAAAGGCGTGTTATTTTTTTATTTTCTCAATAGCGTAACTTCTAGATATAGTTTGGGTCTGTGTTGCGTTAATCGGCTCTTAGCGCGGATCAAGCGATCACACGAACATAAGCCGGTAACGTCGCGGCTTGGCGTGGTTGCTCATAACATTACTACCATACACTTGAAACATATTAACACTTCCATAACTAATTAACTATAGATTTTGTAGCGCTACTCTTGATGCTAATAACAGGCGCCCGCTATATGTTTCAAAAAGAAAAAGAATTGCTACGTGTGTATAGTGCCCAAGGTGCGGCTTCCCTATGAACCAGTAACAACAAAATTTGTTTGTGTATTTAATCGTTCAAAGAACTTAAGATCTTAATTTTAAATTAAAATACAAATGATACATCATTTGAGTTGTTGAAATAAATAAGTTTTATCAAAATATCGATCAAAATATTGTCAAGCTTCTTTTTCAGCCTATTGTAAATAAATGAGCGATAGTGTTTTATTCTGTGATCCTGTATCGTGCTTTGATAACCCTAGTTCAGAAACTTGTGTTAGTTATGTACTTGTATATATTTTCATCTCTTCAAGCAATATATCATCAATAAAAAGCAGAATTCACCTTTATCTGTGAATACATCAGACATTTAATTTGTCAGCAAAAAGTTTGCAATATGCAATACTGCAACGTCCTAGCTTATGTTTGAAAATTGCTCAAATTGTCGAATCGAATATCGGATATGACGGTGCCGTTTTTCGATCCGGTCAAACATCAGCTATTAATTGGGGAACAGTTTTGCAATGTTTCCTCCGGTTGTATCAATTAACAATTTGTATTGAGGACATTCGAAACTTGCTAATTGGCAGCGGACGGGATAATTTGGGTTCATGGAAATTAGTTGAGTGAGCAGCCAGCCAAAAGTAAGTTAAAAACTCGAATTAGTTGGTTATGCGCCACGTTGAATTGGTGATGACATTTTATCCTGGTCACGGCACCCAAACTGTAATACACTGATGTCGGTTTCATTTGTTAAAGGATAAAATAGAGATATTAGCTAAAAGATGTTCACTAGTGTTTAGCAGATGTAGCTTGTGAAGTGAGGCCACACTCAAGAATCTTCACGTTGGACGGGCCTGCGATAGCCGTTTTGAAACGTATTCACTTTGAAGGGGCAAGCCCATGCTTCATCTTTCAGTATTTGCGATCACATACGACCCAATGACCTTTCTGTCCCAGCGGCCAGTGATGTGTCCCAACCCCTGCTACTTTGGTTTGATACTTAACGGTTATATCATTCAATAAGAACAAAGTAAAGTAACAAAAGAGCATGCAACGCGTTAAATACTTAAAGTGATCCACTCGTAGCTGATAGAAGAGCGAACATTTTAGACTCAATTAGGGAAATGGAAATAAAAAAATTGCGAGTACGGTGACCTTTTTTTAAACCTTCGAGTTGTCATTAACTACCCTCCATTCAAATCCACTTTTTTCCTATTAAATATTAAATAACAGAAATGAAACCCCATTAGGCACTGGCACCTACTTCTTATTTTAGTCACAACCCTTAGCAATTAGCATAGGGGTTCCACCCCTTCCGTTCGGCAATTCAAGCCTCGCAGATGTGAATATAAAGCAGCTATACTGTAATTAGGGTTGTGTACGTATGTATTACAAACTAATTACGAATTGGAGACAGTTTTGTATACAGTAGCGAAACGCTAATGTTTCGTGTGCTTTGCGGAGTACAAATAGTGGCTATCCGTTGCACGAATAAAATTAGAGCCTGGCTGCGACTTTTGTTTTGGAAGTAGAAAAATATACTAATACGGGCTGACACAGATAAACTGCTGCGCTGGCTGAAAAAGTTCAGTGAGGATGCAATTCTAGTTAAAGTTGATAACTGCATCGAAACTGCAAACTACTTACAATCGGTGTGCACTTTTACAGACAATGCAAAACATTTTTAAGCATCACTAAGTTGCAATTCGACTTACGGCGTTTTATTCGATCCACCTTAATTTGGTGCGGCTCGCGTTATACACATAAATCACTGGAAGGAGCCACAATTTCCTTAGCTAGTGGAAAGTCATAACCCTCTTTGTCTTCACTGTAGTCGGGTAAAAAGTAACCTAAAACTATCTGTGGACGATCACCTACGTACCATAAATAACTAGATGATATACGTTCAAAGAAATACAGACCTACAAAAACATTCAAATTAATATTTAAAGACCTTAGCTTAGTTCACTATAATTTATTTTTGTAAAATTGTATCTGAATACATTTTGTTTTTAAATAACATACTATATTTACGTTTCGAAATACAGTGGAAACTGGATAAGTGGAATCGCAAGGGACCGGCTGTTTAGTTCCGCTTATCCAGGTTTTCCATTTATCCAGTTTTCCAATTAACCAGGTTCAAATAAAACGTTTTCTCACCTACAGAGGCTCTCGCTAACAGAGGTTGTGGATGCTAGTAATGTCGCTTATAGAGGTCACGTATACATATATGGTCAAATAAAAGATCAAGACTTAAATACATAGTAACGAGCGCCTCAATTTATTTTTATTCTGAAAACCTACTTCGTGTCGTGTTCTCACCTAAAGCAAAACCTATTTTCCAAAACCTCTCAGCTTGGAACACTATTCCGGTATAAAAGAGCCATCAAAACATTTTGTTGAAATGAAATCGTTTCTGCGAGTACGCGCCAAATCGATCTTTCGTTCAAGAGCCGCTCAACTAAGTCTATTTATAGTGCACTAGTCTCTGGCAGACAGAGTAGGTCAAAATTGTGTAACTTCCTTTCCTCGCACTACACCAAAAAGAACCTAATGGAAAAGCGTGATCGTACGTCGCGAGAGCAAACATTGATTAATTCGAACGTTCCTTTTTCGATTTTTTCAAAATTGTTCCGTTAGTTTGGGGACTATATAACCGTTGGGTAGGCGTGTTCGATACGAGTATTTGTATCTCTCAATGACAAATGAGAACCAGTAGATATTGCAAGTTTAGAGGGATTGCAGGGATTTTCGAATTAAGAAGCAGTACAAAAAGTATTGCTTATTAATTCAAGTCAATTTAGTGTGTTTCGTTACTTTGGGAACTTTTAGTGCTTTGAATCGGTGTTTTCAATATTTATGTAAACGTGATAACTTTCCGATTTCAAAATGTGTAAAGCATTATAAGTAGTTTTTTTTTCCGGCGTGAAGTAAAAGTTTGTACAAATATTTGAAGGATTAAAGTGACATAACCATCGCTTTAAACTTGCTCAGTTGGAATCTCTTTACAATGTAAACTTTGTTTCATTTTGGTGAGGGTGTCAATCTTTCATGCAGGAGAGTTGTGACCGAAAGGCTGTATTTTGTCGTTTTTGCGCTTATATTTATAACCAGCTGTTGCCCGCGGCTTCGCTCGCACAGGGTCTAGAAACGTTATCTGTGTAAATTTCTACCCGTTTTATTGTTTCTTAAAATAATACAACTAATAGAAATCTGCGCGCATACATGATTTTTTGGGTAACACATTTATATATTTCTATATCACGTCGTGGTATACACATGGGGCAATTCATTTTCCGATTAACCGAACAAAATCATAGTTAAAAGTTTAATCTCCTTAAGGATAGGAATTTCCTCTAACGTTTAAATCAGTATTCTCAGTTAATATAAATAGCCGGTCAAGTGCGAGTTGGACTCGCGCACAGAGGGTTCCTTACGAACTATGAAAACATTGCACATTACTAAAGAAAAGATAAAATGTACTCATTGGCAAACTTCACATTACCGTTGGAAAACTGTTTTACGTACTTTAAATGCACACTACTTTCAGTAATCAGAAATGTATAGTTTCAGATTACTCCCCATAAGAACTTCTAGCAAGACACGGTATTACTTGCCTATTCATAGCTTTAGTTCAACTGAAAATATCTAAGTACCTTATAATTTTTGATTCCCTTGAGAGTATCGACGTTTGTTGCGGCACAGGTAAACAGCCGGATCTTCTTTTACGTCATAACTTAGAAGTTTGTCTTTTTAACAACTTCAAAGGACTATAGTCCTGAGTACTTATATGGTTTTCATTTCCATTTTATTTGATAGATGGACAGACAACCAAGTTATCCTTTGAGGGTTGCGTTTCTTCCTTTTGAGGTATGGAACCCTAACAATGCATTTTTTTACACGAATTTTTGTCACTCAATCCTACGTTTTGCATATAATTATGTGAAGTTTCTAACCACTCCAGGAGAGTTTTTTCTTCCAAAAATGAATGCAGAGTTTATACACGAAAATATTCCTTACATGAACTTTCATCTTCCCCTTTACTCGGACAATACAGGTACATTTCAAAAAATCTGAAAGTAGTATTAACACACGGAATATGACCAGACTTACGAAAATAATCTCATCTTTTCTCATCCAAACATTCGCCTCCCATTAGACCCAAGTTGGAGATGAATTTCCCAAAAAACTTAAGTTTATTTTCTCAATTATCACTCTTACTCAAAAAATTCAATATACAAACTCACAACTCTCCCCTCAGCGTATCCCATTAGGGGTTGAATTTTCAAAAACGCTGAAATCAATATTCTCAGTTTTTGATGACGAGTCTACACGTAAAATAGTGCACCTCTTACTCAAAAACGGCCCGCCTCTCATACAAAGTTCCATTTTCATTTAACCCCTTTCACGGATGAATTTCCAAAAATGCTGAAACTTGGTTTCTTACTTGTTTACTCTCAAGGTCTTTGTTGAATCTCACCTCCCTCTTTACCCCATTAGGGGTTGAATTTTCAAAAATGCTGAAATACATGTTACTTAGCTTTTGATGATCAGTGTACACACAAGATAATGCACCTCTTCCTCAAAAAGGCTCGTTTTATCAAATAAAGTTTCACTGTCCAAGTCCATTTAACCCCTTTGGGGGATGAATTTCCAAAAATGCTGAAACTTGTCTTCTTCCTTTGCATAGAAGAACCTATACACGAAATATTACCACTCCTACTCAAAGAATCCCAAGCTCTATTCTGAAACTTGTTTTCTTACGTTGCAAATAAGAACCTGTGCACGAAATATTCCCCCTCCTCAAAAAATCCCAAGCTCTTCATCGAATCTTTCACCACCCTCTTTACCCCATTGGGGGTAAATTTTCAATAACGCTGAAATACATGTTTTCAATTTTTAATGATCAGTCTACACGCAAAAGAATGCACTCCTTACTCAAACAGACCACATTTTTCTTACAAAGTTTCACTGTGCATTTAGCCCCTTTCGGGGATGAATTTCGAAAAATGCTGAAATTTGTTTTCTTACTTTGTATAGAAAGAGCTGTACACGAAATATTATCACTCTTACTCAAAGAATTCCAAGTTCCTCATACAAACTTTCACCTCCTATTTAACCCCTTTAAAGGATGAATTTTCAAAAATCCTGAAATTAGTTTTCTTGATTTTAGACCGAAAATATTTGCACAAAGTTTTATTACTCTAACTCAAAAAATACGTAAGTTCCATACAAACTTTCAACCCCGATTTGACACTCTTAAGGGATGAATTTTCAAAAATCCCTTCTTAGTGCTTGCTTGCATCGTATACTTGATCTATTCCAGAAATTTGAAGTAGGTCAAAAGAAATTTGTTCTAGGTCCAGTAGTTTCGGCTCTACGTTGATGAGTGAGTCAGTCAGTCAGTCAGTCAGTCAGGACTTGTCCGTTTATATGTATAGATATTATATGTACATATTACTTGTGCTCATATTTATAATATTATGTGTATTACATTGTGATGTTTATTATTTATTTATTATGGCCTTTGATGCCTGAATTGTTGATATGAATATTTTTTTTAGGTGTGCATGTGTAATGTGGTTATATTTACAGCAAAAATTGGGTTTATGATTTGCCTGAAGTTTGCGCAAGTTACCTAGAATAAAAAATTTGCACTATAATGCAATATTGTGACTAAAATTCCAACATCTTCCATGTTGCAATTTCCAACGTGCATTTTATTCTAAACGCCGTCCTTAAATTAAACATGCCGGGATGTAAAATTTGAAATGAAATAATTTTAAAGGCAACCTGCATCAACGGCAAACATCCATTTTGGAGAGGAAATTGAATTTCCTTGGAATTTTCTTAACATTCCCGATTGTTTCTCGATTGGCACCTGAGATTCCTCTCCAGGAAATTATTTACAGCCATTTACAATGCAAAATTTCATGTCAGATTATTTTTATTAGGTAAAGCATTGGAGTCGTTAATTTTCTTTGGCGTTTTGGGTTGTTTATTACCCTCGTTTTCGAATTGAAATGATTTAGCTTTCAATGAAAAATGGCATTACCGGTGGTATTTCGGTCAGTTTGTCTTTTATATTTTTTTACATGTATCTAAATTGAATAAATCTTTTTTAGGGCTGTTACCGAAAGTACTGAAAAGGTGTCAATGGGAAAATAATAAAAATAAAGATATTAACAGAGTTAGCGTAGTTTTCAATGAAATTTACGATGATATATATACTAACTAGAAATGTGCACCTGAAAGGGTAAACTCGATAGGGAAAACCGGATATTGAAACAGCGATAAGCGTCCTTGCATCGCTAAAAGACATCCGCTCCTTTAATTTCTCGTTAAGGTAAGGTGGAGTGGAGAGAGGGCGCTGCAGTGCCATTGTTTACATCAGCTCCGCGATAAATATAAATTAAAAATAACTAAAACAAGTGTTTCTTCGCAATTTGCATTCAATACGATGGACGTCACCACGATACGCCAGGACTATAGAAGGTGAAGAGGAAATACAAGTGTAAAGTGTTCAAATATTGTAAAAACTTGAACTTAACCTAAAAATAACGGACAGTGTCGTTCAAACAAAAGCAATACAAACTTAAGAAAAACATCTTGATCAGTGCAGAGTGTAAGACTAAATCATTATAGATCAGTGTTATCAAGAGTTATTTACACATTTCATAATATAATTATCTCGATATTGACTAATCATCACCCACAAAACCAGCGCCATCTATCGACCAATAGTAGTGACACTCCTGCACGTCAATCAACTGATCACTTATACTACTCGCCACTAGGTGGCGTAAAAGCCAAGTACAATATTGTCATATAGATCCGATTTCGCCATTAGACACTAGAGGGCACTGAAATCAAACGTCTGGGAGCCTGATAATAAAATACCAAGAAACTACCAGATAACCATATAAACATGGAGGAAGTTATGTCAGCACTTCGCAAGATTCAAAAGGACCTTGACGAACAAAAAATTGCCATTGCTAACAATGCCGACAGGGTGACTGAGAAGGTAACTGAAAACATAAACACTTTATTCGAAAAAAAGTTTGCAACTTGGGAAGAAAATCAAGAAAAACTTAAAGAAAAAATAGAAAACCAAGAAAAGAGGTTACAATTTTTGGAGAAGCAGATAAGGCAGCGAAATGTTGTCTTTTTTGGCATCGAAGAAGGCGAAAGCTCATATTCACAACTGGAGAACAATATAATTGCTTTCATAAATAAGCATTTCTCAATAAATCTAATTAACAATGACATACAAGAAGCTAGGAGATTAGGGAAGAAATCTGAGAAATCTGAGAAACCCCGCCCTATCATTGTTACGTTCACCACCTTGGGTAAAAAAATTAAGATTATGAAACTAAAGAAGAATTTAAACGACACCGCCTACTATATAAAAGAAGACTTTCCAAAATATGTCCTAGAAAAAAGGAAACTGCTCCAAGAACAAGTGGAAATCGAGAAAGAGAAAGGAAACAAAGCAGTCTTAAAGTACGACAAATTGGTAATATTAAAAAACAAAACAGAAACAGATGGAACAGATAACAGAAAGAGGAACCTCTCTACTTCTCCACAACCAAACATGGACACCGAACAAAATACTTCACGCACTACCACCCAAGTTGCCAAGAAAAACAAAACTCTATCGGCCACAACCAACACTCCACAACGATCTCTGAGCTTTTCAGAGGGGATTGTCAAACCGGGTATACTGGGTTTTTTAGTAAAAAAAATAGTATTAATTTAGAAGAAAATAGCAATAGTAAATGACAAGTTGCGGAACCTCTCTCACATAAAAACGAAGAAATAACTATAAGAAGCAATAAATCACATCTTCCAAGCCGGCTGGTCCCCGAGGAAGATTACGACCGAAACCTTCCAAAGAAAATTTCATCGAAACCCCACCAACCAGAGAAAATTAAAACACTCTACACCTTGACTTACAATGTTAGAACATTATCATCCCATGAACGGCTAATTGAACTGACAGATGCTTTAAAAAATGTAAAATACGATATTATTGGCATATCTGAAGTGCGTCGCTTAGGAAACGAAATAGCAGAATACGAAAATTTTATCCTATGCCACACCGGTAATACACCGGGCAAATATGGAGTTGGCTTTATAATCAAAAAATACCTGAAACAATACATACAAAGCTACATCGGCATCTCGGAACGAGTAGCGCTACTTCAGTTGAATCTTCCGGAAAAAAATATGACTATTATACAAGCCTATGCACCCACCGAGACAGCCAATGAAGAGGATATCACAGCTTTCTACGACTCTATCTACAAAGCCTTAGGGCTAGCTTACGAGGATTGCATTCTGATGGGCGACTTTAATGCCAAAATAGGAGAACCACAAAAAGACGAACACCAAACAAAATGGATATGGAGAAAGAAACACCAGAGGTCAAAGGCTTGTAGACTTTGCCTTAGAGAACAAATTTTCGATCATGAATACCTTTTTTAAGAAAACCCCAAAAAGAAGATGGACATGGCGCTCTCCCAACGGACAGTACAGGAACGAAATAGATTTCATACTGTCTAATCGTCCAAAAATATTCCAAAATGTTGAAACATTGAGTATAAACTTTCCGTCAGACCATAGACCACTAAGAGCAAAAATTTTACTTACGAAACCACTAAAAAGTAGAGCAAGGTATAATAATAACCAATTTAGTGCACTGAAAGGCGAAGAAGAAATAATCCTATATCAAGAGGAGATAAAAAATCATCTACCAACCCTACACGATCCGAGTCAAAAATTTACAGTACAGGAGTATCACGATAAGATAATAAACTCTATCCAAACAAGTTTACGAAGCGCATGCCAAACAAAGCATAGTACCACATCCCGTACTGTACTATCAGAACGCACAAAAAATCTCATTAAAAGAAGACAGACACTACAAAGAACTAGCAATAAAACTAGATCGATGAAAAATGAACTTAAAGCCCTTTACAAACTTATAAGCAAATATATAAGAATAGCTTATAAAAAGCACAGATTGACTGTCCTCAAGCAGCACCTAGAAACAAAAGGAAGTCTAAAAAAGGGATATAAGGAACTTCAAACCAAGAAAACGTGGATCGACGGCTTAAAAGGCTCAGGAGAGACGAAATTCAGTCGCAGCGAAATTATAAATATAGCAACGAAATTCTACAAAAACTTGTATAGTGCTCCAGACAATTCCAGTACTTCTAGCTACCAAAGCTCGGACGTTTCTATAAGATCTGCTTGTCATATAGAACCCATTGAGTGTGAAGAAATTGTAGAGATCATAAAGAAACTAAAACCTGACAAAAGCCCGGGGTCCGATAACATTACAAATGATGCCATAAAATATGCCCAGGCCGAATTGGCCCAGCCTATAGCAAAGCTGTTCAATATGATTATAGAAACCTTAGTAACACCTACACAATGGTCAGAATCGGACATTATTTTGCTCTATAAAAAAGGCGACCCCAAGAACATTGCAAACTACAGGCCTATAAGTTTGCTGCCGACTCTATATAAGCTTTTCTCGACTATCTTATGCAAAAAAATTAGCCCTTCACTTGAAGTAAAACAACCCATTGAACAAGCTGGTTTTAGGCGAGGCTTTTCCACAATAGACCATATACATACATTAGAACAAATCATTGAAAAGTATCAAGAGTACCAAAGACCATTGTACATAGCATTCATTGATTACCAAAAAGCCTTCGACACAGTCTCTCATTCATGTATATGGGAAACTTTGGAAGCTCAGAACGTAGAGTCGCATTACATTGAAATTTTAAAAAACATATATAACAACTGTACCAGTAGAGTCAAGTTAGAATCCATCGGATCAAGTTTTGCAGTAGAAAGGGGGGTAAGACAAGGTGACCCAATATCACCAAAACTTTTTATTGCGATTCTAGAAAGCATCATAACCAAACTCGACTGGAAGAAATTAGGCATATCTATCCAAGGTAAATATCTAAGTCATCTACGATTTGCAGATGACTTAGTTTTACTGTCTGAAAATAGCTCCCAGCTACAATGCATGATCACTGATCTCAGTAAAGCTAGCCGATACGTGGGACTCGAAATAAACATACTGAAAACAAAAACCATGACAAACCACAACAAAACAATTATAAAAATAGATGATGAAAACTTGGAATACGTAGAACATTACATATATTTAGGGAAACAGGTCGGCTTTAATAGCAAGAACAATGTTTTAAAAGTTGAAAGGAGAGTTAAAAATACTTGGAACAAATATTGGAGCTACAAAGAAGTGTTTAAGAGTGAGATGCCAGTAGAGTTAAAAAAGAAAGTTATGGACACCTGCCTTATTCCATGCTTGACTTACGCGTGCCAAACCTGGAAATTCACCAATATTGTAAAAAACAAAATAACTACTTGCCAGAGGGGTATGGAACGCAGCATGTTAAACTTAAAGAAAATTAAAAAAATAAGACACACAAACATAAGATCCAAGACAAAAGCATTAGACGCTCTTACTCATGCACAAAAACTAAAATGGAAGTGGGCTGGGCATGTAGCCAGACTTAAAGACCAGCGGTGGACCATAACAGTCACCAAGTGGAAAGGCCCTCAGGGCAAACGAAACAGGGGAAGACCGCACGCACGTTGGGCCGATGACATAAAAAGAGTCGCTGGCCCGCAATGGCAGAGCATAGCTCAGGACAGAGAAAAGTGGCTATCTTTGGAAGAGGCCTTTACCTGAGAGGGGTTCCTTACGGTTATTTACTAGCAATTAAGTAACTTTCGTTTTTAATATGTATAATATATCAATATTAGTTAATTATATTAGATAAGCAAAATTAGACAAGTTTAGATATTAAGTAACATAGAAAGTAGTGTAAAATTTTATCATATTGTAGTAAGGAAATAAAAGGCTTTTTATTTTTATTTTATTTTATTTATTTATTATAAGGTAAGGTGGGGTAAGACTATCACCGGGAGAAGACTGCTACGGTACTAAAACTAACACACATGTTAAACTTACCCCGTTAGACAATAAACTATGTTAGTCTTATCCCACCTTACCTTACATATTACAAAGATCCGAGAAATTGATGTTGTTTCTAGGTGGTTTCAAAACGCCTCAGTCTCCCCTACCATGATGATGATGATGATGATGATTTGGTGTAGGGACGCCCGGCCGCAGACAGGCAGGTTGTCAATCGCTTGGTTGCGTTCATTCAGCCCAATTCCCAATTAAAGCCACCGTTGGCTCCTGTTCCGGCGGCGCTCCCATACAGCCCTCTTCCTCGAATCTTCAAATCCTCCTGTAGAAAGACAGAACATCTTTCTTCATCTCTTCCTCTCCTAGTTTATATTTTCTGAAGATGCTATTTTATTCCTACCCTTTATTCTCAGCTTGGAACAAAATTATGCTTCGTTGCGTATTCACCTTATTTTATCAGTAACATCAAAGAGAAGCTTAAACGGTATCATTGCGATTACTCTCGACTCTCAAGTTAAACCGGAAGATATCGCGGAAATCTTAATAACCAAGAATATCTTATATTAAACGGAACGTTAAATGCCCTCTAAATTTAATAAGGAAACGGTTAAACTGGCGACATCTGGCCAGACGCATGTGTACCAACCTAGCGGGGCAAAATTCATAAAACGCCTTAATACTTAATACCGCAGTGCCGTCTGTAGTAGGGTTGCCACTCAGGGTTGCCATCAGTCTGGAAATCCTGAAATGACAGAATTTTACATGTTGTATAATTCGGACCAATGTAGCTCGCTATGCGTCGCGAGCCGCGTTCATGGCACATGTTAGAGGTGTGTCGTTCGCTAGTGATTCAAATGAAGTATATCTTTTCATTCATGTCAGTAACTCACTCACTCACTGAAGGATAAACCAACTCACTAAATAAGTATATCTTTCGTTCTTAACCACTCAATATAAACTGAACTCAATGATGCTATTTGACATTATGAAGTTATAATTATTAAAGAAATTAACGACGTCAAAATAATTTAGTTTTTTTATTATTTTGAGATGTGTCACATTTTGCCAATAACTACGGCATAAGTGCCTATTAATTTTGTATACTTCTTACGACGCATCATTTAAATGAACCACTTAACGAAATGAGAAAATGAAAGAGTGTGATCATATATTATATTATGATGGAGCAGTTTCGAGTCTATAGATCCACTGAACGAAATGAATACCTTATGTTTGGTACTATAGAGATTCTATCTCCATAGTAGTAAATTATCCAAGCAGGTAAAGGTTGCAACAATTACTGACGGCTGTGTCTTTCCAATTTATGAAAAACGTTCAAGAAAATTTAGTTTTTTATTAAGGCAACCCTATCTGCAGCCGGCTTTACGGTGGTGCGTCGGGACAGAATTCAAAATTAGAATTTGCCGAATTTAGGTATTTTATCGCCCTTGGTTTGTATTCGAAACAGGGCATGGGTATTTTACGGTGTCGATATTACTGACCCCTTCGGTTTAACAGCATTTCTGGGTATAATGAAACGCATATCTGCTCCTTTTGGTTAATTTAATAATCGGATGGGCCGAATAATTTAGCTCAGTTTATTGTTTTGATTTAGAAATTAATTATTTATACATGTAAATATTTTGCGATGATGGACTTGTTTCGTTTTGTATAATGCGTCCTAACTTAGTTTCGCGATCACGTCTGACCATTTATCATTAAGGAAAATTTGTAAGCCATTGTTATAATTGTAGCGAGAGGATTTGCAGTTAAATTCTAGTTGAGGTCACCTGAGGCAACTGCAAAATATGGGCCAAATGCGTCTTTTATGATGATACTAGCTTTTGCCCGCGACTACGTCCGCGTGGAATTTGGAAGAATGGAAGCAACCTCGTACAACACGATAAGTACGATACGATAGATATCCACCTAATCACCTTAATTAATAAAAGGGATTAATAAAAACGCCTAAGCAAATGTAAGAGCAATTGTGCTTTTGGTCTTATCATTACATTTCCTACAGGGTCATCAATGTCATCATGAATTACTTACTCACTTTTCAATCTTTTTACGGATAATTTCCAGGATGAAAACTATCCTATGTCCTTTCTCGGATCCTAAACTATCTCCATGCCAAATTTCATCAAAATCGATTCAACGGTTTAAGCGTGAAGAGGTAACAGACAGACAGACACACTTTCGCATTTATAATATTAGTATGGATAGAAACCAAACACTATAACTACCACCGCCCTCTTTTTCATATTTAATAGTCCCAATCTTTAGGCAATAAGGGTATGCGTGGTCTTAAATGTTTTGCTTCTATGATATCATCAAAACACGCATTAGCCCCATAGTTGCAATTGCCTTAGGTGACCCAGGTATACCTTAACTTGACGCTGCTGGTAACAATTTACTGCTACTCACTCAGGAGGTTCCTTTATTAATTATATTTTATAAAAAAAAATATTCGTAGATTTATTTTGACAACGATACGAAACCCAGAACGACTTTTTAAATATTTGAATTTCTGATTTGATTATTCTATTGTTAATTTTCCGATATTCTGACCATTCGTTGCTAACAATGTAAGTGAATTTTATTAGTGTATTAAAAAAAATCCCAGAAACGGTCTCATATATAATCAATGTCACCCACGCACGTTCCATTTCACGTAGTGCAGAAACAGTTTCACGTTTCTTGAAATAAATCAAAACCAATCTCTTAATATTTATGGTCGTAAAACATTCTTATAAGGCCGCATAATCCTAAGCGGATGCAAACTATGGGCTCATACCCCCGCAATAAGTTTTTACGCGAACCCCATAAAAATGTATGATCATAGTATTTTGTACGCACTTGTCCGGCGGGGCAGACGTTTTGGTTTTATTTATTGTCTATAGGTGAGCTGATAAAGAGGTTGGTCTGAATTTAAGCTGAATAAGAGTTTCAGAAGAGATTCAGGTAACATTCATCTTTCATATAAAATATGATGGTAAACTTGGACTAAGGAATGAAAATACGCGTTATCTTGTCATAGCAAAACCGGATTAAATCGGTTATTTATTAAGTAAAGTAAATAGCTTTGTGTTCCCTATCCTAGACGCTAATTCGATGGAGCTTTGAGATAACTTGGCAATATCTTGATCTGATAACGGCATTAGGTGTATTGAAAGATATCTTCGTCCAGTGTGATGCACCGGGCGAGTTTTAAATAAAAATTCCCGGCCGAGTGGCAGTCGGACTCGCGCACCAAGGGTTCCGTACAAATACTTAACTCATCTTAACTGGCCGGGTTAAGTTAAGATTGCACCTGGTATGTATGGCGCCGGTTACAAATGAGGTGCAAAGTTAACGTAATCTATCACGTTTGTTGTATGGGAGGCCTACTTACGAGTAAGTATCGATTTTATTCTCTTTTCAGTATTTGTTGTTCTAGCAGCAACAGAAATACAACATCTTGTGAAAATTTGAACTGTCTAGCTATCACGGTTCATGAGATACAGCCTGGTGACAGACGGACAGACGGACAGACGGCCAGAGGGTCCCGTTTTTTTCCCTTTGGGTAAGGAACATGAATACAATCTTAAATCTACCGCCCGCTCTACGCTGCGTAGCACGTGGCCTACGTGAAAACCGTTTTACTGAACCGATGCACTAGTCCAGTTCACCATTTACCTATTAGTTGTAATGATTATCCCAAATTAGTATTTACCCGAGAACAAACGTAATAACCACTAAATGCTCGTATTACAAGGCTCATAACTTTATCCACCAATAATACAATATCCATTCACTCAATAAATTGCCCTCTAGCAATATTTAGTTCGTTATTAATCGAATTACTTACATACATCGATGTTTTCACTAATAAATGCCGTGTGACCTTTTGCCTTTTCCGGGCTTACTTCCCCTGTTAACCTTGCATCTCAGTATAGGCCGGTTCACGAGAATTGGCACAAATCGATCGAATGAGTGAATAGTAATTATATATGTGTGCATCAAAAACAGGTTTCATGCAGATTTATTTCAAATGTAATAATCGTGTTTTTAGACAAAACTGTCTTATACTTATCCACCAAAAAGCGCTACTTAGTTATTTAATAACCTGTATGTAACCATGTTATTGTGCACACATAGAAATTTATCATTCACTCATTCGATCCATTCGTGCCAGCTCACCTGAATTGACCTATAGGACAGGGGGGAGGAGAGGTCAGAGTAAACTGGTACTCAGAAGACTGACAAGTGACCCGAGGCCTTCTAATAAGGGTATCCATCAATCAAACAGGGCTTTAAATGAGAGTTTCGCTTGTTCAGCTTTTATGAAACGCTGGCACATTTTTATTAAGTGGAATTACGATGTTTTAACCCTTATAATGTTGCTTTTTGGTTTGTAAGGGTTTGATTGATGTTTAATTTTGTTGTGAAGATTACTACTTTGAAGATTTTTAGTGTTTATTTAGTGATAGTGGCTTGGCGGTTGGCTTTGATGATAGTGAAGCTGTTTATGCAGGTGGTTATAAGATTGAGTCCCGGTAACGGCAAATTATTTGTTTGATAAGCTCGAATATTTGTTTCTTTATTTATCGAATATTAATTAACAATATTAACATTGTTGGCATTTGACATCGACCTTAGAACAAAATTTTTTTTTTTTAACTATTCATTACAATATTGGAATATCTGGTAAAGATAGAAACAGTCCGCTTAATGCCGTAGGATCAACAGAAATGGGTTTCATTGTACTAGGCCTAGCAGTGACGTGGCGCGAAACTAAATCTCTGGGCAAGTTGGGGACGGAAGTTTTACGGAAATTTCGCTTACCTAATTTATTCCATTAAGAATAGGCAAAATTTTCTAAAATGAGCAAGCAGGTGAGAATCTGGTTCTATGGATACCACTTCATTGAAGCCAAGGTTTAAGGTTTGAACATCTTTTCACGGATGCTAATTATCGTACTATTAGGCTCATACCCTAACAAAACATGTTATTTTTGGCGGTTATGGCCATGTGCAAGAATTGTAAGTTAAGCAAAATACACTTCTGAAAAAAAAACTAGGATTAAGAAAGCAAACGCCTAGGTTAGCCCATTCTTTATTGACGCAATGAGCGCGACTTAAAGGTATTTCTAGGCAAGGCTGTATTTCTAGAATTGCATTAGCCTTAGGCTCTTAAGTCGAACTACACTAGTCGATACACATGCATTTAAATGCTTGTGATTTTCTTTATTTCGGTCATTGATGCACACGGGGTAAAAGGTTGTGCGTTTATGCTGCGGTTGTTTTTAGATTCGTCATAATTATTTCAACCAATAAACGTCCACTGATCAACTGAAAGAAAACAGGCGGACCGCCATCTTTACCCTTACCATGAGTTTACAATGACCGTACTCGCTGGTGACTGCGTAACCTATTTGTATGGAGAGTTGTAGTTCTACAAAGTAACTGCTAGGGGGCGATGTACTATTCTCCATACAAATCGTTTACGCCGTCGCTAGCGAATACGGGCACGTTTACTCATGTCATGATACCGCTACCATGAGCATAAACCACAGACAACCCACACTAGACAGAGCCTGTAAGGCGACCCGCGCGCACCAACGATATGGCACGGTAGAACATTAAAGTATCAACACGGCGGCCACCGTTTAGTTGCGTCCATGTTTATGATCCATGCGTACGTCAACGAAAAAAGAAATTAAATAAACAACATGGTAAATTGTAGTGTTAAGTGGTGTAGAGGGACCTCATAAACATAGACGCAACTAAACGGTGGCCGCCGTGTTGATACTTTAATGTTTTGCCGTACCATATCGTTGGTGCGCGCGGGTCGCCTTACATGTGCCTTGCATGCTCCGTCTAGTGGGGGTGGTCTGTGGCATAAACAGACCGCATTCGCTTTCATTCTTTCATTCTTCTTTCTTTCCATTAATGGATTAATTAATCCATTCATTCATTAATTCAGTCAATTCATTCATTAATAATATTCGTTCATTCATTCATGCGTGGTCTTCATTTATGAACCTTTCCACCATTTCGGTTCGTCATGCTATGTGCTTAGTCCATTGTCATTTCAACATTCTTACGTTAACAGTTAACGGCAAATGACTTCTTATACGTATATTTGAGCATTCAAATAATATGAATATTTTGGCTATAAACCTTGATTATTTTTAAATACTTTGAAGGAACTATACATTTGATGCATCTTCTATTAAATGGGCAGACACTGAATAAGTAATAATATTACAATATAACGCGACATTATGTAATAGGAGATATCCGCGGCGATATGTAAAATGCGTTGAAAGGAATGGCCGTTCAATTTATTCTTCCGTGTGTTTACAAATACTTGGGAACAAAGGATTTTTATTCAAACCAAGAGCCGGGTAAAGTTTTTTCAAATTAACTCTTTGTAATTTAGTTAGATGGAATTTTGTGCTTCTTGGCATTGGAGGTTGTATTGTTTTGAACATTTAATAGAATTTAAAAAGTGCTTATCCAATATTATTGAACTTGTTGCTGTAAATATTACTAGTTGTATCTCGGTTAAAATTCGGATTACGACTAGTTTCGATAGTCTATGGGTAACTAGCCTAGCGAGTTAAATAAAACAGGCTAGCTCCATATTAATTATAAATATATTGTCAATAGGACACGATAGAGTTTGACAGCAATACACAAGAGTCACAGCACAGTAAGAAGAAATGATAGTTAGAATCACAACACAGAAGTTTTTATGAAAGTCAGAGAAAGCATAGAATATAGGAAAGCACATAAAACATTTAAACGAAAGCTAAAATATACAGCGGCGCGCAATAGCAAACCGAAAAGTGTTCGCGTAACAATGTACCGTTAGCTCGGGCGGCGCGAGCGCAGCGTCCAGCCTCGAGAATGGTTAAATGCCGACTGGCAGGAATTTCCGAGCGCTCGCGATCACTGACAGCGTTCGCCAAAGTTTCACGAAGCGTCCCGATAGATAAAGTGCTCGGACTACTGCGCGCGCGTCGCCGCGAAGGTGCAATAGTAATTTTATAATAAAAACTATAAACATAATATATTTATTATAAATATTAATATGTCGCCACATCAGCCCCCCTGGAGACCTTTAGGGTCGATAATAATCCGGAAAACGTACATGGCGACCAGAACGCGTAACTCTAGGTTCTGAAGGAACGACAGTTTGAAGAGGCGGAATGGTCGATGACGTTTTGGCAGTACCAGGCGCTTCAGATAAAATGTACGCTGGCTTCAATCTATCGATTGAGATCGAAACTTCTCTACCGGAAACGTCAATTTTAAAATATTTGTCAAACCTCTCCACTATCCTATATGGACCTGCATAAGGCGGCTGAAGCGATCTACGGACAAAATCTTGCCGTACAAAAACATGTGAAGCGGTCGCTAAATCCTTATAAATAAAAACTTTAGCGGAACCGTGACGCGTAACAGCTGCTGGTTGCAGTTTCTGCATGTGTTGACGTAAGCGTGACAAAAAATCGGTATAATTGACTAAGTGGTCAGCTGACGGCTGTAACAAGTCGCTGGGCAGTCTTAACGGCTCGCCGTAAACTAACTCGGCGGTCGAAGCAGACAAGTCCTCCTTCCATGCACTACGTATACCTAAAAGTACTAGTGGAAGGGTTTCAGTCCAGCATTCGTCTGCGTGGCACATTATGGCAGCTTTGAGCTGGCGGTGAAACCTTTCCACCAGTCCATTTGCCGCCGGATGATACGCAGTTGTTTGTAAGTGGCGTGCCCCCGTAATCGCTGCAATTTGACGAAACAGATTTGAATCAAATTGTCTTCCACGATCAGTGGTTACATTTTGAGGGCAACCAAAACGTGCAAGCCAAACAGATATAAAAGCTTTTGCCACACTTTCTGCAGTAATATCTTGTAAGGGTACTGCCTCCGGCCAACGCGTAAACCTATCTACAGCCGTGAGACAATACCTATACCCGTTGGACACAGGCATGGGTCCAATCAGGTCTATGTGGACATGAGTGAATCTACCTGTAGGTGGCTTAAAATCGTTAACTGGTGCGTGTACGTGGCGTGAAACTTTAGATCTTTGACACGGGATACACGTACGCGCCCACTCCCTACAATCTTTTTTAATCCCTGGCCAAACATAACGCTCAGTCACCAACCGAATAGTATTCCTAGCGCTAGGATGACTAAGTCCATGGAGGGAATTAAAAATGGACTTCCGGAACTCGGAAGTTATAAAGGGACGTTTTGTCGGCCCGGACACATCGCAGAATAATTTAACTGCTCCAAAGTCAACCTTCTGTAACAACAGGGATGAACCGGTTTTGATCAAATTCCGTAGTTCTGTGTCCGTGGCCTGTGACGATGCTAAAGCATATAAGTCAAGTCCGTCAGTGATAGCGTCAGTCCTTGATAACGAATCTGCGACTACATTCTCCTCGCCGGCTATATACCGAATATCAGTTGAAAATTGGGATATAAAATCTAAATATCTAAACTGCCGTGGGGAGCATGAGTCGAGGGGTTTTTTAAAGGCTGATACGATTGGTTTATGGTCAGTGAGTATAAAAAAAGGTCTTAACTCGATCATATGTCTAAAATACTTCACTGACTCATATATAGCCAAGAGTTCGCGATCATAGGCGCTATACTTTGTCTGAGCAGGAGTTAACTTGCGCGAGAAAAAACCAAGAGGTTGCCAATGACCATTAATCTCCTGCTGAATTGCCGAACCGATTGCGAAATCTGAAGCGTCTGTCACTATTGCTAAAGGGGCGGAAGAGTCCGGATGAGCTAGAAGAGCGGCATTTGCAATACTTACCTTGCAAGCATTGAAAGCTTCTTCTAAAGCTGGAGTCCAGACTACCGGGCTGGTACTCTTCACCTTTGGACCACTTAGTAGTGCATGGAGAGGAGCCTGTATTTTAGCAGCACCAGTAATGAACCGCCTATAAAAATTTAGCGCACCCAAGAAACGCCTCAGCTCTTTAATAGTTTTGGGCTTTGAAAAATCTTGAATAGCCTTTACCCTATCATTTATAGGCTTTGTACCTTCCGAGGAGATCAAGTAACCTAAAAATTCAATTTGAGGTACAGCAAATACGCATTTACTCGCGTTAAGCAATATGCCATAATCATTAAAACGCTGGAAGACAGCACGTAAATGCGCTTTGTGCTCTGTGTCGCTGCCTGAGGCTATCAAAACGTCATCGATGAAGGGAAAACAGAAATCAAGACCCCTAAGGACTTCATCCATAAAGCGTTGAAATGTTTGAGCAGCATTACGCAATCCAAAACTCATGAAAGGGTGCTCAAACATTCCAAATGGCGTCGTGATCGCTGTTTTCGGCACGTCTTCTGGAGCAACGGGAATCTGATTATATGCGCGCACTAAATCAAGCTTGCTAAATACCTTGCAATTAAAAAGGTTATGCGAGAAATCGGCAATATGCCGCACTGGGTACCTATCAGGGATGGTGCGGGCGTTAAGAGCGCGATAATCGCCACAAGGACGCCAGCTATTGTCCTTTTTAGGTACCAAGTGCAACGGAGACGACCAAGGACTCTCGGATCGTCGAGCGATACCCGTGCGCACCATATCTTCAAATTCCCGCTTTGCTATTTTAAGGCGATCCGGTGCCAAACGTCGTGGCCTTGAAAACACTGGTGGGCCGGGTGTAGTCTTAATAAAGTGCTGCGTCTGGTGTTTACATTTACGCTCCAAAGGATTACCGACCGGTCTTATAATATCAGGGTACTCCTCCAATAAACTTTTGTATGGCAAATCACCAGAAATAACTTTAATTTGCGGAGAAGCACTAGCTGAAGCAACAAAAGCGGCTGATGAAAGCGATGTTACATTGTCGACTAACGAAGCATTACGAACATCAACAAGCAAATTATAAAATGACAAAAAGTCTACACCAATTATAGGCTTGCTAACATCAGCGACAACAAAGCGCCAATTAAACACACGCCGTAAATTAAAATCCAGCGATAGGCTAAGCCAACCATAGCTACTAATGACAGTATTATTTGCGGCATAAAGTTCATAAGAGGTTTTATGACGTCGTTGCGCACGCAAAAAACTGACCGGGTAAACACATAAGTCCGACCCAGTGTCCACAAGATATTGAACCTTGGACTTAACGTCCGTAACAAATAAACGGTTGGACACTGATGCACTTTCACTGGTCGCCGCGAGCGACCGACTATCTAGTTTTTTGAATACGCACAAGGGGAAATGCACTTATCTGCCTTGTCCGCAAACTTGAAGTGGTACCAGCACAGGCGCTGGCCGTCACCGCTGGGCTTGCCAGCGCGCGAACGACTCCTGGACCGGTTACGCTGCTTGCCGCGGGACCTCGACCGGGGCTTATCCTGGCGGCCCCGGGAGGTGGACATCGCGTCAAGCCTCTGCGTCAACGCGTCGATTTTGCGGTGCAATTGGTCAAGCACCGAAGTAGGAACACCCGCTGGTGAAGATGCCGCAGCTACGTGGTAAGCAGGACTGGGCGGTGTAACCTCATGAACTTTATCAGCCATCTGTGCAACGGTCTCAAGAGGTAAATTGTCCTGAAACGCCACTATACTCTGCAGCATTGTAGGCAGCCGGCTAGACCACAAATGACGAATAAATTCATCTGGGTAATCTGCTCCGGCTAAACTGCGGATATGCCTTAAAAACTGGCTCGGCTTTCTATCCCCGAGCTCCTCTTTCATCGTCAACTGCTTCAAACGCTCCTGCTTAGAGCTTGACAAACGAGCTATTAGCTCTTTCTTAAGCGTCTCGTACTTATCTGTGTCAGGCGGCTGGGTTATAATATCCTCTACCTCAGCAGCATACTTATAATCCAGCACTGATATGGCGTGATAAAATTTTGTAGTGTCACTTGTTATTTTTGACAAATTAAATTGGCCATCTAACTGGGCGAACCATAAAGTCGGCTTATCCGGCCAGAATGGAGGCACTTTCACGCTAACATGACTCACTGACATATTACTGCCACCAGGAGTAGCAACCGGAACGCCCGGAGTGACAGGATCTCTTCCTCCGTCCATTATAGAAATTTAAAAAACGTCCGTTACTCTATTATTCAGTATTGCACAATCCACTGTTCGTTTAAAGTTAAAACTCAATAAATATCTGATAAAACTTTATAATCTCAAAAGAAATTGTTTGTAAAACACTTAAAATTGTAAAATGTTCGTTAAAATTTAAAATGTTAAAATGTCCGTTGGAAGATAAAATTTAAAAATGGCCGTCAGACCATCAATTTTAAAAATGTCCGTTACACAAATGTTCGTTTCAACAGGGGTCACCACTATATGGGTAACTAGCCTAGCGAGTTAAATAAAACAGGCTAGCTCCATATTAATTATAAATATATTGTCAATAGGACACGATAGAGTTTGACAGCAATACACAAGAGTCACAGCACAGTAAGAAGAAATGATAGTTAGAATCACAACACAGAAGTTTTTATGAAAGTCAGAGAAAGCATAGAATATAGGAAAGCACATAAAACATTTAAACGAAAGCTAAAATATACAGCGGCGCGCAATAGCAAACCGAAAAGTGTTCGCGTAACAATGTACCGTTAGCTCGGGCGGCGCGAGCGCAGCGTCCAGCCTCGAGAATGGTTAAATGCCGACTGGCAGGAATTTCCGAGCGCTCGCGATCACTGACAGCGTTCGCCGAAGTTTCACGAAGCGTCCCGATAGATAAAGTGCTCGGACTACTGCGCGCGCGTCGCCGCGAAGGTGCAATAGTAATTTTATAATAAAAACTATAAACATAATATATTTATTATAAATATTAATATGTCGCCACAAGTCTCCCTTATTTTTTTACGTATCCCTAAGCCGTAAGTGGGATTTTCTGCCCTGTGGGAGTTTCTGTGGGGAGAAAATCTAACTTCCTGGCTAGGGCAAGACGTAAAACCTTAGAACAACCACGTGCGGTAATTCGAAAAGCCCCAGATCGCATATTTTATGGCCCTCGCCTTCTTCGGTTCAGGCCACAAACACCTGCGATCTAGGACATTCGCGATTTCACCGCCGTTTTATTTTACAGACGGTTGCCTTACTCTTTTTATCATGTTAAAGTCTCTCGTTAAGTTTAATGATCATATTACGCAAATAGTCGCTCATGACTGAATGTCAAAATATTTGAGTTTATTCAGAAGGGTGGAACACATCTGTAGCCAAATTAATTATCACATATTGCTAAGCGCAGACTTGGATTCTTCCGCGTTCCAATATTTACCTTTAATTTTAATTTCGCAAAATTTCTCTGCGATAATTTTGATGTTAACATAATATCTTATTCTGATCAAACACGCGCGGGGTTTCGAGGCCTCAAAGTACAGGTACCATAATTCGAGATTGATTAAATGTGTATGTCAATATGAAATTTGGTATTTGTCTACCGCACATATGAGAGTACAGTCTGCTAGAGAAATCTCATATTTTTGGAATTAATTCTACTAAAAATGACTGCTTTAATGACTGGTTTATTCTCACGCTTCGGTAAAATGGGTTTTTACGAAAACTATTTAAATTGATTATAATGTATCTTTATTATTCTATCTGTAGTGTTCACTAGGGTTTCCTATTGGGATACTTCAATAAACACATTAATCGGGCTTTCAGTAAACCTGCAGTGCGTCCGCCACCGGTGACGTCTGTCAATGTAATAACCGATTAGCTGGCGGATCGAAGGTACATTTATTATCTATAAATGTCTATATACTACACTATATCAACACTCTTTTCTTTCACTCGCAAGACCGATCGTTCTAGAGCTCTTTGGGTAAGGCCTTTGTCCAGCAGTGACCTGACTCCCACTTTCCAAGGTGTATCCGTACCGATTTCAGACCACCTAGAGCTTCTTGAGATGACCTTATCATCCAACCTGAACTTCGGCCAATACATTGAATCCTTGGCTACAACAGTACAACTGCAGCAAAAAAACTTGGGATCCTATCTAAGGTGAGGCGGTATTACTTCACGCCGAGACAGCTGCTTCAATTATATCAGGCGCAAGTCCGATCATGCAAGGAGTACTGCTGCCATCTTTGGGATGGGTCCGCCCAATACCAACTCGCTGCCTTGGATTCAATTAACAAACGTGCGAAGAAGCTCATTGGCGACTCTGCCTTAGTTCAGGAAAAGCTGCAAAACCTCGAACACCGCAGGAAAGTCGCCTGTTTATCGGTTTTCTACCGGATACACTTTGGTGAGTGTGCACTAGGACTGCATGAATTAATTCCACCGTCTCCGTTCAGACAATACAATACTCGGCGCGGACTTGGATTCCACCTTTATGTTGTCGATATACCTACCACTGATACGTACGAAACGCTTTGCGTCTACTTTCCTTATGAGGACAGCTAAGGAATGGGACTCTCTTCCTGCGCACCTGTTCCATGAATAATATAACTTGGTTCTCTTCAAGTCGAGAGTGAATAGGCATCTTCTAGCCAAGCATGCTCCATCTTAGGCCTTATTGTTTCTTAACATCAGGTGCAATCGAGGTTAAATGCATGGCTATTTTACGACATGGCGACAGCACGATACGTAGTTCGAATTTCGAATATCGAAGTAACGCTCCGGAAGCGCAAACAGAAAACTCAAATATTTATGAAACTTGCGCATAACCCGCGGAAATGTGTTCTTTATCGTAAAAAGGACTTAAGTGGCCTCTTATTCTTATTGAAATTAGGGCTCCCGGTATCCGTGTTACACGCGGAAACGTGTACACGGGTCCTTAACACCGGCGGTACTAACAACCCGATCTACACGAACCGGCTAGGAAACGTTTCCTTCGGAAACGGGTCGACACGGACCCGCTAGGAAACGTGTCCTCTAGGAAACGTTTCTAAGTTTGGATCCAGATCCGTGGTTCGCGCCTTCACTCGGGTATTGAATACACGTCTGAGCGACCCGCCCGGACCAGTTATTATTTGAGTTGAAGTTGAAATGAAACGGATAATTTGTTCATTATTGAATGAAAAACTGATTTTATATTATTACGTACGGAGGAAAAAAGATCGAATAACGTCATATAAAATATTTTTTTCTGCTTTTTTATAATCACTATTAGGGTACTGATCAGAGATGGGCATTAATCGATTAATTTTTTAGTTAACTATTCAATCGATTAAAAATATCATTCATAATTTTTTATCGCGATTAATTTAGTTGCGATTAAATTAGTTGTGAGAATCTTCGACTAACAATTGAATTAGTTTTAGTTTCAATCGACTAAATTTCACGATTAAATCAATATTAAAACTACGCAGTCGCTCGTTTTTGCATTTTTATTTAACTTGCAATATGTAACTACGAGTAGGTATGTACATTGTAGGTACTCGTATGTTGTATCACTTGGATCTATGTTGGTTTGGGTAGAATCTTGCAACTTATTTTGAAGCAGATATCTTCAACCGATTGAGCTAAAATTATGTATATATTCAAGTTTCATTTGTAACGCTTGAATGACAATGCAATATTATGGGCCATATTAACAATATTATAAGGATAAATAACGAAAAACTGCAATGTTTACAAATCGCAAACAATATAGTAGTTGGTGCTCTATTAACATTTTGATACTTAAAGTACTAGTTCTAACGAGTATTGTAAAGTCCTATACGATACTGAGTAAATTATAGACATAGATATTATCAATATTTTGCTGTCTGTGTCATTAGTACAACTCTGTTTAGTGTCACGCGGCGACCAAACAATGGGATAATCCTACTTACCTGGAAGTTGTTTGTTGCATTTTGGTGCAAGTGCCGACGAATCTTCTAAAAATAACACGTTCTATTGAATTAAACATCTGCATGTTGTTTATTATCTATTTTGTTGCGGTCTATTTTGTTTTCACCGTGTGGTCATTTACAATATTTAAACCTCTTTGTAAAGAAATCTCAGCATTAACTATTGTACATTTTCCTTGCGTCATTCTACATTTAAATATATCAACATGACATATTTTATTTATTAGCGCTATTGCCAATATATATATTGGAGCGGCAGCGAATTGATCGAGCAGGCTATTCCATGTAAGGCTCATGCTTCATAAATGTTTTGAGGTATCTAGGTCATATTATATTATATTCTAGATTCTAGGTTCTGTCGTTTTAGATTCTAGGTGATTATTACTTATTACCATGCTCTTACGATTATTACAGCAAATATAGGTAAAGGTTTAAGGTAAAAAATAAGAAAGAGAAGGATGTACCTATGAAGGAGGAAAAAAATATACCTACTTTACTCATCCATTTTATAGCTAACATAGACATACCTACATTACATTACATTAACATAGACATACCAAGTTTTTCGTTCAATTTGCTTCTAACATTAGTCGTGGAAAAATAGTCTAACTAATTAGTCGATCACAAAGTTTAGTTGTCCGAAATCAATCGGCAACTAAATTAGTTGCACTCTATACAACTAAGATTGATCAGTCGTCGTTTTCAATCGTCAATCACAATTAATTCTGTTAATTTTAATCGTTAGTTGTTAGTCGATTACATTTTGCCCATCTCTGGTACATAATGCATAATGGATGTAACATTATGGTGTTAGGTGCAAAAAGTTGTCATACCTACCTACCTTCTTACGTTACCTGCTATGGCGACTTTTTTTTTAAGATTAGATATGAATAGGATTAGGGTTGCACTGCAGCTGCACTTGCAGATAACTACAATACCCATTGTTTATCGTCATAAATTAACCGCGACAATTTTACTGATAATACTTACAAGTTGTTTTGACATTAGGCCTGGAAGACCTTTTATTCGTTAAAGTTGAAGGAGAGGCCGCTTTCATTTAATAAAATTAAGCAACAAAAAATAAATAAATTAGCGTATTAAACAAATCGCAAATACAGAAAATATTCTCAGAACATGTTAAGCCCAACCCAATATGCATAATGCAATGAAGGATTAATTTATTATACATACGAGTATGAGGAAATATCTAACACAGTTGCAATAAATCCTTATATCAGATTATAGTTCATATTTATACCCTCCGAAAAATTTGAGGAATTTACACAATTTGAATAACTGATAAAGTAAAAAATATCGTTTTATTTTTAACGATAACGTCACATTACATAAATTTAAACGTCAATTCTATTATACACGTCGACAAACTAAAGTCGCTGTCGTGTCATTTGACGTTATTGCACCAAAAATGCTAGAAAAAGTACGATCCCTGATTATTATACTCCATTTCTCACTCCATAGCTTTTAAAAGAATAACCGTAAGATGGCCACAACACGTCGACGGCGGGTCGGACCCGCGTGTGTTTGAGATCCGTGTACACGGGTACACGGGTACACGGGTCTTAATTACACGGGTCTTTATTACACGTTCCAAACGGGCCAGAAACCCGTTTCCGTGTAACAGAGAAACGGGTACACGGAAACGGGTACACGAAACCCGGACACGACCGAGAGCCCTAATTGAAATACTTCATTTTGTATTGAGAGAGAAACGTTTGCCATATATTACGACGTATGTATTACGGGTGAGTATGTATTTGGAGTAAACGAAGGCTTTCACGCTTTCGTTTTTCTTTATAAAATCGTATAACGTTATTCCAGTGCAAGGACAGAGCTCTCAGGTTGGCCTGATGACCTAAAGAACGTTGCTGGATGCAAGTGGTGCAGGACTGGCTACGGTGGCGTTTTTTCGGGCAGTGATTTTATCAAATTTTGCTCTGTAATTTATCTGCCTACTTAGGTATTTCGATTTGTACGAAAATTGACTATATAAATCTAAGCATATCATATATGTAATATGGAACTTTATAAACGATTTTCTTCTCAAATATTCCGTCCGACTGTCCCGCTATTGCAACGCCTTCCGAACCCAGGAGCGCAAACAGAAAACTCAAATATTTATGGAACTTGCGCGTAAGCCGCGGAAATGTGTCATTGTAAAAAGGACTTAAGTGGCCTCATATTCTTATTGAGATACTTCCTTTTGTGTTGAGAGAGAAACGTTTGCCAGATATTACGACGTATACGTATTACGGGCGAGTACGTATTTGGAGTAAACGGGACTTTGGCGGTTGGTTCAAGCACGATGTTTTTTTTAATGAAAATAGTAGGATGATCGGTTTCATTCAGCCCTTGACATTTCGATCCATTGGCTGTCTTCCATTTTGATCTAAAAATATAATATTTTTCACAGTGAATAATAATTAACGAAATAATTTCAGTGAACACAGCAATCATGAGGTCTGTGATTTGATTAAATTAGTGCTAATAATTCACAGACCTTAACATTTTTGTCAGATTTCAAATAAATTTCTATTGTAATAGTAATCATATTTTGGCGCCGACTGATTGATTGATGATTTTGTTATTTTGCCTTACTTTATGATTATGTACTATAATATTTATATTTTATATGTGTTCTTGATTGTGGTTTGGTATTATCTAAGCGATGACCGGTTTCCAAATCATCAGTTATAATATAATTCGAAAGTATTTTTAGTCTTATATTATATCAGTATTCTTCTCACACCGCTACAAATTTAGTAATTATATCGACGCCTGCTCCATGACTCAAACGAAGTACAGTATAAATTATTGCTATTACTTCTCTACAGGCGCTTATTACTAATCCTTGTTTTCGATACGACCCATATACTGCCCTGCTAAGCCGAAAGGCGCTATGTCTGAGTACGCCTTTTTGTTTTTTTTTGTACCATTCGATAGCTATGACAATTTTGCGGGTGCCCTACGCTTGGTCTAAAATTGTATGTTCTAAAATTGCTTGGCCGAAAATTTTTGGTATAATATTTAATGGTATACTTATTCTTTAGCATATTTTTTTTTATATAGAGGCAAAACCCATAAAGTATTGTATTACCAAAAAAAACATCCCAAAAAAACACGCAAAGTATTTATATACTTTTCGCGGTGGGATGGGTGGTATATATATTTAACGCGCGCACACACACGCACACACGCACGCACACACTCCTATGTGTATAACACTTTAGACTCTTGCCGTTTATACATATACACATACTTCTGGTTTTAATAATTAAGTAATTTTCTAAGTTATGTGATGTCCACAACACGCTTACATTATTCTCCTTAAATGTTATCAAATATCTGTTTTTGCATACCTCATAAGAAATCTGTAAATTCTATATTTGTACCTATTGGCATTAAGAGCATGCTATGTTTCACTTATTTCCGGGTTGAGAGCCTGGAGATCTGTATTACAGGTTTATACCTAGTTCGGACTCCAGTCTCTCACAAAGGGTATCAAATTGTTAGTAGCCAATCATTTTGTCAATGATTATATTTTGTATCCTGTTATCCTTTGTGAGGTGAGAATAAAAGCATTTTATTATTAATGCATGAATTCATGAAAAAATTCACACGTAAGTCAAAACATAATTATAACGAGTTCGCACCTATAATCGTTTGGTACGTTATTCTATTGCGGATTTACAAAGCAATGTCATTGTTTGACGAATTAAGTTATATAAAAGTTAGTCAAACTATAGACCTAAATATCAAAACTCTAAAATGTTATACGTGTCACATTTAAATCGTCCTAAAATGAATTTGTTCCTTCAATATTGGTGTCATTATTTGTGTATTTAATATACACCTCTGATATCTCTGAGAGAAATCTCTATCTCAAAGTACAATCACTTTGGCGTCTAGCGCGATGATGGTTGCGTTTACCACGTGATAAATAAGTGATAAAGCATCTGTCACTCACACTCGCATTTTGTCAAAACGTGATGGATGCTTTGTCACTTATTTATGATGGATCCCGGGCCCGTTGGTCCTAGTTATTTTATCGCATATATCTATGGTTGAACGCACAATTATTTTCTATGGATTAACATGCCCGCTGTATATTACAAAATTAGCCATTAAGTGGTCGCGCGGCGGCAAAATTGCCGGCCATTTGGACCGCAACAGTAAATTTGGTTATATTTAATTTGTTGCTGCGACAAACTTTGAATATTAATTGTTAATTTGCGCCTACTTTGAACTTCCTACAAGTTAAAAAGTTTAATAGAACTCTGGAATTACCTAGCAATTATATTTACATGTGTCAAATGTATTCTATAATAGTAAATGGCAGTTGGGCCAAAACATACTTAAAAGATAGGTAAGTACATCGTATTTGCATCGCATTTTTCGGGTAAGCTCGACGTTTTAATACATATTTCCATCTCAAGTTTTTCACCGAAGTTGATATATAAAACATGCTAAAGCGAACTTTTCCGACAAAAAACGATGGAAAACTATTATTCACTACATCTGTACGTAATGCATCGAAGTCCCGAATTATTGCGTGGACAAATATTTTTCCACTACGTCACGTTCATAATTCATATATATTATATAGGTACTTCATACAATATTGTACGCCTGGAACGAGATTCTACGACGAGGTTTTAAGAGTGCGTGTCTACAGACTAAACATAGAGGCGTTTTGCTTGTAACATTGATGTTGTGACAGATGCGCACACGCACAGCCGCATATACGCAGGCCCACCTGCGAGGCTAGCATATATCTTAACGCGACTTCGCTTATCTCGCGACTTAGCGTCTTTCTTGCTCACACAAATTTCACAGGTAGCGTTTGTCGCGCGACAAAGAGTCGCGTGTCACAGTTATAATGTGCTAGACTTACTGCAAAGGATCAAATAAAAAAAAATTGCTGACGCACTGGCCCCGACTGACTTTATTTTATTAACTGTTGTGAAATGTATATTACACACCCGTAGATATGTGGGTAGTAGGTACTTATTAATAAATTGAGTCCTTCGTTCTTCTGTTGTTCATCTATTAGTCTGTATGTGAGTATCTGATAACATAAAAAAACCGGCCAAGTGCGAGTCGGACTCGCGCACCGAGGGTTCCGTACAAAAACACTTTCCATCCCTAAGTGGTTAAGTTAAGTTTGCACCTGGTATGTATAGCGCCCTATACAAATTAGGTGCAAAGTTAGGTATTAAAAAAAAAACTACTTACTAGATCACGTTCAAAATAATTTTTGTTGGTAGTTTTATAGTATTGTACATCATGTTTTTTTTAGATTTTTCATTTTCTTATTTTAGAAGTTAGAGGGGGGGGGGGACCAACTTTTTTCCACTTTGGAAGCGTCTGTCACGCAAACTATTCGGTTTAGAAAAAAAATATTGTAGAAACCTCGATATCATTTTTGAAGACCTATCCATAGATACCCCACACGTAGGTATAGGTATGTGTTTGATGAAAAAAAAACAATTTGAGTTTCAGTTCTAAGTATGGGGATGATAATATTTATTATTTTTTTTTATTTTTGCATCAAAATCTTAATGCTATTCACAGAATACATCTACCTACCAAGTTTCAACAGTAATAGCTCTTATAGTTTCGGAAAAAAATGGCTGTGACATACGGACGGACAGACGGACAGACAGACAGACAGACAGACATGACGAATCTATAAGGGTTCCGTTTTTTGCTACTTGGCTACGGAACCCTAAAAATAACCAGGTGTCCGGACTTAGAGGGCCAAGGGCCCGAGGCACTTAACATTTGGGACATCCCCCAGTACCAGATACACGACTTGCACCATACAAAAGTATGGTGCAAGTACTGTATCTGGTACTGGGGGCCCGAGGCTGGCTGGGCCCCTAGGACCGGGCCTTGTGGGCCTAGGAGTAAATACGGCACTAAAAATAACTAATAAACAATTTACGAAAATACGCAAAGAGTTCTAATGGAACAGCGTGACCACAAATAGTGCGCCTATGAATTAATCATAGCATTTGCATTCAAATCCAGCATTGCTCGAAGCGCTGCGCTAGAATTGCACCGCTTAATCAATTATTAAAATCGTGTTAGCATTACGAATAAATTAATTTCAATCGCGATTTCGATTGACTATTTAACGAAGTTAACGCCACAGGACAGTTGGGTTAGTGATGTGGACATAATTTTGACGAATAATTGTCTGCCGGGTCGGTTGCAAAAAAATTGTACATACTTAGTTAAGGGCTTTAATTAAAACAATGTTAATTGATTCCTTTGTGTGACGAAAGTTACCCATACATTTTGTATGACTAACTTTCGTCACACAAAGGAAGCGATCTTATTTTATGTTAACTAAGCTTTTAACTATGTACATTTTTTTTGCAATCGACCCTGCTATAAATTGGATGGATATTCATTGTTGAGGTTAGAGTTGTCATTTCTAACTTAAAGTACTTATCACCTTAAGGTACTTATTAACTTAAGGTGGGGTGAGACTATTGGGGATGCCACGACCACGACTTTGCGCGACTAGCAGCGCGGCAAGTGGTTGAACGAGAGATCCGAGCGCGGCGGCATAATGAGTGAGCGAGACACACGTATCTTCACCGCTGCCGCTGTCTCGCAACGTCGTAGCATCTCCGTATCATCGGGGAATAACTGCCACAGTCCACTTAACTAGGTGTTAGTCTTACCCCAATAGAAAATAAACTATAAATTTATGAAACATATGTAACGTATAATTTTATTAATGTGGGTATACACCACAATTTTTATATTAACCATTGATACAAAGATCAAAGCTAAAAAAAAAATGGTGGAAGACCGCTGCGCTGGCTGGCAATCCAGAGGTACCGGGTTCGATTCCCGGTCGCTTCGACCAGGTTACGCATTTAAATTTTTCTTTGAGCTTTGATAAATAATAAATAAATAAATATCGGATAACCTCACACAAATCAATCAATCACACAAAAGGCTCGTGTTGTGGGTACTAGACGACGATAATATAGGTACGTACTTATATAGATAGATATATACTTAAATACATAGAACAACCATGACCCACCCAAGCACAAATATTCGAGTTCATCACACAAATATTTGCCTTGGCCGGGATTCGAACCCGGGACCGCCGGCTCAGTAGGCAGATGTCTACAAACAGAGCCAAACGCGTCGTCTTTGTATCAATGGATCGCGATCTTTGTATCAATGGTTAAAATAAACTATGTTAGTCTTATCCTACCTAACCTTATGTGCATGTGGTATAGTCTCGAGACTACATTAGTTTTAATCACGCAGTTAATTCATTCTATTAAAAAATTCTAAAATTGCACTGAAAAATTGTTTTATATGAAATGAAATGAAATAATTTATTCAGTAAGTAGGCCACAAGGGCACTTTTACAAGTCAGATTGTGAGTCTACCGGCATTTCGCAAGAGGAGACCGCTGTTGAGAAGAAAGCCGAAAGAAACTCAACAGTAAGTCATTTTTTCGTGAATTATACTTAAAAACTAATACAATTATATTATAGCTAGGTAATTGATACATATATGTTAGAGGAGATGTACAAGTCTCCAAATCAATGTTTACACTAAAAATTATATAAAATAAAGTGATTTTTTCAGAGATGTAGAAGGTCTCTAGGCGTCACGACACGCAATATAGATCGGTATAATTAATTAATGAAATAATTCAATTCCGTTGAGATGTATAAGGTCTCATGGAGTCAAAATCAATAACTAATGCAACAAAATAATTAAGTACTTAATTTAGATTTCTTAGAGATGTACATGGTCTCTAGGCGTCACAACATGCAAAACAAAATAAATTAATTTAAATCCTTAGAAAAGTTAAGGACTGAATAAGAAACTAACTATACAAAAGAAAAAATAAATAATTAAACTATATGGAGAGGGGTCAAGATTTCAGGAAAAATCTTATCACCGCGTGTCTTACAGCGTTATCTTTTGATAAAAATTTACCTACCCTAAAACGGCTAGTTAGATTTTAACCAATTTTGGTACATCGGTAGATAATTGCATGTCCAAAGATGAAGATACTTATTTATCACCCGACTACAGTAAAGAAAAAAAAATCCGCGAACGAAATTGCCTAACTTGAAATATAACATAATAGCCTAAGACTTGATAACCATTTTGGAATTCGCCATGGCCACCGATATTGTGCTGCGCATTTTACACAAATTGCTAATAACATACAGTTCTCAGAGAACTTAAAAAAGCAAGAAGAGAACTTTTTCTGGTTTTATTTATACTAACAGTTTTATTAAAACCCTTAACATTCGCACAAAGTTAAGAAAACAATGCATATATAAGTCGTAAAAACTATTCATAAAAGCATTGAAGTTGTCACTGGAATATTTTCATTATTCCCTTTAAAGTATCTCAGAAATAATTAGGAAAGTAGACGCCAACGAGATTAAGCCCGCAAATAAACGAAACAGACCAAAGTGTAAAAAGTGAGAAGAGAATAAAAACAATTTCGCAACTAAAACAGCGAAGACCGGAGGGCTTAATAGAGAACTAATTAAAACTTAGTGAATAATATCTCAGCTAAGTCCATCTCCGTGTAATTTGTTGGTCTAAAGTGATTTTAAGTTTTTGAAAATGTGTAATAATTTCGGGGCTTGTATCCCAGACTGCCTTTAAGAAAAGGTTAAGAAAAACAAAACATAAACTCATGTACAAGGAGCGGTGTCAAATTCATTAACACCTCTCTTTTTCCTTGAGGTTAGGTATACGTTAATTGAATATACTTAACATCACATATGAAATGAGACAAAAGTAGCTAGCTACGGTTGTCTCTTTTTACTTTAGTCGAGATTACTAAATATGACATTTAGCAGTAGAACTTTCTTTAAAAAATTGGGTACCTGATCAGATCAATGGATTTACCATTAATTTGATCAGTCCAAATGAATAAAACCAAATGGACAAAATGTTCAGTAATATCCTACTTTATGAGGACAAAAGCGCGATTATAATAGCAAAATGTAATATTTTCAAGGCCGTTAAGAATAATTAAACAGATGTTCCTCAAAAAATTACAGGTTTGGTTCATTTGGTGCCTGCAATATTCCGGACACGCGCTCTCATAACGCGGCAGACGGTGCCAATGAGTGGCTCAAAGGAGAAGATAATAGCGGATTGAATAGTTGATTAGCTTTTAAGGAATTTGTAACCTCTTTGGTGTTTCAGGTGTCCATGGGCGCTCTTTTTGCTCACTTGCCTACTACGAGTATACTATGTTAAAATAGTACATTTTACAACTAGTGTGAAAAGAATGTCTTTTTACCACTAGTACCGAGGTATCTTGCCACGAGCTGAAAGCGAGCCTGAAACACCAAAGAGGTTACAAATTCCTTAAAAGCTAATCAACTATTCAATCCGCTATTATCTTCTCCTTTGAGCCACTCATTGGCACCGTCTGCCGCGTTATGAGAGCGCGTGTCCGGAATATTGCAGGCACCAAATGAACCAAACCGGTAATTTTTTGAGGAACTTCTGTTTAATTATTCTTAACGGCCTTGAAAATATTACATTTTGCTATTATAATCGCGCTTTTGTCCTCATAAAGTAGGATATTACTGAACATTTTGTCCATTTGGTTTTATTCATTTGGACTGATCAAATTAATGGTAAATCCAATTGATCTGATCAGGTACCCAATTTTTTAAAGAAAGTTCTACTGCTAAATGTCATATTTAGTAATCTCGACTAAAGTAAAAAGAGACATCCGTAGCTAGCTACTTTTGTCTCATTTCATATGTGATGTTAAGTATATTCAATTAACGTATACCTAACCTCAAGGAAAAAGAGAGGTGTTAATGAATTTGACACCGCTCCTTGTACATGAGTTTATGTTTTGTTTTTAAACGACGTTTTTTAATGCAATTGCGAAAAAATAATAAATTAATATATCATTGCGATAAAATATGCTTGCTTCGAAGTTATTTTTGAACGAACCCATACTTTACAAATGACACTGACAGTGACAACATACTATTGGAATCAGCGCCATCGGCCTCGAGTTGAGAAAATAAATTGACTCTTGGCAGTTGACACTGACAGTATTTATAAGGATAATATTTAGCTTGCCACAGCCCAATGCAGATAATTATAATACTGAAACGACATTAATTAGAACCTTTAACATTATCAAAACAGAAGTACAAGACATTACAGTATCAACAAACAGAAACAGATCATGCAACAAGAGTTTTAGTGCCAAATTTGTGATCCGCGACGGTAACCTATCTCAAACACTAAAAACCATTGACCGAATTTCATTTGCCCGAAAACTATTCGAATTATTATCGTTTCTCCGATGACAGGATTCGTACATTTTTCTTTTCACCATTTTACATTTAGTAAAAGTATCGTTTGTCCGAAAAACTTTTCCCGTCACATTCACTTGCCCTATGAGTTGTTACGTATTTTTTTTCGTAGCCCATTTTTCATTTACCCTATGATACTTTTGGCACTGCATACATTTGAACAAATTTTCAGTTCACCTTTTAACTTTTCCCGACCCATTCATTTGCCATCTGAATTGCGACGTCTTTTGTTTAATACCCATTTTTTCATTTAGCCCAATTTTCAGTTCACCTTTTAACTTTTCCCGCCCCATTCACTTGCCATCTGAATTGAGACGTCTTTTGTTTAGTACCCATTTTTTAATGTACCCAAAGATTTTTTCGGCATTACATAAGAACTGCGACCACAACAACGGCCCGCGAGCCGAACGAGCGAAGCTACGGTGCTGCGGCAGCAGCCGACAAACCGCCAAAACCGACCTGGTTGGGTTAGGTTAGGTTAGAACTGTGACCACAACAGCGCGCGAGCCGAGCGAGCGAAGCTACCGTGCTGAGGCATCAGCCGACAAACCGCCAAAACCGACCTGGTTGGGTTAGGTAGAACTGTGACCACAACAGCCCGCGAGCTGAGCGAGCGAAGCTACCGGGCTGCGGCAGCAGCTGACAAACCGCCAAAACCGACCTGGTTGGGTTAGGTTAGGTTAGAACTGTGACCACAACAGCCCGCGAGCTGAGCGAACGAAGCTACCGTGCTGCGGCAACAGCCGACAAACCTCCAAAACCGACCTGGTTGGGTTAGGTTAGGTTAGAACTGTGACCACAACAGCGCGCGAGCCGAGCGAGCGAAGCTACCGTGCTGCGGCAGCAGCCGACAAACCGCCAAAACCGACCTGGTTGGGTTAGGTTAGGTTAGAACTGCGACCACAACAGCCCGCGAGCCGAGCGAGCGAAGCTACTGTGCTGCGGCAGCAGCCGACAAACCGCCAAAACCGACCTGGTTGGGTTAGGTTAGGTGAGAACTGTGACCACAACAGCGCGCGAGGCGAGCGAGCGAAGCTACCGTGCTGCAGCAGCAGCCGACAAACCACCAAAACCGACCTGGTTGGGTTAGGTTAGGTTAGAACTGCGACCACAACAGCCCGCGAGCCGAGCGAGCGAAGCTACTGTGCTGCGGCAGCAGCCGACCAACCGCCAAAACCGACCTGGTTGGGTTAGGTTAGGTTAGAACTGCGACCACAACAGCCCGCGAGCCGAGCGAGCGAAGCTACTGTGCTGCGGCAGCAGCTGACAAACCGCCAAAACCGACCTGGTTGGGTTAGGTTAGTTTAGAACTTTTGGATTAGAATTTGACAAATTGTTGAAAAAGGATACAATAATAATTATGACTAAAATTAAAAAGTCCACTTGAGAACAGTCGAGTAGTTAATAAACCGAATCGTTACATCGGACAAATGAAATCAAAGTCATACAAAAAAAGTCGAGTAGTTAATAAATCGAATCGTTACATCGGTCAAATGAAATCAAAGTCATACAAAAAAAGTCGAGTAGTTAATAAACCGAAACGTTACATCGGAAAACTGATATTACGGACAAATGAGATTTAGGGAAACGTGTCATTAGTCGAGTGAATAAAAATCCTAAACAATTAATGCCCAATCGTAAATTATCGAATTGAATTTTCGGACAAATGAAAAAAGTTAAAATGATATTTGTCGAATAGTTTTTGTCGAAATGAAATTCGGACAAACGTTTTTAGTGTTTCAGATAGGTAACCATCTGCGACATGTGACCAAGGACACGTTTATAACTAAAATATCATGAATTGTTTGAATATTTGAAGACTATCAAGGATAATTAGAGGTAAAAGAAACATTAAATCACATTATTAGTTATGTTTAAGGTTATTTTTTTGAACAAGAAGCTGGTGAAATCTATAAATGTTACTAAATTATTAACATTTTGCAGGTCCCTAACAAATTGGCGGAAGGATAATATTCACTCAAAGCGGCTCCTAGGAAGTCAACCAGTCAATTACTATGTACCTACAACTGCTGCTCAAGTGCCACGTTGATGACCATGTTTAGAAGAAATGATGATTATGTTTAACATTACGAAAAGACAACTATATCAAATGAGGTCTAAGAAGAATTACTTGCTTTTGTGATTAAATGAGAATAAAAAATATATATATTTGTATTAAAACAAGGTTGATATGAGAAATATTTTATTTTCAGTTATAATTATAGTTAATGGTACAATTAGTGCAGTTCATAGTTATGTTGTGAGTTCTTCCATGTAAATTAAGTGTCTGACTAGTCAGGCATGGTGTATTTTCAGGTTCCTGCTGTTGTGATAATTCCTGTGGGTCAAAGTTAGAGGGGCTATGTGTAATCCAAGTGTTGTTGGCACGTGACGGTCCTGGTTGGTTAACAGGGCTGGGTGTAACCAAAGTGTTGTTAGCATGTGACGGTCCTGGTTGAGGTTCAGTATTAACAGGGACATTAAGACCAGATTGGAATGTGGATGACGAAAATTCTGTGGACTCTTGCGACTTTACATTAATTGATTTTGCAATTTGTTTTCCAATTTTTTATTTGTTATCAATGGAGTTTTCTATGTATCCTTCTGCTACATTACTTGACCGCCAACCTCCATGCCTCTTCAAAGTTGTTATGTCAGCTCCTGAGTCGGCAAGTAATGTAGCAGAGGTTCTCCTAAATGCATGTCCGGTGTAAAGATTTGCATCAGGCAAATTTAAGTACTGAGCGATATCTCTCGGCATATTCCCAAACTTGTTTAAGCCTATTACCTGGGCAGTGCACCTTCCTCTTTGAAAATTCTGAAAGAATCGGTCACTTTTGCCCTTAGAAGACCGCAGACTCTGATATTTCTTGACTATTTCTGCAAATGGGCCGTCAATAGTGAAGGACCTGGGAATTTTATTTTTTGTATTTGGTATTTTGACAAGAAGTATGTCCCCATGTGTTTCTATATCTTTTACTGATACATTTGTGAGCTCTTCGCGTCTGCATGCGCCACAGACTCCAAATATAAGAGCAACCTATGAACAAAGTTACATATTTATTATATATTGTAAGACAATTGTTTATTTCATTCTATTTTTTTTAACTTCCTACTTTATTTTTAGAGTTAATTTACTTAAATTGTGTACATATTTTATTAGATTTATATTTAAGTTTATACCTTTGTAGCTAGATGTTGCTGATCTGAAGCTTCATTAATAAACGTCTCAATTTGTTCAGCTGTTAGTACCTTCGATTTTTTACTCTGAAATCCTGCACTTTGCCTTTTTAAGAAAGCAGTCAATCTGGTGTAAGTTTTTATATCTATGTCATGTTTTAACTTTATAACAGCTTTCAACATAGAATATTTTGACCATAATGTTGATGGCCGATAGGTTTCAGACAGCTCTTGAAAATAGGCCATCAAAACAGTCTCTGAAAAAGACTTTGCGTTATGTAAGGTTTTCCACTCGATAAATTTTACATAGACGGCATTATATTGGTTTTTAGATTTTTCTGGAATAACACAGTCATTGGCAATTGCTGCTCTAGCACGAATGTCTGGTGTTGTATGTATGTATGTATGTATGTATGTATGTAAACTCTTTATTGTACATTAAAATATACATATACATAGCAAGGACATTAAACTAATGATATGTACAAAGGCGAACTTATCCCTGTAAGGGATTTCTTCCAGTTAACCTTTGAGCAAATGAGAGAGAACAGAGAAGATCCAAGAAGATAGGCAAAACTATAAAAAATGCACAGAGACACGAAATGCTTACGCAAAAAAAAAAAGACAAAATCTTAAATAATAAACTTACACATTATGAATATAAATATTATAATATAAAACAAACTAATATATATATAATAATAATAATAATAATAATAAGTATTCAATTTAACAATAAATACTGCACTCGACGAAATTAGGGGTCTAGAAGCCATAACCCTTTTAACTTTTCCTTAAATGATGCCACGGATTGCGATTGCCTGACGGGCACCGGTAATGAGTTCCACAATTTTACAGAGTGAACTGTAAAAGATTTACTATAAGAGCGTGACTTATTGGACGGGAAGGCGAGAGCGAGATTGGCGCTCGAACGCAAGCGGTGACCACTGCCAGCCGCCATATAGGAGAATCTTTTGGAGAGATACAGAGGTGAGGAAGGATTGAACAAAACATTGTAGAGCAGTGACAAGACATGCACATCCCTACGACGGCGTATCGGAAGCCAACCGAGTTGCGTACGGTGTTGCGAGATATGATCATATTTTTTAAGACCGAAAATGTACCTAATGCAAACGTTCTGCAGGCGCTCAAGCTTGTCAAGCAAGTCTTCCTTAAGGTCCAGGAATACAATGTCACCATAATCAAGTAGAGGAAGTAAAAGAGAACTAGCGAGAGCCATTTATGTATGAATTGGAAGAAAATTCTGCATACGCCTCAAAGAATGAAGTGATGCAAATAGTTTCCTGCTGACCTCAGCTATGTGCGCTGACCATGAGAGTGTTTGGTCCATGGTGATGCCCAGATTTTTTACAGTAGAGGAGAGGGGAATTATAGTACCATCAAAAATGATATCTGGCACCACCAGGTCTGCCAATTTGGTAATAAAATGTGGACTTCCAATTACTATTGCTTGCGATTTCTTAGCATTAATCTTTAACCCAATGTCTGGTGGTGTCATATCAATGTTTGAATCACTCATTTTCAATATTTTTTTATAACTTCTCGTACCAAATTATATATTTATATGCGTTAATGTGTTTAAATAATGTTAGAAGTTATTTCAAAAGGGCGGGCTGATTTGCTTTTAAACTTTTTTTTTCTAGGCATATGCTTGTATCATTCAGCCAAATCAAAGAACGATTTTTAGGAAAGTAAATATTTCATACCTAAGACAGAGTAGGCTATAAAATGCAAATTCTTAATATTTTTTCGTCATTTATATATTAATGAATACTTTAAATAAATACTCCTAGTATTCGTAAGCGTTTTTAATTTCATAATTTCCAAGTAAAAAATCTAATATAAAATTACTGCGTTTCGAAAGTATAGTTTGGAACCAAAAAGTAAAAAGCACTAGTTCGAGAAATTGAGCTTCTCGCACGCTACGCAGCCACAAAAAGTACCACTTTTTGAGCAACTGTATTAAAAATAGAATTAGGGATTTCATTCAAATCAAGGTCATTGAAAAATACCATAGAATAAGGTACTGTAACGAGGATGTAACATAGGGGTGATTAATAAAATGACTTGAACTTTGGGTATTGTTTTACTTTAATACAATTGTTTAATACGAATGCACGAATTTGGTGTGTAACAGAGACGGCCATAATTTGAATATTCAAATATAAATTATAAGGACCAATACGGACCTTACAGTAGTTTCTTTTTATGTTCGCAAAAGCAGCCATGGATCTCTATTTTATTAGTTATTTGAGTAAAATGTGTCATATCATATTATACTTAGTTTGCGGCCTGAAAACCAATACCAACTGGCCGCCTTGGATTCAATTGACAAACGTGCGAAGAAGCTCATTGGCGACTCTGCCTTAGTTTAGGAAAAGCTGCAAAACCTCGAACACCGCAGGAAAGTCGCCTGTTTATCGGTTTTCTACCGGATACACTTTGGTGAGTGTGCACTAGGACTGCATGAATTAATTCCACCGTGTCCGTTCAGACAATACAGTACTCGGCGTGGACTTGGATTCCACCCTTATGTTGTCGATATACCACTGATTCGTACGAAACGCTTTGGGTCTACTTTCCTTATGAGGACAGCTAAGGAATGGAACTCTCTTCCTGCGTACCTGTTTCCTGAAAAATATAACTTGGATCTCTTCAAGTCGAGAGTGAATAGGCATCTTCTAGCCAAGCATGCTCCATCTTAGGCCTTATTGTCACTTAACATCAGGTGCAATCGAGGTTAAATGCATGGCTATACTCAATAAAAAAGAAAAAAAAAACTAAGCCTTACTAAGCCCTAGGCAATCATCTTCATCATCAGCCTAATGATGTCCACTGCTCAACATAGGCCTCCTCTTAATAACGCCACCCACATCCATATGAGCAGTTCGACTTGCTGTACCCTAGTTGCATCTTCTGGTGCATGATTGTTAGTCAAGAACTCATCGCCACAGCGGCCGTCTGTTCTACGAGTGCCCTCTCCATTGCAACTTAGTTGTCCAGTTGTTTTTTACTCTAATTCTTCTACATTTATTTTTAATCCATTTCTATTTCATAGAAAAACTCCGTCCATAGCCCTTATTATTTGCTTTATGGGTGACTTTGTGGCTTCCCCAATTTAGTTTAATCAGTGCTCGGAAAACCCCGCCATACTGTTACGCATTGGACCGCGTCTGATAAAAGTTCGTGTCCAAAATACCGCAATTTGCAGCACCTTCATATTATTGGGAACACTAATAGTTACGAGATTTTCTCACCTGCTCCTTAATTGATCTGCGAGCTCTCCGAAAAATAGAAACCTCATCATTGTACGCAGGAAAATAAATGTTGGAGAAATATTTTCGCTCAGATCCAGCAAGCATTACTTTTCAATGTTGGGTTTCTTTGAATTGAGAGTAAATAGGCATTATATTATCATTCCCAATTCAAATCATATTGACATAAATATATAACCATTTAAGCGATATATCGGTCAAATTACAACATCGTGTATTCTTGCGATGTGCCTTTCAATTGCCATATAATCTTTAGGGAGTGGAATTTTTACTTGTACCCATAATTTTAGTTTTTTTCCTGCAATCATTTCGTTAACTTGATTTTTTTCTGAGTATCATTTCGCGTGGAGATCTTTGCTCTTACTTATAACGCAGGCGCCATCGGGATTGCTTCGTGAAAAATAAAGATGATTACTTATACAATATTGATCAAGCTACGGTATTAACTTTTTCTTCCAATAATATTGAAAACATAATAATAGCGTTCGTTTACATATTATTTCTTATAATATATGAGATAAAAGGCGAAATACGGACGTTAACAACAATGCTGAAAGAAAATATGGGAGGACGACGAGGGAACTTACAGCCTACAGGTAAAGCTGATAAGGCCAGTCGATTTAGGGGCCAGGTGGTGTTGGATGCTAAAATAATGGCAATGGTAAAAAAGACAGATGGTTAATTTCGGTGACACTTTCTAAGAATTTTAACCAAAAGGCAACCAAAGGTGACGACACGACGCCTAGATTTAGACCTAGAGGCTGTGATGGGAAAGTGACTTCCTAAATAAAGTCAGTCTAGATACTTGAAGTAGGAGCTACGTACGTACCTACAAGGTGGATATGAGAAGCCCTCCCTCCCTAAAATTTGGTACAATTAGTATTAAAAAATAGAATAGCGATAATTTTTATCCTCAAAAGGCACATTTCGTCGGGGATAGTGCAATACCGCGTAAGTAACAAGTGTAGATACTAATCAATTTTCAAACAAATGCTTAGTATTTTATTGAAATGAGAACTTTATCGACAGCTGTTATTTACGCGGCTTTGCACTAACCCCGACGATTTGCCTCTAGCAATCTGGGGCTACATTTTGCGTTCTTAATAATAATAAAAGTAAAATAGAGTTTATTGCTAAAATGGAATATAGCGGTGATATTTCTGACAAACGGCATTAGAAATATCTTAAGCCACTGCATAATCTGGGGTGTCCATCTTTCGGCCCTTTAAATGTAAACAAGCGTAAACAAGACCGATTGTTATTAGAGGCCGAATCGCTTAAAAGCTTTCAACTTAAATACTTATCGGCTATAAACAAATTTTAAAGTCGGACCAAACATAAATAAACAAAAATCCACCCTCTAGTAGGTATTAATTAAGGCGGGCGGTTGATACACCGAAGCGTAACTTAAAATTTAATCAAAAATTAATTGTCTGCAATGACATCTGGCCTCTACATGAATTCAAACATGCCAATCTACATAACGGACTTGTAAACTTTGACCTCTGATCTAAGTACATAGGTACATAATAATAACTCAGCAAGTACCTTGACTTGGCTCACGAAGTGACCGCCATGTGGGATGTTGACTAGACGATCATTGCCCTGATAGTCATTTCGGCGAATGGTCTTCCTTGGAACATCTTAAGAGACTCTCGCTAGATGGCTGGATCAAGGGTTAGATTTAGAAGGCGGTACCCCTGGACACGGCGTGCATCGTCAGGAGGTTCCTCTCTCTGCAGCCCTAGCCACCGGTAGCCTGGGTCCTGCACCACTGCCGGCGGCACCCTACGTTAGGTTTTTTTTACAATGTATTTATATTTTGTAATTACTGTATTGTATTTTACTTTTTTTTATTGTAAAAAAACTTAACCTAAGCATTAAATGAATATACGAAATGTGTATCATATCATTGTTCCGATGGTAAATTTTAAGTGTTTGATCTACGAGTACAGTCAAACTATGAAATAAATTAGTGGGTTTACCGTGGGAACGATATTTCTATCTATACAAGGGATGCCAGGGATTATAAAATGTATTATATCACAGCTGCTCAAAACATAATTATATATAAGCAAGGACAGCTAGATCTGGCTTTTAAGCGACCTGATCTCATTGTGGCTTAACCCTAAGGGTTCATACACAACGGTGTATACTACGCCCTTAATCAAATATCTAAAGCCGGGAGCTTTGCATAAACATTCGAAACTGTTTGGGAAAGCGATATTAGGTATCGGAACTAAATTGAATAAACCTGGATTTGTTTCCTAAACACCGCTTTCTAATTAATCGGGATATCCACCGGAAATTCCGGTACTTGTAACAATAAACGGTACAGCATGCAGTGACCTGGATCGCAAGTCTGGGAATGAAAATCCATTAGTGGTACAAAGACTGGAATAATGAACTTGTGCTGTGTTGTTGATCGTGAATCATGTGACGAAGGTAATGAGTTGAAACTTACTCAATGTTGTCTGGTACATTTTGTTTCAAAGAATTACGTTTGTTGTCTTCACTGATACAATATACGATGACTGTGGCTCATAGTGCACATTAGTCGATATATATATATATACTACTAGACACGCCCCGCGGTATTACCCGCTCATTCTACGGGAACACTACATTTTTGGGGGATAAAAAATAGCTTATGTGTTAATGCAGGGTGTCAGCTTTATCAAAATTGGTCCAGCCGTTTGAGCGTGAAGAAGTAACAAACATACAAACACATCACAAACTCACCTTTAAAGAGCATAAGCATTATAATTTACATACCATAACATTATAGTTAAATAGGATAGTACGAGTATATCGCTCGTACATACCTATAACATACGTCGGCTCCGCTCGTACGTCGTATCACAGTCTCGTACGTATAAGTAATGTATCCTGTCAGCGCGGTTTACTTGAGTTGCTGTCACCCGCGTCGCCACGCGTCGCTTAATTACGGCCATGAAATAACACAGATTACAGTGACTGTAATCAAAGACCCCAGTGAGTACTGCCGGTATAAATATACACGATATTTTGAATCGGTGATCAGGAGTAGAAAAATATTCATATCCAGCTAAAATTAAACTTAATAGGCAAGGTCTCGCGCAATTACCTCACTGTTTAATTAATAAAAAGTTAAACATAATTAAAACTAATAACCACGATACGTCATGGTCATCCTACATAAATGATTGAAGTAAAATACCTACGTCAAGTGGCACCGCTTTAGCGGGAAATTTTACGAAACTTTATACGACTTTGTTTATGTAATGACAATGACAATGACAAGTTATTACTCATAAATTGTCATTGCCATTAAATTATTAAAGAGGTTGTAAGCTCACAGATAGGAATTTAGGACAAAATTGGTTTTAAAAATAAAAATTATCATAGAAAAATTGGGCAAGTGCGAGTCCGACTCGCGCATGAAGGGTTCCGTACCTATATATATATATATATCTAAATATATAAAAGAAGAAACTGACTGACTGACTGACATATCAACGCACAGCCCAAACCGCTGGTTCTAGAGAGTTCAAATTTGGCATGTAGGTTCCTTATAAGGTGTAGGGGTGCAATTTTTCAAAACTCACCCCCTAAAGGGGTGAAATGGGGTTCCAAAGTTTGTATGGGGAAACAAGATTAGTTAGACTATTGTATTCGAAACTTTACAGGAGTATTTCTAACAATAAAAGAGTAAACACGTGTTTCAGGTTTTTTGAAAATTAAACCCCTAAAAGGGAGAAATGTGGTGACAAAGTATGAAAATCAGCATGGGTATTATTATTATGGTTTATCGGGTCGCTGATTACGAAAACCGCAACGATTTTAAAATCCAACGTGGCGGACGTTAGTTACCATCTCCCCTGTTGGGATGAAATGGGGTTGAAATGTCTAAATACTAAACCGCTGGTTCTAGAGAGTTAAAATTTGGTACTTAGGTTCCTTATAAGGTGTAGAATTGCACTAAGAAAGGATTTTTCAAAACTCACCCCCTAAAGGGGTGAAATGGGGTTCCAAAGTTTGTATGGGGAAACAAGATTAGTTAGACTATTGTATTCGAAACTTTACAGGAGTATTTCTAACAATAAATGGGTAAACACGTGTTTCAGGTTTTTTGAAAATTCAACCCCTCAAAGGGAGAAATGTGGTGACAAAGTCTGAAAATCAGCATGGGTATTGTTATAATGGTTTATCGGGTCGCTGATTACGAAAACCGCAACGATTTTAAAATCCAACGTGGCGGACGTTAGTTACCATCTCCCCTGTTGGGGTGAAATGGGGTTGAAATGTCTAAATACTAAACCGCTGGTTCTAGAGAGTTCAAATTTGACACGTAGGTTCCTTATAAAATGTAGGGGTGCACTAAGAAAGGATTTTACAAAACTCACCCCCTAAAGGGGTGAAATGGGGTTCCAAAGTTTGTATGGGGAAACAAGATTAGTTAGACTATTTTATTCGAAACTTCACAGGAGTATTTCTAACGATAAATGAGTAAACATGTGTTTCAGGTTTTTCGAAAATTCAACCCCTTAAAGGGAGAAATGTGGTGACAAAGTCTGAAAATCAACATGGGTATTGTTTTTATGGTTTATCGGGTCGCTGATTTCGAAAACCGCTACGATTTTAAAATCCAACGTGGCGGATGTGGGTAACGATCTCCTTTGTTGGGGTGAAATGGGGTTGAAATGTCTAAATACTAAACCGCTGGTTCTAGAGAGTTCAAATTTGGCACTCAGGTTTCTTATAAGGTGTAGGGGTGCACTAAGAAAGGATTTTTCAAAACTCACCCCCTAAAGGGGTGAAATGGGGTTCCAAAGTTTGTATAGGGAAACAAGATTAGTTAGACTATTTTATTCAAAACTTCACAGGAGTATTTCTAACGATAAATGAGTAAACATGTGTTTCAGGTTTTTCGAAAATTCAACCCCTAAAAGGGAGAAATGTGGTGACAAAGTGTGAAAACCAACATGGGTATTGTTTTTATGGTTTATCGGTTCGCTGATTACGAAAACCGCAACGATTTTAAAATCCAACGTGGCGGACGTGAATTAAAATCTCCCCTGTTGGGGTTGAAATGTCTAAATGCTAAACCGCTGGTTCTATAGAGTCCAATTTGGCACGTAGGTTCCTTATAAGGTGTAGGGGTGCACTAAGAGAGAATTATTCAAAATTCATCCCCCAAAGGGTTGAAATGGGGGTCGTAAGTTTGTATGGGGAAAAAAGATTAGTTAGACTATTATATTGAAAACTTCCAAGGAGTATTTCTAACGATAAATGAGTAAGCACGTGTTTCATGTTTTTTGAGAATTCAACCGCTAAAGGAGGAGAATATGGTGACAAAGTCTGAAAATCAACAAGGGTAATGTTTCTATGGTTTATCGGGTCGCTGATTACCAAAACAACAACGATTTTAAAAACAAATGTGGTGGACGTGAAATACCGTCTCGCCTGTTGGGGTGCGATGGGGTTGACTAAATATGAGTATGGGTGTAATTTTTATGGTTTCTTGGGACGTTAATTACGAAAATCATGAAAATTCTTGAAAGCATTTGCGCCAAATTGCAATTTAATCGGTCCAGTAGTTTTGCAGCACATCGGTTGTAACAGACGGACTGACAGGCAGCTACACGTGATCCTATAAGGGGGTTCTATTTTTGCTTTTGAGGTATGGATAGAGACCCGCGTTATCCTAATAGATTAAAAAAATAGTATTTGGTGGCATCTCGATCGTCGTCAATGTACCTAGGCGGGCGGCGCGTTGGGACGGGAGGAGTAATGATCGGCAAACTTCCTGCATTCGTAATAAATACATTCAAGGTTTTCAATAATTATGTTAAGTCATTTCAGAATTCTGAATTACGTTTATCTGGCTCAGAATAATACATTTTTCATTTATCAACAAAGAGAACCTCAATATCTTACAATAGAACATGACGTTAACTTAGAACATGGCTTAGAATCATTAAACCAATCTCGAATATCCCAAGTCGATAAGCAGAGGCTCGGGACATTATAAAAGCTTTAATACAAATAAAATGCACACATATCCCGGTGTCTTAGCTTCACTTCGAGTTATGAATTTTGAAGTGAACTTTATTTGGATACAGTAAAAGCTGAGATCGCTTGATTTGAGTGCTTGAGTTTTCGGTTTTATTTCTTAAAGTGGAGTTGTGATAACATAAAAGGGTGATTCTCATATAGTTTTAAAATATAAACATTTTTTTTTATTTTTTTTTCTGTGATATATTGCGGTGTATATTAAGAGTACATACCAAAGGCTAATTTTTGGTGCAGATGGACAAGCTTAATACCCTCTGCAAGTGATTAAAGTAATGCATGTGTACACGGCTGTGACATCCCTAAGCATAGTTGTGAGACTGTATAACATGGGTGTGACAATTTCATCGAAAATCAAGTAATTGTGTCAAATAACAAGTAACCAAGTAGCCAGGATCATTCACCAGCAACTTGCTCTTCGATACGGTCTTGTGGGGTCTGAGGTGCCGTACTATAAGTACGCACCGATGCCAGTTCTTGAGAATAGTCGTGCCACGCTCTATTGTGATCGATCTATCACCACGGACAGGACTATTGTAGCCAATAAGCCTGATATCGTTTTGGTAGATCGATCCAAGCGCCAGGCAGTGCTCGTCGACATCACCATCCCCCATGACGAGAACCTCGTGAAGGCCGAGAAGGACAAACTCAGCATGTACCTTGACTTGGCTCACGAGGTGACCGCCATGTGGGATGTTGACTCGACGATCATTGTCCCGATAGTAGTTTCGGCTAACGGTCTTATAGCGAAGAGTCACGACAAACATCTTAAGAGACTCTCGCTAGATGGCTGATTTAATTTATTTTTCTTTGGTGACATCTGCGGAAAAAATACAACAAATTGATAACCCAACTTAGCAAACAAAATCATCAAATTATTCAAATATACTACAAGAATGTCACAACCAAGCATTACATGTCACAACCGAGGTTTGAAAAATTCCGTGGTCGTGACATTTAGATCTATCTATGGTCGTGACAAATTTTGAACATGTGCGACATAATGAAACAATTTGCTTTGTCTCGCCAATTTTAAACAATCACCTTATTCTGTTATTTCTGAGGTACAATTTATATAAGTATCAATAACATAACAGTAGAACTTACATTTAAAACTCATTCCACGGTGGTGACGTACTAAGGTTGTCCTTTTCTTTAATAAATACAAGAAAATAATTTTGCTATACATTCACCGCACTTTGTCATAAGCAGAACCGACAAGAAGGTAGTTTTTCCGTTCTTAAAAAACCTAAATAGGGCTGCTAGCTTCAAATGTAATTGTCTACCAAGTTACACGTATTTAAACAAACACACATGGCTGTGACAAAAAAATTGATCACAAACTTTATGATGTTCTGAATCAGAAACTGTTACATTATACTTTTACAACTTTTTAATAATGTTATCAGACATTTTATTAGCTTTGCGTCATTCGTATAACATTAGTCAAAATTACTTGATATTGTAGCAGAAAAAAATATTTTATTAGAAAATCGGGAGATATCACACGGCATGGACGTGACATTTTGGGCAAACATTCTTTTTTTTATATTTATTTCTGAATATTTTAAGGTAAATGTGTTTATAAAAGATACGTAGAGGATATTTGCTCAACAAAGGCATAAATAGATTTTTGATTTAAACAAAATAAACATGTGATTCTTACAAATCACAAAAAAATGCATGAGAATAAGAATTACCCAAAAAGTATTTCCCAGTAATATTAGAAAAGCGAAAGTCTGTGTATGTTTGTTACTTCTTCACGCTAAAACGGCTGGACGGATATGTATGAGGGAAATGCAGATTGCAGATTATACCCTAACTTAACAAATAGCCTACTTTTAATCCCGAAAAAAAGAACATTGTTCCCGTAGGATGATGTATATTACATAGGCACGCGAGCGAAGCCGCGGGTTAATGCTAGTATATATATAATCTATAACAAGTTTGATGTATGGGAGCCCCCCTTAAATATTTATTTTATTTTTAGTATTTGTTGTTATAGCGGCAATAGAAATACATCATCTGTGAAAATTTCAACTGTCTAGCTATCACCGTTCTTGAGATACAGCCTGGTGACAGACGGACGGACGGACGGACGGACGGACGGACAGCGAAGTCTCAGTAATAGGGTCCCGTTTTTACCCTTTGGGTACGGAACCCTAAAAACCGGCCAAGAGCATGTCGGGCCACGCTCAGTGTAGGGTTCCGTATTTGCTCATCCTTCACAAGAGACGGTCAAAGACGGAAAGACGGAAAAAGGTCGTAAACGCCAAAGTAACTGTAATTACTTACTACCTTCTGGAAGTCAACTTACGCCCTTTTAAGAAAATTATGAAATTTTGCGATAACTCAAAAACGGCACGACCGATTTTGTTCAATATAGTTTTCATTGAAAGTACTTATAAGGCCTCATGTTTATGAATTTTTCCATATTTTTTGACCCGTGGTTGTAAAGTTAGAGGGGGGGGGACGCTATTTTTTTTATTTTCGGAGTGAATATTTACAAAACTGCTGACCTAATCAAAAAGTAATGTTTAAAGACCCCTATTATTTTTAAAAGACCTATTCAACGACACCTCACAAACTAGTGTTGAAACAAAAAAAAAAATACCCCCACTTTAGGTGTTCGAGAGGTACCCGAAAAATATTTTTTTTTTAGTTTTTATTTTACCGTTTTGTCAGCGTGATACAAACCCATACTCATACCAAATTTCAGCTTTCTAGTACTAATGATCACGGAGCTAAGCCGCGGACGGACAGACGGACATGGCGAAACTATAAGGGTTCCTAGTTGACTACGGAACCCTAAAAAAGGTACATGTTTCATAAATAAATCTGAAAAATTTATTTTTTGTTTACTTAGTTTTCATAGTCGATACATTCATCAAGCGTTACAAACCTTATGAGTTTAATAAGTGAAAAGGAACACGGTATGAGTATTCTAAAACTCAAACATATATAAGTACCTAAGTATTATAATGCTTGATTCCTCCATGGTGATTTGCGTCTAGCTATCTAAATAAGACCCTTTAGGCTGGCACCCTAAACATTGAACCCATAACTTGGCATTCTTAAATTCAAGAGTAAACCCCCTTTACTTGACAAGCTTGTTTCATCTAAGGCTTCAGAGACTTGCAGATGAAATAGAGAGAGGTGAATTATAATCATTAAAAACAAATGGGCTTGAAACCGGTTTTTGAAACCTACTTATTTTCATCTGTCTCGGTGTTTGTATCTCCGCCTGTAAAGAAAACTCACTAGTCAAACTTAATTTTTTGGTCAGGGGATACCTTTTAGCTGTGTGCCTTTTACGAAACTGACTTAAAATAAAAAGTTTATACACAGATGGCAATGACAAAACTGCCAACCTCAAATTTTCCTCATTCTGCCAAAACTCCCATTGTCGAGAGATGAATGCGTTTTGTGACCGGGCTGTGAATTATTGCTATTCTTTACTCCTCATTGCTCCAAATTATATCTGAAGGCTATTTTTGGGGCATTAATACTTACCATTGGTAACGTTAATTATTCAAGTCATTTAACAGGTGATGATGATTTGGTTATTCACAATTTCTCCTAGGGAACACCTTGACACGCAAAGTTTTCATTTATTAATTCATAAGTTCATTTACACCACATTTTTTCTTCTGTCTATTGTGATATAATTACTATAAAGGTTGAAGTACAAATTGTGCCGATGTGGTCCATACCCCTTCCGGACAACCAGCTAGATTTCTCAGCCAATATCTGACCTCACAGGACCTACTTTACAGAAAGGGCGAACTCCTACCTGAGAGGCTGGCAACGCACTAATGGCTTCTCTGGTATTGCAGGTGTCTATGGGCGATTGTAATCGCTTTCCATCAGGCGATCCGTTTGCTCGTTTGCTCCCTATGATATAAGAAAAAACCAACGCAATGGATGGATTTAATACTAAAGGCAGTCAAGGTGCCATTCCATGAGGTCTACAGGCTGACGCAGGACCGAGCGCGCTGGCGAAAGCTTGTCAATGACGACAAATTAATAGACGGGGTCACGATCCTTAACACTTGAGGGACTGACTTTGGAGGAGGAGGAGGATCTGCCACCCTCGAGGTTGCTTGTGGCGAAACTGCCACAACGAACTCACCTCTTAGCGCGGCGACGAAAAAAGGGTTTGTGCCCATATCAGATTTTTCCAAAGTTGGCACGCTTACCTATGAACCGACCGAAAGTGGTCTTGGATGTGTCCTAAGGTGTGCATTTGGATTATTCAGTGGTCCAACATATCAAGCCCGCCACCAGACCAGTATAGTTGTGGTTCACGGATGGAATAATTCCTTCTACTTTGGAAGGTTTGGGTTATTATTATTTTTTTCGACGTGTTCGAAGTTGCAAGCGCGTATCACTAATTAAAATGACCATTCCTACCCAAAAAGGAGATATAGTCTACATTAGTACCGCAAGAAAATAAAAAAAAAAGTTAAACCCCCTACTTTTATAATCTAGGCATTTTTATCTACGCAAAAATAACACATTATTTCCCTCCATCGGTACCTATCATCATTACCCTAATATTTTCAAGGAGCTGTCTCATTCTCCAAATCACCTCGACGGTAATACTCAGCTAATGTACCATTTAATGACGTCATTCCCGACGCAGTAATATTCTTTCATTCTTTATTTGAAAATACGAGGTCAGATCTTATTTTATTAAATTATGATCTTGACTTACTGAAAGTAACTACTTAATTATCTATTATTATTTATATTATATCCACGGTTACCTATCTGAAAGTTGAAACGAATTGTTTCAAGAACAGATAGATACGGAGATACCGATGACAGAGAATATTTCGAAGCCAATGATAATTCTTAGATTTTATTATACTCGTAATTTCCTACAATCTGGTAACGTACACAATTTTCACATCTGTCACTGATCAGTGTTTTAATTCCCCGAGTATTACAATTCTCATTAATTAATGATCGAATCAAACTCCGTCGATTTAAACAGTAATGATAGCGGTAAGAGCATAATGGCTGCCAAACAAACTGCGAATTTTGCACGGGCTCGATTTATTGGTCGACGGTTCATTAATCATTAATAGAATGCACTTTTAGCGTTTATATTTTTAGCGGGGATTAAATTGGGTATTTTTACATCGCCAATGCACAAAATAGAACACTACGAATGATTATTTTTATTGATCTTTGCAAAATACTCTGCGAACGTTTTTGACCGTTGTTTTCTGGTTTATAACCTTGTTTTCTCTTCTTCTTCTTCCTCGCTTCCTCATGACTGAGGGTCTTGAGAGAGGGATTTGAGGCCGTTATCTTTTGCACCAAAACTCTCCACCAAACCTCGTCTTATAAAGTCAAAGTCAAAGTGTTTTTATTTGTGAAACATAGGTAAAGGCTGCATAAATACAGTGGTGTAATTACATATCATAATGATCACTATGTTTTGCCTATTGGTGTACAAAAACAATGCACATGCACGAAAATTATTCCTATTATGCCTATTACGCTACCTATAGACAAACAAATCATCGAATATACATTTTATGTTTCTGAAACCATAAAATATTTTGGAATATTATAACACAAATCTAACCTAACCTCCCCTAATCCATTGGGTTGTTATTTTCAAGATTTCTGAAACATGTATGACTTCCGAGGAAAAATTGTCAATAAAATGAAAATTCTATGAAATAAAGCATTAGGTAAAGTGTTTTTCTATAAAAGAAGAAGATACCTTGTTTTCTACTATACCGCATGACCGAATACTAACGTGTTGGTACTCATTTGATGTTGTTCGTATAGAAATCATGGTGTGAGAAACAGAAATAGAAAAAAAAATTGAGGTTTGGAGCTGCCTTAAGCTGTCCCAAGATATGTCAGTGTTACCATTTTGATATTTAATTGGTTGCATCCATATAATAAAACATAGAATCTTCTACACTACCTTTTGTAACGGAGGATTCTTATACTGGCTGGCCTAAAAAACCGTCTGAATATGTATTTGTTGTTTGTTCTAAAAACGACGCTTTTCGTCGTGGCGCGTCCAACACGTTCAATTGGCAACGATTGCGCGCTTAATTGCCCAAAAGGCGGAGCAATACACCATAGTGCACCGTAAAACGATCGGTACGATATTGTTATGGTGCGTACTATGTAGGGAGATACTTTTGCTCTAATACTAAATGTATGCCGTTCGTAAGATTTTTAAGTTCGTCTCAAGGGCCTAAATTAGACGTTTTTAACATCTGTCTGAAATATAGGCACTTATTTCCTTTATCGATGTGTTCTAGTTTTAAATGACCAACTTTCAATGTTACTTAATACGTCTCGAAAAATTTCTCGTCTCTTACCTTCAAAAAATTTACTACAAAGGATGATCGGACAAAATGGTCCAAGAATCAATAGCGACGTGACATATATCATTAGAAAGGTGTTTCAATATACTACAATAGTTACTATGGAAGCTCATTTCAAATCACTGTGTGAAAAAAGTTATGGCGATATAAAAAAAACTTATTTTCATAGACGATTTTAAGCAATAAAAATGAATTATTTCGTATTCCACGATGTTACAGTGATAATTAAAACGTGTTTGTGTGTTGTTTGGGGTGTGAGCGAGATCGCCTCCTAGTGTGGGTAGCTGGGGATAACCCTCGAGGACCTAAAAACCCGAAAGGGATAAAACCAGCTACCACGGAGCATATTTTGCTAATAATAGTAATATGCTGGTTCTGACATCATTTTGCTAGCCATGTTGGCTAAGATATGTTGAGCGCCGTACGCAGGGATGAAGGAGTCCTGGGGGGTTGAGTCGAGCTTAGCCGGGGTTCGATGCTATTGTGAGACAACACGTCCCCTTTGGTCCGGATTTCAGGCTAAACGGTGGCCCTGCAGCTAGCCACTGCAGGGAAACGGACACGCGTACCGTATGGATGAGGAGAATACGGTCCGCAGGCGAGACGCGGGGGTCCTACGGGAGGATATTGGGGCTCGGCCATGCTGACGGAGCGAGGGCGTGTGGAGCAACTGGGGGAACTTGGATCGTTTTCCCCAGCCACACTGCCTGCAGCTGCGGATGTCGCGCATGAGACCCAACCAACCACTTCTCTATCTCTCGGGTAGTTCTGGTTCAAGGACCATCCCCAAAGGTGCGGGCTCCACGGCGGGTGGGAAGCTCGAGAGATGAAGACAAAGATCATGGGTCCCAAACCCCAATGGTGCCGGAGGGGAAACCCGAAGGCGCCCCTACATCAGGTGCAAGTGCGGCCGATGCTGTGCCTCTGTGCAGCACCTCTACTCAATCGCAAAAGGCGGACGGTGCTGTTTCTGCAGTGCTGCCCACCACTACACGTGCCTTTAGGGACGCAAAAGCGGCCCAGACAGGCACCACAACACCACACGGTGGCGCTAGTAGCACAGTGCCCCCCCCCCCCCACAGCGCATCTTGGCGGTGCTGCCTCCGCAGTGCCTCCACTCATCACACACCGTGGTGGGGCTGTTCTTAAGTGCCCCCACACAAGACACGCCGTGGCGGTGCTGTTTGGTGCTAGTGCTGTCATGGAAGAAGCAGTCCGCGCAGGGTGGAACGGCCGCTGGGAAACCAACGGCTTTGAAACCAGGCGCGTTGACGAAACCGACAGGCTCGGCGCAGGCGCAAGGCCTTACCCAGCCCATAAAACATAGCCAAGGGAATGACGCCAAGGGGGTCGTTTCGGCAAGGAGAAATACGTAGCTCCGGAGCAGACACCAATGGTGGAACTCCCCACAGACGCGACAACCGCGCAGCTTGATGCTGGCTGGACGCTGCAAGAGAGTGCTAAGAGGGGAGGGGTGAAACCCGACTCAGCTTCATGCTGGGCTCGGTGTACATGAAGTTCCAGTGACCACGAGGTAGCTTTTCGCGTCTCTCTAGACGACGAGGCGACAGAATCCGCCCATGGACACTGCCGCGGAGACCGAGGCATCCGCTGACGTAGTCGCGGAGAAGCCCGGGTACCAAACCCCAGAGCAGACCACCCTGGTCCCCGAGAAAGACGAAGAAGAACTTTTTTGGCCGTCATCAGCCCTTCAGGGCACCGGTAGGCAATTTTTTTGATGTGACAATGTGTAAAAGAAAATAATAAACTATATATTAATCATAACTTTTTTTTTTACATTCTGGTAGAGAATGACCCTCACCCTGAACTCTGCTCTGAACCCCCTAGAACTACTCACGAACACGTTTTAACCAGCACTGCAACGTCATGGGAAACTAAATAATTCATTTTTATTGCTTAAAATCGCTTATGTAAATAATTTTTTTATATCGTCATAACTTTTTTCACACAGTGATTTGAAATGAGCTCCCATAGTAACTATTGTAGTATATTGAAGCACCTTTCTAATGATATATGTCACGTCGCTATTGGTTCTTGGACCAGCCTCCATACACTTTTGCCGGTCCTCCTTTACGTTGTTGTGTTGCATGTGAAACTCTATTTGGCACCATATAGTAGTACGTATTAGTTTAAATACGGGAATCGCAATAAAGAAACATAGAAGAAAACATAATTATGTATATAAATAATTTAGTATATGTCAATTTTATTATTGGTTTCAGCCAAAAATATTAGGTAGTAATTCATACGAAAAGAGGGATTGTGTTTATAGCAAGTATCTTATCTAGTGATCAGATCAGAGTGTAAGTCATTCTGAAAATGGTTGCAGTGTTTACGAATGATAACTAAACTAACTTATGTAGGATGAAGAAAATTTGTTGGACAGAAAAAGTTCCAAATGAGGAATTAGGTAGGTAGGTAAGTACCTTCTTAAAATAGTGACAGAAAAAAGGAATTTGTTGAACACCATACAGAAGTGGAGAGGGCAGATATTTGGTCACCTTATACGACATGACGCTATTATAAGCAACATCGTCGAAGGAAAAGTTGAAGCAAAGCGAGGCAGGGGAAGACCAAGAATAAGCTACATAAAACAGATAAAAGAGAAGGTTAACATCATGTCGTATAGGAAACTCAAAGAGTTGGCTATGGATAGGGATAGATGAAGTCAGCTACATACTACATCAGCTACTCACCGACGAGAGTTTGACTCCTAAATTTATGATGATGATTTAGGCAAAAGTTTACAAAGATTTGAGTAAGCTTGTTTATGTATTGACGTGTTTTCTCAATGAATTACAGTGTCTTAGTAACCCACTAACCTATATGTTTTCCGAAATAAAAACCGTATTTTTTGTGTAGTCTCAAAAACGTCGTAAAAACAAATGAGCTATTCCCAAATAGCCAGAATCGTGTGGCTTCGGCGGAAAACAGTTGACAACGTCAAAACATTGTTGTTAACATTGCGCCACGTCGCGTCGTGTGCGCGAGAGTTGGACAAATTGTGGCAGCTGCGCAGACGGAAATACGCACTAGGGCGAACGGAGAACTATCGATAATCTTCTTAGTAAGATATTTGCTCTAGGTGTTATCGATATCGATGACTGTTGACGGAAGACGAGCTTTGAAAGGCCTCCAACAAGTTAGACCAACGACCTGGCTAGGATCTCGGGGCAGAAAATGGATGAGGGTGGCGCACGACTGATCGTTGTGAAGAAAAAACTTAATAAAATTGCACGGAATAAAGTTTATACTTAACCTCACTTTTCTTTTCTCCATACATTTGTATGTTAGTTGGTTAACTTTTGACAAAGCTAGTAGTAGAATAGAAATTTACCGCAGCCGAGGGAGAGTTTTATAATAGGATCACGCGAGCATTTTATTGCCTACTTATGAACAGTTGCAAAAACTATAATTTTGAACACAATTAAGACCCATTTTATTATTATAATGTGTGAAGACCGTGTAAGTTTGAGTCGATAACCACAATCTATCGATATCGGCAAACCACTACCGCACTTATGACAGAAACGGGGATTATAACACCGACCATAATCATAACTCAATTAAATCTTTTATATTTATGCGCGTAGTTAAATCAACATGCTGTGCCAATAAATTCAACTCTATTAGGAGTTCGCAGTCCGCACTGAAATGTGAAATAATATGAATTATAATGTAGTAGTGTTGTGCAACAGTACCTACCTATTTCATTTTCTTGTATGATTCGGCTTAATGTGATAGTAGCAAATAATTATGTTCATAGTAGGGATGAGAACTGACTGAAAATCTACAGCATATTGTAGTTATGAATAAAACCAGCTCAATAGTTATAAAACAAAGAAAAAAACTCAAAAAACTTTTTGATTTTATTTTAATCGAAAATAAATTTTGAAATTGTTTGCAGAATCCTGATAATTTAACAAAACAATAATTGTACTGCTACCATGAACTTAAACGCACTTTTTCACGGTGAAAATGGCAAATTACTTATCGTCTCCATATAAATATTGGTAGGTAACCCATAACATACAATGACGTCAAGGTTGGTAGGTTTTCTGCTTGAATTTTGTCAATTTCTAGTAGTTTTTGAAACAAAGATTATCAATGAAAAATTCAGACTGTAGGTTTCAAGTATACACCAATAAATCGCAATAGTCCCTATCTAAGCAGTAATATTGATAATAATAAAGATCAAAGCTCAAAGATAAATTTAAATGCGTAATCCGGTGGAGACAATACATGTTTCATAAATTTATAATATTGATAATATGTTAAGAAACATGTTTGATCATAGAGAAAAATAATATTTTCTTCGGTTTCCGCGACTGTCACACATTTAAATAAAACAATTTAAACTGATTATATCGCGTATATTAATTATTTGAGCCTCCCTGACGTTTCAGTACCTTTACAGATACCGTTGTCAAAGGTTGACTGAGAAAAACACAATTTTTCTCTGTCAAAGTTACATTTGTGCAAACTACCCATTTTGTAAATATTAATTTAAAATAAAGGTGTTCATACATGCCAGATGGGCCTAATGTGTAAAGACAGTTACACATGTGCCAGAAGGGCATTTATTATTTATTTAAAATATCTACCAGCGGTTCACTAAAGGCTTACTGAGGAGAAAGAACCGCCAAAGAAAACTCCCAGATTGCCTTATTTATTACTATAAAATACTTTTAAACAAAAACTCTACATATGCTACTTTTAACACTAATTTGTTTTACACCGTTCGAGGCCCAAGGTTTCCAGTCTTGTGTCTTGCTTGATCCTTGATAAGATGTACAACAGGATCCCAAGCCGGTGGTAATGACAAACCATCTTCTCTATTGAAATTGGGATATTTTTTGATTTCAATAGCCTCGCGCAACATTCTGGGAAAATATCGTTTCTCTCTGGCAAGGATTGAAGTGTTATCAAACTTAATTGAATGGTTTGGTTTGTCCATGACATGCTCGCAGACTGCAGACCTGTTGCAACGACGGTGCTTGACATCAGCTACATGCTCCTTAACCCGTGTAGCTATACTACGTTTCGTTTGGCCAATGTATGACAGACCACACTCGCAGTCCAGCTTGTAAACACCAGCACTCTGCAGAGGGATGCTACACTTCACGGGCCTCAGGTATTGAGACATCTTCTTCATCGGCTTGAAATATGTTTTAATGGAAGCCCGTTTCAAGATGTTTCCAATCCTATCCGTGACCCCTTTCACATATGGCAGGACCGCAGGTTTACGCTCGACTGTAGGAGTCTTCACACGGGGTTTCTGGTTGAGGCGTATAGGTATTTAAATGGCAAATCACATCACCATCCTAGTCAACTTGCTACAGTGGGTAAATCTTTGTTTCAGAGAGCCAAGGGAATCTGTGACGACCAACATTTGACTGATGAACTACAGCATGTCAAGCGTGCGCTTTGGGCCAATGGGCTCAAGATACCACGCCTCAACCAGAAACCCCGTGTGAAGACTCCTTGGATTGGAAACATCTTGAAACGGGCTTCCATTAAAACATATTTCAAGCCGATGAAGAAGATGTCTCAATACCTGAGGCCCGTGAAGTGTAGCATCCCTCTGCAGAGTGCTGGTGTTTACAAGCTGGACTGCGAGTGTGGTCTGTCATACATTGGCCAAACGAAACGTAGTATAGCTACACGGGTTAAGGAGCATGTAGCTGATGTCAAGCACCGTCGTTGCAACAGGTCTGCAGTCTGCGAGCATGTCATGGACAAACCAAACCATTCAATTAAGTTTGATAACACTTCAATCCTTGCCAGAGAGAAACGATATTTTCCCAGAATGTTGCGCGAGGCTATTGAAATCAAAAAATATCCCAATTTCAATAGAGAAGATGGTTTGTCATTACCACCGGCTTGGGATCCTGTTGTACATCTTATCAAGGATCAAGCAAGACACAAGACTGGAAACCTTGGGCCTCGAACGGTGTAAAACAAATTAGTGTTAAAAGTAGCATATGTAGAGTTTTTGTTTAAAAGTATTTTATAGTAATAAATAAGGCAATCTGGGAGTTTTCTTTGGCGGTTCTTTCTCCTCAGTAAGCCTTTAGTGAACCGCTGGTAGATATTTTTAATAAATAATAAATGCCCTTCTGGCACATGTGTAACTGTCTTTACACATTAGGCCCATCTGGCATGTATGAACACCTTTATTTTAAATTAATATTTACAAAATGGGTAGTTTGCACAAATGTAACTTTGACCGAGAAAAATTGTGTTTTTCTCAGTCAACCTTTGACAACGGTATCTGTAAAGGTACTGAAACGTCAGGGAGGCTCAAATAATTAATATACGCGATATAATCCGTTTAAATTGTTTTATTTAAACATAGAGAAAAATGTTAAGAAAATCATTATTTTTGAATTTTGGAAGCATAAGGAGCTTCAATACAGTTTCAGAACATTTATATAACAAAATGAAACTTTTCGCATTCGGCAAGTCCTTTCGAGACCATAGCGTAACATCACGTCTAAAACGTCGAGGTTATTAAATAAACACCTTTAAACGCTACAATTCAATGCAATATACAAATCCATTTTATTGCACACCTCAAATACAACATGAGAGTTATACAGTAAAATAATAAACAACTGGCGGTCTATTCACTAAATAGCGATCTCTTCCAGACTACCTTTAGGTAACCAAGTAGGTACCCATCACTAGTAAACAATATTAATAACTATGCGGATTCTCTTCAAGACAGAGTAAATTAAGATTTCTCGATAAATAAGCTAATTCCAAGTTGTTAATAACGGTCTTACTGTAAGATAATATTTATGGATCAAGTTAATTGCCAAAGATATTAGAAATACTTACATTATGAATTATGAAATATAATTTCTCGGAATACCTACGTTATTTATGATTTAATAGGGCCATTGACAAACACTTTATGAAGTAAGATTTTAGAGTGATTTTAATTAGCTTTAAGTATTTAATTTATTATAGATTTTAGTTCTTTAGTATTCTTTAGTTGTGTTTATTATAGATTTTAGTTCTTTAGTGTTATCTTTTACGTTTAATTATAATTTAATCGTCTAACATTATTTTGTTCATTCATTGAAATAAATTATTTACTTTTTAAATGAATAAATAAACAGATTAAATAAGCTTGGACCCAAACACAAAATGTTAGGCTGCAGTGAAGTGGAGCTTAACGTTTTGTGACGTAAAAAATTACGATACGATGACGTGACGTGGAACGATATAGACGTGTGCGCGAGAAATCGGCGTGGACTTGTGTACTTTGTATTTATGCGCATACAAATAATGTAACCTGTACTTTATATAAAACACTGGTTACTGGTGGTTGGAAATCAAAGAACATGTAGCAGCTTTTTCACAGTTGCTCGAAAGCAGCAAGAATATTGAGGAACGGTTTTTGTCATTAACAAACTTTAATTGTAACTGCGCTCAGTCAATATCTTCTTCATAATTATACTCAACGAGAGTCACATAACATCTCTACTATGGAATCAGCTACGAAGAATACTGCGGTGTCGAGAGCTACTTGTAGGAACCAATCTTGTGGAAAGGAAATTCATACGCAGACAGTTATATATTCAGATCAAATAGGTGTGGGCCTTGGCTCAATGTTAAGTTATAGGCTAAGACAGCAAATTGTCAATAATTGTCAACCTCATGCTAAATTAAATCAAATCTGTGAGTTAATATCTAATGATACATTTGACACTAAAACTACTCTCATAATATTATTGGGTAACAGTCTTCAAGTAAATAGAGCAAGTGTCAGCAAACTAATTCAAACGTTGGAGTCTGTTGAAAAATCTGGTATACGCAAAATAATACTATGTGCGTTCCCGTACTCCCAGTCCTTGCCATATCATCATAACTATAAGACAGCAGAGCTTAACTCATTCCTATACAACGCTATTTCCCTTAACAATGTATACCATTTCTTCGATTTAAATAAGTTTATTAAACAGTTTACTTTAACGTCTGATAAATTGTACATGTCACGAAAAAATAAGCTGCTACTAGTGCAGCTCCTAGCATTTAATCTAGAAACACAATTACAACTAAATGGAACTCGGAGTACTAACAATACTAACAAAACTACGGATCTAATAGATTTAAACTAAGACAACGGAAAAACCTCCGAATATTAAACTAGTGCACCAAAATATTCGAGGGTTTTCCAGCAAGGAAGTTGAAATAGGTTTATTTTTGGAAGCTCGTGACATAGAAATAATGTGCATTACTGAACATTGGCTAACAGAAAATCAATTGTACCTAAATTTTATAAATTATGATCTGACTAGTTGTTATGCCAGGAAAATAGCTATCCACGGAGGTTCTCTGATTATTGTTAAGGCTGGAATAAAATCGAAAGAACGTAAAGACATTTTAAAACTTTCAGTGGAAAAAACTATTGAAATCTCTTGTGTTGAGTTATCTCACTACATAATTATATGTATTTATAGACCTCCTTAAGGAAACTATAACTTATTCGAGTCAGCGATGGAGAATGCTTTGAATGTAGCTACTAAAAGCAGAAAATATGTTATAGTCTGCGGTGGCTTCAATATAGACTTGCTTGATGAGTATAGTTTAAGTGTTCGGCTAGTGAGTTTGTTCAATTCTTATCACTTAAAAGGCATGTTCCTTGAGGCAACGAGAATTGCAGCAACGAGTGCGACATGTTTGGATAACATATTTTGTAATTGTGAGTGTCTAAAGAAAGAACTTTTTAATTGCTTCAATTCCGATCACTGCGGGCAAATGATTGTAATACAAGGTGTATCTAAAAGTGAGCCACAATCTAAAACATTCAGGCCCATAAATGATATCAGAATTGCTGAATTTAAATCTGAAATTGAATGCAAATTACCTTTAGTAACTTTACCCCAACAGGACCCTAATAGAGCATATGAAATACTGTTCGACACAATTATCATAGAGTTTAATAAACATTTTCAACTAAAAAACACCAAAATGTGCCGGAATAAGAAGTTTAGTGATTGGGCGACTGTAGGTATATGCAAGAGTAGGGATAGGATGTATGAACTCTATAGCATGAGATAATTTAATAAAGACCCAAAATTTCTTGATTACGTAAAAACTTATTCACAGATTTTCAAAAAAGTTTGTATAGCAGCAAAGTCTAATTATATTAAATCTAAGCTTTTAACAGCTGACAATAAAATGAAAATGACTTGGAGAATCATTAACGATGAAAGTGGCAAATGTAAATCTAAAGACTGTTCATTTAACATTTTATGCGATTGAAAAGAGAAACAATCAGAATCTGAAATAGCAGCAGCGTTTGAAGAGTATTTCTCAAATAAAGCTAGTCATACTACTAAGGATCTCAAATCGTCTCCTAGGAAAGCAGAATCATTAATGTCCTCGAACGTACCTACCTGTGGAATTAACTTCGAGTTTATTCCAATCAGTATCAAAACATTTTTGAAAACTTTCAAAACTATTTGTAAAAAGAGCACGAAGGATTTGTGGGGGATATCGGTGAAAATGATCAGTCATGTTATTGACATAATTGCTCCTTACCTTACCGATATTTTCAACAACTGCGTCAAAGAAGGTACCTATGTTTCCGGACCTAATGAAACTAAGCAAACTTATACCGTTGCATAAAACGGGTGAAAAAATAATCTTACGAACTTTCGCCCCATATCTATTTTGCCAGTACTAAGTAAAATATTCGAAAAGTTATTGTTAAATCAGTTACAGACATACTTTACAAACAATAACCTGCTTCACTGCCAACAGTTTGGATTTAGGAAAGGACGTTCTACAGTTAATGCCGCTTCTGAACTAATTAAATATATATATATATATATATATTTTATATTTCCACATCTACAATAGTCATAACAGGATAAACCTAATGCGACAATGTAGCAAAAGATAACTTAATTAAAGTTACATATTTTATACAAGGCTAACTTAGTAAATTCATTTATATGACAATAAAATATGTCTAAATCGGTGGCAATGAGGTTCAAAGTGCGAAGTGCTCGCGTCAGCGGTGCCTCCCGCCACAGCCTCGTGCGCGCGTGCGGCACCGCCAGCAGCGCCGGCCGCCGGCTCGGCCGCACCCCGCCCCGGCGAGGGACGACTACTCCCACCATGCTCAATATATCGGGATTAAAAAGTTTTCCTCGAATTAATTTAAAGACATATGTCACAAGTGACAAATCCCTCCTGACTTTTAGCTGATTATATCCGATTATGAGATATGGGAAGACTCATGTGACGCAATAGGCATATTGTGCGACCTTTCGAAGGCGTTCGATTGTGTTGAACACTATACTCTTTTGCTTAAACTTGAACATTACGGACTGTCAATAAAATCCTTAAATCTACTTTCATCATATCTTAATTATAGATCACAAACCATAGTCATAAATAGAACCCAATCAAATGGAGCGGCTGTGAAACTCGGTGTGCCGCAAGGGTCAATCCTAGGGCCGTTTCTTTTCTTAGTATACATAAATGACCTGCCATTCTTAGTTCACAACGATTGCAAAATTGTTTTATTCGCCGATGATACATCTCTAATATTTAAAGTACATAGAAACACAAAAAACTATGATGCTATTAGTGATACTCTTTTAAAGGTGTTAAACTGGTTTACAATAAATAACTTACTGCTAAATTCAAGTAAAACTAAATGTGTAAGATTTACTCTCCCTAATGTAAAAGCGAGTACTATTAATATATGTTTAAATGGAGAATGCTTAGAAGTATTAGATAAAACCGTTTTTTTAGGCTTAACCTTGGATAAAAATTTAAAGTGGAGTCCTCATATATCCAAATTGGCTACTAGACTTAGTTCAGCTGCTTACGCCATTAGAAAAATTAGGCAACTAACTAACGTAGACACCGCACGTTTAATCTATTTTAGTAACTTTCATAGCATAATGTCGTACGGAATTTTACTGTGGGGAAGGGCTGCAGATTTACAAACAATATTTGTCTTGCAAAAAAGAGCTGTTCGTTCAATTTATAAGCTGGGTTCGAGAGAGTCTTTGAGGGAGCATTTCAAGGAAATAAATATATTAACAGTAGCGTCTCAATATATTTACGACTGTATTATTTATGCTCTACTAAATATAGACTCATATAAAAAAATGAATAGTGCCAGGAATAAACATAAAATCGCTATCCCTAAATTCCGTGTGCGTAAAGTTTTTAAATAATTTATGGGTCAATGTTTACTCTATTATAATAAACTACCTAAAGAAGCAATTGAATTACCCTTACCGACTCTGAAAAAATACTTAAAAACCTGTCTACTCAAAAAAGCATATTATACTGTTGAAGAATACATGAACGACAAAAGGGCCTGGCCTAGTTTACCTTGCTAACTTTGGAAGTGTTTGAAATATGTGATAAACTTAATACTAGCTGTGATATAACTTTTATTTTTACCTAATTTTTACATTCTGTCAATTAATTTATTTTGGATTATTGCTCTTTTATTATTGTCTATTTTTTTTTGTACACACCTATTTTAATCGTTGTTTTATGTTTAAATTTGCTGTTTGAATATTATTTTTTTACCTAATTTTTACATTCTGTTAATTAATTTATTCTGGATTATTGCTCTTTTATGGTTTTTTTTTTGTATACACCTATTTTAATCGTTGTTTTATGTTTTAAATCTGCTGTTTAAATATTATTTTTTGACGATGCATATGGCTGATTAATTAATTATTATAATTATGATTGTAATTATTGTTTTTTTATAATATTCGTAAATTGTTAATTACTTATTTTAATATTGTAGATTATGACGATGCAAAGGTGATTCAACGAATCCTACTTGATTAAATGATTTCTTATCTTATCTTCTTCTTTTATTCTCTTCTTCTTCTTATCTTATTTTCTTCTTCTTATTTATATAAAGTACAGGTAACATTATTTGTATGCGCATAAATACAAATTACGCAAAAGCGACGCCGATTTAACACCGCGCCGCGGCGGCGTACACTGCGGCGTCGGTACAAAATCGGCGCGGCGCACACGTCTAGAACGATACGACAATATTCCGCGTCACGACAACTTTACGCATTTATAATTACGTTACGTTTGGCTCTCATATATCAAAATAATTTATTTTTAATGCTGTCTATTGCGATCCGAGTGGAAATGAGAACTAATGCCGTTTCGGTGTCATGAGAGAACAAAGAAAATTACCAACAGAGGACGCTGAACAGGCGTCATGCGCCCGAAACCTGCATTGCGCTGTTAAGATCTTTCCTGAAAAAATGTCCCGCAGCCATAAAAAACAGAACTGATTTTCGATACAATTTTATCATAGTATAATCTGTACCCTTACCCTCACAGTGACAGAACTCGGTAGCGGTTGCGAAAACGATTTGTATGGCGAATTGTAGTTCTACAAAGTTACCGATAGGGGCACTGTACTATTCTCCATACAAATGTTTACGCTGTCGCTAGTGACTACGGTCACGTTAACTCATGGTAAGGGTACTGGGAACCTGTGATGGTTGCGGTTATCATGTGATAAATAGTGACAAAGTATCCGTCACGTTTTGACAAAATGTGATAAAAATAAAAGCAACCACCACGGATTATGCTTTGGCTCTAACCCACTTATCTAAATTAGTTTATTTTTGTACGTTTCTATTAAGGTTCCGTACCCAAAGGGTAAAAACGGAACCCAATTACTAAGCCTCCGCTGTCCGTCCATCTGTCCGTCTGTCACCAGGCTGTATCTCATGAACCGAAGCCGAATAGACAGTTGAAATTTTCAAAATGATATATTTTTGTTGTCGTTATAGCATCAAATACTCTTCATGATAAAATAATAATAATTAAGGGGGATTCCCATACAAAAATAGGGGTTATTCCATAATATTTCACCGTAATAGGTAGACATTTGAAATTTTTAACAGAATGTATTTTTTTTTGCCACTATAACCATATTATATAAGAAAAAAAAAAGTAAGTATAAATTAAAGGGGGGCACCAAAGAATGTGTTTTTTCCTGATATTGGTAGGTACGGAACCCTTCGTGCGCGTATCCGACTCGCACTTGTTTTTGGTGTCGACCTGTCGAGGTCGCCCTGTTTATCCTCTGATTCCTTCCAACTTGTCGCCAATTGCAGCTAATTCAAACAAGCAAAATGCGCAGTTGATGTTCATTCCACAATACTTACTCGCATTTCCAAATGACAGCTGTTCTCCCGTTATCGGCTTGATACCCTTAATTGTGCTAAAATTGAATGTGGCGCGGTGTCCGTCTGTCAGGCAAGCCTCAGCCAATAGCAGTCGAGCATTGCACTAGTCTCTCCTTTTGAAACAAGCTTATGTATTAGGAAAATCATCTGACATACGACCTTTTAATCATGGAAAGTACAGTACAGGGGCGAAGCGAGGGTCAAAGGAAACACGCAATGGGAATTATAACTATATTATGTCCAGTCCAGAGAGATATAACCCTTTTGGTGAGTTGACAGATGGGTGGAAATTATATTTCTATGTATCCGACGATGTATGATGTATTTGATGAGGTAATTTAAGGTTAGAATTTTTTTTTTAATTGACGGCAATGCATTTTTATTGTTTTTTAATGGTATATAAAAGCTATACGAGATAAAAAAAAATTGATTACTCAGAAATATTTTTTCTGTTTATTATGTTTAACAAATGAGACATAGAACTATATAACATATAGGTATATCATAAATAAAAACATAGAGAAGCCATTCGGCTGCCCTATATCAAAACCTAGTAAGGGCTCCAGACCAAATTTTACAGGAGAGCCTAAAAACATAAAACGTGGCAGCCTCAAAAGAACTCTTAATTAATAATAAAAAAAAGTACATGAATAAGTAGAGTACTAACAAGTGTACGAGTATGTATCAATAACTTAATTTTATAATATATACTATATATGCACGTTTTATACCCCTTACTAACTTTGAAAATGTATTTACCCGTGTTAGTTTCTTACATTCAACCAGCTTCAATACCTAGTAAGGGAGCCCTTACTTAGGTCTTAACTGGTATCCCTGTCGTCGACATCCAAGATATTTAAAATTTAAAACAAAACCTTTTAAATAAAATAGTAAATACCCTTCTGGCACATGTGTAGGCACCTAACTGTCTTTGCACATTAGGCCCATCTGGCATGTATGTATGGAATACCTTTATTTTAAATTAATATTTATAAAATGGGTAGTTTGCACAAATGTAACTTTGACAGAGAAAAATTGTGTTATTCTCAGTCAACCTTTGACAACGGTATCTGTACAGGTACCGAAACATCAGGGAGGCTCAAATAATTAATATACGCGATATAATCCGTTTAAAATGTTTTATTCAAATGTAAACCTATTATACAAGTGTTAGGAATACACAACAAACCAACCATTAAACTACTCCAGCTGAAATTCCGATTGAACTTATCCGAATGTACATACGTATGAACATTTTCAACTCTTATTTTTAACCAGTTAAAACACTGAAACCTTTATTTTATACGTATATACACGTGTTTGTTACTATGTAGGTATTTAATAAGAAAATACAAAAATATAAGTTCTTTACAAGCCCATTTATTTTATTAAACAACTAACCCAGTTGGAAATCTTTCTGTGTCTTCTTGAATGTGTGCAAAAAACGTTGGTAACTCACTATTTTGAACATTAACTATGTAAACACAATAATGATCTAGTTGTACTTAAGTAGGTATTATATACGTTAATAGCGAAGACACAGACACTCTTCGCATATGTTTGTAGTAAATAGCGAAGTTTTATAAATGTATTAAAGGGATGATGAAGGTCCCTACGTAACAAAAAATTATAAATAAAACTTCAAAACCATCCAGACGACAGTTAATTTAAACAGCACGCTATGTGGCTGCGCCGGCGCCTTGCCGTGGACTGACCGAACACAGTGATACTAGGTGCACCGCGCGCCCCTGCCGGCGCATTGATTCCCAGATCAGAAACCTAGTAAGGCCCTCTTTGACCAGCCCAAAACCTAGTATGTCTCACGCCCTTACTATGTTTTGATATGGGATATGTGACTTACTGGGTTTGACAACGGTAAACAGTTACTAGACATGTTACTTACTAGGTTTCGACGCATTGAAAACTCTGGTTATTATAACGATTTTTGAGCTGGTGTCTCTGTCACCAGCTGAGGACTTACTAGGTTGGTACAAATAAGTTAAAAAACAAAAATCCAAAAATTTGTCCCTTACTAGGTTTTGATATAGGGCAGCCGCATTATTTAATGGTGAAATTTTACAACGAAGTTTAAGAGTTGTGGACAGTTTTGTTATAAAGTTGATTTGCCCCATTAATAAACAAAATTTCTCGTTGTAATAAAACAAATTAGATAACACTTAACTATTAACAGTTTTGAAAATCTTTCAGAAGTACTAACATAGGATAGGATTAACTACAAATTCTGCTATTTGTGCATTTAACTGAAACTATGCCGACATAATATGACGATGTTTAGGCAACGCTATGTCTTATTATTTTTATTTTCGAAGAAGTATCTTTAAAACTAGGATTCCAGAACTAAATTTGAAACTTGTCATGTAAGTATTTTTAAATTAGTTATACTATTCATATATTTTAATAAAAATTACATCCCACTAGCTTATTCAAGTTTTGAAAAGTGAATGGAGCAGTTGAAAAACTTGGATGGCATGTATATGGGCGTAGAACTTACTTAAAAAGGAGGAAAGTTCTAGAAATTTCTGGAGACCGGAAAGCGAATTTCAGATTTCATCAGAACTTTGAATAAATAAACTTGTGAAGCACGTATTGTTTTTGTATATAAATATTTAAATGATTGCGTCAATTTAAAAAAAGTTCTAAAGCATAATTCCTGTTTTTTTTTTAATTTGCCTACTTTTAGCACATAAAAGGCCACGGAATTTAAGCATTGAGGATTTATTTAACACCAACTACCATTTGCTAAAATGGCATGCTGCGGCACAGACAGAACTTATACAAAAAGTTGTGAAATGCCAGTATAGACTCAGACATGTAAAAGGTGCCCTTGTGGCCTACTTGCAGAATAAAGTTCATTATTTCATAATAATTTATTTATTTCATTTCATTATTAAAAATCTAACCGAAAAAGGCACAAGGCATTTGCCTTTATATGTATAAAAACTAAGAGAAATGTTCTTTAGAGTGGCAGTTTTGCGAAGATAAAAATTGCAGTCCACAGAGGTGGAGCCGTATTACGAGGGCCCTAATTTGCGTCACGTTAATGGACGAACGGTCTCTCTCTGTCTATGTCTGTCTCTCTTTTTTCCTCCAACCACGTGATTCGACAGCCTTGTCCGACATGTGTCCGGATTAAGGAATTTTATAATCTATTTAGGTTCTATGGTCCCCTAAGAATTATATTTAATATTTTAAATGTATTAAATTTTTATTTTAATGTTCCTACTTAACATTTATTTGTAGTATCTATGCATCTCCTTTACGTGTACCAGTGTAATTAGTTATAACACAACTGTATCATGTAATTGTTTTAAGTATTATTTACGAAAAAATGACTTACTGTTGAGTTTCTTTCGGCTTTCTTCTCAACAGCGGTCTCCTCTTGCGAAATGCCGGTAGATTCACAATCTGACTTGTAAAAGTGCCCCTGTGGCCTACTTACTGAATAAATTATTTCAATTCATTTCATTTCATTTCATTTCAGAACGATCAGCGCTGGCACTCGAGCTAGTAATATTACTTATCGAACCTATTCACAAAATTTCATGAGAAGCGATTGAGAAATGTGGCCTACAATCGATAGCAAGACCACAAGACAAAGCGAAAAATCAAACATCCGGACATAAATACGAAATTAATTTTAGCGAAGCTGAAAAGACGGTTTACTCGCTTCGCTTGCGTCAATGAAAAAAAAAAACATTACACACATTTCCTATGGTCGGTACAACTTGTACGAGCTTGTACTTGTAATACATCATATTATAGAAATAGCATTAGTGTAGATACCTTTATACATATTCGTTGATATGCGTAACCTATATTATATTTTTGACGACGCGTTTGGCTCGGTTGGTAGACACCTGCCTACTGAGTCGGCGGTCCTGGGTTCGAATCCCGGCCGGGGCAAATATTTGTGCAAAATATTTGTTCTTGGGTCATGGATGTTATCTATATATGTATTTATATATTATGTATATCGTCGTCTAGTACCCATAGTACTTTAGCTTTGCTTAGTTTGGGACTAGGTCGATTTGTGTATGATTGTCCCTTAATATTTATTATTCTTATTATTATTATATTATAACAGGTGCAATAAAGACCATCATCAACATCAATCGTGCTTTACTATTTTTGACATCAATTCTGACATCCCAATCTATCCTCCATCCGCCATACATTCTGACAGTACGGGTACGTGACCACTGGTCACGCACCCGTACTCTGACCAGTAAATTTAGAATGACACTGTGACACTCATCTTAATGATTTTTGAAGCCAATCAGGCATACAATTAACCTGGCAACATTAATGCACAAACAGCTCATTTATCGCTCGCGTTAACCGCGTTAATATCGGGTAGCATTGGAAATGTACTGGCAACACTGCATTCAGCAAGGTAATTACCCGTTTGAAAGTAATTGCCGGTGACGCGAACCAACCGCTATCATCAATGTTTACGTACAGATAAATGTATGTAACAAATAAGAACGACTTATTATTACTAATAACCAAAATTTAAAATAAAATAAAAAACCAAGACCAACACTGTTGAGAAATTGCTCAGTGGGACACTCCAGGCTCTTAAAAAAAAAACCCGCCCCCAAACATAGAACCGTCTCGACAGATAAGGCTTTCGATTTAAAAACAACACACAAACATACAGATACAGATACACACGTTAAACTTATGACACCCCTCTTTTTTGTCGGGGGTTAAAACTAACTAATAGATACACAGTAATATGGAACTCATCCTTATAAGATAAAAGATACTTCTAGTTACGACCAAAACATCAAAATAAAACACTGTAGGTATTAAACTTAGGTATAGCTAAAAGAGTTGAGGTGACGCAAACAACAACATGTCATCTAAGTACTAAGTAATGACAGCGCGATTTGAAAATACTGTTCCGCTTTCGTACCGATAGCAAGTTCAGCAACGAACTTCAAGATTGACAAAAATATAATAGTTTATGACAAACTTTGGAACCTCAAAAGTAGCTGCCAACAGCTGACTTAATAGTGAATCAATTATAAAATAAATCAAACGAAATAACAATATATCAAGTCTTATAAACAATGAAATAAGACTTTTGAGACATATAACAATAAACGATTAATCTAGCGCCATCAGAACTAAATATAGATGTAAAAGCAAGCAAACACCTGGCAACTTATCCAACTGTAAGCTACAGATTAAGTAGCACCAGATGGTCTTATACCTACATATTATATATTTGAATAATAGCACTCTGTACCATATACATGTTTGGTTCACCTATGAGTAGTTGAACCTTTATTAGGCTGCGTTTCCACCAGAGATGTGCGAGAATGAGTAGCGAGGGATGTGTTTTTCTTAACCAATGGAATACATTCATTCAATCATCCCCGCTCAATGCAGCTGATTCTTCCGGTTAACAAAAACACATCTCTCGCTACGCATCCTCGCACATCTCTGGTGAAAACACAGCCTTATACGAGTATAAAGAGTAAAACTTAATGCACATATTTTTTTTCTTGTAGGCGGGTAAAAAGTATCTTAAAACCATGTTTGGATGTCTAGCTATGCTTGTACTAAAAAAAAATGTCCAGCCGTTTTGGCGTGATGAGAGGACAGAAGAAAATATTACCAATAGATGGAGCCATTAAGATATTTCCTGACCATTTTTCCACACCACACATTGTGACGACACTACCGTTAAACCCTTACGACGTAGAAGTCTTCACTTGCAAGCTCAGCTCAGCTTTCATTGAGTAATGCAGTCGGAAAATAGCGCAGAGATACGAAGTAACGAGTGGGAGAATGCTACCACAACAAAATATTTTACAGAACTCTCATGGTATTTTCTGAGGCTGATGCGCACGGATGAGCTTATAAACACGAAGTTGCGTGTTATTGTTGCCAGTAAAGCTTCGCATTAGTAACTACGCTGTTCTAAGTTACAAGAGTGCGTCATGAATAAGCTAAAAATAAACTATATCAAAGGGAATCCAGTAGCAATGCGCCGTGCCGCTCTATGTCCTCACAAAGGAGGTGACAAGAGTCGTAAACGCTATGCAACTAAAATTAAATGTCTAGTTCTCAATCAAGGGGATGGGGATTATTATAGAGGTAATAAATTAATTTCCGCTTCTTGAAAAAATAAATATTGACAGTAAAAGAAAGCGTGAAATAACTTGGCAATAGCTTACTAATTTCAAGTTAAATCCGATTATTACAATATTTGAAAATAACCTTTTATTTGGTAATAACTTTCTAATTTTAATACTTGATGCTGTGATATAAACGTTCAATACAATGCAGAGGATACACATTTTCAGATTGTTTTTAATAAAAAAAAAATATAACGGCACAACATGCCTGTTTTTTTTTTTTTATTATTATTATTTTTATATTACGGTTCTACATAGTGGCTCCACTTCGCCTGATGAAACACTCAATTGCTTTTGGTAAGTACGGCTACCTGTCATCGCTCTGATTTTATTATAAAAATAGAGTCCAACTCAAAATTCGAAGCAATTGAGTGAAAAGGGGAGCTCAAGTCGCAATGGCAACTGACAAGAAACCAACGGTGCCATGTCAGTGCTGACATGCTGGCCCGAGAGATCTAATTAAGATGTGTATCTTCTCATATGTATGAGATCTATCGATTATAAGGAGGGGTTGGGTTCCGCATAATTTTTATTTAGGTACTATAGTCGGGTAAAAACTTATTTACCTAACCATCCTTGGACGTCCAGCTATCCTTGTACCTAAATTGGTTAAATCCATTTCGCCGTTTCGGCGTGAAAGCGGAGGACAAAGAAGTATTTACCAGTAGATGGCGTGGTTGGCGCCGCGCGCCCGTATGTAGGTAAATCCTACAACACGTTGTTAAGATTTTCTCCGGGAGCTACAGTATGCGGTTCTTCGAGAGGGGAGTAAATAGGTTCTTAAAGGGTCGGCAACGCGCGTGTGATGCTCCTGGCATCGCAAACGTACAGAGGCGGCGGTAACTGCTTAACATCAGGCGGGCCGCATGCTTGTAGTAAAAAAATAGATTCTTCCTGAAATGGGCGTCATTGGTATGTATGTGCGTCATTGTTTTACAATAATGCTAAAATAAGTATAACTATTTCATGGTAAGATTGGTAAGACATATTCAAAAGTAAAATTACACAAAGTATGCAAGTAATTTTCAAACAAAACTGCGGTTTCTTTGGTTAGAACCTGTTTTAAAGTTTCCAGACGCTCTAGACAGACTAGTTAGTCTAGTTGGTAGTGCCTGAAGCTAATTCCAAACTAGTCTTTATATGATTTTTACGACCATCTTTAAGAATAAAACCTAAAAAAGGAAGTGCGAGTCAGATTTTCGCATTGAAATTTACGTACAACCACAAAAAGTTAGATTATTCACAACACCTATCATTTAAACTGCTGACAGACAGACAACGCATTATACAGACGCGAAAACACAAGAAGATTTTATTTACTTTATTCATTATTTGTAGTCGTTATTTATCCACCTAAACCTTTCAACTGCAGAAATATTCGAGCATCGCTAGAAATATCAAATTCAATTCTCATAAAAGCTCAAACACTATTTCGCATCAATTTCTATCAAATCTTTACACAGACTCGAGTGGCCACTCGATATTTTCTAAACAGTTTTCAATAATACTCCCCTCGTTTCTATTTATACCATCGTTTCAGTGATCGTCCGCTAGATTTTGTGACAAACTTGTCTCTTATAAATTGCATTCCACGTGGTCGGATCGAGAAAGAGAGTTATGGCTTTATGTCTTTCTTGATGAATTCAGGCATACGATTCACGAGACCATTCTAATTTTACCCCTGGCTTTACTTAGAAACTCGCAGTTTAAGCGATGAACGGCGAAATTTGTGTTAATTTAGAGTTCTCATTAAATTGGTCCATTCGCGCTCTGACGTCTCGAAAATTGTGTGAATAATAATAGGATTTTATGTTTCACGCCTAAAGTTTATTACCTCTGAAATATAGAATGCTGACGACGATGTTTTGAAATAGTACTTTTTTAATTGGTATAATTTTATGAAACTTTTATAGGCATAAGTTTTTAACAAATGCGTACCATAAAGTGTGCTTTGCGTGTGGTTTATTTTTAAGATCAGGACCCGTTTCAGATTAAAAATAAAAACCTTAAAGTAATAGAACAATCGAAAATTAACATTCAAAAATTACGTTCAGTCATTTATCAACACAAAGACGAAACCTCTGATATTTATTCGAATATTTCCATAATACCACGAATTACGCGTCAGGCCTCCGTTAATGAAACGACGTAAGCGACGATTCCCTTCTATTGAGATACGTCCTTTCGTGTATAGAGCGCAGTGTTGTTGTAAAGCATTTTACAAGTAAACACAGCGCAGGCGCCGGCGGCGTCAATCTCAGAGATGAAGACGTCACGAGCTGACTCGTGTGGGGTATCGTGGTAAAATGAGAATGTTTAAGGTTCCGTATTATAAACTAGGTCTTAATTAAGCCTCAGTGAAAAGGAGGGAGTTTAGGAGGGATGGAAAAAAAATAGCTAAACAATCTTGCCTGACCTATAGCTTAGAATAAATTACGTCTAGAAACCTGCTTAGCGCTTGAATGTGAAGCCAGTTATGGTTAATCACGGGCTGAGTTCCGTCCGAATCATAACGTCAATGTCACAAGCAAATCGTCTCTATGATTGGTTCGTAGACACGCACACATAAAACCAAGTGGCTTCAATTTTCGAAAATCTGTTGTATGAACACTCGTTCTAGTCGTACCTACTTGTTCTAAGTCCTAGCTATGGGTATGTAGACGTCGTCATATTCTGATATATTTTTTTTCCCCAATTAACGAAACTTGTGTTATGAATAAAATTACTATGGTATTAGTATGCTTACATTTTGTCAATAAATCAATTTTTTCAGGTTTACGCTACGTATATTGAAACGCATTTTCGGTTTTTAATCTTATTAAAACATTCGTGAGAAATTGTCGGCCACGGCCCGACATGTTTCGAACTTGTACAGAGCTCTTCATCAAGGACTGCTACCCGTACACAAAGTGGCCGCGCCGGTGTATTGTGCATTTTCAGTTGTTGTGTAGAATGTGTAAGGTGAGTCGGGGCTATTGTAGCTATGGGGTTATTGTATCTTCTTACCATTATAATGGTCTGTGACCATTATAATGGTCTGTGTATATATAGGATACACAGACCAATGGTATATATACACAATCCTATATATACACAGACCATTTTAAGGGTCACAGACCATTATAATGGTAAGAAGATACAATAACCCCATAGCTACAATAGCCCCGACTCACCTTACACGAAAGTTCTTTTTATATAGGTACATAGTTTCATAAAACTACTCACTAATTTAGCATAGTAACGCGAAGATTTACGGCACAGCCACTACTTACGAGTAGGGTTACCATACGTCCGGATTTGTCCGGACATGTCCGGACTTTTCGACTCTTGTCCGGACTTTGTCCGGCCCTTTAATTTGTCCGGCTTTTTTCAAATAAGTTGGAATAATGAGAAAACCCCGCCCGCACCCCGCACCTACCCCCTCGCAAATCTCGCAATGCGAGCGTCTACCTACTGCCATGCCTACCTATTTTGGTGACTAAAAAGTCCGGACTTTTTTCGATTCGTCCGGCTTTTTGCCAGGACTTTTCAAATTCCTAAATGGTAACCCTACTTACGAGTGGACCTTTCGCTCCCACCTATGGCCGAACACGCCGATGGCGCTTGCCGCCGAAATCGTAGCATGTCCGTTAAACATTTAAATAAAATAAATATTAGTCCCCCAGCAACATTAAGAGATGACACCCAGTAGAGGCCATGTTTGTTTGTGCGTTCGTATGTCGTTAAATATATGGCAAACTGCTCGTCTAAGAACATAAATCAACAGCGCCTTAAGCGGCTTATTAATATTTGCTATACCAAAGATATAGCTCGTCGTATTATACTGGATATGGTACAGAAAATTCATAATTCAACAGCATTGGAATATTTTTTTCCCATTTTAATTAAAGTACCTAACCAGAATATAGTGTAATAATGTATTAAGTGGTTTACACTCACGTGAAATTTTCAGGAACGGCCTGATAATATGTCACACGAAAGTTTTATTAAGTAATACATTAATTTACCATGGCTTCCCAGCGAAGAGTCTTCTAATAAAAAAAAAATACTTAATGCAACTTTAGGTACCTGTAAAGATTCTAAATATGGTTAATCATCAACTTTTAATTTGATATTACATTATATCCAGCAAATATCGCGTACTTCTAGTGTCAGTTTCTGCAATTTTGGAGCAAAAGGTGGTAAAGGGATGAAAACAACCTGTAAATAATTAGATATTCTTGATCGGTTATTTTTGTAACAATCATACATTTCCAGCGTAGTGCTCTTCCAACTGAGCTATTAGATTAATGTAATAAGCGGTTAACACTCACGTGAAATTGTCAGGAACGGCCCGACGTGTTTCGTACTCGCACAGACCATAAGAATACTCCGTGCGTACTCGTATGGAGCTATTAGGTCGTTACGTCAATCACACATCACACCAAATCTTTGATTCCATAATTCTCCGTTACTAGAACGCCCTCTGCGTCATTTATGTTCTTTAAAATGCTTAAGCGCATATAGCTATGACCTAGGATGTGCGTTTGTAATTTAGTACTTTGTAATAAATTAATTTACTTCACCGTCTGTGATCTCTTCCAGTGTGTAGAATCTTTGTTGGACATATTGGCGAGATTCTATCTTAGGCGCGATTGTTGAGGTTTGCGCACACAAACATACCCAGGACTTAAGAGTATAGTTGACTACGGGTATAATTATGTAACCAGCAAACTTATTATCTTAAAATACCCAATTGTAAACTATTAGTACAACTTTAGAACACAAAAAGAAAATAAAGAACACAAGTGTGGTGTGTTCTTTTTGAATTTTTTATAGCTTCTTAAGGTGATTTGTTATAGCTATATAGTTGCATTAGCTCACAAACGTTAAATTAATTCGAAAACGTGAAACCACCATGAGTTAACGTGACCGTGCTCACTAGCGACTGTGTAAGAGACTTAGTACATGGCCCTATTTATATAGGGGGGTGACCGGGTGGGCCGTGCCCACCCCAGTATGGTCTAGTGCCCACCCCAGGATTTTGGGTTACCCATAGAAATTCATGGCTTCATCTCAAAAGCCATGGCCAGGCCCCCCCCAGGCCCCGTCTGGAAAATAATCTTAGTTACGCCAATGCCTATTGTCCCCTAGCGGTTACTTAGTAGAACTACAATTCTCCATACAGCAGTCGCTAGTATGGTCACTATAAACTCAAGGTAAGGGTACCGATATTTATAATGAGATATTTCAAAAATATAGAAATGTATTTTAACGTTTTCAAACTAATACGTTTATAAGTAATGATTTTTTACACAGTTATAAATTAACTATGAAGCCCGCAACGCAACTTCGTCCGCGGCGGCAGAAAAAAGACAGTGCCCTCTTTTTGCTTTCAGGGTAATTGATGAAAAGTATTATAATTATTATCATTATTTCATGTCCCTCTGTATTTAAAATTGTAATCGGACCAGCCGAGTTAGCGGTAAGTGTATGTGTTATTTGCACTCATTCAACGTGATTGATATGATGGTGACAAACGCTATCAATTCTCATACATTTGAAGTAGAGTGCCTATCGCTCTGGTAAAGATTTTCTTTTAGTCATGATCTGGGATACCTATTTCATAATTTTATACTTGATAGTTTTTTAGAAATGGCTAAGGCGCAGCAGCGTTTTGGACGCTGATTGACTTATGTTTCCTCAAATAAATAACATTATATTTGCAAAACAAAAGAGTTAATTGATGAGCTCATAACCGAGCTCTTCTTGTGAATTGTAGTTGAATCTAATAATAAGATTATATTCGTCTAAATTTCGTAACAAGAGAACGAGTAAGTAGTTGAAACGCTCTTAAGCCTTACCCAAATACAACCGAATACAACATCAGTAAAATAAAAAAATGGGCAAGTGCGAGTCCGACTCGCGCATGAAGGGTTCCGTACCATAATCTATAACAAGTTTTTTGTATGGGAGCCCCCCTTAAATATTTATTTTATTTTATTTTTAGTATTTGTTGTTATAGCGGCAATAGAAATACATCACCTGTGAAACTGTCTAGCTATCACCGTTCTTGAGATACAGCCTGGTGACAGACGGACGGACGGCGAAGTCTCAGTAATAGGGTCCCGTTTTTACCCTTTGGGTGCAGAACCCTAAAAACAAAAAACAAAAACGTGTTTGCTGGGTGCTCACTTTATATGAAAAGTTATTCAGATTCCGACTGTACCTTGAAACAACTCTATTTGTATTTGTCTGGCCGTTAAAAGCGCAGGCGGTAGCCATTAAAACTTACTTCTGCCGTCGGCTTGTTTCATACTTTAGTAAATAATTTTGTACCATCAGCCTATGGGTGTACGCCATCTTTTAACATACGATATTGAACGTTATTGCTTTACAGTAGAACTAAACATGAGTTTCAAGATGCAAACAGATATTAGTTGTAATTGTTGAGGTGGCGTCTTTATATATTGTAAGGTTTATGTCATACGTACTACTAAAACTTTAAACTCAAATCGTGGCTTGTTGATCTAGCTTGTTACAGTATGGACGAGTTTATACAAGGAAATTGTTGACCTTTGCCATGTTATTATAATTATTTTGCAATGATAATGTAATTATGAAATATTTTGATGTTAAATTAAATTAAATGTAGACCTAAGGCTGAAATGTTTAAAATTGTAATTGAATTGAATAGTCATTTTACTATTTTATCAATAAAAAAATCTTATCTAATCTAATCTAAACTACATAATAACTTGTTTTTTTATGTCATGTTCGTCCGAGTATTTTTTTTCTTTAACAATAGTCGTATAACCATATTTGAATATCCAGCTGTCCTGTAGTTAATTGGTTACCATTCATGAAATTCATCCAGCCGTTTCGATGTCATGAGAGGACCAAAAAATCATGACGCAGAAATGGCATAACGCCGCGTGCCTATACAAAACAAAAGGCGATTATGCATCGCGCTATTAAGAATAGAAAACAGATTTTCAATACAAATTTAGAATTTAACGATAGCATAGATTTTCACTTTTGCAAACCGATATGGTCGAAATAAAATCACTTAGTAATTGAATTCTAAAATTTTAGGTGTATAGCGAAACAAGCACTGTAAAAACCATTGTTAGGACCGTTCAGCTATCATCAAGTATCAATGTCAATGGCACACTTTTGTGCGTTGTGCTATTTGTACAAAAGGTCGTAAGTTAGCAGAAAATATCTAGCAGTTACTACCTTTTGTCCATAAGCTGGAATGACAGGATGCGGGATGAAATAGGATTAGTGTGCATTCGCATACAACCCACTCCATGCGCTAAAATTCGGTACCCGCTATCTAGTTGGTGCGTACACTCAATTTGCACTCACACATAGATTTATTACATATATGTACATCTAAATACAAAAGATATCTATACTTATTTCTAGTTACATGACCCATATGCGCTTTTCAACCTGTCAATTGAATTAACCTATTTTGATATTCGTAAAATTCAAACGGATATACATATGTATTAACGATGAAATTTATGTTATTTCAACTCACCTCTGTTTCAAAACTCCTCGGTTTTCCCTATGTCGAACTCTTTCATACTTCCTTCAATATGACCATAAGGTTAGTCGGACAAGGAGCGCCTGGTACAAGCCCATCTAGGTATCAAATAAAATACAAAAACGTTCATTAGCTTTATCACGTTTGCATTATATGAGATACCTGGCGGACCCCACACTAGGCTGAGCCTGTATCGTCAGAATGCGAAAGCGTCAAATGTGTGTGTATGTGTGTGAGTGTGTGTGTATGCTTGTGTGAGAGAAACGTGTGCCACTAGCCAGCAAGAATTAGGGCCTCAGTTTCGTGATATGATACTGTACCATATTATCGAAATATCGAAAAGTCTAGACGGCTACTAACAAATGACAAATAACTATAAATTGAGTCATATAGAACCAAAGTCAGCAATATCAAATTTTTATAATGTAGCAACTTTAAATCTAGTCTGGTAGCTCAAATAACTTATACGATTTTCAACCATATTGTTGCTGACTGCTTCTATATGACTAAATTGTGTGATTGTAAGATGGCGTTAGTAGGTACTATAATCAATATACTTTTTGATGTATCGATATGGCTGCGATTTAGCGTCACAGTTAGGCTTCGCGACTCTTGTCGTGCGACATAGCATCTCCCGCCACTCTCTGATAGTACCGCGAAGAAAGAGATAGGTGATATTTCTCGCGTGTCACAGTTGTGCTGGTGCGCTTACACCGCTGGTGCACTTGTTCCGATCCCCACTAACCTTAAATTTTCACGTATTATAATAGCGTATACTATCAATTAGTATATTGGTGGGGATAGTTCAATACCGCGTAAGTAACAAGTGTAGATAAGAAATCAATATTCAAACAAATGATAAGTATTTTATTGAAATGAGAACTTTATCGACAGCTGTTAATTACGCTGTATTGCACTATCCTCGACGATATAGACATCTTCGTCTAACAAATTTAATTTTGCGGATCTTATATGTTCATAAAACAATTAAATAAAATGCAGAATTTTCTTTAAAAATGTATTTATTTTTCATTTTATTGTGCTCCTCATATTTATAATTGGACGAAACGTCCGAAACTTTAATTATATTAGTGATGCGACCGTGTTACGATACAAAATAAACAAAGTAAAATAAATTAAATACAAAAACAAACAAAAACAACATTTTGGACAGCCAAATAAAAATGTCAAAGACATAGTAAAAGCGTGTTTTTACATAGTACAAAGCATTGTCAAATCATGTGTTGGGGAGATCGAGGGGTTTTGAAACAGATGTTAATTGAAAGGAAGCACAATGCGGGACTCGCGGGCGGTGGAACGCGTCTTAACAGCGTTGTTGCCGCCTCGCTAGCGGATTTAGCTACCGAGAAATAGACGTTGTAAACTCATCTCTGTTTCGAAACCCCGCGGTCTCCCCTACTTTCACAGGCATCTGACGTAATTACGTATACTAAGCAACTAAGTTGAAATAATGATAAGTTATTGGAATACAAAATTTAGCACCAGTTATGGGAAATAAGAAGGAAAGAGCCGATGCAATTTAAATAAAAAGTGATTTTTGCGATGTCTAAATAACTTCAAAGGGGATTTTCTCCATACATTTTCTATTTAATCAGGTTGAATATATTGACTTCTTACGTCATATAGGATCTCTAAAATGATAGGAGAAACCCGCCCCATGTGATATGATTATAAAATTTATCTTACTATTCTTACATAATAATTCATTTACCTACAAATTCTGTACAATATCTACATTTCAGCAAACCGATGTACAACTTTCACCATTAACTAAAAATGATACAATTTCATTTTATAATCCATATTAAATGTGATAATTTTAGGACTAGCTCGAAATAACTTACTAGGACAAAACTGCTATCACTACTTAAAATATGGTCACATGAATTATATACAAAACTATTAAACTCTATGCTATTTATGGAAATAATTGTACAAGTGGATTTTCAAAACATTACACGTCTAGTTAGGACCCGAATGTCAACGCTATAGTCCATTACTTTACACATTCGTAAAAAATTAGACACTACGAATTTTATTCAAGTCATTAACAATTCACAGTTACTTTAAACTAACCAGAAACAATGTATATTGAAGGCATGAGAATTGAAAAGGCCATACTTTCAGTTGAATTTAGGCCAATAAAGTTTAACAATAAAATTGCTTCGATTTCATTCCTGTTTCATGATTTAACTGCCGTATATCACAAAGAACAGTTATGGCACATGACCAAATCCTTTTATCACTTAGTTCGGACACTGCACCATTCAAGACATCGGTATTTCCGCTGACAGTCGATGCCTGGAGGAGGTTCTCGTGCCGCATGTACCACAAGTGTTATTACTATATCCTGAGTCGGATCCGAAAGAGGAATCTCCGCTTGGAGGTTTGGGGGAGGCTCTGGGTCCTCTCCAGCAACCGATCCCTGGCAAGTCTCCACCTGGCCAGGCACCACCCGCACCGACAGCCATGGGGCCTTGGGGCCTGGCTCCAACGGTCCCGACTTGAGGGTACAGTCTTAGCAACGCATCCAGCAAAACGCCTTCATGGAATTCTGAGGGGTCGGGTGGATGCATGTGTCGTGGCATTCTCTGTTGAGCCCGTCGTCTTTCTAACGATTTCGGCCGTCGGTCCAAGCGGTGATGCCTTGGACGGTGCGGCAGAGATTGTGGCGCGGGTGGCTTCGAGCACGTTCGACAAGGCGCCGCTTCGCCGACGAGACTGAGCTCGTCTTCTGCGAAGTGATCGTCGCTGTGGAGGGAGTCATCTGAGCGATGGGGAAGTTCTTCGTAGAGCGGGGCGCCGCAAGTGTCACCCCCGCAGGAGTTGCCGCCACGCCAGGTTCCTCCAGAGCCGCAGACGAAGACTCGGCCGGGGCAGCCTGGTCTCTTTGTTTCTACCATCTGAAAGATAATTGTAAATATTAAATACATTATTGAAAGATCGAAAACAAACGAGTAATTGAAATGAGTCAAAACTTATTGTGGATAAATGTATGTTAACTGTAGTGAAAAATACAAAGCCCCATGAATAAGCCAGTTCAGAGTCAAGAGAGTCCCCTGAGATGCAGGTAAATACAGTCTCCGGCAAAACAAAATACAACTGGTCGAAAAGTATGTTCAAATACTATGGTTCTTTGACAAAGAGATTGACAAGCAGACGTACGCCAATGTTTAAGACTATTTTTCAGACGGGGCCTGGGTGTGGCCTGACCATGGCATAGAAGATGAAGCCATGAATTTCTATCGGTAGTCCAACATCCTGGGGTGGACACTAGACCATATTGGGGTGTTCTCGGCCACCCACCTAAATACGCCTATGCAGGCAGAAGTTCAGAGCTCCCAAATGTCGATGACTTATCATTAAATTTTGTATCTTACCTCCAATTGTGGTTCTAGTTCAGGTCGGTGCGGGATGGGTGGTCGTCTCGGCAAGTCTTGCAGGTCCTCGTACAGCGGTGCCGGCGGCGGTGCTCGTCGCTGCGACCCGGTCTGATTTGGAGCTGAAGACTTTGATGGTAGGAGGTTGGTGACTTTCCGTTTGTGTCTGGAAAAGAGAAAACAGACGATGTTATTAAATACTTCAATACAGTATTATATAACATCGAAATTTATGGGATTCTGTTAGTTGGCAGGGGTACTTTTACATGTCTGAGTCTACCGACATTTCACAAGAGGAGACCACTGTTGAGAAGAAACGCCGCAAGAAACTCAACAGTCAATCATTTTTTCAGAAAGGATACTTAACTATTACAGTAATATGAACTTAACCTAATTTGAACCCATCTTAATATTACTTTATAACACGCAGTATTTCTAAATTTCAAACTCGTTTGCAGAATTCTTACGTTAATGTAGATATACCTGTCGGGTTGGACTATACATTTAAACGGAAATACTGATACGAAACTGCAAATATATGTGCAGATGTGTTTGTTTTCTTTCCTTGGTTAGTTTAGGTATACAAACCAAGTATAACAAATGCAACAGTCTGGTAATTTATAAAGAGTTAACATAATTATAAAAGAGCAAAGACTTTTTTCCAGATACCTTCTTCAGAAACTCAAACAAATATATTTCCCGGCATTCTAATCATGCATACAGTCGTGTAGGAGTTCTTTGTGAAGACTGAATAGGACCTAGTTTACTTACTGCCTAGCCATGTGCAAGCGTTAGCGCTCACATTTACAAAGAAATTCGCTTTTCTAAGAAAATAAGAGCATTTCATTCGCTTTTGTTGGATCCTTTATCCTTTTGTTTGCAGACTGTGAATAAACGGTTGGTCGATGTAATTATGCTTATTCACGCATAAGGTTTCGTAACAAGTTTAACTGTGTAGATATTCGTTTGATGTTCGCAGTGAACAGTTTTGGCTTTTGTAAGTTATGCACCTAGATACAATTTTAAAGTTTTGACTAGGCGATTGGTGGCAAATCAGTTTTTTCGCGTTATTGAAAAGTGTGATTTGCAGCACTTGAAAAATGTTAATTGAATATGATGATCAATGAAACAAGGGTTTAATTTGACTGCTTGCGAATGCTTGCGATATTTCTAGTTGGTCAACTATTCGGCCCTGTTACAGATATATTTAGATTTTGTTATCGGAACTGCATTAAGCAACACTTACTAGATGACATTTTTAACAAGATAATGACTATATAGCAAATGAAAATATTTGATCACGCCTGTAATTTACACTTTTAAAATATCACATGTCACTTTAATTCGCTTATTAGCATACCCCGGGGCTTTTGGTGCACTAATGAATATATTTTTTTATGAAAATTAGGTATATAGAGTAAATTTAATTGAATGAGAAAGTACACATCATCTGTGTTTAAAAATTCGAAACCAGGTTGTAGATTAGCAGAAGTACATAAAAATAGACACATGAAACATTTGCTTTTATACAGTCACTTTATTTATCCCACAGGCATTACAGGCTAGTGCTGGTCATTACTTCATTCAGAATGATCCCGAGGGAAACTACGATCGCTGGCTGTATCGACGAACGATTCCCAAACGCGTCATTTAGCTACCTTTTATTTCCGATCCATAAATCGTTGATTACTTATTAATACGTGTTGGTATTGCAAACTAACTTTATTCTTGTAAATACCGCCCACGTTATTTATTCAAGGTAATTTTTCCGTCGACCACGTCCGGAACACCACGCTGTGTGCTACAACACGAATCTCCGATGTTGTAGAAACAACTGCCAGGCTACTGGGCCTGGGCCGGCCACGTCTGCCGCAAGCACCCGGAAAGGTGGGTTAGCTTAGACACTGAGTGGGTGCCACAAGATGGGCAGCGCAGGCGGGGCAGGCCTAGGCGGAGATGGCGGGACGACCGGACACTTTACTCAACGGCTGGCCGGAAAAGGCATCTGATCGGGAGTCGTAGAAATCAAGGGGACGTGCCTTTGCACAGCGGTGGGACTCATACAGGCTACAACCACGCAACTATATTTATTTGGCAATGGCGAAAGTAAGATGGCGTTAGTAGTACGTATAACAGCTTTACTTTTCGATATGGTAGGTTCGCTGGCCCCGGTAGCGCCATTGTCCCGACTAATCTTCTCCTATATACCTACACACATGATCTGTAAGCGCCACGGGCTACACTAAATACGCACCCGGGTACCCTGCTTTGCCTTCTGCCTTTGCTGGGACAATATCGGCGCTTGTTCTTATCAGGGATCGTCAAATTTGCGCAAAATCGATTGAAATGACGTACCTATAACAACCAGTGACAACCCTAGCACTTCAATTAATTTTGCTCGCAATTTACGAACCCTGGTTCTTATACACTTCTAGACGCGTGCAAGTGTCGCTCGGTATTGCCATTATCATATTTTACATAAACAAATAATGCAATATATTTCTCAGCCGGATATTGCAAAGATCAAATGGGAGAATTTTTTGTACTGTTTTAAGCTGTGACAAACAAGTCAGGACATCAAAATGATGTTGATGTGAGGGCCACGGAAATAGTCAGCCTTTTGATTGCTTCTAACCCGCATACATACTCAGTGAGTCAAGAGCTAAATCTTTCTGGATGAGTATTCCAATAAATGTGACCGGCAGTCACACGAGAGTTTGTTACCTCTTACTAAGTCCCCCTGTCCTCTCAAATGCCCGTATGACCTGGCTAAGGGCCGCAATAGACGTTTGGAATTTTCGTTTAGTTTCCGTATGGAATGGCGTCAGAAAGTGTGTCTGTCTCTGTCTGTCATATGGCGATGTTTCGCTTGCTGACGTTTTTCCGTTCCGAAACCGGACCGGAATTCCGAACGTCTGCAGCGGCCCTAATATGGTTTTAAACCCTTTTGTCGAGGTACTAACTAAATCAGGAAAAGCTTTTATTCGTCATGCGATTTACTCGCTAGCCGCTAATAGCCTACGCGCTCACCATGATGCTCAGATTGCTCAGCTCGGCTCCATCTTACTCCGTTAATCGGAATAAATCAGCGCGCGTTCGCACCCAGTCGTAGAGATACATAAGCCTCAGTCGGTTATCTCGTTACGCCACACGACCAATCGTGTCGCATTTTACACAAAACATCAATAAAATACAGTTCGCAGAATATAACACAGACAACCTTCTGATTTTATTTGGTGGTTTTGGCAATTGATTGCAAGATGTCGCAACGCGGCAAAAAAGTTTTGTCTATTGCTTACCACCATTTGTTATTTTTGACCGAATTCACAAAAAGATGAAGGTTCATGTTTGCCTGTTTGTATTTTCTAGCGCCAAAAATATACTCACCCTTTCCTAAATTTCTTCTCAGTCCATCCATAGTGAAGTCTACCTATCTACATTAGTTACTTAAATGTACATAGTTTTGATTAATAGCTTTAATTTAGTTAGATAGCGTGCCTGGCACCTCGTATGATATATGGACACTTAGGTGTCCCATTTCGCAAGATAACAGGTCAACGTACCGCGCAGCAATACCTAATGTCATGCTTATGAACCAGTTATGGTCTATAAAAATTACGGCAAAAACTTTAGACGAAGCACGGTAGTTGAACTGCTATTGTGTGATTTTTTATTACCTGCATATTTTATTACACTATATTTGCTTAGACATTAAATAATGACACATAGAGCCTTAGGCCATGTTAATTACGAGTATATGAACGGTGCGCGGTGTACGCATTCTCTTTTTAACCAATCTCAAAAATGAGGTTGTTGAGGTTTCTACGCTGTTGCCTCAGAACTGTCAATATTGGACTGATTTTTACAATTATATTTTAAAAATCAGTTCATAAATTAGAGAGTTCTGTTGTTGTCTTGAGAGCTTAAACCTTTCATATGATCCCATGATTGTCAGACAGGAATTGAAATCCAGAAGAATTGAAGGAATCCCTAAATTTTAGTAGGCATCGCATTTAAATAGTTGGACAAAAAAATTACACAACTAATCAAATTATTTTGATATAGGGCAGCTAATACAAATGGAAAGTAAGGGGTTATGCTAAACCACGGGGTCTATATTTAGATATAGTTTAGTTTTAGATTTAGTTTTATAAATACTTAGTCATACTTTTTTCGAAGACACTTATGTTGTTGTTAGATAACAGGAGTCCGTCAGACTCACTATGAAACGATGCCATACCCCTACCCAGCACCGAAAGATCAAAACATTGTATTTAATAAGTGGTGAACGGTGTCACACATACTGTTTATAATTCTAAGTTACTTTTAATTGATTAGTCAACTTGTAGTGACTGTTCATTTACCTAAAAAAATATATATTTTAAAGGCCACATTTTGTAAACTGCTCTTATTCGAAATATACCGATTAATAAATGTAGGTACTGGAAACGAATATTTAATTGAAAAAGGAGTCCGTATTCCGAAAAAGGTCTTGCCAAAACTGTCATCACATAATTAAAGGTTGCAAGTTTCTAATACCATCTTTGGTTCATGTAACCTTTTGGAACTGAGCTAGAACTATAAGGAAGACGTCTTGCAATCGTAAAAGTACTTATTATCAAACAATAAAAGCATTCATATTACGGTTCGTTACATCCAACCTCTTTCAATTTGAGTAGTCAGGATTATTATAAACATATTAGTAATGGTTATTTCACAATTTCTAAGCAGATGTTCCATTGTTAGGCAGGTAGCGAAACCTCACATTTGGTTTTATTAATATTTTATTGATAAGTACCTATAATTTTGTAGTATGGGTTACGTATTATTTTGGATGATTTGATAGGTAAGTACCAAACTTGCGTTAGCTAAAAGTTTTGGGTATGAAATTGGTATGAAGGATAGCCAAAATAATTTTAACTTGGGTTTTGAAAATCACATAAAAATATATCATTCTTTAACGTCAGGTAAATTTCAAGGGTCTTTTTCGTTTTGTATGAAGATCGTTTGTAAGGATGATAGTTAATAGATTTCTCATACGAAACGGGGAAAGTTTTGAGAGATTCTCAGGAACCACACTATTCTATCCACTAGTTAATGTTTCCTTTTTAGTACTTTAATAAGAAAATACCAGGACTATTTTAAAAATTATATTGATTCTATAGAGCGGATACTTCTATTGGAATCGATAGATCTATCAGCTAACGTAAAGAGACAAATATTTGAAATTTAAGATACGTATTGTCTGTTGACTTCCGGTATCTTTTACAACATACCCATAACGCAGTTTAAGTATGTGGCAATTACTTAATAGCGAAATGGCGTAACATCACATGCCTCGTGCCACTTACGACCATTAGTCATCGCGAGGCTTCGACCACCCATGGATGTCATTGAACGGATGCACTATACAACACTCTTGTTGTACTGGTTAGTGGATATTTTCGATGTTGGAGACAATTAGTGATGGGGTCAATTGCTTTTTTTTAATAAGTTATTCGTTATATATGTAGGCCCTATTGCAGACAATTAAATGTTGTAATGTTCTGGAGACACCGTTTCTGGTGGCTAACTAAACGATACGATATCGACACATTCTACCGCAGGCCTGACAAGAGAAGTAAGGGTTTCCGATATCAGGGAAAAATATTTTGTGACTAATTAGAGTGATTATTGATAAAACCGCATTTTTGTAACCCTTTAAAAGATTCGTGATTTTAAATATTAGTCTATTGAAATATGAATATCTATATGTGCCAAAATAGCCTCCGATAAAAGTTATACTTGAATTTAATTTATTTTATGAATATTTTGGTTTAAGAAAAGTATTGTAGAGTGGCCAAACCACGCAGCACGCACTATACTATAGTCCCAATACTTTATCTATTATCTAATTTTTCAAAGATAAAACTGTTTTCTTTTTACGCATTCTGAATAAAAAATGACGTTCCATTGTCAACCTTCACATACACACAAGGGCCGATTTATATCAGCTCTAGTACATAGATACGACCTTTTTGACAACAGATACGACGTTTTTATACGGAGATGCGGTGTATGTTTATCAAAGTTGTAAGAAAGTTTTGACTCCAAATGCCACTTGTCGTTAAATCAATACTATAAATCAATGAATGGATTTATTAAGCCCGTGAATGGGAGATAGTAAAATGTGGTGGGTATTTTTTATGAGTTATTTTTAATGGTGGTACTTGGTAGCACGATTAAAAGAATTCAGAGAAACAATTAAAACAGCTTAGACGGGTGGGTTATTGATTTTCTCGATAGTCAAATCCAATGGTGGCGGTCTATCGTACCCTGGTGGACTTGTTCAGCTTAAACAGCAGAAAATGTTATGTTTTCCTGATCGATTAATAGTGCCCCGATCTATGAATCGTGACATTTGCCTGTAGCACAGTAGTCTCACAGATATGTCAGGTACGCAGATGGACCATATGTCAAAATGTGCGTCTGCCGGAGGATTTCAAAGTGCAATTTGAATTCCCAAATATTATCGAGATAAGATAAGAATAATATGTTTGACAAATATTTAAATTTTTAGGCTGACTTGGATCGAGAATTTTCCAATAACGTTTTGAGCTCGATTCAAGAAACGGAAAAAACTAATCTCGAGATTGAATTGAGCTATCTTAGAAGGCGGGCTAACAAAAAATGTAGGCGGTAGTTGGTCCTTACGCGCGAGATCAGAAAACGAAATATGACAACGTTTATCATGTGTTTTATTTCTAAACTAGCTTTTGCCCGCGACTACGTCCGCGTGGAACTTGGAAGTATGGAAGCAACCTCGCACAACACGATAGATATCCATATCCACATAATCACCTTAATTAATAAAAGGGATTATTAAACGCGCCTAAGCAAATGTAAGAGCAATTGTGTTTTTGGTCTAATAATTACATCTCCTACAGGGTCATCAATGCCATCATGAATTACTTACTCAATTTTCAATCTTAGGGATAATGTTCAGGATGAAAACTATCCCATGTCCTTCCTCGGATCTTAAACTATCTCCATGCCAAATTTCATCAAAATCGATTCAGCGGTTTAAGCTTGAAGAGGTAACAGACAGACAGACACACTTTCGCATTTATAATATTAGTATGGATTAGATTTTCAATGCCTTTGATAGTTGCACGTAGTGTGAGATCTGTAGATTTTTAAATGATATACCCGGCAAAGGAGCATGAGGATCACCTGATGGTAAGCGATTACCGTCGCCCATGGACACCTGTCTGCAACACCCTGGGGTGTCTTGTCACAAGTGCCGGTGCCGGCCTTTCAGATAGGATTACGCTTTGTTCATGGAAGTTTGAAGGTCGTATCGATCCGGAAATACGGTTAACATAGGATAGAATATCCCGATAATATAATAAATAAAGTAAAGAAAAAAAAAAATACGTTTTAAATTGGATACCTAAGTATTTGCCTTAGAATCCAATTGGAGTGCTTCGCTCGACGATATTGCAAAGACCATCGGATTAGAGAGCAGGAAGTTCTGATAGAGTGGTCTACTTGTTAAAATAAGGGAAACTTGTATACTTACCCACTTATTAAATTAAAAATATAATATTGCTTTCCTAATCTGCGATATAATGAACTGCTAGTAAATTATTGCTAACGCGTTGTACTCCAATAATACAAACCAAGTTGATTACATATTACATTATGTAGTAATATCCTGTGCCCGAAAATAGACTTAAGGTGATGTAAGTAGGACCCAAATTCGACGAGGGTTTGGGATATCTCCAATTCAGCGATTTATCGGGTGGTATGGCTCAATGTAGCAAAATTAGAAAGCTCCTGTCATTTCTACATTAGCAGTATGCATCGTTATTTTGTATTTCACTTCACGTCGGAAAAAAAATCCGTCACGTGAGTAATAGACATGATAAAGTAACAGTGATATTTTGGAATGACAGTCACTGTGATTAGAATGTAACGCTTTTCTTCATCTCAACTAATCTACCATACAATGTCGTAACAGCGTCTAGGAAATCTAATACACAAACCGCATTCTACTAAATATTAGTCACGGGGCGTACGCCAAATCGACGTAGACAAGACACCTCATTTTGTCGATAACCGCACAACGTAAGGTATCAAGTTACGAACCCGAACTAACTGACTCGAAAGTAATGTCAAAAGACGGGTTACCATATTGATTGGCGGCGTTCGATATTGGTGTAGACATTTTGGGTGTTATAATGAGGCTTAGTGATGACTGATGAGCCGGTGACTAATGTGAGAAGTTTTGCTACAAGAATTTTGGTGGTATCTGTTTCCGTGCGATTTGGGGTGGTCTGCGATAAGATTTTTGTTTAACCTTTGAAATGAATGAGTCAAAACTGTTTCGGGGTTATTCATGTTTTGGGATGACAAAGTGTAACCATTTTGTTGACTAGACGGAACTTTTAGAGGTTTTAACTTTGTAACCTGAAGTTATTTAACTCTCTTATTGGTAGAAGAGCTTTTGGGTTTAGGTGCCTTAAATTTTTAATATTTTAGAAATATGATGACTTTAGCCATTTCTCTCAGCTCACAGAGCCACTCGTATATATAAACCGTTATGTCGCCTAAATCTAACTAGTTTTAAGTCTTGTTTCGATGTATTTTTGTAGTTACACAGTACCTTGGTTTTATTACTGTAATGCTGTGTAACTGATTTGAATAATAATAGCTATATCAAAATGAATATAATCCAACATGCTACATCAGACAATGCGGATTTGTATGGCACGTCGCACTAACCCTTCCTAAACCGTCGCACCATCACGGATGGTGGTCTAATTAGTACACCATCCACTAATACAACACGGTCGAGTGGACGCGCCTCGGGTGGCGCCTGCACCAGGCGTGATCTTCGATGAACCAAATACGTGTCATAAATTATGATAGGATTCATATTGTTAAAACTTAATTAGAATTATCAACCATTATGACTCATAACTTAATGAAAGTTTTAACAATATAAATCCTATCCAACTATTAAATATCAATGTGAATGGTGATTATTTTAACTGCATTACCTTGCCGATTTATAAAAGCAAACAATGTCATTTTGATGAGAATTGCAGAAAACCACGACATCTATCTCATATAGACATCTCATATATTTGTTTTGAAATATTGTTGGAATGTTGTACTTCATGGATGTTAATTTTAATCAGCAAAATTAATTATGTAATTATGTTGCATGTTAGCAAATAAGCTTGTAATAAAATTTGTATGCCTCAACTCAAGGCATCACATAGTCATACAAACCAAAATGTAACATCATGTAATTTACATATCTGTGTTGGACAAATAATTATTTTACTCTTTGAATCTAGAAGATAATCGAAAATAACACCTTAGAAAAGAGACTGTATGAATTTTGGTGTTATTTTTGGTATTGTGGTGTCAACGTTGCGACTAGGGGAATTAAATGGTTTAAAACGATCACCTGCTGTTTAAGTATACGAAAATTCTGAATGTTTGTTACTTAATAACGCATGAACATTTTTTAGTGCGATGCAATGTCCAATAAAATCTGAGCCCTAATGTAGAATTAATTCATTTTCAATTAAGAATATTGTATGACATTTAGAATTTTAAAGATATTCTGCCACCTCTTCACTCTACGCAGAATTTCCGTCTCTATGCCAGAATTTCGGTACAAGCCAAAAGCTGAAGCAGTAAACCTCAAACGCTTAGCAAACCTGCCGCACCAACCTAAAATCAAACCATCATAGCGATATCGAAGCCTATAATCCACCCCTACACCGCCTTCACACGTAATACCTCCACACGATAACGGAAGGTGTCAGAATTCGAAAACCGGGTGAGGCGTTAAACGGACAGCTCCGACACAAAGGCAGATTAAATTACTATACTGGCCGTACAGATCTCTGGAATGCCTTATGCCAGCTGATGAATAAATCTGGGTTCTTTTTTTAAATTTTATTCATTTCTCTTTTGTTTTCTAGGCCGGAACGTTTTTTGATAGTTTCCAAGAAAAACTAAAATGTTATTTTTTTGAATTTTATTAATCTATCTTTTAATTTGTTATGGGACGCAATGAAGTGTACGTTTTAGACTATTGACTCTGTTTATGGAATAATGTATATTATACATTATTTCAGAAACTCCATTAAACGGAAATAATATCAAAAATAACATTTTAGTTTTTCTTGGAATCTATCAAAAAACGTTCCGATCTACAAAAGAAACAAAAGAGATATTAATAAAATTCACAAAAATAAGAATCCGGATTCATTTATCACCTGGCTTAAGATATTCCAGGTAATATAATTAATGTACTACCTATATACAGAGTCTAATTTATTTAGATTCTTTACATTTAATCCTAAAATCAAACACTAATCAGATAACATGAAAAAGAAGACTTAATTTAAAGCGGGATTCGATTTATAAAATGAAAGAATGTTACATTTTAAAAGCCATCAAATAGTTCATTTCTTCATCCGGCTTGAAAGTTTTAAACTCGGAATTGGCATATCGAAGTTCTCATGAAAGTTACTCGAGACTTAAAAGGGAAAACTGAAGATTGCTTTTCGAATTTTTCATATAAATTTTTAAATTGTTGGAACGCTGTTTCGATACATTGTTTATTGAGTGATGGTTGTTTTTATTAGTTTTATATGATTTTGCTTCAATGCTTAACTATGTTAATCGTTCTTTTCATTTAGTTGCGACAAGAGTGTCTTATAAACTTATTTATACCGTAATTAAATTCATAAATTGTATTGAAACCTAATTTTGTAAGATAAATATGGCTATGAATGAATATTATGTCTGTAAGGACTGGCTTGAAAAAAAAAGTTTTCAACGAATTGAAAAAAATCTTTATTAGGTATATTATATTCTGTAATATTCAATCTAGGAGCTCATCTTTCATAAAAAAAATGTTTTTACTTTACAGAATGTGAAATAAACTTAAATAATTTATTCAGTAAGTAGGTCACTAGGGCACTTTTAAAAGTCAGATTGTGAATCTACCTAATAGGAGACCGCTGTTGAGAAGAAAGCCGAAAGAAACTCAACAGTAATTGTAATTTATTCGTAAATAATACTTTAAACAATCAATTACATTTACATACATGTGTGGATAATGATTGCAGGGCCCGATCAAAATATCGGTTCAAAGTAAACAAAACTAAGGCTTATTACACAGGAACTAACTGTAGAATTGCAATAGCTCATTATTTTTTATTTTTAATAACACCCGTATACCTACTCTACGTAGTTTGTAATGACGTCCAGCCATTGTCACACGCGACACGTAATAAATATAATTACGTAATTGAACTGGCGGTATAATTATCCGAGCAGGATCCATTTACTATAATTAAAGTGAAATTGAGCCGTGTCAAGTCGAGGTGGATAAATACATAAACACGATGAAAAGTCAAAGACGGCCGTCAAGAATTATCATTGTGATTTGCAAAGAAACAAAGACATCACGTTTACCTCATCATCATTATCATATCAGCCGATAGACGTCCTGGACAAAGGCCCCCCCAGAATTCTCCACAACGATCGGTCTTGCGCCGCTGTCCTCATCCAATCTCTGGTGTCAAATACATTGCCCAGTACTTATCTATACTGCTTAGAATAGGTATACCTAGTTTTCTCCGCACCTTAATATTATCTGCTCGGCATTATCAAGGCACGCTCACTACGCGCCGCAAACCACGCTAAAAGCCTACGCTGCAGCGCATACTCATAGCGCTCGGTTCCGCTTTCCGATTAAAATCGGCGCGCGTTCATAGCCAATCGTAGCGGCACACACGCGTCAGCTAGTTTTATCACCGCGCCCAACGACCAACTGCGTCGCAGTTTAGGTACATACCTAAACAATAGTTCTCAAGGATATTTTGCTTAGATCAAAAGAAACTACGTTCCGTAGTGTTTTATACTAGGCGCACACATCCGTTGCATTGTAGGTACATTTATTACGACACGGTTCTCGGTTGAACACACCTTCCTCACCAATCACGGAGCTACAGCACCGAACCATGAACCACACGATCCAATTGAGATATTATGCAAATATCTGATTGTATGCAGATTGCCAATAATAAGTCCGGTCTCAAAATCAGCGGTTCAATCCATTCGCCTTAATGAGAACGAGACAATGGGCTTAATAAAGACGTTAAGCCATAAATAGAATGCTGATCTGATAGCATTTGGTATGGCGAAAGCGTAAATGGTTACTTGAACAAGACCGGGTCAGGAAGGAAGGGCGCTTGGATACTATGATAGCAGTCCAATATGAGTATAGTCATATCTATTGAGCAACTTAATAATGTTGGTTCGGCTTTGCTAACAGTTGTGAGTTGTGAGGATACCTCAGGGTTTTCAGAATGAAACGAACGAGCGAATGATTTGAGGCCTACTATGGGCATAGTCTCAAATTACTTCTGCTCCGAATATCCGATCCTAATTTGACACTAGGCCCACAGTTGGCGTCAAATGATTCGTGCCCCGAAAAGCCAGGATTCTATGACCGCCACAGGACTGAAGAAAAATGCATATGAATTCGAAACATGTCAGGCCGTTGGTGATACATACGTATTTTTGAATAAAGCCTTTATTTTCAATATTATTAATAGTGATATATAAGGAAAGTTTAAAAAAGCTATTGAGCTACTTCCTTCCAGACACAAAAGAAGTATTTTTATTACGTAGCTATGGACTAATGTGAAAGGAATAGTTATACTTATTCGCGTACCATTAACTTGTTGAAGACAATAATTCACTATTTTTATTCGTTCCTTCCGTTCCATTCCTTGTGTACTGTCAAATGTGCAGTTCTATAAAGGTGTCATAACTCTTATTAAAAATTTAAAAATTGTTCAAGTTTTATTTGCAACTCCATTACTTGCGCTGTTCTATGCAAGCGCCATCATAACTCGTTTGTCTATGCACTTGTTATGCGTCTTTTCATTATTCACTCTATTGTTCTGTGGAATTAGATTCCGCGGTAGATACGCGTTTTTGTCAGCCATATTAGAGTTGTTTGTGCTTAACTTCTCGTTCACTGAGTTACTTGACTGTTATGTGGTTATATATACATTGTAATCAGAAGAAGTAACTATATTATGACTGTTATTCATAGATGATTTAGAACAAAATAGAGTAGTATATAATAAAATATTGTTTATTCCGCACTTCAACGGGACATAAATACAAATAATTCAGATTACACGTAACATTCAATAGAGGTAAACAACAGACGGTTGAATTACTTATAGTAGGTAGACGATTTATGAATTACTTAGAGTAGGTTTCATAAAAAATTAACAATGCTAACGAATTGCAAAAGAATATAAGAGATAGGAAGAAATACATTTATTCGTGAACATATCACAGATTCACTACAACTTGCCTGGGAAAAATAGCTACGTAGCGATAAAATTCCTATCAAGTATTTACTGAAAACAGCCAAACGAGTACTCTCGTGTCCTACTCACAGAATAAAGTTCATTATTTCATCCGAACATCCGTTCATACGAAAGAATTTGGTCAAGATAAAACTATTAGGCGAACCTGGGGATAGTTGATCCCCATTTTGATTTTGGACTTTATTTTTTATTTTTTACAGTATTGGAGATCTTTTCAAGCCCAATATTCAAAATTTATCTATTCATTGATAGTTTGAATGAAAACAAGATTATGCTACAATTTAACTCAATATTAAATGAAATACAATATTGTAGACTTTTACCATGTATCCCCCATGTAAGGGAGATCTATACTTGAATAAACGACTAAAACAACAAACACACTAAAACAATAGCATTTATTTCACTTTTCATTAAATAAATCAAGTTAAAACTTACCGAAAATTAAGTTCGACGCGACACAAATATTTCAACGGCCACCATGTGCAAAATACTGACGTGAGTCACAACGTGCCACGAAAGAACGTGAAGTTAGGCATAAATGAATGAGTGTTGCTAGCGTAAGAAAACGTATCGCGTTTGGTTGAATTTTAAATTAACTTTAACAAGTCTCCCACAAGGGATCTAGTCTCCTCAGGTTCCCCTATTGTGTTTACTTTTACGTCACCTATACAGATTCTGCTTCTAGCGGAACATTTAGATTTAAAATAGACGAACATTTAACCGAACTTTTTAACCACTTCAGGATATCGGCTTGCGATCTAAACTCTTCATGCTATTCGATGCAAATAACTTGAAACTAATTGCTTCCACTGAATTTCAATCGAAATTTTCCATCAACTAATACAATGGAGGGAAACACAGGAAATCAATGTTATTTATTACACAATAGGTCTTGGGTACCAGTCCGACTTCCTTATATAGGTTTCCTATAGAAATTACTTCAATGCTTCGCCGGGACATTGATTGAAATATCGTTGAGCGAAAAACTAACAGTAAATGTGTGTACGCGGTATTTATTTTGTAATATTTTGCGACCTGTTTCTAGCAGTTGATATATTGAGGCCTACCAGCTTAATTGGCCGTTCAATTAAAGACCTAGCCTTTTAACTTTACATAGCGTATAATATATTAGGTAAATGAAAATATTATGAAGGCGAAACTTTGTTTATGTGTTGTGTGTTTCTTACTTCTTTACGCTCAAGCAGCTGGACTAATATTGATTGGTACATTTTGCTATAAAGGTAGCTGAAGCTGACACCCTGGATTAACACATAGGCTATTTTAAATCCCGAACAAATGTAGTGTTTCCGTGGGATGACCGGGTAACACCGCGCGGCAAAGCTAGTATTAAATAAAAATTAAGTTGTATGGCTAAGTTCAAAACTCAAGAACGGATGGACCAATTTAGCATTTTTTTTTACATATCCCTTAAGGTACGAGGTAGCTTTTTGTGGAGATTTAAAAAAAAAAATTTTGAAAAATGTAATAACCCTTCTTTTTCTTCATACGTCCATTTGACAGAACGATGTCTATCCGGTCAAGTTTTAGTAGTTAATGCCATATAAAGAACAGCCCAAACTTGCAAATCCACGAGTAAAGGTGTGAAATTATGTAGTGAATGTCCTCAATGCCAAATTTTTTTATATGCTGTAGGCATGCATCCGTAAACGGGTAAATCATCTATAAAAGATGACTTAAATAGGGTAAATTGGATGTTTAATATTTGTTCCTGTGGATCTTATTTTAAGAAACACTTTGTATTTAGTTAGATGATAAACGAAAAACTCTTATTTCAGGTTTTCAACTAAGTAGTCTTATTATCTAAAGGGCACAACAAAAGTGCAAAGATTTTTGAAGGATAAAATTCTGCATTCTCCTTCTAGTATAGTTTCTAAAATATGATATGCAGTTTGAATACCGTAACAAACTAAAACTCTTTTTAAAATTCTTCCTACGCGCGCAATTTTTATGACTGTACTTTAGAATAGCTGAAAATGCGACGATGCGATCGTTTTTAGCATAACGTTTTGCGAATATTCTGTTTTTGAGATGTAAAGAGAATTTTGTGTGTAAATCACTTTCATTGTGAGTTTTTGCGTGAAATTGTCTAATGTTTGATTCTAATAAAAAAGACGCTGTTTTGTAAAAATAAAGTAAACGAGTTACTATCAAACTATATTGCAAGATTAATAAGTAAAATATCTGCTCAAACTTGATTACGATATACAAATAAAAGTTACAGGTATTTTTGGGGCAAACAAAATGGAACTGAGAAATTTGCCCTCGCAAAAGGTGCATTGTGGTTTCCTTGTATAACCAACTTGTATTATAGAAAGTAAGCGAGTTCTATGCTGTAGGATATTGTTCAATAAAACCGAACTGTGTAACACTAACTGAATTTCTCAATTTTAGCGCAATGCAAGCAATTCTCAAGAAGTTCCGCTGTTCCAAAACTGCTGGAACCTTTTGCCTTTCTTACCTGCTTGTAAAGTGCAGACTCTCAGTCTAAAACAAAGCGTAGCCTGGTAAATACCCCATTGTTTTCAACCCCTGGTACAACTCGAGAGCACCTCAATGAGTTTACGCGGGTTTTTTTTTGTGAATTCCCCCTTTTTTTGAGGGTCGTTTACACTTCCTGAGCCTCAAGTTAAAAGCTGAATGGGATTTGCAAAATAGTCATAAAAGTTGTTTGAGGATTCGTGTTGGAGGGAGCGCGATTGTTTTGAATGTTGTGTTACTGTTTTTGTTGGAGCAATGCTTTAATTTAGATTTAATTAAGATGCTGGAAAGAGTTTCTTTAAGGACGGCGGGGTTTAATGTCAACAGGAGGTTTTTCGTTTTAAAAATACGTCAGTTTAACAAAACCATTGATATATAAAGATCAAAGAAAAGAAAAGTTGAAAAGCGTAACCTGGCGGAAGAGACCGGGTATCGAACCCGGGACCTCTGGATTACCGGTCCAGCGTGGTAACAGCGTGGTTGTATCAATAGTTTAATATAAACATTTTTGGTGTATACCCACATATAAAAAAATACATGACACGTTTCATATAAAGTAATTTAATGATAGAAACTATAGATTAAGTACTTATCTATATATGTATTTGTATAAGTAAGAAATGTATACATTTGTGTAATTAGATACCAACTGTCAAAACCACTTGGGTCATCAAAGTACAAAAATAATTTTAAGAATAGGCATATATTTCTAGTTAATACATACTCATTGTCGCTTAAAACACAGTTAGGTACAATTAGTTTGGCAAAGTCGCAAGGTGTGGTATGTGCGTTTGAGGCGTTTGCGCCGGGCTGCGGGGTTTTATAGACCAAAGACCAAGGGGCAATAGCGACAAAGGGAGCCTGAGCTCAAAGAGTAAATGCCCAATGGAGTTGAATGTCAACGACCTGTAGGGTTAGGTAGGACGAGGTTACAGCGAATATCAAAGATATGTCGATTTTCTGTTGTTTTCGGTTAGTACCCAGTTTGAACATCTGGTTAGTAAGTTTTGTTGCAATTAAATATATTTCGTTTAAGGATTTAAGTATTATAAGAACTGCGGTTAATTGACTGATAAAGTTTATTGCTCATTACACTAGAGACGAGTACAATCGAAGAATAATTACTGATGATTTATGATGTTGAAATTATCAATACAATTGTATGACTAAGATAGATAGAATATTACTCTTTATTTCACACCTCAACAAGTAAAAATATACCTACAGGAAAAAAAAAAACAAAATAAAGGTAGACAGCAGGTGGTTTCATTGCTAAAGAGCCAACTCTTCCAACCATTGTCAACCGGACGACCTTTTTGTGTAATACTGGACATTTTAGATGGACGGACGTCAGAAATTAGTAGGTGATGCAAAAGATTAAAATGAAGTCTACTTAAAACATAAGTATAATAAGTTGATATTTACAAAGCATTTTGTACGAAATCATTAGGTACAAAACATTCTACAATTTATTTTCATGCCGGCAGTTTATCATTTTACAATTTATTCATTCGTCCTCTTTTGGAATTAGTTAAGTAAACGTACGCAAGAAAGCCGTTTAAAAACAAACATTTAATGAAGGGACATATTAATTACCAGCAATTCACACAAAGCAACTGAATATTCATCATAATTATTTACAGTAGCTTTGGCGATGTGAGACTAGAACGTGCGCAAGAGTGCCCGCCCAGCGCGCCGATTGGTCGGCCATATTTGAATTGGCCAATCAGAAGCGCGCGGCTGAGTGTAGTATAATTTTGGCATAATTATTAGTCACGCTCCGAGTAATGAGAAGTTTGACGAAAATTGTTTGTATGAGGCGCTTTTGTGACAAAGTTGTCATTTGTTGTACTGAAAATGATACACGTCAATAATTAATTATATACCTACTTATATTAAGTAATATAAGCAGCGTGGGCCGGTCCCTACAAAAGATTGGCTGATAATAGTGATAATGTTAGGTTGCAGGAAGCCGCTAGGTCCGGTAGTAAAAATCGTTTTCGTGGAGGTCCCTGAAGAGATATTTTTTAGTAGTCTTTTAAGAGTTAAGCCAAACTTAGTTTCTGGTTGTTGATAAGATAGAAGTAATCTACCGGCGTTCACAAAAAATATGTGATATAATTTCCAGCTCATTAAATGAACTAACAGTATTATATTATTATTATTATATTTATTTATTTTTTATTTATTAAAGTGTAAAGCTAAAACATATACAATTTCCTGCAAAACGGTTTGTACTGTTTGTCTGCAGGTATGAAGAGCTAAACACTTGAGTGACACTTTGAATAGACAACTTTCTCACTCAAGTGTCAGCAATAGGTGCTTTTTTAAGAACTTTTTAAATTTCGACTTATTTTGCCCGTGTCTATTCTCGGGCAAACTATTGAGTATGTAGGGAATCCTTTTGCTCAATGTTCTATCTCCATAAAGTTCCTGACCCTTGGTACTTCAAATTTGCCCGCGGATACCGACCTTGTTCCATGTTTATGTTCTATTAGTATTGGGTTATGCTCTTTATATCAGCCGATTGACGCGCGTCGACGGCTGGACAAAGATCTACCCCAAGGTTCTTCAAAGTTTGCGCTGCCTACAAATGCTTCCTGCGATCCTAACCATGTCGTAGGTCCACCTACGACCTGGGGGCCTTCCCACGCTGCATCATCCGGCATGCGATCGCCAATCAAGAAACTGTCTTTCTTCTCCAATGGCCATCGGTTCTACGAGCAAGTGTTGCCACTTAAGTTTGGCGTGTATCTGTCTCTATCTACAACCTTATTTATATTATTAAACTCTATAACGTTGTAAAATAAAAAATAAATTTGAAACAAAACGTAAAGATGAAATGGAAGCATTTACCCTCTTGTTAAAAGGGATAAGTGCAATATTACAATTTTAAACTAAGTAAACACATGTTCAGCTTAATACAGCGAAAATCCAAATATAGTCTTACAAAAGAATAAATTATTCTTTGTTCGGAATTATGGAGAGACAACGTTCAAGTTCATTTTATTTTAAAAGTGCTTTGAGGGTTGTTTTTGCTTTTACTGAAGTTAATATTTGCTTCATAGTTTTCTTCAGCTCTTTTTAACTCTTCTTGGCTCAACGCTGTTATTGCTTGGATTTACAGTAGTCGATTTTTAAACGACTTCAAAAAAAGTAGGAAGGTTCTCAATTCGACTGTTTTTTCTTTTGTTACCTGAACTTTCGACTGGGTGAACCGATTTTGATTCATTTTTTATTTGAAAGCTGGTGCTTCCCGCGTGGTCCCATTTAAATTTGGTCCAGTTCTGACAAAGACATCCATGAGAAAATAATATAAATGAAATAATATAAGTGTTATTGTATGTTCCATTTCGTTCATTGAAGTCAGTTATTTTTTCTTTGTTGTAAAAGTAATCACCTATACATACTCGTAACATTTTAGAACAAAATAACCTGCCATTCAACTTTCATTTTTTATTTTATATACAGTTTGGAAGTTCCAGATTTTTAATATGTAGTAAGTTTAATGATTGTAAATTGTAAGTAAACTATAAAAATAATTATTTTTATATTTGTTATCTATTGAACTTTTAACAATCTTCATTTGGATCTTATCCTTGGATCCTACGAATTTTGGAATTATGATACATTTGATATTGAAAAAAAAAATACACCCAAAATCAAATATTATTATGTCTATCGTAATTTTACGCTTTACGCACACAAATGAATCCTTGGACTAGAGATACAAAAATATTCAAATCTTTAACCCTCGAAATAACTCAAAGACGAAAGACGAAACTATAAATAAAACAGTCAAAGTATTGACAGTGGGATGATTTATGAACAATAAACACATCCGTATGCCACCATATTGTTCTAAAATAGACGTAACTGCTTCCTGGGCAATGAGGACGATAATCGCTCGTTGATTTTATGAGTCTGCGGTTGTGACACTGTTGATGGATTGCCCATTATGTGTAAATTCATTACAAATAGTTATTTTTATAACTCCATACAGCGGCTGGTCGTACGGGGAAAATTGGAAGGAACCATCACTACTTTGGCCTGGTCAAATAAAATCAACAGTAGGAAACTACGTGCACCAGACAGTCTGCACAGAGAAAGAGATGGTGGGAGATCGCGCGGAGAGCTGTGTTCGCCTCAACTAGTGCCACCAAGATCAAGAGCGAAATGAGAAAGATGAAGAAGTAATTTTCAACTAGATTTTTATATGTATGTGTATTAGGGTGATTCAAAAAATTCAAGTTTTTATTTTTTTTACTCTCAACCGATAATAACGTTCTACCTATTAAATTATTAATTAGTAATTAATTTCAGAATTATTGATGAATATTTAGAGGTCGCTACCACCTGCCAAAGTTTTAAAAATATCTGCCATAATGCACTTAATGTGAGATAGTATATCGTTTTACTTTTGATAATTTCAATGACGGTATTTAGCTATTAACATATACTACGTAGTGTTAAAGGTGTTCTGCGGGTACTTCACACTCCAAAGTTGGTTAAGGTACTTATCATATTTTAGTGATACAATCAGCTCAAATCAAAACAGATGCATTTTGTTTACGAGTGTTTGTTTACTTCTAGTTTGCTCGTTTATTGTTATAATTGTTTTCCCACTATGACTTTAAGTATTAAAACAAGAAAAAAAACGAAAATATGGCTATAGTTGGACAAACCTGTTCGGAAGTGAAAGAAGTGATCAGTTGATTTTTTCATTATAAAAATGTATTGAACCAAGTAATTATAGGGAATCGGTGTCCTTAACTGCTGGTGATGTGATGGTTCTCTGGCAATGCTTATCTTTGGTATTCCTACCAAAGATAAGCAACATGTTATGACAAAAATACTTAAATATTTTAGTGAATGGGTCCATTTAAAAAAAAATCAACACAATAAAGCACAGCGTTCAGCAGCAATCATAGAAAAAGAAAAAATCAAATCATAGAAGAAGAAAACAAGTGGAAATTTAAATGTTGTATTGAGACGAGTGGCACAGGATGGAGGAGGCCTATGTCCAGAAATGGACAGCCCAATAGAACGTATAATTTATTAATGAACAAAAATATTCAATAAAAACTAAATGCTTTATATACAGAACTCCATAATAATTAATTTATTTCAATATTATTATAATTGTGCAATATTTAATTTAAATTTTAATCACTTATGAATTGTTAATGTTAAATATTATGTAAGATAAATAAATATCGATTGATTGAATGAAGTTAGGAAATAGTAGGTAATATATTTAGATATAAGAAATGGCACCATTTTCTGCAGGAAAATGCTGTTTCATTGTCAAATATATTAAATTAAATTACTACTATTTTTCAAAATGCATGTTGAATGTTAAAAAACTAAATTTAAGAATCTATTGGAAATAAAAAAGGCTTTATTATTTATTATTATTATTATTTGATATAGCTCATTTCGATGCTCTGAATATAATGACTATTGAAGAAGGCAAGCACTTTCTGTTGAACCAAAGAAAAATGGACCGTTTTGGACGAATTGGTAACATTGACAAACAATATGCAAGAAATCTTGAAAAACAGTTAGAAAAAGAAGTTAAGTTGAAAAAAATAAAGGAAAAGGAGATGAAAGCAATAAATAGATTAATAGACTTACAGAGAAATGCGGTTTACTATCATCATCTGCAGAGGATAATAGTAGTGATAGCGACACGAGTCGTCCTGATCCTCCTCAGGCAAGACCCTCTTTAAGTCAACATTGTTCGCCGCCACGGAAAAAAGGGCGAAAAGCAATCCTAGATTGTAATTTAGCTACTACTCTAGATGTCGCCAAGTTAAGCGACCGAAAAGCAACTGTTGTTTTGGCCTCTACGTTGAAAAGTCTGGGCTATAATGTAGCAGAATATAAAGTCAGCTATTCATCTATACGTCGCCATAGAATTCATATCAGAAAACAGCTCGCGGAGTCTATTAAAGCAAATTTTCAACCACAAACTACACTTACTGTGCACTGGGAGGGAAAAATGCTTGAAGATATTACAGGACATGAAATAGTAGATCGCCTACCAATTTTGGTATCTGGAAAAGGAGTTGACCAGCTTTTGGCCCTTGCTAAACTTCCAGATGGCAAAGGGGAGACCATGGCATCTGCTATTTACGAGACAGTTTCATCGTAGAGCTTACATGATAAAATAAAATGTATGTGTTTCGATACCACAACATCTAATACAGGGAGAATGAATGGAGCTTCTACCCTTTTAGAACACAAACTTATAGACAGAAAAACCCCGATGTGAATAAGGCAAACTTTATGTAAAAAAATGTCTTGTCTTGTATATAATATACGAGTAATAAGCTAGTTTTGATTATTTTGTTTCTCACTCAACAAAAGTTTCTGATATTAGGGTGAATCAACTTTTTTGTGTTGTTTACTCTGTCCCCGTTGTCCAAGTGACATCTTCATACTGTTTCATAGAAAAATGCTTAGGTTGTCCGAGGGACAAATTTTGCGTAACCATAGCAACAAGGTGCACTTAAAAGTTGATTCACCCATTAATAAACTTTCATTTGAAAATTTATTGAATTTTCAAATTTCAGAACCCGGTAGCGACCCTTAAATATTAAGTTAAAAATACAGAAAAAAAACCCATGGGTTTTCTAATGGAATAGATCAGTTTTAAGGGTTGAGAGTTAAAAAAAAATATATATTTTTTTTTGGTGTCCGATGAATCACCCTAATGTGTATCACATTTCTGAAAAAAAGAAAGGTTACCTATCATAATCCCGAATTTTCATTTGCCCGAAAGCTATTTATTCCAAAACTATTAATATTTCAACCTAACCTAACCTAACGGGTTCTTTACAACGACGTTTATAAAGTCCTGAAAATATTAATAGTTTTGGAATAAATAGCTTTCGGGCAAATGAAAATTCGGGATTATGATAGGTTACCGAATTAAAGAATAAAAGTAGATCTATTAACATAAAACTAAAATGAAATATTATTACAAAAACTTGAAACACACAAATTTGTTTCGGATCTTGCCTATATCAAAAGCGCGTCTCGTTCACGCAGCACGCAGAAAATCGGCTTCAACACGCCGACTCCAACTTTTAAACTAGCGTACTGTTGATATTTCCCAATTTTGGCACTGAATCACTACACTCACTTTCGAAGGACCACTTGGGTTTTGAAAACGTATGCCCTGAAGCTGAAATGAGGATAGGTGACTCTCGAGCCTATAACAAGAAATTTAAACCCTGGTGAGAGACCTTCGGATATACCATTAAAACAACAGACATTCATGAGACGCGTGTGGTCGTAACATGTGTACCTCAAGAGAGGCATTCAGTGATGTGTCATTTGGCCCTTGGCAGTGGGCCGTAAAATTGACACGCTGGACATAAAATTGGCCAGATCTTTTAGGGACGTAAATACGCAACGACCCACAGTTCAAGTTTATGCCATAAAAGACAAACCAACAGGAACCTATTTGCGGATCGGTATTTCTTTAGCGGTTGGGTAGATCTAAAAATTAAGCTTGTTGTCTTCTTGAAATTGAAGAATGATAGTAGGTACCTATTATTCGACTGTACAATAGTTTTCCGTCAAACGGCTTTTCACTCAGACATTCTACTTAATGTTAGGGTAACCTATCATAATCCCGAATTTTCATCTGCCCGAAATTTCGAAATCCCGAATTTTCATTTGCCCGAAAGATATTTATTCCAAAACTATTAATTTAATTCATATTTTTCGCCTCGTGTATGCGATGTTTGTTGAGTAACTGTATAATAAAACAATTTTTAGTACATTTAATAAAAGCTCTTCTTCAGACATTGTACAGCTACTTATTAGGAATCAAGGGTATTCAGTTTCTAAATTGGGCGTCAAACTATCCTTAATACGACAACACGAATATTGTGACACGTTTAATTACACTACCGTTTTGGTGTGAATTGAGAGAGGAGGCGGAATATGTTAAATCATAAGTACCTACTAAGAACTCATAAAATGGGTACATTTCAAGAACCATGAAATGCAAACTACGACTTTAGGTGTAAGGATGGCAAGAAACTACTTTGAAAAGGTACTTCACCCTAGCCCCTAAGTGGAAAATTCTGCAAGCTACGCGGGGAGGAAAATCTCACTTTTTGGCCAAGGCAAGACGTAAAATTTTTTACATGCCACGGGCGGTAATTCGTCAAGCCCAAGATCGCATATTTACGCCCCTGACCTTCGGTTTGGGCCACAAGCACCTGCGCTCTGAGACATTCGCGAATTCACCGCCTAGGTATGTGATGTATTATTATCACTCAAGAGAAATTCTTACAACAATACATTTAGTGTATAATAAAATTACTATCTTTTCACTCTCAATGAAAATAAACGTGTGGTCAGGTCAGAAAAAGACAATTAAATAAAACGATTACTAACAAATTATCATAAAATAGGTTTTACCAAAAAATATGAAAATAATAACTGAAAATTGTAAAGTTATGTTGATTCCGACGTCTATGTCATTTAAACTTTCATAACAATATATGAAAGGATAGAATCTAATGTTGAAAAGTTATCAATACAATTATTTTAAGTAACAATTCTCTCTGACTCGCTACCTCTTCTCCCAAAGGCTGGTGTCACATTTCAACTTTGGATTAAATCTCGAATAGGTGACAGGCACTCTAATCAACTTTCTCGAGCCATTGCCTCCCCATACGTATGTGACGACGGTTTAACGCCGATTAAAGTGTCACAGGCATTGTCGACGGATTCCTTTAGAGTTAGTTAGCATGTTATTATTACTCGTCTGTAATTTAGGGTATTATCGATTCTGTGATGTAATTAAGCCGTCTTATCAGCTTAGTTCATGCATAAGATTAGATTCTTGTACGAGTAGAAGGAATGCGTAACATCATTTGCTTTTCACCCGAAGACGTCCTTTTCTAAAAACGTCTTTCCTGAATGCTTAAATAGTTTGCTTGTTTGCTATAAACCACACGTTGAAAGACGACGATGAGGACATGAAAAAGATGATTTAGAAGATAATGGAGCAAAATGTATACTTTTCGAAGATGTTGAAGAGGATAATACTTATAAATATGACTTACTTCCAAACAAGGATAGCACCAACGAAGATGCCGAGGACCAACACGATGGAACAGAGGGCGATGACAGCAGATGTCTGGAGAGACGGCCCGCTGTGGTTATACGCGTCTATCTTCTGAAACACAAAATAATTACTATTAGTTAGTGAACTAGATAAAATGTGAGTGAATACTGACCATCACGTTACGTTGGTTTTCTGTACACATGTGCTTGAACAGTTCTAAGTAGACTAAACAAATATAGGCCGTATTTATATTCGGAATGCCTTAACTACTCACAATCTAACTTAAAAAATGTTTTTAATATAATGTTGATTTGGAATATTTCATATCTATTTCGTTCAAAATCCATCGACTTAAAGAATATAATATTAGAAATAGAGAAAAATAATGTTGGTAATCCCACAAGATCCATTACATTCCAATTTCATTTTTGCCAAGCTCTAAATAATACAATAGAGTCCTATACAGACATAAGATGAAAGAAACAAATTGTGCAATATTACTTGGACAATATCCAATGTTTCGATAAATAATGTAATTGCTAATTTGTCTTGTGCTAAAAAGCGTAGTATCATGCCAAATCTGTTCACAGATCGGACGATTTTTATTCTTCGGCCCATTAGTCTGATTGTAATATAAACAATCGCAATAAGTTGTTTGCTGGTTGTCACTTTATCTTAGTATGTATTACAAAGTTTTCCTGTACAATTGTTAAGAAGAAGGTTGATAACGTGAGCATGGACTCATTGTCTATGCTATACTTCTTTTTATACTCTGCTATTGGTTTCCTAGCAACTGTTGTTTTTATAATCTTTACACTAATATATATTGTCGTGAACGAATCACACGTTTTTCCTTGCTAATTTAAAGTGGTAGCAGAGATATAATGGATTTATGCGTGATAAATGCGTGCAAAGTTCAAATTGGGAATTTAGACCCCAAAAATTACAAAACATGGAGGTACAAAATTCAATTAGTGCTGAAGGCAATGCCGGGCAGTTTGGATATCCTTGAGGGAAGGAAGACAAAACCAGCCTTGGCGCCAACTGCAACTGCCGAAGAAAAGGCTAAGTTTGAAAAGGATCTTCAAAGCTTTGTAACTATGAACAGTGCAATTTTAATTTTGTTCACGACAAACATGTCCGATGACGTCTTGCAAAAAGTCGTTCGATTTGATTGTGCTAAAGATATGTGGGACGAGCTAGAGCGCATCTATGGAGGCACCTGTGTGGATAAAACATACGACTATTGCCTGAAATTCTTCAGTTACAAAAAAGACAAGGATCATGACATCATTACACATGTGTCAATTTTAAAGAATATCTGGAGCGATTTGTGTACCGAGTTGCAGAGTGAGGCGAAATTACCAGAAGTTCTCCTCATGTGCAAAATCCTAGACACCCTACCTTCAGAATATTTAGGATTCAAGTCTAGTTGGCTGTTAATTTCGAAAAAGGAACGCTCAGTCGAAAATCTGACAAGTCAGTTATGCGCACACGAAAGGGTTTTACGTCAGAATGACACTCAAGTCACAGAAGACGAGACTGCTGCAGAAGCTTTGATTGCAAGAACGAGTAAGGGTAGGAAGAAAACATTTTCCACGGAGCTTATATGCAACTATTGCAAAGAAAAGGGCCACAGAGTTAGAAGTTGCAAGAAGTGGATCCATGACGGAAGACCGCCTAAGGAATCCAAAATTGTTGACATGAATCTGACAGTGATGACAGTACATTCGGAAAAAGTATTTGGAGAAACAAAAGATGGAGAAAATTGGTACGTGGACAATGGAGCAACCAGTCATGTCACCAATAGAGGAGATCTGTTTCAAAGCTTTACTTACTTCAAAAGCCAGCACACAGTGACCGGCGCGAATGGCCAATGTATTGAAGCCCTGGGCATTGGAAATATTCTAGCAGAGGCTGATGTAAACGGCAAACAAGAGCCGATACTGCTGAAAGATGTCTGGTATGTGCCCAGTATCAGCAGGAATTTATTCTCAGTACTTGCTACCCATGACAAATCGGATAATAGTGTTTTTGAGTCCACTACTCTAAAATGTACTCTAAAAATGGATGGACAGATCAAAGTCATTGGTACTCGCAGCAAGTTCGGCGGACTATTCAAATTAAACCTCAGATGTCTCAAGCCAACTGTACGAGTCAACCAGCTGTCCACAACATCAAATCTGTTACAGCTGTATCATGAAAGATTTGGACATCAAAATAAAAGCCATGTGAAGAAATTGATTGAAAGAGAGTTTGACATTAAAGCAGAAGCCACCAAGGAACTCTGTGAAGGATGTATCTATGGGAAATCACACAGGATGAAGTTCGGGACAAGACAGAAAGCTACACGACCTGGTGAACTGGTATACGCTGATGTCTGTGGACCCTTTCCTTACTCAATTTCGAAGCGAAGATATTTTGTCCTCTTCAAAGATGATTATACGAGATACAGATTTGTATACTTCATGAGAGAAAAAGCTGAAGTACACGCGAAGCTATTACTCATGCTGGCTGAAGTGAAAGCTGCTGGAGTTGTCATAAAAGAATTGCTAAGCGATAATGGCGGCGAATTCGTCAATACTAAAGTAGAAGCTACTCTCAACAAAGAAGGCATAAAACAGAGATTGACAATGCCCTATACTCCTCAACAGAACCCAACAGAGAGAGACAACAGGACTGTTGTGGAAATGGCACGAAGTCTCATGTATGCACACGCCAAGATTCCTACGGGACTGTGGGCTGAAATGGTACTAGCTGCGGTGTACATCCTGAATAGAACAGGCCCTACCTGCATCGATGGAAAATCACCGTATGAGCTATGGCATCATAAGAAACCCCGACTGAGTCACCTGAGAATAATTGGATCTCAATGTTATCCACATGTTCCTAAGCAACGAAGAAGAAAATTAGATAAAAAGGCACAAAAGGGAATACTTGTCGGCTATGACTGTGATGATGGCTACCGCATATGGGATAGCGAGTCATTCAATTTGATACGGTCTAGAGACGTAACCTTTGATGAAAATCCCTTGCTGGGTCATCTTGAAGAGAGTAAAGAAGCTGATACCCAACAGAGCAAACGCGATGCTAAGCCTAATAGCCTATTTGACTTCGTTGTTCCCGAATATGGAAGCCTGCACGACAATAGCGACAATCAGCAGCCAATGATTAGTCATGATGGAGATAGAGCTAATGCTTCACCACGCCAACAAGATGGTCAAGATGAAGTAGCTGGGCCATCATGTATAGTTCATGAGCCAGTGATTGAAGTACAAATGCCTGAGGCTGATTCATATTTCGAAGCAGAACAATCCATTGAAGAGCCTGAAGAAGAGGTCAATGACATGATCGAAGCAGATTATGAAGTCGATGATGCTAATGAAACAGAGACAGAAAGTCGAAATTCTTCATCACTGACAGCATCCGAGATCGAGGAGGAAGGCAGGATGACGCTACGAGGGCGCTCAAACCTTAAGCCACCAGCCAGATACAAGGACTACATCTGCAACGTTTGCTTCAACGTCAACTCGATTGGTGATGAACCTCGGACAGAACCAAGCACGTTCCAAGAAGCAACGGCATGCAAGGATTCTGATGAATGGCGAAAAGCGATGGACAATGAGATCAATTCTCTCAAAGAAAATGAGACGTGGGAAATGGTACACTTACCCAAAGGAAGAAAAGCTATCTCCAGTAAGTGGCTATTTAAAATTAAGACGAACCCAGATGGTTCTGTTGATAAATACAAGGCCCGTCTTGTGATACGAGGATTTTCGCAGAAGAAGGGACTAGACTACGACCTAACGTTTAGTCCAGTTGCGAAGACAAGCACGATACGAGCTTTATTAAGTATTGCTGCACAAGAAAAACTTTCGCTCTGTCAGTTTGACGTATCGACGGCTTTCCTGTATGGAACACTGAAAGAAGAAATTTATATGAAACCGCCAGAGGGATACTCGAATAGTGACGGAAAAGTTTGCAAGCTGAAACGAAGCCTTTACGGCCTTAAACAAGCTCCGCGCTGCTGGAACTCTACGATAACAGAGTACATCAAAGAACTAGGTTTTGAACAGAGTGACAGCGATCCCTGCTTGTTCAAAAGAGGAGAGGGGAACCATAAGCTGTTAATAGCTTTATACGTCGACGACGGACTTATTGCTTCTGCAAGCTCCGCCGAAACTGAAAAGTTCTTTAATGAAATGCGGCAACGTTTCAAAATAACAACGAAATGCGGTTCCTACTTTCTCGGCGTTGAAATAGAACGGAAAGCTGATGGGAGTATCAAAATTTGCCAAAAAGCATATGCAAAACGGTTACTTGAACGATTCGGAATGCAGGATTGTAAAGCAGCTGTGACACCGATAGTAAAGGATACCATGCTTTCCACGAAGGATGCTCAAACCCAGAACTTTCCATATCGTCAAGCTGTTGGTGCACTATCTTACTTAATGGTTGGCACCAGACCTGACATTTCGTACGCTGTTGGAGTTGTATCACGTAAACTCGACAGTCCAACACCTGAAGACGTAGCGAGGGTGAAAAGAATCTTGCGGTATGTCAAGGGTACACTGACGTACGGAATAACGTTTAAGACTTCCACTGCACTTAAAGGTCTGAGGTGCTACAGTGACGCAGATCATGGAGGTGACGGTCCTACTGGACGCTCCACAAGCGGCATGATATGCATTTACGCGAATGGCGCAATAGCATGGCAGAGTAAGCGACAGTGTTCTGTTGCTATATCCTCTACGGAAGCAGAAATTATTGCTGCTAGCGAGGCTGCCAGAGAAATCATATGGCTCACTCGGATCATTAATTTTATGAAGAGTGATTTACAGAAAACGATCACCCCATTATACGTGGACAGTGAATCGGCTATAAGATTGGCTCATGATCCACCTTACGAAACACACCAGCGAACAAAGCACATAAAGCTGAGGCACTTCTTTGTAAGGCAGTGTGTCCTAGAAAAGGACTTAACAGTTAATAAGATCTCCACTAAGGATCAGCTGGCCGACTTCCTTACCAAGCCTTTATTTAAACCTCGGCTAGAGGACTTACTGAAAGTAGCAGGAGTCTCATAAAACTAACAGTCGCTTCAGAGGAGACGGGATGTTAAGAAGAAGGTTGATAACGTGAGCATGGACTCATTGTCTATGCTATACTTCTTTTTATACTCTGCTATTGGTTTCCTAGCAACTGTTGTTTTTATAATCTTTACACTAATATATATTGTCGTGAACGAATCACACGTTTTTCCTTGCTAATTTAAAGACAATAATATTATACTCTACTTTGTTATAATCAGTGTGTTGTCAATCTGATAAGCAAAACTCATTGGTGATACGAAGAACTTTGGGGAACATTTCCCTCGGTAGGTGAATAAGTGCGCTAAAAATGGATTTTTCGACAGGCAGTCTGTATAAATAGTCTGTAAATTTGAATACAGACGGAAATAATAAAATAAAATAGAAAATAAAGTACCTAATAAAAAGGGAACATTTATGGTAACAAATGAATTTGAATCAGGGTATCAAGTACTTTTTGCCTCAAACCCGCAGCAATCCAAAATCGCCCCTTCGCAACGTTAAACAACAAAGCCCTAAATTATCTGGGGGCGCTTTTTCTATCGGCCAAAGTTAATAACTCTATTCCAATTTCATTGCTTGTATCTATTTCCTTTATTCTATAACTTAACACATACGCCATGTTGCGATAATTATAGGGTAGGTTCGGAGGGTGCAAGGTGTTTTGGGACTGGTGTTTGTATATTAATATTCTAGTGCAGAGGCCGTCACGCAAACTTATATAAAAAAGGTAATTCAACACAATGGAGTTTTTTGTTCCTACTTCCCCCTCGCTACCCCTAAGTGGTTCATTTTTATATTTTTTCTCACTCCCAAGAGGACGCTCGTATTGTATTTTTGTTTACTCAGTTCGGGTACGATTCGATATTAGAATTCTGTTCATAGGTTCATACGAAATGTTGGTCACACTTCCGAAGGTTCGACGAGTTTTTGCAAGAAATCAGTTTTTTTGGATTTGGCGTATTGGAAATCGTCGACTTGCGATTGCGAGGGCACGTTCACGTAAAAATTACGGTAGACGGAGAAAATAAAAAAATAAAAGCACATATTGTTACATAGGAAAAAGTTATAACTAGTGTTGATTTGTTTCAACAATTTTATTCATGTTCTGCCTGCGTCTAGTTCCATTGAGACTCTTAGTTTTCTGGTATTTGTTATGAACTCTTTGTTTATTCTTTTATTAGGGTTCCGTACCCAAAGGGTAAAAACGGGACCCTATTACTGAGACTTCGCTGTCCGTCCGTCCGTCCGTCCGTCCGTCTGTCACCAGGCTGTATCTTTTAAAAAAAAAATTTTTTTTAGCTGTTTATTTCATAGAAAATTCTTAGTAAAAAATACATAAAAAAACTTAACTTACAATCTTAAATATTAAAGATCTCAAGAACGGTGATAGCTAGACAGTTGAAATTTTCACAGATGATGTATTTCTATTGCCGATATAACAACAAATACTAAAAATTAAATAAAATAAATATTTAAGGAGGGCTCCCATACTACAAACAAGTTGGTTGCGTTAACTTTGCACGTCATATGTATGGGGCGCTATACATACCAGGTGCAAACTTAACTTAACCACTTAAGGTTGAAAAGTGTTTGTACGGAACCCTCGGTGCGCGAGTCCGACTCGCACTTGCCCAATTTTATTTTATTTTATGTTTTACTCCTTTTCTAAACAAGTTTAGTTAACAAGATACAAAATAAGGGCATGGCTACACTGCTTTTGCTTAATCATAGTTTTAGTTTAGAAAAATAATTACTTACATTATTTACATAAGGTGAATGTCTTAATATAAATATTACCTCTATGTATGACGAAAATAATACATTTCAGTTCAAAATGTACATTCAATTCAGTTATTTAAACTTTGAATTAATTTGGTAAACAAAATCCACAAAATGAGCTAATACGTAATTTCCGTACCTACCTATTCACATATAAGTATGTATATATATATATATATCCATCAGTGTAATTAAAGCGTATACACAAACGTAATTAATGCAGCCAGCGAATGAGAAATGAACTTATTATTTGTATTAATTGGGTAGATTTTATCAAACTAGGGCGTATTGTTGGAGTCAACATCGGAAATGATGGAATACTTGGCTTCATTAGGGTTGAGAGATAATTTTATAAAAAACATGCTGATGGATTGAATTGAAATAAAGGAGAGGAGAAGGAGGAAAAGGGGGTGATTGTTTTTTTTGTTCCAATACTAGTGTGTGGGGTGTCGTTGAACAGGTCTTTTAAAAATAATAGGGGTCTTCCAACATTATTTTTTGATAAAGTCAGCAGTTTTGTAAATATTTGATCCGAAAATAAAAAAAAATGTGTCCCCCCCCTCTAACTTTTCAACCACGGGTCAAAAAATTATGGAAAAAATCATGAAAATGAGGCCTTATAAGTACTTTCAACAAAAACTATATTGAATAAAATCGGTCGAGCTGTTTTTGAGTTATCGCAAAACTTAATATTTTTTTTAAATGACGTAAGTGCCGCGCGGTGTCCCTACACTTCGAACGTTACACATATTGGTTAAGTGCCATACTATATTAAAACATTTCGCTCAATCTGGCGCGTATAATCGAAAACTTCCAGAAGGTTAGAAGTAATTACTTTTACTTTGGCGTTTACGACCTTTTTATAGAGCTTGAAATCTTTCTCGTAATTTAAATCTTTCGCGTAATTTTTGTCTATCAGGAAGGATGGGCAACTACGGAACCCTACACTGAGCGTGGCCCGACATGCTCTTGGCCGGTTTTTTTATTAGAAAATTCAAAAGACATTGTAAATGTTACAATCAATTCTCTCAACATAAGAAAATGTGCTGTTGAAGTGGTTCTATAAATCGTGATTTCCCAATATGGGTTTTCAATACATATTCAGATTTTTATTACAGTATAGAAAAGAAGAATATCTTTTGCATCTGACAACCATTAATTGGTTTTTGTATCTGACAACCCTGGCTTGATTAGCAAAGGAATTAAACACTGGGTGGAACACTAAATGTGACTTCGTTTAGTTCACATTAAATGCTTAATTTTACAAACAGTTGGTTAGATAATGGAGAAGGATGAGTGATCGGAGACTCAATTATTCTAGATGTGAGGGAAGATAATTTAAAAGGGGAGTTTGATAGAAACACAACAGATAAATATGTGAATTATTGAAATGAATATATTTAATTTGGTTTCATTTGAAAAACGATCACATAAGTTAAGCTTGCGAGTTTCGTATCATAAACGCTTCTAAATAAACTATGACATAACTAACTACCTATATAATAATAGTTATATTATATGCACCCTTCTAAAGTCATGCACCTATTTCTTTTTATACATATAATAAGATTTTTCAAAAGTCTAATCACCTAGCGACAATACATAACTAAATAGTAATTTAATAGAACCAATGGTATGTGTTCGTTTCATTTAATTACACTGGCTGTCAATCAAATATTTCAATGTCAAAGGAGAAATGAGGTAGTTCAAAGGAAGAACTCGACACATTCACTGCGGCAAGGGTTCATCGACTTTGCGTTTATAAATAATCTCGATAACTATCTAAGCGCATGTCCCGATGCGCATTAAGCTAAGCCTGAATAAGGGACATCAATTTGTCAAAACCTGGCACTATCAGAACAGAAATCCGTCATCGGTCCCAAGACGATCTATTGGGCATATCTCACGATCTTCCAAACAACAATATTGGGAAAAAAATGTTCAAAAACTACATTCAAAATGGGCCTCCGACTCCGCTTATCTGCTGTCCATCTCGAGCCAGTAGCCGATTTGTCAATGCTACACCGTTAATTAATAAAAGGTCTTTCTTTTGGGAAAAAATTGAATAAAACCTTAATTAATTTGGGTCGGCTCACGGCGTGAACTTTTAGGTAAATTATTATTATCGCCGCTTTTAAAACTTTGCAGCCGTAGCAGGAAAAGAGTTTTTACGTATATTAAAATTAGAGGGCGAATATAAAATTCATCAAAAAGTTTGATCGTCCTCGATTTAAGTGTACTTAAAATGTGTTGGAGAAACAATCGGTTCTACATAAGGACCGGAACAGAAAAAAAGACAAATGGAGTTGTCCAAAGATATGCGCATTTAGATAAGGCAAAGTTGCAAGCTCATCTTGAACAATTAAGCGAACAAATATACAAACAAAGTTTGTTGTCTTGAAGACGCCCCGTGACGTGGCCAACTTTGTGTTCGTCTAGTGGTTACAGGTGAAGGATTGGAGTGCGCTTGACTACAAAGAATGTTACTTTTTTAATATTTTGTAATACAGAGTTTTTTAAAGTTAACCTGTATTTAGTGAAAATTATTATGTATGGTTAGGTTACGTATAATTTTGGGGTCAAAGGATTATTGGCCAAGCTGGGATTGTCTGATATATTACAGGTTGTAAATTTTCTGACAATACCTCTAAAATCTGGAGGAAAACTGAAGAGGAAGGCCAAAGAAAAAAAGATTGTGTGAGAGAATGGAGAAAAAGGATCTAAATTACGAGATAATTAGTGTCAGGAAAGAGTAGAAGCCAATGGTGAGAAGAAAATGGTGACAGATTTTCAATAAAGTATACTTATACCATGTGGATGTCACTAGACTAAGAATTAATAGAATGGGTAATGGCTACTCAGACTTGAATAAATCTTAGATACTGCGATTGGGTTTCCTCTTTCCTCGTCCGATTATATGGTGGTGGTGGTGGTGGTGGTGGTAGAACAAGCCTTTTACGAGTAGTAGTACTAATGAATGATAGCTATCATTATATCGCGTTTACTATGTGATTACATAAATTTTATATTAATTGTAAGTAAATGTAAAGCCTGACCAGAAATATATGAGGATGCGCCATATTGCGGAATTTCACTGGAACTAATTTCTTACACTGGCAATGATTTTATGATGGTTTGTCAACAATGTCAATGTCATTCGTTGTGATTTCTTTAAAAGAAAAATATTTAAAATTATCCAAAGAAAATGCCGAAAACAATTTACAGTCGTGAACGTTAGATTATAAATAAAGTGTACACGTGTTTATTACACGAAAATCAGCCAGGAAAAGAGTGCATTCCATTAAATGATATTAGAGGTTAACATAGTGGAACTGACAGGTATTTAAACTAAAGTCATTATATTGGGTTGTAATTGGTTGCAAAATTGTTGCCATATAAATCTTATAAATAACGCCCTCTTGAGAATCCTCAGATATTTCTGGTCAGGCTTTAAAAGAAACCAGTAAAATATATGAACTACGAAAAAAACAAATTAGACCATTTTAGTATTGAGAATTTTTAAACTGGTTATTGCTTTGGATTGAGTCAACTAGTTAAATTACAAAAGAGGTTTGTAATATTGTAACAAAGTTACTTAGAAGGCGAATAACTTTAAACTTATCGGTTCAATAACCGTGTCAAATATTCCAATGTCAACACGTTGAGAACTTTGGGAAAAACCGATTCTTGTTACCGGAAACCCACAAACTGCGATAAAACGCGTAGGTGTTACCAGTTTTAGGTCCATTTACGCTTTTATCAATAAAGAGTAAAGTTAACTTTAGTGAAGGCCGATTTATAAGGATTAAAATTGCCGTATCGATCTCAGATTACATTTCGTCTGTTGACAACCAAGACTCACTAAGTAAAAAATAAACTCGTATCTCAGTGTCAATGTACTTACTAATAAATAAATAAATAATAATATAATAAATAAATATCGGACAACCTCACACAAATCAATCTAGTCCCATATTAAGCTCAAGAAGGCTTGTGTTATGGGTACTAAATAGACGACGATATACGTACTTAGGTATATAGATAAATATATGTGACCGTCCATGACTAAAGGGTCCTTATGGCAGGTATTGAGTTAAGCACAGGTTCTAAATCTATGTTAAATAAGCTATTTAACACAGAAATAATCATGTCCCTAAGTCTCATACTTTTAAAAAAAAAAAACATCATACTTACACTTGCTAAAATTTCACTTTTGAGAAAACGTCAAAAGAAGTTTGAAACTAACTTTAAGTATGTTCCCATTGGAAGTTACATAGATTATGATTGATTTTGTATCTCAAGGGGTTTTTCTATTGAACTCAGTCATGGTTTCATCAATGTGACTTCCAGATCCTGAGAAAACAGCCTTTGATAACAGCAACACGCTATAAGAATGAAATTAATAAAAACATGTTTTTCAGCTTTGTCTTTAATTATATTGTAATCTGAACTATTGTATATAGTAGGACATATTTAAACTTACATTTTAGGATATAGATAAAATCACATAGTTAACGAAATATCTTTATTTTAATGAAAACGTGATAATTATTATACTTTTCATCTTCCCCTATAACAATAACAAATTTAGTACAGTGAGTTCTAAAATATATTTATTCAGTCCACTGGAGTATCACAAAATTATCATTATTGTTCTACAAGTTTTATTTTTTTATTTATATACGATTAAAGTTACGTAAATTTGACTCCTATATATTTGGGAAAACGGTCCTTATGACCAATCACAGACAAAACATATTAATAATTCCAATATGGCACAATATTAACATTATTTATTTTCTAATCTTGTATTAACACAGAATACCGAAGAAAAAAGGTTATTATAAATTTACTCAAAATCTTTATCTGTAAGGAGTTATTCTCATTTAACGTCAACGAATAATTTACACAGTCGGTGACTACTAAGGAACTATTCATAAATCACGTAATAAAGATAATTTCACGCGATTTCTGATCTGACGCGATAAGGGCGAGGGGGGGGGGCACATTCCAATTATAATCATTTGCTAGTAAGTAATGCCCCCCAGGTCATTAATAATGTATACACTTTTTGGCCTTGTCGAATGCGTTTGCTTACAAATTGTAGGCGACCGCATTCGACTGGGTGAAAAAGTGTACACATATTAATGACCTTGACTATACATATTATTTTTGCATTAAATTTTAAATTAACTAACAACAATCAGATATAACATGTCGTTCGACGCGCGCCGAGAGATGTTTTGACGTCAGACGAAAAATGTAGTACCTACCTACATTTTACGTACATTTTACGTAAAATTTAAAATGACCATAGGTACTTAGCAAAGAAATAGTTGTAAGCAAGTTTATCTATTGACCTTTGTCATTCTTGTATGCAATTTCCCACAAAGACCCTTTTCTACTAAACTTAAAACTCCGTTTTAATAAAGAAAGAATTAACGTACACAACTGAAACCAAGGTACAAATACAGCTCTATCTTTGTATTTTACTATAATGCATAAAACATAATGCATAAAACAAAAAAATGATAATTTTGAAGGATTTTTCAAAACAGCAAATATCTCCGTAACTAGAAACTGCCATAAGGACCCTTTTCTCATGGACGGCCACATATACTTAAATTCATAGAACAACCAAGACCCAAGCACAAATGTTCGAGTTCATCACACAAATATTTGCCCTGGCCGGGATTCGAACCCGGGACCGCCGGCTCAGTAGGCAGGTCTCTACAAACCGAGCCAAACGCGTCGTCGAACTTACTAGATTCGAGGTTTTCAAGAGCAGTGACAGAAATTTTAGTGAGTATTGGTTATCACCAGACGATTTTATATACATTATTGTAGACTTAAACATAGAAGAATACGAAAGAATTTCCTTCCAGACAAATAGTCCTCAAGCCTAATGATGGAGTATGAACTAGGAAAATGATCAATACGGTAATTAAATGTGGACGATCGTATATATGCGACTATTTGAAGACGCGGTTAGCGTAGTTTTTAGCGCACCTGCCTACTAAACCGGCAGTCCTGGGTTCGAATCCCGGCCAGGGCAAATATTTGTGTGACGAACTCGAATTTGTTATCTATATATGTATTGTATATAATGTCTACCGTCTTCTAGTACAAGATTTGCTTAGTTTAGGACTAGGTTGTTTCGAGTAAGATTTTCTCGTAATATTTATTGACGTGACAACTTCTTAAATTAGGTTGCGGCTCGGAGTCAATCATGAAAAAGTGTAACGCCCGCTCACGTCTGTTACGAGGGCCGGTTGTCCCGCTAAAACTCGAGAACGGCTGAACCGATTTGGCTAATTTTAGTAATGAAATATTCGTGGAAGTCAAGGGAAGGTTTAAACGGTGAGAAAATATTGAATAAATTAGTGGAAAATAATAAAAACGATAATTTTATATTCCCATACAAATACAAACTGTTCGTACTTACCTGTCAAACATATGATGTTTGTTCCGTCGGTTCGGTATTTTTAGAATAATTACATGTAGATCTAGACTAAATAAGGGTTTGGAATCGACAACATACATGCATAATAGTCTGATTATCGCATATTTAGATTTAAAACATGTAAAATAATGACACTATAATGACATTAATGACACATGTGATGGGTGCGTTCAGAAAGTAACACTTAAAATGTTGTTAGGGAAATTGTGAATGGATATGATACAAATAAATATTCTACCGAGAAAAAGACGTTGTCACGTAAAATCTTCCTTCGCCCGTAAAACCGACTTTACAGGCAACCATTTTTTTTAATATACCTAGTAGATCGCCATTGCCACTTCACCTACCCCGCCGTCTTAAGTTTGCGCCTCATTTGTATACCAAGGTATAAATATCAGGCGCATACCTGACCGGGTAGTAACGTGAAATCAGATAGTTAGGTTACACATACTTATTATCAATGCATCTATACACTAAGCTACGATCAACTGTAAATATTACAGGATATATTTGTAAAACTGTATTGTTTTGTAAATTCAATTGTCCGCTATTTAAATACTTTGTTAATTAGGTCTCAAATTAATTGCGCGATTATTTACGGTTGCCGTTTATTTGCATTGTTCAAATTAAATTGTAACAAATTTAACATTTTATCGTCCAATTTGCTTTTCGATTCATTTATTTGTGGGAGATTGAATTTACTGAATTATGTTTATTGGTTACAACTAACTTTTTGTATCCCACATCTTTAACACAAAATGAACCAAATATTGACATACTGGTTAATTAAAATGTAATGTGATCCACTGTAATGTAAGCAGGACTCGAACCTGCGACCCTACGTTTCCGGTGTAGTGTTTTGTCAACTGAGCTATCATATCATTACATAAGTCACACCAAATCTTCCATTTCATTATTCTACGCTACAAGAAATAAATCTCATAGTACACTCGAATTAGCGAACTGTGTAGGAATAGCATTTTTGACAGTCATTATCGCCTTCGTATTTCCAAAATTGAGATGAGATAATGTCACTTGAAGGTCATTTTAATGACAGTTCAAAAGCGATATGACTGATATCTAATAGAGATCTAACGGAAACTGTGACTCTTTCTCGCGCGAGATATTTAATCTATCTCTTTTTGTGCAGTACTGTGAGACAGTGACAGGTAACGCTATGCCGCGTGAAAAGAGACGAGAAGCATAAGTTGTGCTAGACAGGCAGGTCCTTCTATGAGCACAAAAACTCTTAAGCTCTCTCTCCCTTGCTCTTAAACGTGTATGACGCAAAATACCCAAATGAGGTTAACATCGACACTATAAAAACAACATAAAAACGCAACAGCGAGTTCGCAACGTGTTCAAAATGAGGATATTTTATTAACGCGCGTTGTTATCGACTCTCGATGTATTTTATTGGACCACCCGATTGTTCTGCGAAACCATGACGAATCAACAGTATCGGGTACAACTTAAAGCAGCGCTGTCACGCCATACAATTATCTAAGGTACTGAAGCTACACCGCAACCCTGGCCCATGAAACTGGCCATAATTTTAAGTCATGTTCTTTGAGACTTTAATCTTGAGCAACAACAAATTCATATTAGGATACTATTTTGAGTGGCATTCTTGCGGTCATTTTAAGTTGTATCCGAAGACATTTACGGTGTTTTCCTTTAGATGCAAGCTCCAATTAATTCACAGCACATATTTTAAGCGGAATTTCTGTGGTCAATTTAAGCTGTAACCCAGAACACCTACAGTGTTTCCTTATAAACTCTTGGTGTCCGTTTAAAGTAGTCAATTAATTCCAACACATTTATGTCTTAATAATCTAGTTAGGACCTTATTGTGACCCGTTGAAAACCGCAAAATGCCAGACGCCGTAAATACCTACAGATCATTAATAAGCACACCGCACACGGTGTTAAAGGTGATTCAAAATGGCGGGGCCTTCGAAGTTTAAATATGTATGTGTGGATTTTTAAGTGACATGGCTAGACTACTCAATAACATTTATTTATTCTCCAATATTTTTGTACTTAAGTATTGAAAGGGTTAAGCATGAATGTGGACGGATTATTTATTTATTTATTTAAACTTTATTGCACAAAACAAAACTCAGTACAAATGGCGAACTTAATGCCTAATGGCATTATCTCTACCAGTCAACCATAGGGCCAAACAGAGATGCTTCAAGTGGGTGCAGAGTTGAAAATTAATCGTTCGGAAAGCATCTAAGATACAAGTAAATAAATGTATATTATATAATAACTTTACTATAAATACAATGATACATATATTTACATACTATACGATATATATACGGATATAGAAGAAGAGGAAGACGAAAGAAAAGATAGATGGATTGTGTGAAAGATGATGAATAGAAAGGAAGTAAACGAGTTAATGAGCAGGAAGCGATGGAGGAAGAAAACATACTACGCCGACACCACTTGAATGAGATAGGGGCAAGGGAATGATGAAGTATTGAAAAAGACTAAGAAGAACTAAATGACTTACAGACAAAAGCATCTTCCAAGGATCTACAAAAGCTTATGCGATACCCACATCCAACAGCTTACCGCAACCAGGATTGTTGGTTCATATTGCAGGGGTCTGCCTTCCTGAAGGTACTTCTAGTACGTGGTCGCCACTAGGGTACCCTTCTACCCTAGCGACCACTGGTTCTACGAGCGATGTGTCCTATTCATTGCCACTTCAGTTTGGTTAATTTTCCATTCAAATAATTACCAAAACTGACAATAACAACACAAAAATGGCAACACAGAAACCCGCAAATCCACCGTAAAATCTGCGGTCGAATCACAACATCGAATTTTCACGGTACAAATTGCGGTCAGTTAGAAATAACGAGTAGTTACGTCTAAATTTAATCCAATTAAGTTTGTTTAACTGGCGGTTAGCGTTAATAAAGAAGGTTAGTTGTGTGGTATTTATCATCGTTTATTTTAAATAAACGTGGAGTTCCGATGCCCGTTATAAAACGATTATTACATTTCACTCTGTTGCCGAGACTGGCATTAGCGTTAATGTTTCATTCATAACATCAGCCTGAAATTAAGTGCCAAAACCAAGAAGATCTCACGCTCCAGCGCACATCTGCGCACGCGCATAGACTCCAGTCACGTGGCATAGTGTCACCTGTCACTCTCTCACAGTACTGTACAGAAAGAGAGATATACATATTTCGCGCGAGAAAGAGTTGAATATCACAGTTTTGCTAAGGTGCTAGGTGCTTGGCTTCACCTATTTTGCCTTTGTTTGAGAAAAAGCAGCACGTGTTTGCCAGTCGTAGCGGCACATACGCATCGGTCCGTCGACCACGCTGCATGACCAAAATATTGCAATGTTGTAATGCTCATACGCATCGGTCCGTGGACCACGCTGCATGACCAAAATATTGCAATGTTGTAATGCTCAAACGCATCGGTCCGTCGACCACGCTGCATGACCAAAATATTGCAATGTTGTAATGCACATACGCATCGGTCCGTCGACCACGCTGTATGACCAAAATATTGCAATGTTATAATGCTCATACGCATCGGTCCGTCGACTACGCTGCATGACCAAAATATTGCAATGTTGTAATGCACATACGCATCGGTCCGTCGACCACGCTGCATGACCAAAATATTGCAATGTTGTAATGCTTTTTTCTGGGCCGGAATCGAAACGCATAATTTTGTACTTAATTTGAAAAAAAAAAAAACTATTCACATCCCTATTTGTTTTTAACAAAGTTTCAGTTTTACTAAAAACGTAAAACGTTGCATAATATTATGCGCAGTTTACTATTTATATAGCAGGGAACAGTATTAAAAAAGGTATTCGAGTTATACACGACAGAGTCATCATCAAAAATCACCGTCCTGAATCAACCAACACACCATCATGAAAGTTTAATGCCCGAAAAGGGCAGTTGGAAAGCCAGATTGCAGCACATGACAAAGAAATACTTTTTTTATCATCTATCAATATTAAAATAGTGTATCGATGACGTCAGACGAACATTTGCAATTTCTGGGATTCGTACCCAGGACCTCCGGCTTCGCAGGCTACACTACTACGGAGCCAACCTCGTAGTCTAAGTATATTATTAATATCCTTTGATGATAACCTGTCACTGAACCACCCAAGCGAATCATCGCATGACTCAATGTAAACATGCAAATATATACTAGGTATAGTAAAGCCATCTTAGTCAGAATTAGCGGCACAGTGTTAAATGTAGAAACGAGTGTTCCGGCAAACATGTTTTAGCCACGGCAAATACAAAAAGTAAAGAGAAAGCATGCGCGATTGTAAGGCAGGCAGTCCAGTGTGTTTTTTGAGGAATAATATAAACGTATCTTTCAATGAATAAGCTTACCCCGGGCTTCTCGGTGTACGAATGATTTGACACCCAAAACCCCGGCATATGTTACTAAGGGACAAATACGAAATTAAAGGAAATTGTTGCAGAAGCACATAATAAAAAGATTGCTTTAACTGCTTAATTTTCGTAGACGCATTTTTGAACTATTTCGTGGTATTTGATAGAGATCACGGATATTTGAAAGATGAGATAAATCCGATTAGCGGGTTATACTCCCACACGATCCATTGGAAAAGTTTCCCCGGCCGGGACTGTCAAATTAAATCCAATACAAATCTGCTATCATAATTCCAGAGTAAATTCCAACATTTAGTTCCACGGTAAAACAGAATGTGTGATAATTAAACGAGTGGTATTGGGAAGGTAAATTGATTTATTAAAATCTAAGTACTAATTATTTATTAGTGTGCTGACTACGACGGTTATCACAATGTTAATAGATTTTATTACTTTTTAAACTTCGACAATATTGGAATTTACCTAGAATGGATTGAATTAAGTACAATGAGTCTCTTTAAATAAATTCAAATTCAAAATATTTTATTTCAGATAAACAGCCATATTTATTTCAGACTAGCTGTGTCCGCGGCTCCGCCCGCGCGGAATTCGATCCGTGTCAGTAAGCTGCTAATACCTCACCATTTAAACCTTCCCATGACTACGACAAACATTTCAAAACCAAAATCAGCTAAATCTGCCCAGACGTTCTCGAATTTTAGCGAGACAAACGAACAGTAATTGATTTTTATATTAGATGAACATCATAAATCCGTAGCACCTATATAATTATGTATATTGTAACCACGCTGTTGTTCCAGCTAAGCCAGTGGACGACAGGCTTTACTATCAATGTTGGTCCAAGTTACGAAACTGCACTAAGCCGTTAGTTCATCCGCGTTATACAAGCGAGGTAAACATTGGAGAGCGCAGAGGAAGTGTCCGTTTGTATTAGGCTAGCTAATCTTGAGAATTGAGAGAGGAATTTGATACAAAAATATCTTAACCATGGATGCTAATGAAAGTTTGGGTAGCGGATGTCGTCTATTTAAAAGTTAAGGAAGTTTTGTAATTAGAATCTTTTTATGATGATTAGAAAAAAAACTGAAAGCAAAATAAAAGACGAAAATTTGACATATTTAACTACTACAATAACGTAGGTAAATTGATTTAAACTTACACGACTTTTCATACATTATTATAACAAAACGGGACGTTTCTAATGGGGTGGTTCATGGTCTCGAACGCGTTCTAACCCTACAACACGTTCCAACACGTTTATAACGTAACATCACATTCGAAACGTTTTTTAACGCAATAAGTCTTGTTTTGTTGTAATAATTAAAGTAACTATTACGAAACCACATATTTATTTAGACTTTCGAAAGCAAATACTAAACTTCAAACAAAGTTTTTTGAAGACATCCCTTAAAGTATTTTTATGTCCTATTCCCGATCAGAGCAAATATTCTTTATAGGTATACTTAACGATTACTAAAAAAGCTTTGCTATATTTCCCTCAATATTTGTAAACATGTATATTATCGTCAAAAATCTTAATTTAAGTTAGCTAGTTTTTGGCCTCGTCATGCGATATCTTTTTTACTATAAATATATCATATCTCAACGACAGCCCGCACCTTATATGCCGCACCGCCGCAGGTCCCTCACAAACACAGTAAAAAGTTGTAAAGATCGTAAGATAAATAGCCATTGTCGCATGCCTTCATTAAGGCCCGCATTTGTCAAATATTTACCGACGCGATAAGAGCACTTGTTTATTCATCACCATTTTGGGAGTGAAGAAAAGGGTTTACATGCCGATAACGTTTCGGTCGTACTCGTAGTGTGCATTTTCTTTTTTATGATATAGAAGGCAAACGTGCAAATGGACCGCCTGATAGTAAGCAATTACCGTCACATATATGGACACACCAAAGAAGTTACAAGTGCGTTGCTGGCCTTTCAGTTTACACTCATGACGTTTAAAGGTCGTATTTGTCCTGAAATACCGAGAGCGACAGTTCGTTCCACAGTTGATAGTTATAATTAAAGGACAATCATATGTATCGTGTAATTGTCGACGAGACCCGCCGTGTCTCAGTATTGAGTTGTTAAGTATTTTGACCAAATTGTTGAAACTGACATTGTATATTAATGGGTACTGCTAAAGTTCTTAACATTAATGAGATTGTACAAGACACATTGAAAATTGATAGCTGTTGTGAAGTAACGGCCATAGTGAGAGTTGACATTGTAGATTAACGGGTGGCAGTTTAAGTTCTCAACTTTAAAGACGTTATACAAGTCACGGCGAAATTGATAGTCGTTGTAAAGTGAGTAAAACGATGTAAAAGAAATAAATACATAGTTCCTTTTTCTTGATGGTCAAATTTTCGTAACGATCTAACTCTGGATCTAACAAATAAATTCTAGATACTTACTGGTTCTGTGTCGCAAGTTTCCAAGTCGGGTATAGGGTCGTCACCACAATAATAGTCCGCTTGAAGGAACGGCGGCCTAGGCGGTGGTGGCAACAAGAATTCTGGAGGTGGTCCCATGCAGTCACACTCCGTTAGGTCCGTGGGCTCTAAATCCCACATCGCGTATTCTAACTTATCACTATTCACAACCTTTTCACTGATATCGTCACTTATATATGCACTAGTATCACGTATTTCACGCTTCACTTCATGTGAAGTCCTTAACTCAATCAATTTGGCTATGTAAAGTTCGTCATCGACGTCGCTCCATACGTTTTTTCTGATCTCTTCATCTTCATTACTGATTGCATTATTTTCTAGTTCTCCCGTCGCTATAACACGGTTATTACTTGTAATTCTGGAGTGTTCCTCACTCCAATCATTGCCATTATTTTTCTTGTCAGTTCTTTTGTTCACTCCATTACGTGTTTCACGGTTTTTTCTGCCGCTGGATTTGTTCCACGCATGTCGGTTTGTCCAAAAAGCGTACGGTGACGCATTGATTGGACTGTCGTTGTACCTTTCGGCCATGCGCAGTTTTCTTCTTATTTATCTGTAACAATTAAAAAACACTTTTATTTTAAGCGTCAAGAAAAATAATTCTACAAAAACTTAGTAAAGTTGCTATAAGAGCCGCTCAAGGCCAACCAACCAATTTTGAGTCTGATGTAAGACGTATCGATGCTACGTTAGGATCAAACTACTTATTAATCAATAGAAGAGCTAACACCTCATTTTGTTTAACAAAGCCACTGCAATTATCTCCTACCACTTCAGAGAGCACAATGGGTGCGGAACTCGTACCGATATCATCGGAGCTAACGTTATACGGTTTATTTTAATTTATTTTTTATCGTTCCCAATTGGACGGACGGGTTTCTCGGCGTGCACTGGTATTTCGTTACAATCACGATGCTCTCTTTACGTTTTGATTTGGAAAGTTTAAAGTTCATCTTTTTTTACCAAGTTAGACATTTGATTCGCCTTTCTCAAAGGTAAAAAATAACATGCGTCCGAAATGTGTTAAGAATGAAAAAAAAACTAACTCCCTAATAACAATTTAGAAACGTGTTCTTCCAGCCAATCAAAGCTGTTATTTTAATCTCTAAAACTCAATTTAAACGCTGTTGAAAGATTTAACGGCCTTCACAAATAACTTAATGTAACAATCTCAATATAATTGCGAGCTTCTTCGTATGTGTCGATAGAGATATCTCAGCTAGTGTACAATTATGCATGCGTATGCCGTTTCTAAGGTGCCGAGGGTCGTGGGGTCAACAGGCGTTAGATACCATCCTCTTAGAAAGGTCTGAGTCGAATAAAATATTGAGTGGTGTTTTCATATTTTCTACGTTGGAAATATGATTTCGGATGTACGGATTTCTGAATACGAAGGGAATATAAATAGTGAAGTGCGTGTTCGGTGTGTTATGTAGATTTCTCGCCTTTGAATGGTACCTTTGAGTCGTTTGAGCTTGATTCTGAATTGTGACTGTAGCTTGCGTGTTATTCAGAATGATCTCAGAGTGAGAAGGATGCGTAAAGTACATATCTAACTTACTTAATTAAAATTATGCTTTTTTAAACTGTAATCTTGGAGAGCATTTTGTAAATAAGCATTACAATACGTAAAAATCAGACATCCTTTAATTTATATAAATTACCTATCCTTTAGTCAAAGTTCAACCGTTCTCATTCAACCACTCGACGGTTCCACAAGTAAAATAACAAAACACCGAAGATCAATCGCAAAATCTTCAATCAAGTACACCTCATACCGTTCCGTTATCCCTGACAATTCACGTGAGAATCTCGCAGAATAGGTTCGTTAAGCCAGAGAGCCCTTGCTTATTGTGCCTGCGTCAGCCGAGACGTCGAGTGCCAGCCGAAATGTTAATGAGCTATTGGCACTATTGACATGGGAAAATTTACACGCTAATTTGTACAATGATGCCAGGTGATGAAGGACTTTTATAATCAGTCGGAATCATGCAGAAATCTTTTATTTTTTCATTTGAAGAACTTTGTGTGGCACGAGTCTATAAACGAGGTCTCCGTGCAAATAGGCCAAGTTTGTAAAGATCGTAGTTATAGGATCCTCTTTGGGCATCACCCACTTCTGTTTGTCTTACTTCGGATCACTGAAATATCCACGTCTTTGATTTTGTAGACCCTATTATTTTTAAATGTGGCCCAAATTATATTCCCCGCATCAACCAAAGGAAATCTGGTTACTTGTGAGTATTCTTTAACCTCTAAAAATAAAGAATTAGGAAAAATAATGTTAATAAAACACTATGTGGTACAAACAATTTCAGCATTTGAGATGTTTAAAATATGACATAGTTCTATGAATCGCTTATACAAAGGATTTAAATCGGGACACGATAATCACGATATAGTAACAAAGAGATACTGAATGTAGTAGGTACTTACACACAAAGTACGAAGAAGTAAAGATTAACTCTAGAAATCATGAATTTCAGACCATTATCAGAGTAATACAACAATCGTAACCACTGAACATGTTCAATCATGATGAAATCACAACATTCCCAACTAGTTAGCAATAATTGAAAACGCGGGTAATTGCAATCTACAGCAAAGATACGGCCTGCAAACCTTGTTAACAGTATCGTAGTAATTAATCAATACAAATAAATGAAGTTTATCAGTGTTAACTCATTTCGTGGAAGTATTTTGCTGACCTTACCACGTAATGTGGGATAGATTTAATTATACCGACCCTTGGCATTTTAAGGGGAAAGGTAACCCTTTATTTATTCTCGAATATGCAAACAATGTTGAAAAGTCACACATATTTTAAAGTAAAGGATCCCTAAATATAATAATTATAATATTAATTAGAATACTTTGCAAATGATCTTTTTCAAAAACAGAAAACAATTCTTTGAATGTCATATTTTGTTCATTAGTTGCAAATATTAATATGTATTCACGTTTTTAAGCGAGTTTGTCCGATTAGTACGAAACCGCTTGAGTCTATAATATTTCACACTGGGCACAATATTCAGTTCTAGTTTATTTATTGTCTTCAGGTAGGTAAGATATTTACTTAAACAATAACCTATTTAAGTTGAATAACTTGAAAACTACTACTGCTATTTCCACCAAAAACAGCTAATAAGAACGGTTCGACGGACAAGTACGTCTTTCGATTTAAAAAAACTGCACTCAAATTGGTCCATCCGTTTAGAAGCTGTGATGCCACAGACAGACACACATACGCAAATACACAGATACATAGACAGAAAGATACACGCCTCTACTTCTTCTTTTCGTCGGGGGTTAAAAACGAATTTGCTGATAGAGCCTTAAAAATAAATACTAGTTCCAAATGTATGTAATTACTTTCCTGAAATATAATATGTCGTGATGACATATTCAAATGTATTTAATATCTCTTTAATTCTCTCCAAAAAGCATATAGGGATATAGAAATGAAATATGCATATTGTACAAGAAAAACAGCGCCCAGATATTCAAGTGTGATGCTAATTTACTTAAACCATTTTCTGCAGAAAATGTTGAAACACACTATCGCCACAATCCTATAGAAATACAGACGCTTAATCACGAGTAAGCTGAATTATATATAATTAACGAAAATTAACTAACCTTATTTAATCAATACGCCTACACGGTTATTTCTACAGAGCAAATCTTCAAGACGAAACTAATTAACTGATCCCGAGCATAGTACACAGATTTTAAACAATAAGTAGATATATGTACAGGCCTAAAGTCGTGTGCAAATGTAGCTCATTTCATTTATCAAGGTGGCGATTCCACTTGATATTAATTAGGTTCAAAATGAGAACCACTATAATTACATGTTGACTTAACTTTATGATCTCAGCTTTTCAAATTGGCATTACCTTATCTTTTGTTCCATTGTTATAAATATACCGTTTTATGAGGTTCTCAAGTAAAATTGGGCCTTGGTATATGAAATTGACTTTACTAAGTTGGGTTTACTACGCGTCGCGAGCCACTGTGATAGTCTATATACTAGCGTGCACCGGTGCACCAGTTCCGCGTCCACCTTTGTTCGGACAAAGTCGACTGGCGTTAGCAGCCAGCCATAGAGGTACACACGCTGCGGTCGGTGGTGGCAACACAAACAACCTATATCATACAGTTCTCGTCTGTCGCTTCTACAAAGATTAAAACATAAAAATCTTCTGTAGTACTTTATTCAGTTGTGAAGAAAGTCCGCGTGCCAGATGGATGACTATACCTATATATTACTATGTACCAAGAAAGTTTATAGAAGCTGATTTTCAGCTTCCTTTGTAACCTTGTTTGTCATAAACTGTTTACTGTGCCCAGAGTAAGGCAAGGATTAATGTGATTACACGCGAGACAACCGACTTGGAGCCGCAAAATACACTGAAATATAGCGATTCTAGCGTTACAAGCGGAATTGGTTGTTTCACTCGAGATCTGCGGAAATCTAGCTTAACTAACGGTAATGCGACAATGCGGCTAGCATTACAGCTTAGACGCTGAGTTTATGGTATATCTTGTTGACTAGTAAAGTCCTGGACTTTAGATTTCATAGCTGCATTATGATTATGAACTTCATTATTCTTTTTATAACACTAGAACTGTGCGAACTCGCGTGTGACATTATGTGGACATGGTCTTCATTTTATTTTATACGATGCGAGAATGGTGGACGATGCCAATGCAACGCGCGATGGAAACTCGCTGCTACATCTAATAGCCCTGCAGCTCAGATCTCAAAAAAATAATGTTAATGGAGGAGGCTCCTTGCATCGGTGTCCTCAGTACTGAGGGTCATGATCTCCCGATCTTGTAGAATAATGTACTTATTAGCAAATACTTTTTTATATCCATCCTAAAATTAATACTCGTATATTCATAAAACATCTGTGTCTATACTCTAAAAGTCCCAGTATTTATTTTTTTATTTAAATTAGTTACACAGCATAACAGTAAATAAACCAAGGCACTGTGAACTACAAAATTACATTACAAAAAAAAACTTAGATCTAATTTGATTTAGGCGTCGTAACAACGTGGAAATCATTAACACCAACCTATTCATTTATAGCAACTAAGTATACACATATTGCCTCGGATCTCTACAAATCAAATCGGATTAACCCTCCCAACCCCTGATATCTCCAAACATCGAATATGATATATTAACAAATACTCGTGAGACTGGCTAAAACCTTTTAAGAGGGTAAAACATGTTTACATGTTTGTTCTCCACTAGGCTGTAATGGCGGCTTGTTCTTGGCTCTTAGCTAATCGGCCTTCGTTTGTTAGGTTAAGATATTGGTTCTGTTAGGACAGGTAAGTGGCTGGATGCTGGAGACGTGAAAAGTTGTTTTTGACCATTGTTCGGCGTAAGTAGGGAGCGTTTGAGTTGCTTGTTTGCCTCGGCGGATTTTCTCTGTACATGATGTGAAAGTATCAAGCAAAGTTACAAGCTATCTTTGACTATAGCGATGATATAATTATTATGTATCAGTACATGTTTATTTAGTTTTTCAATATCAAATGTTATTTTCAGTCTTTTCATAATGACGCAGTTTTATAAATAATACAAAAATTTTAGTTGAATCTGAATTTATAACGAAATAAGTCTATTTTAAATAACAAGTCAAAAATTATGTTGTAAGGTGTCTTTTAAAAACTATATAGTAAGTACATGAACTAAAACGAAGAATAAAGATTAGAAACACGAAGAAATTAAGACCTAGAAGATGGTTAACAAATTGCACATAATTTTAACGAAAAAATAATAACGATAATCCTTAATTATACGAGTAACATTGATGATGATGATAACCAATCTTCTTCTCCATCGGTACCTGTTTGCTGATGATCATGACTCCGATTCAGATTGTCAACTGCTAGTCATGATAAGCAAATACTAGTTCATGATAAGCAATAGGGACTAGTGAAAACGAGGAAAATATAGTCCTAAGTTTTATAAAAAATAAATGAAATCTTCGTGTACTTTTAGCCAAGTATAGTAAAAGTGAGAGCCAAGTACCATCTAAGAGAGCACCGAATAGTACTAATATTGACGAAGTACAGACACTACTCAAAAATGATTAACAAAGTTATGCGCGCGCACGTTCTAACACACTTAAAAAATTAACGGTGCTAAATGGCTTTAAACTTTAAATTGGAAATGGATGGCTTAGTTACAAATGTAGAAGATGTACAGATGTAGAATATTTTTCTCGTATTAACTGTGAAAGTAGTTTTGATTACTATTTATGTGGACAAGTTTGACATTCGATTAGAAATACAATTGAAAACCTGACTATTAGAAAATGTGTCTGACTATTAGTGAATGGCTTATTAGTTATTAATGGTTATTAATAAACATGCCAGGAATAATTAACTAGTAGTGATAAAAACAAAACGGCGGTTAGAAAGATAATGAAATATATGAATACTAGCTTTTGCCCGCGACTACGTCCGCGTGGAACTTGGAAGTATGGAAGGGAAGCAACCTCGTACAACACGATAGATATCCACCTAATCACCTTAATTAATAAAAGGGATTATTAAAAGCGCCTAAGCATTAGCTTATGTAAGAGCAATTGTCCTTTTGGTCTAATCATTACATTTCCTACAGGGTCACAATGTCACCATGAATTACTTACTCACTTTACAATCTTTTTAGGGATAATTTCCAGGATGAAAACTATCCTTTTTCCTTCCTCGGATCTTAAACTATCTCCGTGCCAAATTTCATCAAAATCGATTCAGCGGTTTAAGCGTGAAGAAGTAACAGACAGACAGACAGACAGACACACTTTCGCATTTATAATATTAGTATGGATTAAAAATAAAAGAAATCAAAAGCGAATTATGAGACTCCCTTATACGGGTTGTGTAGTCTAATAGGTTACAATTTAAATGTATTTCAACAATAGCCCTGATTTAAGAGATAAGAACGCAAAAGCATTAAAAGAATATACAGTTACAGTCGAATAAGCATGATGCCATAATATTTATTATGCTACTCGTACCAAAGCAAAAATCCTAAATATTCCCGACTGCTCCACTAACCCGGTTTCATAATTGAAAAATATCTCATATCCGCAACAAGCACAAGGCAGCCATAAAGAAATAGCATAACATAACCCAATTTAGTTAGCCAACGACCTTCCCATGAAAACTTGCAAAAACAACCCGTAACCCCCTTCTTCTATAAGAGCGCGGGAAAGATCTAGGGTGAGTGTGGTCACAGATTACTCACAGCTTGGACACTTTAAAGAAAAAACGCATAATAACTTAACTAGAACTTGACAGTCAAGAAGGAGTGTATAACCGTACAGTCATGCATTGTTGTACTAAGGTACTGTAATTTTTAATATTCTAAGTCCACGAAATAAATAACTTAGTGGCTCTGTAAGCTGTAGACTTGCTCATTTAGAAAAAGGCAGTCGTTTTTACTCTTTCGAAAATACGACGAAAAAATTCTATATACTTATCGAACGTACTCACAAAATTTTATGATAATCGCTTGAGAAATGCGACCTCTAGTCGAGAACAATCGGAAAACGTCTGGACATCCAACAACCCAACATCTGGACTTACGAAATAAATTTTGGGCCAAGCTGTAACGAAAACTTTTTGCTCGCTTCGCTCGCTCCGTTAATTATGTATATTTTGAAGATGGGTGATTCTACAGTCGTTTCAACCGCCGTCAGTCCGCTATCGTAAATAACAAAAGCAACGGGCCATAATAAGCTTTCAATTAGATTAAGTACAGTTACAGTAATAACATTGTATGAAAGTTTGCAGCTCGGTGTAGCTCATATTTTCAATATTTTTGACAGCGGACTGACGGCGGTTGGAACGCCTGTAGAATCACCCAGATATACTTTTTACAAGAGCGCTTTTTTAATAAAACAAACAGGTTTAAAAATAATATTCAAATAATCAATAAATCTATGAATAGTTATAGGTACATATCGGTGAAGTTAGATAATTAATACTCATTATTATAACAAAATAAGACCTAACCGCGTTAAAAAAGGTGTTTATTTAATTACCGAGACGTTACAAATGTGATCATGATATTAGGTATCTTGTTAGTTTATCAAATCAATATAATTATAGTAATAACTAAATCTAATGGATATTTACAGAAAAAAGTTTCTTAATAAAATTTCTATATCACCAATCAACCCGCTGTCTTACGCTACGCGCATGTCCTAAGTACTCGCATTGCCGTTACATCGCTTGGCATTGCCAAACATTTGCCAAGAGGCATCTCGAGTGCCAAGCTTCGGTATCTGTTACCAATGGCACGCCCCTTCGCGTGCCTAAAATTCTCCCCGCTCCTAGGAGGCAAGACTTGGCAACAATTCCGAGTCGCATATTGAGTTCACCGTTTTGTTTGAGTGAAGATAAGTTTCGTTCCAAATATATTGCAGTTTTTGCGAGCTGTATTCAAATTTGAATCGTTGGATGCAACGGTTTCTTGGAGAATTCTTAGTAGAACTATATTGTATGTGCTCCAAAACACAACAATAGTTGAAGAAAGCTATACCATAATTAACACAAATTATAACGGGTCTATGTGTTCTTTCACCAGTCTTTCAGCAGTAGCAGCAGTCAAAAATCGCCAAATACAAAAATCTGCAATAGCTGAACATTTGTTAACATCTGGAACGAATCACTGGATCGAGTTGCACAAACCGAAAATTCTTTCCACAGAAAAGCACTATTATCCACGGATGGTAAGGGAAGCAATTGAAATCAAGAAACACCCAAAGAATTTCAACCGGGAAGATGGTTTTAATTTATCGCAAACTTGGGGACCAGTGATTAAAAAGTTTAAACCGCGGGATATATCTTCGAATCTGTGCGCTGATGTTGTGAGTGTTGTGTGTCGGACCGGTGACAATAATTAGTAAATAAATGGGTGGTAGTTGAACATTTATTTTCCTACCCATCCATTTTATTAGACATTTCGTCGGGTAGTACTACATTTGGCCGACAGCTCCAGTAACAACTCGCTGTTTCACCAGTACATCTGAGACCACGGCGTGTGCAACCCCGCCGAAACGTTAGATTATAAAGGTAAATAAGAAATATCGCGTTAGACCCGTTATAATTTGTGTTAATTATGAGTACAAACCGCGAGAGTATAAAGTGTCATAAAGCTATACCAGTTTCCACTATTTAAGTTATGAAATATGCCTCTTACCTCAGTAAATTTGCTTGGGTTACCTTCGATTTATCCGTACATGCCAGCAGAAGCGCGCTTGCGGGAAGTAAACGCCTCAGAAAGCGCGCCCTAGGTAGAGACTTGTCTATACCTGTCATAGCCAATATCCGTTTCTACGAAACGAAGTTATGAAAATTTTCCTCTTGAGTAAAAAAATAGTTTTAAGTGTTTAAAAGTGCTTAAAAGTTTTAAAAAGACATCGAAATTAGTGGAAAAGTGGTTCGAGAGAAGATGGCAGACTCACCACCTCCAGAACCAGGTAAGAGCGATGTATCTGACCAGCGGGAGCATGTGACTGTGGCTTCAGTGGAAGAACAGTCGCTCCCAGAGTACCCTAGTGATGAGTACAGCTGTCAGGGCGAGTTATCTTCTTCCTCGGAGGAGGAAGAGTCCTCGGCATCGCTTCCACCTAATAAACGCCGCAAAACGGGACATCGCAAATATGCGGACCCTCGAATTGAAAGTCTAACAAGACAAGTTAATTACATATCGGGCTACTTGACACAATTACCGCACTACATATCTGCCTTAAGTCAAAATAACCAATTAAATGCCGGGACCAGAACCGACCAACCAAGTACCTCCGGCACAAATACGACCCCACACACAGGGGGCACCGCGGCTCAATATTTATCCAAGCCGGGTGAAGTGGCGAAACCCTTGCTGTTGGGCGAACTAGAAACGAACTTCGACAATAAAAAAATTGATTGTCCAGCTAAAGCAGAACGACTACAAAAAGTCATGAAATTGCAGCAATTCAACACACCAGCTTGGAAGGGTTTACGATACAGGACAGTTTTTCGGGAGTTCGCGGCGACCCCTGGGTTCGTGGGCCTAAAGGTTAATGAGGAGCTCCTCCACTTCAAATCTTCAAACGACTACCTCGCCTCAGCTGAAAACTTGTGGGCGGCATTAACTAATGCTGAATTAGAACATCGGGAGTTGCTTCAAACAGGCTTACAGAGCCTTATTGACTGGGCTGCCACAAACGCAACTGAATTAAATCCATCATCGTTGTATGACAAAACTATATCTCTTCTTGGACCAGACTCACCAATTCACAAGTGCTCTGAAAAGAAAATACAAATCATCTGCGGAAGAAGAGCAGAGTGTATACAAATTAGGAGAGACAGAATCTTGAGAGAGATTAATAATAACACTTTAAGGGAGACATTAAAGGAAATCCCTCCGAGTGCAGAGTACTTGTTCAACCGAGAACGTCTACAACATGTAGTCCAATCACTGGGAGGATTCCAGACATGGTTAAATAAACCAACCTACATAAAGGAGAAGACCACCAACCGAGATCAAGGTGACTGTAGATAACGGGCGAAAGAAAACACGAAATTAGCGTTTTAACCATAAAAACGATGGTGCGAGCAAGTAAGTTTCTAAAATTATACTAACAATATTTTAGCCTAGGTGTTACACACTATGAATTAAATATATATATACAAATGAATTGCGTCGCCTACAATCCCACCCCCTTAGTGATGACTATTCATCACTAGATGCCTCTGGTGCAAGTAGGGCGACGCGAGTGACCGGTCGTCGCAAGGTACCTGTGCGAGTGCGCACATCTACCACGCGAATGCGCCCGTCATTCCCGGGGAGTGTCGCACTCACTACTCCGTGCCGCCATGAACCACGCTCTAAGTTAGGCTCCACTAAAAGAACGAAATCTCCTACACGCAGTGATCGCTGCTCTCGCGTCCATTTCTGTCGTGGCAGAAGGGTGGGCAAGTACTCCTTGAGCCATCGTGACCAAAACATGTCGGTAAGACGTTGTGCTATGCGCCACTGCCGTTTCAGCTGAAGATCTACGTCCTCGTACTTGCCGAATGTGGGTCCATTGGATGACGTGCCAATTAAAAAATGATTAGGCGTTAGAGCTTCGGGGAAGTTCGGGTCCGTTGACACATGCGTAATCGGTCGACTATTAACTAGGGCTTCTACCTCCGCCATCAGCGTTGCGAGGGTCTCAGGGCGGGGCGCGCGCTCCTTCAGTACAACACGTAGTGCCGTTTTAACTGTGCGCACCATCCTTTCCCAAGCTCCTCCCATTTCTGGTGCGCCGGGCGGTATGAAGCGCCATTCGATACCTCGCAGGATTCCGTCGTTACGCAGAGCATCGGTGTCAAGGTCGGCGATGCTACGCTTCAGCTCCGTGTCTGCTCCTCGCAGGCTGGTACCGTTATCCGAATAAATAACGGTAGGCGCTCTTCTGCGGGCGATCATCCTTCTCAGGCCCATGATGGTGGAGTCGGTGGTGAGGTTCTCCGTAATTTCGATATGAACGGCGCGAACTGTCAAACACGTAAATAGCATACCGTAACGTTTTTGCCTACCACGACCTACTGTGACCTCCATTGGTCCAAAAAAATCGATTCCCGTAAAGGAAAACACATGACGGTTGTGCTGCAGCCGAGCGTGCGGCAGGTCGCCCATGCGCTGCGGCTGCGGCGCCGCGCGCCGGTACCTACAGAATAGGCACTTCGCTGCCACCGCGCGTACCGTAGGCCGGAGCTTCACGACCCAGTAACGCTGCCTGAGCTCGTTCACTACTAATTCATGAGCTCCGTGTAAAGCTCGTCTGTGGTAGTGTTCTACGAGAAGTCTCGTCATTTTTTGCTTACCATCAAGAATGACTGGCCTCTTGGTAGACTCCTCGATTCCTACCGTCTTGTCGATGCGGCCCCCCACTCGAAGCAAGCCCGCATTGTCAAGATATGGCGTTAACTTCAGTAGCCGGCTACTCTTAGATAGCGGCTTATTTTGTTGTAACGCCTCAATGTCCGTGTGAAAAGAATCATGTTGACATTTTTTTATCAATAATTCTTCCGCAGACTGCGATAGTTCGTTGTCAATTCGATTACCTTTACGTTGACATCTTTTAATAAACAATAACACGCGTGCTGTAGTCATAAGTAATCGAATCCACGACGAAAACCGGTTTTCATCAGGAACCGGCAACGCGCTAACACAGTCTGTCGATGATAAAACGTTAATGGACCTACGCTCGTAAATCGATTCTTCGATCGGCTTTAAATCCTTTAGATCCTTGGGCCACTCACTTTCCAGCTCACGTAAGAAGTGTGGCCCCTGGAACCAAACGTCGTGGTACTGCAGCGGCGGCGCATCGTCACGAGTGGCGACGTCGGCCGCGTTCAGGGCGGACGGCACATGACGCCACTCCGACGCCGAGGTCAACTCGTCAATTTCACCGAGACGGTGCGCGACGTACGGCTTGTAGTCCCTAGGATCGCTGCGAATCCACTGAAGTACGGTATTAGAATCCGTCCAAAAATATCGCTTGGTTGACTTGATATCCTTATGCTCGTCTTCTACTGTAGTGGCGAGCCGTGCGGCGAGCAAAGCACCTTGTAATTCGAGCCTCAGTATCGAAATTGGGCGGAGAGGGGTCACGCGGCTCTTACTGGCTACAAAACTCACATTAACGGTTCCGTCGGAACGGATAAAACGCCAATAAATTACCGCAGCAAACGCCTTCATACTCGAATCACAAAAGGCGTGTAATTGAGTCTCTATAATTATAGGCGCACTTACCCCATCCGTACAGTCAGCATAACACTGCGTCCACGGCCCCGCGTCAGCATAGTAGCGTGGTATGCGCAAAGTGGCTAAAAGTTTTAACTCATCGAGCCACCTTACCCAGCTCGCATGATCGTCCGGTTGGATGCGGCAGTTCCAATCCACGCCACTACGATGCACGTTCTGAAATATTATTTTGCTTTTTATAATAAAAGGTGACAAAAAAACATGGATATCATATACTGACATAATGAGACTTAACATCTTGGCTTTGATGGGAGATTCGGTTCCATTTAAAATCTCCTCAGGAACTCGGTGAAACGATATCTTAAATCCAAACGTGTCATCTGAAGGATGCCACATCAACCCTAATGTGCGCTCAGTTGTGTTCGTAACTCCGTCCTTGAACTGGACAGCTGTTTGCGCGAGTGCATTAATCGGTATATTTTTTAAAACTTCCTGACTGTTACTGGACCACCCCCTTATCTCAAATCCTCCGTTTTTATGAATTTGAGTAATTTGTTCAACCAATTTGATTGCATTATCCACACTGTCAGTTGAATATAAACAATCGTCCATGTAATGACTGTTTATAATAACATTTACGGCCTCCGGATATAAATCGTCGTATTTTGATGCATTTTTATTCCGAATATACTGTGCAATGAAAGGACTACAGGTCGCCCCGAAGATAAGATTTTGATTAAGATATGTGTTTATGGACGCGTCAGGCGAATCTTGCCATAAAAATCTAAGTACATGTTGATCTTGCGCCCTTATTTTAATCCGTAAAAACATATCCTTGATATCCCCAATTATTGTTATTTTATTTTCGCGGAATCTAAGCATAATACCCATAAGCGAATTATATAAATCCGGTCCTGTCAGCAAATAACTATTGAGACTTGTCCCTTTCGTCTGCGCAGCCGCATCAAAAACGATTCTTAATTTGCCCGGTTTATTGGGGTTCTGGATTCCAAAATGTGGTACATACCATATGCGGTCCGCCGAGAGTTCATCATCCCGTAGTTCTCGTGCATATCCGCTTGTAAACAGCTTGTTTACTTCCGTCCGGTAACGTTCCGCGTACGCGTCGTCTTTTACAAATTTGCGCATTAACGACTGCAGTCGCGAACAGGCAGCTTCTCGTGAATCTGGCATGGTAAATACATCCTTCTTGAACGGAAGGCCGACCTCCCATTGATTACCGATAAGACGCGACGTATCGTCTAAAATCTGCAATGCCCTCAAGTGATCACTATTCTCACGGCGTGAGGTTGAAATTCCAATGGAGTCGAGAGAAAAATTATTTTTAATTAAATCGTTCAACTCGCTAATGTTGTCCCTATCTGAGTGACTAAGATGGAACACGTTGGCAGCGTTAGAGTGAGTGCGACCGCAATACCCATGAATGGACCAACCCAACTTGCACCTAGAACCATAAGGTTCATGTTTACTACCGTTAATAATTTCGATCGGAGCAATTAAGTAATAGTTATCTTCCCCGATAAGAATGCGCGGCACTACACAACTTTTACAAACGAAATCCTTTATAGACGACAAATGTTGACAATTAATTTAATTAAACTTTAATTACAGACAAATTTTGAGCAGGCAGATTTAATTTAGACACTTTACGCAACTTTATGTCATAGTAATTGTTACTGTTATGTCCACTTATCTGAGCAGTGACGGTCGGCGCGTCCGATTGGTACACTTCAAGTCCAAACGCGTCGATAAACTTTATAGCACTCGATTTTTCACATTTAAGGCCTAGCTCGGTTGCTAGGTCGGAATCGATTATAGACACCGACGCCGCATCGTCCAAAAGGGCGTAAGTGCTCACTATTCCGTTAGGTCCACGTAACTGCACTTCCACAACCTTAAGCATCACTTGGTCCACAGAAGAAGGTGTGTCACAGTCCGATGTCACGTGTGCCACGGTGTCGGGTGCCAACGGTGGCGGCTGAGCCTGCGCTCGGCCCGGCTCGGGCGGCGGCGTGTCGTCGACCGTGTCAGCTGTTTTCGATGACGTAATAGGCTTCTTCCAGTGTAGTAGCTTATGGTGTCCGAGCCCACAGTTATCTATATCGCACACGGGCGCGGGGCATTCGTTCCTGTCGTGTCGTGACGTCAGACAACAATAACATAATCCCTGTGATTTAATAAATTTCCATCTATCACGACGCATGGCACGTTTGAACACACGGCACTCGGGCAGAGAATGAAGACCTTTGGAACAAAATTTACATATTTTGTTTTCTTCTACGGCGCTCGTAGCAAATATAGGCCGATTCGAGCGAAATTTATTATCGCTAGTATGTTTCGCTGTAACTTTTAACTCATTCGGCTTATTTTGTTCTCGTAACTGTGTAACTCCAACTAATGATAACATTTGTGCTTCGTGATTAAGAAACTCGGCAATTAACTTCAACTTTGGCTTGTCTTCAGTTAACCGTTGGTAGGCATAATCGGTCCATTTGCCAATTAGAGTGCTCGGTAGCTTGCCTAAAACAGCTGATGCGAGCTCTGGACTGCGTAGATAATCTGGCTGTTTTAAAGCACCAATGGTGGCCACACAATTGTTCACTTTAATGGAAAAGTCAATAAGATCATTTTGGTATGACGTAGGTAACGCAGGTAGCTTCTTCAGCTGCGTCGTAAGGTTCAAAATGATGACGTCAGAGCGACCAAACCTTAATTCGAGAGCTTCCATAACAGTTGCGGGCGGGGTGTTACCGATCAGCAGAGCCGTGACCGTGTCCTTGGCGTCGCCTCGCAGGGCCTTGCGTAGTCTCTCGAGATTTTCGGACTCGCTGAACTGACATACTCGTGTAGATTCCTCATATGACCGTTTAAAGTTTAGAAACTCGATACAGTCACCACTAAAAACAGGTAGGTCGCGCGGTGTTGACAGGCGGCTGAGTAAGCGGTCCTCGCGTTGAGCCGACGATGTGGTCATCATGTCCTTTAAGGTAAGTGCTAGTTGCTGAATGCTGTCACTCGGAACATCATGATGGCGCACGTTGACGTATGCAGAGGCCTGCGGTGCCGCTTGTATCTCCTGCGCTGATGGGGGCGCTGGCGCTTCTGGCGGCGCTGGCGCTTCTGGCGGTGCTGGTGCCGCTGGAGACGCTGGTCGGTACCAGCGGTAGCAGTCTGGTGGTATTGGTGCTATTGGCGGCGCTGGTGGTGCTGGAGGCACTGGTGGAGCTGGTGTTTTAAGGGGCTCAGGTGGCGTTGATGGCTGTTTTAAATAAGAACTGGCGAATTCATCGTGGCCTTGGTGTAGCCATTTCTCAACATGAGATCGCACTTGATCACTATGAGCTGGGCCACTGGCTTCACTGCCACGCTCGCTTTGTGATTCCTCGGCGTCAACTTGGGCCAGATCAGCTTCCAACTTTTTATCAATAAGCGCCAGCTCAATCTGCGCCTTAGCTTGAGCGGCTTCTAATTCCAATAATTTACGTCTGGCAATGGATGACGATGTTGATCGCTTCGACTTGCCAGATATAATGGAGCCTCTTGCAGATGATTTTCTGGCTTTCTCCATTTTCACTTGGTCCAAATCCCTCGGCTGTGCTTCACTATCGGTGCCGACGGCTGGAGTTTTGACTATAGGTTCCGCTGGTGCACTGTGCGACGTACTCGCCATTTGCAATTTCATACGCTCGATCTCTCGTTGTTGTTTACGCGTTATAACACGCGTCGGCGGAGTTTGAAACATCCTCTGGTCACAGATTTGGTTCGAAGACCACTTTTATTGTAGATAACGGGTGAAAGAAAACACGAAATTAGCGTTTTAACCATAAAAACGATGGTGCGAGCAAGTAGCTATAGCGCAGCGAATCATGTTTCGGAAAGCACTGTATGACGGTGGTTTAAAATATAGGTGCGCATAGCTGGTTTTGCTACCCACTAACGTTTTTATTAATTTATTTAGACCAAAAGCAAACTAGATGGCGCTACACGTAAGTTTCTAAAATTATACTAACAATATTTTAGCCTAGGTGTTACACACTATGAATTAAATATATATATACAAATGAATTGCGTCGCCTACAGTGACAACTATAAACAAGGGAAAAGATCTCAGACATCATACAGTCAAAAGAATTCTAAAGCCGGTCAGAAAAATAAATCATCGGGTTCACAGACCTTTCAAAAGAGAAATAACTTTCGAAACTCCAATCAGAAAAACGGAGCTGACAACACTAATAAGAAAAAATGACTATATACCCAAGAGACAAACATTCAGAGGGGGTTACTTAAAAGAAAACGCAAACATATGGAGGGAATTAGGAGCACACCCATACATCATGGAGATAGTAACAAGAGGCCGAATTCCCTTCACTCAAAAACCAACCCTCCTGGATCTAACCCCAGTATTATTAAACAGATACAAAACAACTACATCCCCAGAAAAGACAAAAATAATACAGGACTTGATAGAGAAGAAAATCTTAGAAGAACCTCTAGAGAAGAATGCAAGTTTCTTATCAAAGATGTTCTTGAGAAAAAAATCAGATGGAACTCTGAGGCCCATATTCGATCTCAGGGGCCTCAACCGGTTCATTTCGACAAGACACTTCCACCTGATATCGCAACAAGATGTAACTACATTTCTTCAGAAAAACGACTGGATGGGGAAGATAGATCTACAACAGGCCTACTTCCACCTGCCAATTGCCCCATCTCATCGCCGCTTCCTGAGAATGTTTTACAACAAACAAATATTACAGCTAACAGCGCTACCTTTTGGCCTCTCTTCTGCCCCCAGAACGTTCGCAATGTTGTCCAACTGGATTGCCGAAATCCTACGGAAAAAGGGCGTAAGAGTCTTAGTCTACTTGGACGACTTCCTCCTGGCAAACCAAGACAGAAAGATGTTAGCGAATCAAATGACACTAGCGCTACAGACCTTGGAAAACCTAGGTTGGCATGTAAATTACACAAAATCGATTACAACACCAAGTCAAAAACTCGAATACTTGGGACTAGTTTGGAACACCCAGGAGGGAACAATGGCTCTTCCGGAGGAGAAAATCAAGAAAACCACAAAAGTTATAAACAGCATTCTAGAGAGAAGACAGGCCACACTAAAAGAAGTACAGAGCATACTGGGTCTCCTCAACTTCGCAAACATATGTACACCACTGGGACGACTTCACTGCCGCCAAACACAGAGGTTTCTGAGAAGGTTCACCCTCCGCACTCAAAGAATAGGGAAAAACCTCCCCCAACTAGTACAACGGGAACTACGCTGGTGGCAGAAAGCCATATACAAAAGCTCAGTGAGCATATTCAAAAAGGAAGTGACACATTTCCTGACGACCGACGCCGCCGATACAGGCTGGGGCGCTCACCTCAACGAGAGATACCTGACGGGTCAGTGGACGGGCTGTCAAAAAACTTGGCACTCAAACATCAAAGAACTGTTTGCAGTTTACGGTGCTATAAAAAAACAGTTGCACAATTTACAAAATGCCCACATATTAGTCCAATCGGACAACCGAACCTTGGTGGCACATATAAGAAACGAAGGGGGGACGAGGTCCTTTGCCCTGTTAGAACTAGCAACACAGCTACTGGAGTTGGCCGAGATGCAGAACATCACACTCTCAGCGGCGTACCTCCCCGGAAGGTACAACGGCATAGCCGACCGCCTCTCAAGGAATCAGCCTGTGCCGGAATGGCATCTGTTGCCCCCGGCCTCGGAGGCCGTATTCTCTGTCTGGGGCGTACCCGACATCGACCTGTTCGCTTCAAGGGAAGGAACAGTCGTAGACCACTATGTAACGTGGGACTCCAGAGATGGATCAGCAATTTTCTGCGACGCTTTCAGTCGACCGTGGAATTACAATTTGGCATGGGTGTTTCCACCACCCAATCTGATTCCACGCGTTCTGCAACATCTCAACTCGGCCAAGGGTACATACATAATAATAGCTCCGCTGTGGGACCAGTGCTTCTGGCTCCCCGACCTGCGTGCACGGGCCCTAGCCGAACCATTACAGATAAAGAACCTAGACAGGTACTTAATAGACCTATCAACAGGCAGGGCACCGTCCCAAATCAAGAACCTAACACTCCAGGCGTGGAAAGTTGGGGGTGGGCTAACGAGATAGCCCATTGGTCTCACGAAGAAAAACATCTTTTAAATAAAAGCTGGCGAGAATCCACTCTAAACACCTACAGGGCCCCCATAAGGCGATGGGTTGCCTGGTGCAAATCATATCATATAGATCCTAAATCACCTAATGGAAATGACCAATATAAAACCATACAGCTCAATAAGTCAGCAGTAGTAACTTATACAGCAAATGAAGAACTAACAAAAAAATTCTTTGTTCAACAAATTTTAAAAGCTATTTCCATAGCATTCAGGATCTCACAACCAGAAACAAAAAAACCACACATTTGGGACACCGAATTAGTTTTCAACTGGCTCAAAGTAACACCATGTGTGGGAACAATATTTGACTGGTCTAGACGGACAGCATTGATCCTCCTCTTAGCGTCAGGAAGGAGGATACATGATCTGACACTACTTGATGTATCCGAGGACAATTGCATTATGGATACCGATGACAACACCATCACTCTATGGCCTAAATTTGGTTCCAAGACGGACAGTGGCATTAGGAGACAATCGGGATGGCTGTTGAAAGAACATCCAAATGAAAATTTATGCCCAATAAAACATATCAAGGAACTAGTAGATATAACTAAAAGTAGAAGAATTGAAGATCCAAATATTACAAATTTATTTATTTCAATAACAGGCAATACTAAGCCGGCATCCAGGACCATGATAGCAGGCTGGATTAAAACAATATTCAGAGAAATTGGGATTGATGCCCCTCCTGGAAGCGTGAGAGCAGCTGTAGCGTCCAGAAGCTTCCTAGAAGAACGCCCCTTGGAAGAAATCTTGAAGCGGGCCAACTGGAAGAGTGCCCAGACTTTCAGCAGACACTATTGTAGGCCTATAGAAAGGCGGGATAAGAACCAAAATAATCAAACCGATCAATTAGCTGAGAACTTCTCAGTGTTATAAATACAGATATTCAACTAATCAAGTTCACTATGATTATCAAGTATTATTCAACTAATGAAACCAATTATGATTATAAGACTCTTGCCAAATTTAATTGTTAATACTAAAGTCATATTTAATGACTAATTCTCTAAGACAAGTTAACCTTATCTTATTACCCAGGTAAACCTGTGAAATATGTTGTTCTAACATATTTTGTTAATTTATTTTTGAATTTCATTACCATTAACTTAGCATAACTAAATACATAAAGTATGTAAAATAATTAAGTTATCCATCTCATAGTACAAATGATAATTATTAACCATCAACATTATATTATGTTTATTATAGGATAATCTATCTAAGGATGTTAATCCTTAACTATTGCTTTAATCATATAAAAGTATAATTTGATCTCTTAATATCAGTGATATTAATTTTAAATACTGTGCTTAAAGACATTGCATTACATAATTGTTCACATTTTAAACTGTTTTAATTATTGATAACACATTCACATAGCCATATATCATACTTCCACCAGCAGATGACAAACAGATCTTCAACTATTGTTGTGTTTTGGAGCACATACAATACAACTGTTTTGCATTACAACAAAACAGATATTGTGTGTGTGAAAAAACACAACAATACAGCAAAGTACTTGCTGGTGAGTGGTGACTCCTGAAGAGTTGAAGACTATGACAGGTATAGACAAGTCTCTACCTAGGGCGCGCTTTCTGAGGCGTTTACTTCCCGCAAGCGCGCTTCTGCTGGCATGTACGGATAAATCGAAGGTAACCCAAGCAAATTTACTGAGGTAAGAGGCATATTTCATAACTTAAATAGTGGAAACTGGTATAGCTTTCTTCAACTATTGTTGTGTTTTTTCACACACACAATATCTGTTTTGTTGTAATGCAAAACAGTTGTATTTTGATGTTTGTAATTTATTACATCGATTCCTATAAATGAGTGAAAAGGTAAATATAAATGCTTATCAGTGTGTAGCAACTATTATATTAATCTGTGGTGTAGCTGTGGGTTGGTATGAAGTTCATCACAAGACTGCCAAATGTTAAAGTAAGTATTTGTATATACCTACCTTCAAGAGAGCTTCATTGGGTATATGCAAAAACGCCCTCCCCATGCCTAAATTGATCAAAACAACAACGTCATTCTAAAACTACGCAAACGTTTAACGACAGTTAAACAGTTATCACTTAACACTGAGCTACCATTACGATACGACCCAACATTCTCAATTAATACTAAAAAGTCTACTCGAATCACGAGTCACGTAAACATTCTAGACTAACGGATGGGCGGCCTATACTCACGAAGAGCAAAGATCCGAGCTCAAATGGCGTAACTCCAAAGACGAAGGCAGAACAGCTTAACTGCAATGGCGTAAGTCGCTGACTGACAATGGGCAATGAATACCAGCGTCGGATGATACAGGTGGCATTTAAAGACGGGGAAAAGGTGAAAGATGGCTTCATTGTTAGTTATAATGAAATGACTATAATATTTTGTTGTCTGTCTTGAGCATAAGCTACCCTTTAAAATGCCTCGTAAAACAATTGATATAGAACAGACACAGTTGAAGTCTAGTTGCAAAAACTCATTATTACATGAAAATAATAAACATGAGAAATTCATTAAGTATCACGACGTTTCCGACACGTGCCATCCAGCGCATAGTGTCGAACATCCCTATATAAGTATCGTGCCGGTTTAAATCAATAAGAATACTATTTGCTCTCATTGTTTAAGTTGTCAAACACACGACGTTACGGCTATTGTAACTTACGCCGTCAACAAGTTGTATCTGTGAGTTACGCTGTTTCTTCACGGGACGCTGAGCTAAAAACTGTAGCGACTTAATTAAGATCTCAAACGACGCCAATTTACAAGGAATCTACGTGCCCGCAGACTTAAGAAGCTATTGGAACAGATCGTGATTCAGACGGGGCACGCGGAAGTGGGGTTGATAATATGGTAGATACGGCATAGTTCGTTATACTGGTTTAGTAAAAAGGAAAAATATATGGGCTTTAACAGAATATTCAGATGAACTCCCATGCTGCAATGACTAGGATCTTTTCAAAGAATTGCTGTTTTCTCTGCTTCGTGATATATTTTATTCTTACTGATTTAGGATAAAATGTGGTGAAATGCGTTGCGCAGATGGTTGACATTACCAGTGTGATTGATAAGGGATGAAGTTTGCTAAAGACAGGTGGATATTCTAAATTAGAAACAAGGACTACTTTCAACTGTAGATATATATATTCTGACGGTGAAAAATAGTGAATAAAGAATCTTTTACTTTACACTTTTTCTCTACCTATTCAGTAAGCTCGCCTCCTTGCAATATCTTGTTTATCTAAGACTGATATAAATAGTGATTGTGTGCTCATCCCGAAGCTTTTTCTAAAGTTGATAAATGCATAAGTCAAGATGCCAGGACCTGCCTCACTTAATTTTGAGACTAAACTAATTCGAAATGATTCAACCATTTTCATCACGACTCTGAAATACGTGCCACGTGCTCAATCCTATCGCCGAAGTTTTCAAGTCAAATGCAATAATTACACGTACGTGGTTTGATTCCGGTTTCAAATTCGGTATTAGAATCGTGAGCGCATTGGGAAATGCAATTTGGATGCATCTCGTTACTGTTCCGGAATAGTTGCTCACTGGTTCTGTAATGTGACCCGGTTCGCAGACGGCATTACGCTGCGATAGCATAAAGTGACTTACTGTAATTAGGTAAAGCACTGTCAGTTGCGTCCTTCTGAATTAGGTAGACTGTTAGTTATATTGAGATGATTTTGGCACGGAATTGTTGAGGCGACGCTTTGGCAAGCTTGACACAATTGAGATGTCAAAGTATGAATAAATTATATTCTACTGCTGGTTTAGCATTGCAAACTTTTATGATGTTCTCAGCGTGAATTTTTACTAGTACATTATTTTTAATCCAAAGGATGCTCCTTAAGTGAGTGACCAATACGAGTACTTAGTTGGTGAAATGGCCATAATTGCCCCCTTCGTGAAAATGTACCAGTGATATTATAAATCTTCGAACTGAGTCCTGTATACAATTCAATTCTACCCATTCCAAGGCAGCTAGGACAGTATTTATGTTGTTAATAAAACTCAGCGCGCGGGGAGTCTCAACATAAACACGAATGGAAATAGCTCCCTTAGACCACGCTTTTTGTCCATTGATGCACTAAGCCACATGCATGGTCGGATCGAAGAATACTATCTATTAGTAAGGAACGACAGGAGGTCTCGTAACATGACGTAATAATAAGAAGAAGCCGTATTGAACAGAAAATTAAAAGTGCTACGGTAGCGTTTGTTTACTGGGTTCTAATTACGCATTGCGATATCTCTAATATCTCGGTCTCCTAATACATCCCGGCTATAAAGCGAGCACATTAATTGATTTTATTATTACGTCAAGAGACACTGAGTAATAATTTAATAAATTACAAAGACTTACGTATTACTTGCGCTTGTAATTTTCACCTTAATGACATGATTTGGCTTGACTTTGCGCTTGTTGAAATAAAGTACATTAATTTCAATGAAAAAGTGAAGGTCTCATCGGTTATTTCAAAAAGTGGAGTGAAAAGTAGATCTCAAACATATAGCATTAAAAATATCGAATTAAACTCCAGAACGGCATATTGCCCCATATACACCTCTTTATATGGAATATCATGGAGAAACATGATAATTCATTTAAGCTTAACACTGTTACCAAGTAGACTATGTAACACTATTTAACCGAAGTTCAAAACGGAGCAGGTTTTAGTTCGTCGGGATGTTTATTATGTATGCTCCTTGATTCCTTGAAAGTGGCTGAACCAATTTGGCAAATTCTTTTTTGTTTGTAAGAGTATACTTTGGTAATGTTTTATCAACATGTTATTTCCCCTCTTGTGTAGGTATACACCCAATAGTTGGCCAATAGGTAATGTATACAATTTCTCACTGATCATGATTACTGTATAAGGCATCAAATGCGATTGAGGTCAAGTGATGATTTTGGGTAAGCACATTATGATGACTGGGAACACAAGCGTTGTGAATTGTATGATTTATAATGATTGAATCATGAGTTTTGAGGTGAAAGTTTATTCACGAACAAATATTTTACATAAAAGCAATAATTATACGATCGAAAATATCGATACTATTTTTACACTGCCACTAAATTTTTAATTTAGCAAATGGAATACGAGAATATGAAGGCTACAAGATTCGAACAAAACTGCCAGTAGCCATTTAAGAACAATATTTTTACTCATGCCATTAAAAAAATCATACATTATAGAGAGACAGACGCCCATTTGCACTATTTATAAGTAGAATAATGAATTGACAGTCCACTTAACAAAGCCAGTGACAGAGAAAATAAAATAGTGTTCACTTTATGAATAAATGGAGAATATGGTAACAAGATTGCGAGTAGGGACGTGGCTGAGAAATTTTCTTAGAATATTGAATGAGTAGATTTAAAACTGGATATAGTAAGAACACTCAGCAGCACAAGTAGAACAGAAGGTGCTTAAAATTATATGCACACGGAGTCTATTATCAAAAGAATAAGGGTTATGCAGACCATAATGAGTGTGGTACTCTGCTTAGCTGCATAAGATTATTTTAAACATTATTTTTTATGACATAAGTAGTACAAATGTGATCAGACCATCATTATTAGGTGAGCTGGAATAAAACCTTTCTTTTGAACTAAAAGTAAAAAAAAGAAGAGAGATGTGATTATTTAACGTTTTTTGGTATGAGTTTGGTGTGAATAACTTTTGCAAGGTACATTCTGAGCCGTTTTCATAATTTATAGATTTATTCGAAGTACTGCTACAAATTATTTAATCCACCAAAATTGCTATGTGACTCGCGTAATTTTTTTAGGTTGTCTTGTACTAAATAAACGACACATAATCGTTCGATTTTAAGTAACGAAAGTATTAAATATTACCTACTTAGCATAAATAAAAAAATAAACCTTTGTTTGATCAACATTGCATAAATATTTCAAGTAAATTAATCAGGACAAGATAATTTAACCCATTTTCAGAAGCATATCGTCAATATCTATCTTTATTAAGTCACACCACTAGTCCTACAATAGAAAAAGCAAAACCTGCAATATTTATAGAGTGAGAGATGGAAATTGGTGCCTCCAGCTACATTTTAGTTAGCTTTTAAATTATTATGCACTTTGAACAATTCTTGAGGCAAATTGGCTGAGGTACGATAATTGCCCTTGGTGCTATTGGATGCAAATTGATGGGTCTGATTGATGAAGTGAGGTTGGCTGGAGAGTATTCTAGAATGGTAGTTAGATAGATAATGGCCAGCATATAATGGAAAACCGATACGGGATAGA